>OV121115.1:7610731-8268838 GCA_921293315.2 Nemurella pictetii | reverse complement strand
AAAGTGTCAAAGTGTCGTCGTCAATAAACTCGAAATGTTACTCGAAAAAAAAAATCAAGACAACAAGCGAAGCAACAGAGAACGCGACCCCGCACCCGACCAGACCTCACCCGTATGGCGCCAGACAGAATAAGACTCTTCGCAACTCGCAACCACAGTCACCGACCGCCGTCCACTTCCTCATTACGTGATTGACGTGATCACCCCGGTCCGGGAGGTCGCCAGGCGCGCAATCTCTTGATTCGCCGGCCAATTCAGCTGCCAATCACCCGAACGGCGCGCCGAGCAGGTGCTCTGCCATTAGATCAATCACTGCTCCTTACACTTTACTGTCTTTACTCTTTGCATACGCCGTGTGACGTCACACGCTCATCTGTTGCACGCCGTCGCTGCGTACAGCGCGAAACAACGCGACAGCGAATTAGATGACATTGCTGCATGGCTGACATGCGGCGTTGAGCGGAAAATGATTGTGTTTTCTTCCATTGACAACGTGGTCGTGTATAGACTGTAGAGTAACGCGGCAATTATGCTGCCGTGATGAATACCAGGACGGATCTGTGAAACTTTCAAATAGTTCGACCGAGCAGATGCTAATTATGTGACATTCAACATTTCACAAATAAAATAAACTGTAGAATTCTCTGATGACTCCTATAGCATTGTCTGCACTGCACGTGTATATATATATAGTATACGGTTCATGCCTGACTAAATCTCACAAGAATTTGCTCAACTTTGCCAAATCTAAACTTTTGCGTACATCCCGACGGCGATAACAGCAGTGACGCTAACTTCACACAGAAAGTTATGCGAACTAAACGACCCTCATGCCAAAGACGCGACGCGGCAAGATTTATCCGCGAGTACACGCAAGCAACAAGACCCGGCCAAGAAGACAAGAACCTAAGTAAGCAAGTCGAGCAAAGCGACCATGCCAGCGATGGATTGAAATCTCGTGCTTTATGAGCTGCTCGTCTTGTCGCCTATACAGCAACAGCAACGGTAGCACCCTCACATCGCGCTGCTGCGATCTCCGTGTGCTGCTAACGATTGTTTGCGAAGCGACCGCGGTCCAGAGATGCTGCGAATGCGATAGAGACGAGCGTGAGTGTGACTCCGCGACCGCGTTCGACTCATTAGCTAAGACGACCACTCCCCAATCGCCGCGGCACGGGCTTGCTGCAGTCCGCAACACAACGAGTGCAGTTTGTCGTGAATCGTGATGATACGATGCCCGCCGATGTCGAGAATAGATTCGTCCCTTCGTCGTTCACGATCGTGGCCTTTTTTTCTCTGTGCAAACTCTGTGCAGGCGTCGACGTCGACGTCGTCGTGTGTTTCGGCCTGCTGTAGACGAAGACGACGCGGTGATATCGCGGTTCTGCGATCACTCGCCCATTCCATTCCGCGCGCTAGGAATTGGAACTGGACTGGATTTCTCTGGCTAATTAGAAACGATTCTTTCATTCATCTCACACGTTCATCTAAGTCTTGAGGATACATTATATTTTATGCAAATTAAATCGTTTTAGATAAGACGCCGGAATGCAAGACATCATTTACAAGCCTCGTTATTTTTTAATTTCCATCAATTCTGATTTTCGAAACAGTCTAATCTTTCGAACAGTCGACTCGCATGGAAATTCAGAAATCACACTTTCAATTTGCACTGAAGTTACTCGCTTGTTTGCATTTTCAATTTCGTCTCTCTTCCCTCCTCTCTCTCTCTCTCTGTCTCAACCCCTCGAGTCACGCGGTCGGGTTCACACCTCCGTTTGACGTGTCTCCTTCCTTAACCACGTTAGTGAATCCCCTGGACGCCAATTAGGGATAAACTTACCGTTGGGACCTGGGGATGGCACGCCGAGGCGAAACTTGACGATGAATTATCTTGCCATGGGGGATAAGCCTACGTGATTTATCTTCACAAATGAGATTCTTGGGCTAAAATGGATAGCAGTCCACTTGGAGCGCGTAGGAAGTTTCATTTTAGTTTCTAGCCGAGTGAAATAGTTTCTTTTAAACTGGTCGTGTGACTCATTCGTTGTTGATCGCAGTGACAGATTCGCGATGGGAGGATCGATGCCCGGTAAATGGCATCGCGGTGTGTCAGGGTAAGTCACAACAGCTCCCAGGAACGACCGGAGACCCTGCTAGAGGCAGAGGAATGCATCGGAGCTGGCTGCAAGACAAGAATTCCGGCTCCGTGTTTTCGTCTTCGTGTCTGATGCCGTAGCTTCAGCTTCTTCTTGCATACGTAACTCGCTCTGCACGTGTCATCGAGTCGCCAGCGTGTGAGCCTGCCGTGTTTCTTTGACAAGTATATTCTCTCTAATGGGATACTGATTAGTTTTCGACTCGAAGAAAATACGCTTCAGTTCTTTTAGGCGCTCAGTTTTGTGCGCGTTAGGTTGGATGGATACTTAAATATAATGACACGTTGACATTCCAATTTCTCACCTCGCCGATAGAGTTGTTTAAATTATTCAAACGTCAATTTTTAAATTCGCGTTATCTCCAAATCAATAAAATTAATGATACGCCTTAAAACTCGACACCTTGCTCGCAGAATTTCTTCATTACTAACAGGCAAGTTTATTTTTTTGTCGAGAGCAAGCAATACTTTTCCGTAATTCTCTTTTGCGTTTCATTTTCAGACGAAGCTGTCAACAAAGATTGGCTGGGAAATAATATGCTAGTTACATAGCGTTTCGTATGCTGAAAAAGCTTGGTACTCTAAAATTTACATGGTGCAATTTCTTCTGGTTTCAGCTCTCGCTGGTCACGATGGCAGTCGATGCAGTCGTAAGAGACAGGAGTCTCTTGGATGTGCGCAACTTCTGTCCTTCGCAATTGGTAAAGCTGACAAATAATTTCAGATCTTTCAAAAACAAGAGGCTAGTGCTGTAAGAAGCCAAGATTCACGATTTCAGTGTGTTGATATTTATTTAGGATAGAAAGAACCCATAGTGAAGTGGTCTTAACTTCAAAGTAACTAATGGTCTATGCCACAGACAATCTGCTTTTATTATCAACCCGCAATCCCTGCAGCAGGGTGGTTTGACAGATTGACAAATGCCAGCCACCCTCAAGATCCGAGCTGAGGGTTGATGCTGCAGGGTTGGGTGTCGCACGAAATTGAGCAGAACATTTGGGAGAAGTCACAGCCGACAGGTCGTTTGGTAATTTCCAACGACATTTGATATCCACGGCAAGCCATCTGCAGTTTTGACCCCTGGATAAGGGTTGGTTTTTTACGTTCGTGAAGGAGAATATTATGTTGTTTGGAGTGAAACAGCCATTCTAGCAACCTGTTTGTTTCGTAGCATGTAAGAATTTTATTGTTTCTTGCTGTACGAGACAGAAATACATGCTATTAAAACTCGATAGACCCAATCAATTAAGATGAGACGATATCCGTTTTCCAAAGTTGCAACTTTTAGTCATTTTCACTCGTGGCATCAGTAATGCCACTAGAAATTCCTAGCAAAAATTCTCACGTGTCGACAGCTTGATGAAATACCAATTCCAAATCATGCTTTCCAAAACAAAATGTCAAACCAGATACATGGCTCCTAAATTTTTATGTTCAACAATCAGTCGACACGTTTTACCCCACCAACTGTTACATTATTCAATCATCATCTTCTCCGAAACCGAAGACAATGCATGTCTGACGTGACATGTTTTGTCTATTGTCTAAATTCCCAAAGCTATGGGAACTGTGCCAACTAGCTGCCACCTCACGTTCAGTCGCCCTGATGGTGTTGCTAACTTAGGGTTTGCTTTTGCGTCCTGTTTGACAAGAAAAACAAAGACACATTAAGGGATGTCGGCTGTTAACAAAATCTCTACGAGAAAATAAGGATGATGTGGGTGAAATGTTGCAATTCAATCTTCTTTTGTCGAAGGGAACCGAGAAAGTAATACTTGCTTGGTGTGATTTCAGATTTCGTTTTGGCAGTGCATGAACAAAACAGCTGAGGGTAAGTGAAAGAAAACAGTTTATTTACCAGCGAGTGTGATTCCGTGCAGCGTGCACGACGTGTACCTACATATAGGTATTATAATAACAGATATGCACGTGCATATTGTTTATAAGATGTTTCAAGCTAAAAATCGCGAACAAGCTTCCTATATTGTAATATCGTGCGCGGTCGCAAGAATGGTCTTGCTCGGTCGATGGTCGATGGTCGATGGAACAGAAGTGAAGTCCCTGCCGCCGACCAGTGACCAGAGAGCAACAAATGGTCAAAGTAAACAGTGGCTGGAGCGGGCGCGATCGGCCATCAGCCATCGCCGAGCCCCATGTAGGGAGACGAAGGTCATGGATGAAGAGTTGCCCCTAGAGGACCATAACTCACCGCCAAGCGACACCAACATACACTACATGCACGATCAAAATACTCCGGACGAATAATTTAACGGAAAACAAATAAACAAAAAAATCTCCGAGCATGTTATTCTATTATGAAAACAGTTAAGGCCCTTTTGTGTCCCACCCATAGCCAACAATCAATTTTGAAAGATGTAATCAATCAGTTCGGAGCTTATTTTCGTGTGATGTGATTCGTGTACGTCTCCATTGCGTCATCCTGAGGATGAAGGAAAGCCGATGGCATCCCAACAGGATGACAAAGGGAATGCTCGTTTGTCATTCATTATACACTTTGCATTAAAAATCAATCACGGCTCGGAAATTTTGACAGGAAGGCCGGCTTAATAAATTGCGGTCATATTTCATAATGCCATTATATCCAAAACGGAGGAACTTATTTCCTGAGTAATCGCCACGGTGCGTGAAGCTGCGCAAAGTGTGCTCCTCGCATGCAAATCGGGTAGGTCTTCACGGAGGTTACACGAGCGTACAACGAGAAGACTGTACAGATACAGAATATGGCCAGACTCAAGTCGCAGCGCGGCAGAGATGGTATCGGTCAATTGTTCCTGTAGCTTCTTCAAGTTATTGCTATACATGAATGCTGCATTACTGCTCGCCACGGCACACTGTACACAACAACCCGGCTAATAAACTTGGGCGTGGGCATAAGTGATGATAGTTTATTAAACGGCAATTTTCTGAATTTATCTAGGACTTAAACAGTCACTTAGTCAGAGATTGGTGTGGCAAAACTACAAGGGCAATCAGTTTCTTCATCTTCGCGAGCATTGGGTTGGGTGTAATAACACTGCAATCTCTGCTAAATAAACTGCACGTAAATTTCATTCTGCAGCAACTGGCACGATATCACTTTCATTAAATCACTGGTTTTGTCTGCAGCTAGACAGGCATATCTACGTCCTAGCCTGGGGTTGAATTGTGTAGTAAGCAGTTCGGTATTGATACGTTATCCTTTCATTTGTTTGCTGTGAAAGTGCCTATCCTTCTACCAAGGACTCGAAAAGAAAATTAATAATATCATATATCTTAATAAATATTAAGATATTTGAAAATATCTATACACAGAAGTGGGATGGGGAATGAAATCCAGGCCATCGCAAGGCCAAGTATCCATGAAGTTGGCAATTGCTTTAAATTTTCCATTATTTTTCCGCGTTTGTAGTCGGTGCCGAATTCACACCCTGCAAAGAGTGCTGCTGCAATTGGGTTCGCAACATGCAACAGAGGGTTGCACTCCAATACACCTATTCCATTCAATCAAAGTTCTTTCAAAACATCGTCATGATACCCACCCGCTAAAGCCAGGTAGAGCAATTCGGGCTGTGATTTCCCTATCTTCCTTCGTTATTTAGCAGATCTAATTAATATTTTTTCCAAACCGGTAGTACGTCCAGTGGATATCGGTCGTCATTTTCCTCTGAGTGGAATAGGTCAATGGGAACCCATTGCCAGCAGCGTGAACGTGAACGCTTCGTGTGCTTGTGTGTTGGGTCGAACAGAGATGGTGAGCGGCGCAGCGTGGTCCGGGCGCAGTTGCTGCGCGCTGCCCCAGTCGCAGCAGTGTCAGCTCGCGTGCGTGACGGCCGGCGCGCGCGAGGACGTCGCCAGCAGCTGCCGCGAAAGCGACGAGCTCTCCTTCTTCGCCTGCCTCGACCGCCAGCAGGTAACGACGCCACGACGCCGCGACGTCGCGACGTCGACGCCCACACGGCCCCATGACGCATGACTCGTGAACGTCGAGCTCCGGCTAAGAAATAGATAGTCTTGTAGTTGCAAATGACCAGCAAACAATTTGCCGAAAACAAAATTTCGAGACCAAATTGTTTTAAATGTTATAAAAGATTCGCTGCTCGGGTCGATTCTTATTGTACCCGGATCTTTAAACGACGAAATGAAACTGAAACAAAAAATTGAGTTGATGTCTTTTTCGGTGCCATGTCTCTTAAGTTCGGAACGGTGTCTAAAAACATATCTCATCCACACATGTTTATTCTCAGGCCAAACTCGACCTTTTACAGAAAGCTTTGACATCACCCAGTATTTATTGCGTTTATTTCCTGATGAGCCATTCGTCGGCATTGATTTTCAAAAATGTAAAAAATCACGTTTGTGGATATCCAACCACCACACATGCACTGTATCCAATAATTATCGAACACCCCATGAAATCTCCCATTATGGGAGAGCCATTTATTCCTGAGCCATTTAAAGTGTGTCTAATCTATTTTTAACAAATTATACATTTTTATTTCCTCTCATTCACCCTGGAATTGGCACTTCTGCAAGTGGTGTGTTGTATCGGCCATCTGCAGAGTGCAGACAGACCATCGAGAGGATCGGGTGTCTCGTCTCGAGCTAGTATGGGTGCACTGCAGAGTGCACCCGGTGTCTACACCGTCTATTCGATAAAATAGAATATATGCACTATCTTTCTATCTATTGCGACGCCATCGACGAGTCTGATGTCTGACTGTGCTTGTGTCTGACTGTGCTTGTGTCTGACTGCGCTTGTGTAGTGTCTGACGATGGTTGTGCTTGCAGTACGGCGAGGGATGCTGCGGGAACGCGCGGACGTCTGACTGCCGTGCCGCCTGCCGTGCTGTCTTCACGACGCAGCTGACGCCGACGCGGGATGTCCGGGAGCACGTCGAAGAGATGTGCGGCGACCACAGTCCCAAAGTCATGCAGTGCGTCAAGAACTACACGCGGGTGTCTCCTGTGACCAACCCTCACCGATGTGAGTGGCAGTGGACGCACGGACAATTGGGTTCATACTGGTTGATACTGACAGCTTATCTGACAATTTGTTGTGTGTTGATGGTACATCTGAACATGAACATGAACATGAACATTTTTTTTCATGTGGGGCAGAACTAGATAGCTAGAAAATGTAAAATTTTGGGTTGATACTTAACAGTGGCTCTAAGACAAGAGTATCCAAAATCTGACAGCCATAGGTGGGCCAATTCAAAAAATGCTATCTTACAAAATTGAACCTGAAGAAAAAGGCATTTTTTATCACTCGGCTCACCTTGCAGATATGCACTGCTGTGACAAGGCGACCACCAACCAGTGCCGAGACACCTGTCGACGCACTCTTCGCACGAAGACCATCGGGCTCGAGATCATCGACAGCCTGCACGCAGGAGGCTGCGGTCCTCCGTTACCACACGTAAGTCACCTTCTACTTCTGCTCACAACCGCACATTGCCTTGCTGCGTCCTCATTCCCTCATCTACTATATTATATAATGTCCATCGATTTGGTTGCTCTGGGTCTCCATTGTTGGCTATGTTTCTCTGAATGCAGCAGTGCAAGCTGTTGTGAAAATTTTAGGGTTTAAAATGTTACGGAATTCAAAACGGAAATTTGAAAACATCAATGTTCTTCTCTAAAGTAGAGCTACCACTTGTATTTACATCGCTACATAATTCTAACTCTCGTTGCTAAACGCGATCTGTTTGACCTTAGCTCGTTTAACAGCCTCCCGGTTTACCGTCCGCAGGACAAGATCTGGCAGTGCTTCCTGCAGAGCACGGACTCGGTGTCGACCGAGGTTGAGGTCTCACGCATCGACCGCATGGGCATGGACTCGGTGAAGCTGCACTGCTGCTACAAGGCGGTGTCGCCCAACTGCCGCCGCCTCTGTCTCAAGACTTTCTCCAACGAGTGGACGCGCTCGTGGGAGGACTTCGACCGCGAGTGCTTGTCGCAGCTGACGGAGGACGCTCTGTCCCACTGCATCGACGAGGGTGAGTGGCGGTCAACGGCGGTGATAGCACTAGATTGGAACTAGAGCTATTATTCCTAATCTCAGAAAAACTAATAAAATGGGTTGTTAAATGATAAGCATTCAAACTTAATTTTTCTGATGTTTCACAAAGCTATGCTGCCTGCTTTATCAGGGGTCAAAAACTCAAGTGAAGTCAGTGCTTGCTGAATCTGTTTTCTTATGTTTTCAACATTAACAGCCAACATTACTTCACATTTTTTTCAATATGTCTTTACTTTCTTTTTTATACTCATGTCTTTTCCTAATCTTGCATGTTAGTTTTCAGAAAAAACTATTTAACTGGGTATTCAATGCTAGGTTTTGAGTTTATGTTTGAGTGTGGGAATTAGCATGAAAATAGCCAATATTCATTTACAAAATTGTGTTTTAAAGTGGAGTGGATGCATGATTGGTAGCAAATACCCTGCTCTATTCCAACAGAATGTCTTTGCATTCTGAAATAATCACCTTGCCGTTTTCTCTAACAACGCACGAATCCACACCGACATGCGTAACAATCTAACATGATGTAGTACCCACACATCCAACTAATTCAGTTTTGTAGCCTGTGTTTCCGGTTGAAGTGAAGCATGTTTCGCATTCCAGCGAAAGCGCCGCGGCCCGGGAACCTCGGCCGCTTCTTCCCCATTCTCAGCTCTCTCCTTCACCGATTTTATAGCACGGACGCCGACGGTACGTCTCGACGCTTGCCTAACATGTCTCGGTCACGGCCAACGCCAAACGTTTGATCCACGCCGACCCTGCCGCGACCTTACTTAGCCAACCTGCTGCGACTCTTGTGCCCTAATTGTGTAACGAAATTGGCTGAAATTATTACGTCCTAACACTCATGGCTTTTCTTCATCATAAAATCATAACACCAACCTTCTTATTCTATGATAACACATTAGTTATGAGGAAAACTTTGCTATGCTACCAAACTTAAAATTATCCTGATGATTTGCTCAGCCATGCTGCCAGCTTGCAAAGCTATTCTGGCTGAAATTATGTTGGGGAATAAAAACAGCTGGTGGCAAGTATCAATTTTACGCTTTTATGTTTGCACAAATTGAAAGTTTCAATTGCTGGCACACAAGTTGTAGAATCGCGATTAAAAATGTAAATTAAGAAAACAAAATTATTTCATCAAATGTGCCAAAACTGAAGCAGAAATCTTCTTTATCCACCTTCGGCAGTCCATTATGATGTACCCGCGACACATTTCCGACCAACGATCAGCGCAAATAACCAGCACCGAGCCGCAGCAGGCAAGGTCAAGTAAAGTCGCGTCCCCGCCCTCCCCCTGGCACGATCATCCGCGAGGCCGATGTCGCGACGGGACGCCCACTGACCCCCGTCCTCGCTCTCCGTTCCAGTCGAGGAGCCGTGCGAGCTGGGCTGCGACGGCCTCAGCTACTGCACCAACTTCAACAACCGGCCGACGGAGCTGTTTCGCAGCTGCTCGCGGCAGGCGGACGACGCGGCGCGTTACGACGTCGCGCTATGGACGCAGCAGGGCTACCTGGGGCTGCCGGGGCTGCAGCTGCCCGTGCGAAACCTGTCCAGTTGCTCGCCCGACACGTGGAAGGCAGTGGCTTGCGCACTGCAGGTCAAGCCGTGTCACAAGCAGTCGCACGCCAACCGCATTTGCAGGTAGGCGCTCTCGGATCGTTTCAGCACTTTGATGTGCATGGTTTTTTTTTTGTGCTGGAATATTGCTCAAACCCTAACAGCAATGTCTACAGTATTCCGTGTGAAAATGGTGTGTACTTATTTAGAGTAGATTAATATTGATGCTGCCAAAGGTAAGGGCAGGTGTTATCACTTACCCATTAGCTAACTTCCAAGGTAAAATTCATTTGTTTCTGAGCTAGCAGTTTGTACTTTGTTAAAACTAGATCTCAGTAATTTGCTGTTACTTAAGTTCCTACTTATTAATGGATGGTATTCCTTGTACTTTCCCCTCAATACTAGTTAACAAATTATTTACCCACAAGCACAAACTTATATTTTCAATTACAAAGGTGGGTATGCTTTTAATTTCCAAGTATTAGCCAGATAAAAATTTAGAAGAGATAAACACAATTCTATGGATGAAAAGCACATATTTCGCAACACAATTACACAAACGACATGGCTGACAAACGCGTAACAACGCTCTCATTCCCGCGCCGCAGAGAGGACTGCTACTCGCTGCTGAGCCGCTGCATGGACTGGTCGCGCATGCCGCCCGGCCACTCGGCAGACACGCTCTGCGCGCGGCTCTCCCCGGACCACCCGTCGGCGCCGTGCATCTCGCTGGGCGACTTCCTCGCGCCGTCCGATGCAGAGTACGCGGCACGCGACGAGCTGACCGCCCCCTGCCGCGGCGACCCCTGCAACGCCAGCCAGGTCTGCTCCGTCAACCGAAACTGCGGCGCGGGCCGCACGACCGCCTGCCAGCCATACCTCTGCACGCCAGGTGCGTCACGTTGCCAATCGGATGCTTTAACTTTCTGTGGTCTATCCAGGATTTGGTCTTACATAAAAATGGGTCGTCGTTTACAATTCACCAACTCATAATACTAAATCCGCAGGCGATGGGTATTTCAAAATGTCAACATCAAATACTAGATCAGTGGCTAAACGTTTTTTTAACACTTGTGTACCTTCTAGCATTTTAATAGCAACTTTATTAAAACATTCTTATTCTAATGTCGATATAAATAAAGGTAAATTGATTGCATTTTCAACCATGATTGCAATCAACCATGATTGCAAGGTTGCACCCTTTCGGCATTAATGTTGACTACAGCGCTGAGTGGACTGAGTTATTTTTAATAGAGAATCTATTACTAATCTATCACTAATGCTAGTGTCTTGATATTTTGTACACTTATCTCACTTCTGCCTACTTGAGGCACCCATCTGGATTAATTTGTCATTATAGTCATGGATTGACTGAACTAAATAGAAGTTTAATATTCCTTATTCCCCAAGGATCATTGCCTTTTTTCTCTATCACTAATAAAGCTCTATTTTAAGATAAATGTGCTGTTTTTCTTCAAAGTTGGTGCTCAAATTAGATTATTTTTAGTTTGATATTGTCCCTGCATCCATAAAACAGCATTAGATTCCATGCTCTGCAAAATTCATAGATAGCAAACTTGATTTTCTGTCAAAAACGTCCCATTTCCCATTGCCCTGGCTAACGTACCACCCCGATTCCCTCGCAGGCTGCAAGCTGGGAGAGGTGTCCCAGTACCTGGTTCCGGCGGGCTCCTACGTCCGCATCCCGCTCTCGGCCGGCCAGAAGGGCTGCCTGAAGATCTGCCAGTGCACGGCCAGCGGCGCCGTCGACCGTTGCCAGCCGATGCCGTGCTTCCCGCTCGACTCGTGCTGGGTCGGCAGCCGCAAAATCGGTACGCACGGTTCGGTTCACTTGCAGCCATTGCTCTGCGTTAAGGATGTCGTGTTGCGAAAATATGTTGGACCCTTGGAATACTTGAATGGTTGTGAAAGTATTTTTCTTAGTACTTTTGATTACAAGGTTATACAAGGTTACTAGAAGCATAGCCAACTGAAATCACATATTTTTTACTATACCAGCCCTCTCCAATTAACGACAATAGCATAGAGTAGTGGGAATCAACTTTCCCGGTATTTGCAGTTCTAAATTTACTCACTGCGGTGCGCTGCACGTACCTTGGAGATGACTGATGAATTTGTTTTAAAAATGGCGGAATTTTTAGAATATTTGACTATTTTTCTGTATTTTTCTTGAAACTCCTTTTCATTACGTCCTAAAACCGTAAGTTCTTAATAATTTAGTGAAGCGGGAATTGTTTATACATATTGAATTGCATTCTTACCTCAATTTCCAGCAATTTATGAAATAGAAACACTAATGACGAATATGGTGGGCCATTTGTTGGGCCACCGTTCACTGAATTTTGCTGGACAGAATGGCATTCAGCACGCGGTGGTTTGACCCGCCATGTGCTGCCACCTACCAGTTTTAAAATAGAACTAGGATTCCTTCAAAAAGTCGAATTGGAGAGGGCTGGTATAGTAAAAAATATTTTATTCCAGTTGGCTGTGCTAGAAGACTCCTTACATACTCCTATATTATGTCAGTTGGGGTTTTGTTACAATGTCCCATATGGATCTTATATCAATTTCTTACTAATTAACAGTGCTGTGACGCTATCAGAAATTCTGAAAAAAAAAACAGCGGAAATAGTCAACATTGTAGGTACACAGAGCAGATCTGCTATGCGTATACAGTTTCTTTTTTAGCTTTCATCTTTCACTTAATGGATATTAATAATAATAGATTGCTCTGGTTTGAACATAGAATTAAAAAATTTCATATATCTACATATAAAAATGAGAATATCAGAAATTAGAATATATCAGTTCCTATCCACTTAGACTTTGCCAAACATTTTGCATTACATAAAATGTAACTCAGACCACATTACCCTCCCAGAAATAAACTCCAAGGTTTTCAGAAAAACTATTTTACTGGTTAATGAATGCCAAGTCACAAAAGTCAAAACTCAAACTTTTCCCGACGTTTTGCAAAGCTACGCTGCCCGTTTTATCAAGGATTATAAATTGTTTTTCTGAAAACTAACGTGCTAAGCGTATTAAAAGACATGAGTCTTAAGAAAGGAAGAACGAGGTTCTCCCGAACGACGGCCAGCATGTTTCAGAGCATGTTTCATGTTTCAGAGCACGGCTCCTGGTTCTACATGGACTGCAACGTGTGCAGCTGCTACGCGGGCGAGCTGACGTGTGCCAAGAAGCAGTGCGACGCCACCGCCGCCGGCTACACGAGTCTGCCGTGCAACTGTCCCGCCCACTACGTGCCCGTCTGCGGCAGGAACGGCAACACCTATCCCAGCTCCTGCCTCGCCAAGTGAGTGTTGGCCGCAGGCCGTAGTGTGGTAATGCCATAATTTGCAAACTGATTGCTGATTTTCTCGTTTATAGCGTGAAATTTAAATGGTAATGCTTCCTTAATTTTATTTTAAAATGATTACCTAGTGGAAGAGTTCCTTTTCTGCTATATATAATTGGCTGCTTCAAGGACCTACTATGAAAACCGGATTGCTCTGCTTGGAGCAACGTCTAGAACAGACAGTGCAATCTATCGGAACTTGAGAATCCTTTACTCGTCTAACCGACCTACTGAAAACTAGGGAAACACAAGGAAAATTCCAATTGAAATAAACTTTTATCTTCTAGATGAGAAAGTGGTTTTTCTGGTGGAAGCTTACATTTTTTCAAATTTTAATTACTTCTGCTAAGTTGCACGAAGAAGTGTCTATCAATACAAAGAAAGTAATAATTATACAAACTATATCTTACATCACCTACTTAATATATTTTAAAAAAGGCTACTTTCACCTGCCGATAATGATTTTCTTACCACACCTAACTTCCTCATAGTGCCAGTCAGCAAAGGATCGCACGAACGGAATGTGACGTTGTGTTCTCCTTGCAGGTGCGCTGGTCTGACAGGCGCCGACTTTGAGTTCGGCCCGTGTTCCGAGAAATCTCCGTGCGACCCGAACCCTTGCGGAGAAGGCCGTGCTTGCGTTCCTGCTGCACGCATCTGTCTCTCTCTGCTTCACAAGCCCTGCCTGCAGTACCAGTGTGGTAAGTCGCGTCATATCCTCCTCTCGTCTACTGGCTTGACATGAAACAGATAGCTGCTAATTTACAAATACTCTCAGCATCTACCTCGAGCAAATTTTGGAAATACAGTGGTTTCTATTTTGTTCATAAAATATGAGGGACTGTTATTAGGTTGTCCGTATAGCATAATAGATGAGTGCAGTGCCCCGGACAGGCAAAGACACGGATTTAAATCCCGGTACGGATGTAAATTTTGAAATTGATATTTCGTTTCTATAAATAATCATTAGGAGGAACTGTGTTTTTAGGGACGGATGTTATGTTATACAAACCTTTTTACAAACAACCAATCAGCTGCTGTAATCTAAAAACCAAACCAAGCTGTATATCATTACATGCACGTAAATGTAGGCAAAGGTCCGGGATTCAAACACCCATTTTGAAGTCAGTACTGCTCTGTACGGTTTGATATTTCGTTTCTACACATTATAATCAGCTGAGTTGTTTCCCAGTTAGGAGGAAATTCAGTAAAAAGTTTCAATTTTTTAACATAAGCTTTAAAGCCCCAGCCCAAGTCCTACTTTCACTTCAACCCTTTCACAATGCAAGCGCCGTTCGATGCTGACTGCCTATTGCTTGCAGTGGACACGAGCGAGTCTTGCAGCTCGGTGGCAGCCTCCCCAGTGTGCGACACAGAGGGCGAGGAACACCCCAACGTTTGCTACCTCGTGCGCTACGGCAAGCAGCTGGCCTACCGCGGCCCGTGCCTCTACGGCTGCGACGCTGCCGAACCCGTCTGCGCTATCAACGGAGAGGTGAGCGCGGCAAAATCTTCGGCAGTTAGGCTATCGGGATTTTAACACCACACTTCTAACACTAAAAGAGTGCCAATAGAATTCAAGATTTAAGTTATGATTGTTGATCATCTTACTGGCGTAAGCTTCCACCAGTGAAACCAATATCTCTTCTCTTGATGAGGAAGCTTGGCTAGTTTTCAAACATGTTTAAAGATCATGCTCAAGCTTTATCATTTCTAGGACTTACACTTGAAGATATATAACAAAACTCACCCAGCAGTCATGCACTCTCTAGATCAGAAGAGAAGTTAGCTGTCTATGAGCTAAAAATACAATGGAAGTACAGTGTTTAATGTTAAACCCTCACGGAAAGTTCCACTTTCTTGTTTTCTAGTCTTCAAAACCCTAATTTTAAAAAAATAAATGCTTTGGTATCTTCTTTGTTCTTCTGGTTACAACATGGTGACATAAAGAATGGGACTAGGCAGGATTCTATGTCCCTTTTTTCATTTTTAACTGCAAAACTCCAGCAACTAATGCAACCTCCCCCTGTTGCGTCACACTCAATCCTTCTAGTTATCAAACAATATTTGAAATAAACAAAAACTCAATCTAAAGTCAAGTATAATTAATAAGAGGATGAATCCTAAAAAAAAAACAAGCTAAACCTCCAACTGGCTGTTCCTCTAATCGTGCAAACCTCCCGATTAAAGGCCCATTCACAGCCAACTTATGCCGTAAACTAGGCGTAATGGCTAAGCTGTATGCACCATGGTCGAAATGTTTGACGGAGCCAAAGATTTACGTCTACGTCTAAGTTTGACGTAAAGGAGAACTAGATAAGATTCATTTTCTCTGCAGCCTGCTGGATTTCGATGGTTAGTCGAGTCAAGTAGCGGTGGATTTTTGTTTTAAGTCAGCTGTCAGATTAGCCTAAACTAATATTTTCTCTCGAGGCTTCCAACAATCAACAAGCGAACTCATCGTCTACGTTTGAAGTAATTAACAATGGAAACAAGCTGATAAAATGGCTGTGATTCAGAGGAAATCTGATTGGCTTTTTTATTACGGCTACATCAGTCGTTTTGGACGTGCTCATTTTCATTAAGTTTGCGTTTACGTGAACGGCCACTCTTAAATTGGTTGTGAATGTGCCTTAACCCGTTACCCGTGTTCCGCGCACGCAGACGTACTCATCCGAATGCGCGGCGGAGGCGGACCACCTGTCTGCCGACTACCGGGGCTCGTGCCTGACGGTGGGAGCCATCGGGCCCCGTGCGATCCCGCGCTGCTCCGTCGAGTGCGCCCCGCTCCGCGTCGAGGGCTGTCTCGGTGTCACGCCGCCCGGCGCTTGCTGTCCGGTGTGCGGTGGCGCGCTGCGCTTCCTCTACAGGTGTGCACCGTCTGCGTTTCTCTGTCGTGAAATAGCTGGTTGGGTCGTTAGCCACGCTGTGATCGGGGATCGAATCAGCTTTTCTATATTTTCGTGGCTTTCATGCTAAATAACAATTGATTCCTTCTAAATTTGATAGAATAGCTTCAAATAGAAAAGCTTTAAATAGAATAGCATCAAACCCCATCTGAGTGGTTTATTGAAGTGCCCTTCAAATGTACCCAGCAAGTTGAAGATTCGGGGCTCATATTCCCGCATTGACATTTTTTTTAATTATCGCATATTTTTGAATCGACACTTCATTTCTAATTACCACTTATAAACTTGGATGATATCTCATCATAGGATTTATGATAGTATATATATATATATTATATTATATCTCCCATTGTCATAGATAGACATTGAAATTATTTTAAAAAATCATGAAAAACTAATTTTCAACTCTTTCAACTCTGGTTTCAAGTCAGAGCTGACTAAAAAGTTACAGCCTCTTGGATGCAGTGACCCTCAATTATTTTGAAGGGTTTAGAAAAATGAAATAACAATCAAGTCATGAAACGGCACAAACATTTACGCTTGCTGTGAAGCCCCGCCCTAACCTCGCTGTCTCCGCGCCCGCAGCCAGAAACAGATCGACCGCGCCCTCTACGCCCTCCGCGGCAGCGCGTCGTCGGCGCTCACCGTCTCCGCGGTGCTGAGCGCGCTCGAGCGCCAGATCCGCGTGGCCGAGTGCTCGCTGCGCGGCTTCCTCACGATCGAGCTCGACCTGTTCGTGGTGGTGACGGCTCGCGGCCCGGCAGCCACCCCGTTGCAGCTGGCGGCGTGCGTTGGCGAGGCCGAGAAGTTGGCGAGCCTGGTGCGTCGTGCGAGTCCCCGCGTCCTCTCCGAGCTGGGGCTGAGCGCGTTGACGGCGGCAACGGTCGTGCATTCGCCGGCGTCCAGCGCGGCTGCGAGCGTCGCGCCGTGTTTGATGGTCGTTGTCGCGTGTTTGACGGTGTTCGGCCGTGGGTGGGCGGCGTGAACGGCGGCGGAGCGTTTCGGATCGGCGTGAAGCTGGTTTCGTTTCGGCTGAATGCTCTGCGGACTTTGCACTAGCCGTGGATGTATTTGGTCTTAGTACTGATTCATCTGTTTAATTCAAGGAAAGGTTATATCAGACAAAAGCTGTGAGCTGATTTAATTATTCTTTTCAACAACTCTTCTAGCTTTTCTTAGTGCGTTTTTGACATAATTCTTCCTTGAAAAATAGATGTATTTATTGGGCTAATTTGAAATGAGACCATTTCACAACAATGTGAAATGCACTGCCAAGCAAAGACTCGAATCGACGTCGGAGATGGTGTTTCACCTCGTGTCTGGCTGTTGAAGCCATCCACGCCTCAAAGTGCAGTTCGCCGCAGTTAGTGAGTTGAGACGAGAGCGACGAAGCTGATGCTCACCAGGTATTCTAGTTCAAAGTCGGATATTTATTTACGAGAGACACCAAAATGCTGATGTGCCACGTACGTTGTCTAACGTTGTCTAGTTTGAAGACTGATGGTCCTACGGGCTTCCGCCGCCGAAGACTGAATACTTTAAATTCTCAGAACAGAAAATTTCTGGACGTCAATCTTCTAGTGAAAGTGGAGCAACGATCGGAGCACGTGTACCAAAAGTTAGGTGGAAGTGACTTTTCTAGTGAAGGAAAACTGTGATAACTGATTATTTAAGCAAGTCAAATGTATAGGAAAATGATTTATTTATTTGTAAATTTTTAGTTGTGTAGGAGGTATAATCTCGCAGCCAAAGATGTAAATAGGGCAGACATTGCATTACATACCTACCTGTTTTGGTAAAAAAAAAGAGTAACGCCCCAAAGTAGGAAAGACCTCGAACAACTTTATAGTTTTGAACATTTGATTTTGTTTTTATATAACATAACATGAAGTACAACAAACATGAATTATTTTAATTACCAAACATAATAAATCTCACAATAGTGTAGGTACGAGTTTTAGAAAGTAACACTAGCATTTTGTTATTCTTCTTAAAGTTTTATTATGTTGAAACTGCTAGTGATCGATATGCATGTCCCTTTCCAAATACTGGAAGGAGAAGTTCGTAGCCATTGTAAATTGATATAAAGACTTTTGATAAAAAAAGAAAACAATATATTATTATCACTCAAATCTTTAATCATCAATGTTTGCCAGTCCTGAATGAGCTTGGCCGAAGAATTCCTAGATAATTCCATCTCCCGAATTTTTTCCTTATCCATATCAAATAAGTTGGTAATAATCTGCTTTTATTAGTATTCAGAAAGTGTATATTCCTAAAAACCATCCTAAAACTAAAAAAAATTTGGCTGATGCATTTTTTATGTGAATACATTCTTATATAGCCGTTATTGACTCTGGATTGACAATTTCAAAGCGGTCTGAAATTTTAAACGGCAGAGTCAAGTAATCAGAAACGCCAACCTTTTTAACCGCCACTGAACCAGTCTGACAAGTGAATTTCAATCGAATGTTATCGTGCTGAGATTTTTGATCCCTCGTTTTAAGGTTAATTAATAGGTACCAAAGCTATTTGGACTCTAAATTAAACAACTTGGAGCATTTCACATTGTGCATGTGATGTAATAGATAAAACGAGTTTCAAGTGATTATGTAGTGCATTGCTGTGGTGTCTCCGTGGAGTGCAATTGGACTATCTAATTCTTGGCAACAGATTCTACTGGGATATTTGTGGCGTCGTACCATCGTAAACGGTCGTCGTAAACGGAAGAGCCACTAGCAAGCGAGATTCCTCTTGACTTGTGAGTACTGAACACAGGGACAGGGCAATCATCAGCCTCGGCTGCCCTACTACTTTCAATTTCTTGCTGTAAACTTCAATATTTCACTTATTAATTAGCTTACTTGTTACACGTTCTACGCCGTTCTACGCTATAACTCGAAACGATATTATTAATATCAACCTATCCCGACTGCTATTTCATTTTCAGTCATTTCAATATGATTATGATTCTTGTCGGGTGGTTGGTAGAAATTTGCATATCCCTTGAAAACGGGTGAGGTTGCTTATTATCAGTTGCAACGTCGTATCTTATATTCACAATAATTACATATAATTTATTTACATATGCATACGCAGTGTAAATTTAGTAGCAGGTAGCGAGGCCCAAGGCAAAGCACTTGTTTCCATAACCGCAATTCGGCAGATTATTACCATTTAGAGTAGGTATCAGGGAAATGTAAAACAAGAGAATTCATGAAACACTTAAATTGCCCCTGGTTTCAAGTGGACTGTGTCGTGTATCCGGCGGATAGGTCAAGACACCTATTCCATTCAATCAAAATTCTATCAAAATGACGTCATGATACCTACTCGCTAAAGAGGTAGATAGAGCAATTCGGGTTGTGATTTTCCCTATCTTCCTTTGTTATTTAGCAGAGATAATTAATATTTTTTACCAACCGTACATCCAGTGGGTATCTGACGTCATTTTTCTCTGAGTGGGATAGGTCTATTTTGCTTCGTGTTCGTGGAGGAGCCGAGTCTGCTCTGCGGGATGCGTCTAGGATTGCTCTAGATATCCTCTTAGATTCTGGGTCCAGTAAAACAAGTTGTGAGCAAATCCAAGTGGTATGGCATAAAAATAAATGCCACATATTGTCAAATTGTTATTTCAAAACGCTTGCTATACTTATTGGTAATACTACATTATGAAACTGTTTATAATTACTAGTTTAAGTTTCTGGCTTCATCTAGGAATTGTGGCGAGGAATTTAATGTAGGTGAGCTACTTAGGTGAGAAAATAGCGGATGTTGTTCAAATGGGTTTCGATGTTTGTCTCCACGATATTTATTTTGTTTACACATTACACAAGATTATTTTTATTCAATCACTTTGCAAGTTATAATTAGTAACATAGCATCAGTGCTATTTCTTTCTCACAGCCATCAAGCTTTGATGGATTTAATTTAACCCGACAATTCAAACGAAACAAGTAACAATGACAAGATTAATTAAATGACATGAAAGGTATTTTTTTTTTAGCTTCATAATATGCACATTTTATCAATTTAAATTCTATTGAAGATGAAAACTATTCGATAACAGGTGATAATAGGAAATAGGTGTACTATATCTCGAAATCAATTTAAATATGAACAAGGAATTCGAGCTTAATAACTCGATCGCTGCACAAAACTGTCTTGATATATAAAATGTTCGATGAGAATTCAGCGAACCGGTTGCGACACAAAATCGTTGAAAGCGTTAATAACGCGGCGAGATGAGAATCGACGGTTGGAAGCAATTAAAACAGACGTCAGATCATATCTCAGTGCAATCCATTTGCGTCGATTCTACTTCCAATTAACTCACGACATCGAATTCAGGACTGATGGTTAGTTATCATCACGTTCAACATCAAAGAGCAAATCGATTGTATTTGGAGTATTTTTTTTTTGTAAACACCGTGGCGTGGGTGTTTCCATCAAATCAATAATATTTCGAAAAGAATGTGTTTTCTGGTGATTTGTTCACTCGGTATAGTAACTGGAGTAATCAATTCACCGTGAGGAGGGATTTACAACATCTGATAAACGTGATCATCAGAAAAATTGAGATACTTATATATGGACGTTTGGATAATATTTTTCATGAAAATATCGTTATCCGGCATCAATTTCTGTCCTGTGGTTATCGTTTGGAAAATGCATACTATACGAGCTACAAGCACAGGAATCCACGAAACACGTAAAGGTATCATTATGAACAACAACACGACGCGGTAATATAAGCACATGGCGATGGGGATTCGTATTCTATCGATTTAGATACCCTGTCTATAGTAATTTTATTAACACGTCTTTATAATCGACACGAACAATGGTACAACGTGGTACGACCAGAAAAATAATGCTTTGCTGACTAGAAAGCGGAAACACGCCTTGATAATTTCCTGTGTACACCGACTAGACATGATTAAAGGAATTTCGTGTTATCGACAATTTCAGTTTGCCAATTTCAATCAAGTTTTGACATTTTGCGATAAAATTCTACATCAAGTAACACTATAAACTACATTGATTTCGCCCCGAAATCGTACACTGAATGCCATCGAGCTGGGTGGAATGTTTAATATATAACGGGCAAACTATTTAAATACGTATAGGAAGCGATTAGGCCTGATGTTGCACATCAAATGAATCAACTATTCTACCTGACTCACATATTATGCTGAGCTAAAAGTAGTATTGTTTCACACACACATATACACACTCCATTCAGCGATTGTTCGATTGGCCATCGGCCATTGCCCGAAGGGGTTGAGCATCGACTCACGGCTTGTCGTAGTCTCTCCTCCGGATGACCGCGAAATGCGTCATCTCGAAAGAGTTCGTCCGCTTGTTGCCCCTCTCCAGCGCGCCTGTCATGCTGTAGCCCATGTTGAAGTCGGCCATGCTCACGTGCGAAGTCAGCGACAACTGCAACCCAAACATCACACCACCCAACGATCGCTTAGTTTCTCTTATTGCTCGTTGATAGCTAAGTCTTCCGGCGGCGCGGCTCATCGTGTTCGCCTTGAGGAAGTTGTTGGTGCCAGCATGCGTCGACGCCGACGGCAAACTCTGAGGAAGGATTGGAGTCGGAAGTATAGAGTGCCTGTCCTGTACTAATCCAGCTTTAGATCTCTGGAAGTAAATATAAATTAGAGATGTATTGGAGTACGGCCGGGATTAGCCGTTAGACATGTGAGCTTCATTGATTACTCATGATTACGGTACTGACAGGTTCCTTCGGGGACGAAATCAATGTATATGGCCTGGATCGGCTTCAGTTGATCCTGTTGACTGTCTCGCAATCATTGGCGTGGAAATGTTTGGACAAGGTTGAACCATACAAGGTATGGTGTCCTATTCAAGCTATATTCTGATTGATTACCAGGCTAATTGCATCAAATATTTGATTCAATTAAGTACACATTGTCATCAGCGTGTTGAGTGTCAACGCAAAGTATATGTCTAACGATTGCGACACAAATTTTCGCTTAGAACTTTATGAGTATTTACACAGAGTCGCATTTCGAACCTGCGGGCTGGGCCAGGCCGGGCGTTCGCTTGGAAGTTGGAACTTTGGATGCACAAATGCTGAGTAATTTCACCTCTAAGGCGATAATGAACGGCGCCAGCGAGCTTGTCGCGAACTACGAGGGATCTTTGAAACTTTTCGAGAGGTTTCAGGGGTTGTGGGTGGCGGGGGGTGGGTGGGGCATGGGGGTGACTGTAGGGGGATGCGGGGGCGCCGTGTAGTCGGCGTGAGAACCGATTGCGAGACAAAAGCCTGCTGCAGTATCGGAGATTGGCTTGGCTCCAACTTAGGGATGCTGCCGCCTCTCCCAGCCCACCACCCACACATCCCCTAGCGGGGAAAATAGCTCTAACGTGCTCTGAAAAAGTCCACCACATAACTTTGAATCGCAGTTGAGTGTTGAGCCGAGATTGCAATCGGTGCAGAGCAATCTCAGTGGCTCTTTACTTGATTTGCTCGCCACTCTCTCCGTCAATTTGACTGGGATTCGCACCTTGAAATCCGGTTCCGGCGACATCCTCTTGAAAGAGCCGACGACGTACAAGTGTCCGGTCCCCGTGTCCACCATTTTCGCCTGCGTCGTGTACCTTGAACCAGAAAACTCGGAAATAATGAGCGCTGCTTCAGCCAAGAGCATGCCACTCGAAAAGTTAGCCTCTCGGCTAGCAGCAAAATCGTAATCCCTTGTAGATGGGATTTTGGAAATTTCAATCAAATAGTATGCATGCTTCATGGGTCATTTTCAATGGGAACAGTATGAGTGAAGAAAGCCAACGTTCGTTTTTCTGACAGGGTTTTTCCCGATGGGGATTCGCCAACGCGTTCACCTAGATGTAATACACCACTTCCTGTCACTGCCAGATACGTGGTTCTATCCGGTCTTATCCATGTTTGAAAACATGCACTATTATGTTATCACCAGAAGGCCATAGAGTGCCTCTTAACAATGCCCTGGTATGCATTATTCCTGTTCTTCATGCGACGTTCGAGTCTAGTTCGTTCTGCAAGGCATGGGCTTAGGCATGGGCAGAGGCATCGAATGGAGACCGGCTCGTGGATAAGTGTCCAGGTAGATCCCCCTGAGAAGCGCCATTCGGCCACGGGGACGCCGTTGGGGACTAAAGATGCTGGAGAAGGTTATGAATAAGTAAAATGTGACGAAAGGATAGGCGAAAATCATCAGCGAAAAGAAGGGATGCTCGCGTGTGTTTCCACATAACATTTTGGAGTGATAATGAAGTCAAGTTTACAGTTTTCGCCACTCGAGAGATTATCAGAAGATCCACTGTCCGTAAAAAGAAAAACTGTGTTCAATACTTAGTACTTACCTCATTGACTTGAAGTGAAATGCGTACTTCAAAGGTCGGCTAAGTTAATATACGCCTTTCTATGCTCCATTCACCCCAGCATTTTAATTGAAGGGCTGTAGAGGAAAGCCGATCAAAAGAATGGTAAACTCGAAATCTTCAAACGATCTAGTGTGTTAATCATTCCTTAGCCTTCGCAGCCCAGATTCACGACTGAAAAACTTTAATGAACTCTCATTTTCCCATCAAGGGATCGTGGTGGAGGTGCCGGGTCCACTCTCAAACTGAATTTGTAACAGCAATGTCATCTCAATATTGCTTCTCCTCGATCGGAGACGCGCGTTGTGGTCTCGCCTTTTTGTTTATTTATTTTCTCGTGTGTAGAACATGGCATAGACAAACACTGTGTTATCGCGCTCGGGCCCCTTTCGCGGTAGTCAAAGTGGAAATTCCGACGCTTTTATTGGATTGAACTTTCCTTGAGGAACGACGACGACGCCGACGACGCTTTGCGTGCGGCCGCACGACGCCGTACGTCAATGCGACCTGCGACGCAGGCCGCGCCGCACCGCACGAACTTGCCTCGGGCTGCCCCAGGAATTGCTCAAAGAAAATGCACGAGGAAATGTGACGGCGCCGTCGGAGGACGGAACGTGACATCTGCTCACCACTCGCTGATGGCGAACAAATGTGTTTGTGGAAAATATGGGACAAAAACGTGTTTTCATTTCACCATCGGGACATTTGAAAGGAAAAAGATGATAAAGTAGGTATGCACCCACAAAAAAAATCGTAATACGATTGAACTACAAATCACATTTAATTTTGCGGCGCCCGAATGTTCCTGATTTTTTTCCTCATACTCAAATCGACCTTACGTTGTTCACAAAAGCTGTAGAGCAGCCGTGTAACATTATAAAGCATAAATTATTTCCGTCTTAATATTCTGCGAAAAGCGCCCCTGCCCCTAACATCGCCGACTGGCAGCCAGCGAACAGACTCCGGCGTTCCCATGGCAACGCTCGCACCCACGTGTCAGGACCAACGAGCGAGCAGCGAGCAGAGAGCAGGACTGTCGTCGCGCGAGAGAGCGAGACGGCGCGAGAGTGTCGAGTGCGAGCGGGAAAGAGTGCGCCCGTGCGCGCGGAAGGGAGAGGGATGCAGAATAGATTTGGCACCTCGCGGAGATAGGAGATCGCACGGGGCGGGTGATAGAGCGAGATGCGACGGAGCCGTGCGGATATACGACTCACATAAGATTAACTGACAGTCGAGGCTGAGTGCAGAACGTATTTTGCATTCAAGAGGTCTCGAGTTCAATCCCCTGAGGTCGCCCGTCGGCTCTATTCTGTTTTGGGGGCCCCGTAGTTTCATTTCTCATGTCGCAGCCAAATTGCTGGGCGGGATTCTCGAGTGTCGACCGTTTTTCAGCGGAGGAAAGGAAATTAAGTTACTCATTCGCCGTATATATAAACGGACAAAACAACAAACCATGGGCCACTATGATAAGGGACCTTTCAAAGTGAATTTACATTCGGGAAATGACACCGCGGGCCTGTTGTCGCTGTCAGATAGATGGACGCGGATGTAGACGCCAGGCTCGAATACCGGCCTCGTGTTCTGGGCGAGTGCCGTTAGTGCCAGCTTCGGATGGCGCTGGATTAAGTGCTAGGGGCTGCGACTGGGGGTGTCGGGCGAATGGGGAAGTGCCTACCGTCGAGTCCCCGCAACCTCCGTCACGTGACATCTGGACGCACTCCACCACGCCGGGCTGAGCGTCCAATATGACGAGGACGCCGATCTCGCCCAGCCCTCGTCCGGGAAGAGGAGCACCTGCAACGGGGAGGCGACGGAACACATTATGCCCACATCGCTCAACATCAGCATCAAGTCAACGTTCCCGTCCGGCGGTGGTGCCAGGCAACAACGGTCGCTGCTGTGGACCATTTGCAATTCAGAAAGGCTCGCTTAATCCGTCTCCTCGGGAAGGAAACTAATTTGCGCGCAGGCTTAAAAATCTCATTAGCTTTAGTACCTCACTTCACTTGGAATTCACGTTCATAATTATCTCTGTGAAAAATGTAATATAGTGCTACATGTTTTGCGAGCGAATATGGTTCTTGTTTAATAATAACAAAACTTTTAACAAGGCTACGCGCGTCTCCTAATTGGGGACAGTCGGCACAACATAAACAGTCGATGGCACAACTATAATTATGTATATAATAAGAGGAATAATTCAATACGCCGCTGTTTCCTGGATCTAACCGTATTGTGTATAAAATCTATATACACCTGACGTTGCGAAGCATAACTACAGTAAAAACATTTCAATTTCTTTACACATTTATTCTCGTGCTGTAAGCGAATTCTTATGAAAAGATCACATAACAATCGAATTTCCACGCCAGTGCTGTACGCTGCACAGTCTAAATATAGCTTCAATTCCAATCAATCCACCGAGGCAGATATATAATTATGTGCGGGGATATCAACAACTGAATGTTTGCGGTCGCAACAGAGGTTGCTCGCATGTTTGCGGCAGCTTCCATGTTCGCCGAGCTGTTATTTTGATCTCCATCCTCCGCCGCTGTGGCCGACGCTGGAGCCGACGCCGCGGGCGAGATCAAAATGGATAGCGTCGATCGACAGGCTGTCACTTTCCGACGCCAACAACCCTGCAACGTGCCGGGGGGCAGGGGAGACGGCCAGGACGCGACGGCGACGCGACGGAGGTGTCTTGGCCAGAGGCGAGGAACCAATTTATTAAATGGGAAGACATTTTTTTATCGCGGAAGAGACTTCATTTTAACTGACAGCGTTATAAAACATACAGCGCTGGCGAAAGTAGCTTGAAAATAAAATGATAACGGTGCGAAAATATGTCTCTGACGGCGAAACTCTGCGTGGAAACTCGAGTCTCTTGTCACTTTTCCGAGTGTTAGTCAAAGGTGACGCTCGCTGAAGGAATACAATAGCACCGACAAGAAATGTTCTCTCAATGGAGCTGGATATATAAGATGCAATTGTTTTCATATTCAAGCAGCGTGAGCCGAGACGGAAGCAATAAAGCACACGATAATTTCTGAAAACAATTTCTGGAGAAACACAATTTCAGAGACATTTGGAACTTCAAAGAAGTTTCGAATCTCTTTCCTTCTCGGCGCTTGCCTATTTCAGGAAGAATGAGGCGACCGGGTGAACCGGAAATTGAACGCTAAAGATATTCGGGAGGAAGAAGACGATGGAGAGCCGCGGAGAACGCGCTATGGAAGACCGGGAGAATGAAGGAACGCAGGAATGAAATAAGGAGTGACGAGAAGTTGCAGAGAGACCAGTGAAGCGTAGAAACGATTTCCTTGCGAGGTGATTACGAAAGCTGTTTTCCATCCAAAGTAGCCTAAGGGGCTAAACGTATTGAAAATTGCTATGAAATATTATATAGATTTTTTTGTCGAAAAAAATGAAAAACTTTGAAATTGCTTATCCATGTTGAAAGCTTTACACAGTCTTGTCTGGCAAATGGCTTCTACCCGTCTCATGTGAAACTGAATGTTCAGCTTTTCTCTTAGCTTCGTGAATGGGACCCAATAGGATCCACTCCGTCCTCTAGCTACCGCCGGGATGTTTAGGGAAAAGAGCGTGGGTTGTCGTATTATGAATATGATTCGCATTATCGCAGCATGGATGCTTCTCTACATTCTTATGAGAAAAGCGAGTTGCAAACACGGAAAACGATGTAGGTACACAGACATTTATTATACTCGCGATGCTAGACTTTTCTTGAAAATAACAACGTAGAAACGTCTGAGAGGCAAGAAGAAAATGCTTTTTATTTTCCGAGAAACGATAGGAAATGCTAACTCGGTAAGAAACACACTCTTATATCAGTCCTACATCATTCCCGATGACCATTTTTTTTGTAAAAAATTTTGTAAAATTTTGTAAAAAAAAAAAAAAAATTTAGACTTCAGCTGGAAACGTTCCCATAGGTTTGTATCTACGCGAAGCTTTATGAAAACAAACCAAACAACTCATTCATCATAATACTGCACGGGATACAAAAACACAGCTCGCTCTACTTTATAAATAAACCACTCGATTGGTCATTTTCATTCCAGCACTTTTCATTTCCGCCTCGTCCCGTCGCGGTTGTTTAGCCGCACAGCACGACCAATTGGCCCTAACGCTGCACACCGGCGGACGGGAACGGGAACGGGAACTGGAAAGTGATTACAATTCTCTCCGCGATGCGAGACTTACTGCCCGTGTAAATACCACGTCCGATTCCCCAACATCGACCTCTATACTTGCCACCCTCCCAACCTAACCCCACCTTCGGTCCTTTCCATTCTTATCCGCCAGTCGCCGCCGCCGCCGTGCTACTTTTCATCCCCTACCCTATCAGACGCACTAAGATGCAACCCCACTTAAATCGCGCAATTCGCGAATGATTTATGAATCGACCACCGCAATGCTCTGTGTAAATACCATTGGCATCATCACCTCGGTCTCTCGCTTCCTCTCGCAGCGTCTCGCTCTCTCTTCTCGCCATCACTCTCGCTGCTAAAGACGTCTCCCCAACCCACGCGTCTCGCAGATTCGATAAGAAAAGTCTAAGCAATATATTACGAAAAAATCCGGAAAGAAAATCTTCTTTTCCTTGCGTGGAGATGCAATGATAAATGATAAGCCATTACGCGCCATAAAAGTAAACCCAATATTCTAAGAACCTACACCTTTTGCGGTATGGGAGCTGGCTAAATAAAAGTCGTGTCTCTGGAAGGGAAGGGAAATTTTGAGTGGGTTGAACGAGATGCTCTCTGGTGTTGCTGCCGCTTTAGATCGTGTACGCTTTGGCTTCACCAAAGCTCTACGATATGCTGGGTGGGTTGTAAATATACGAGTCTAGTTTTTTTTCAGTTTGGTTTGGGCTAAAAGTAATTGATGTCATGTGGGTAGATAAAGTTCATCCCAACTTCACGAGTAGGTACTTTACTTTCTATATAGTTTAACTTGTCCCTGGACTCTGCGAAACCGCTGTCTTAAAATATTGATAACGATGCATCTCCGAGTTTATCAGTTAATTATTTTGACCATTCTATAGTCGTAAAACAGAACTAAAACCATGGCTTCTAGTAGTTTAGCTCCCTCAGGGATAATTATTAACCCTTATCTACGTTTAAGCGTTTTACGAGTTCCGTTTTTGGGATACAATTCCAGGAATAGTTGTAACTCGAGCGAGCTGAGCACTGCCGTTTCACCGCGAGACTAAAGCAGATCAGTCGGCACGAAAGAGCAACTCCGCAAGTCGCAACCCTTGGCTGGATATTCTGGAAGCTTGATCAAAAGTGCTGAAAGCTGGAGAAACTTGCTGACGGCATGCCTGGAGCTCAGACTAGCAGTTTGGCGAAGAACGAAGAACGGAGACCGAAGTTGTCACACGAAGTCTCCCAGGTGCAGGGGAAGCGAAAAGAAACATCGATAGCTAAACCGATCGATCGCTTTCAGATATGCGTGCGGAAAACATCCTTTTTGTGACATTTTCTTCGCAACGCGATGCGAGTGATTTGCATTCAACGCTGCAAATTTGGCTTTCCTGACAACGCATTCACAAGAGATTTATTTTATTCGGCAAATATTAGTGTGCGCTGCTGAATTATTGGTTATCTGACAACTTTTTCATTTGAATCCTGAATTAAATCTACATGCTTTTAGAAGCCTCGCCGCGGAAGTTTCACTCCCTCACATCCCGATTTGATTGCCACAACCCTTCAACGAGGCTGCCGTGAAATCATTTTATTATTTCCAGCTTCCCTTAAATACGCGGCATCTGTAAACTGAAAAGCGGACCCCTGTGTCACTTCCTCGGCTCCCGTATAATCGCAGCCCGTGATTGCATTAAGATCCAACTCGTAGGAGGATAAAGGTTTTAGGGGAAGGGTGCTGCGATAAGGGTGCAAGCATGCTGCAAGTTGGTTTTAGCCTGCAAGAGGAGGGATGGCTGATGAGACGTCAATTATCGAAGACGAGAAGTTTGTCTTGAGTTCGCTGAGCACAGGATGACAGCTTGTCCGACGGCCTGACACTTTGACCCGGCGCCTCCACCCCCTTCCTCTTCCCATTTCCTCCCGTTGCTACACAGATTCACCGCACGGTCGTGAGTCTAGAGGAAAAACGACGGACTTTGACAACAGCTCAGTGAGCTTGTTCGGAACAATGTCACCATCAAAACCGTAAACGTGTTGTTTCATAACGAAGCTGATTTGTAACTTTAACACTTCAATTTTTTACTTTTACAACGTGGAGGCGCCGTGTATGCATGCCACATTAATCGCCGAGAGCTAAACGCTTTATTCCCATGACACGGTTCTGATTTTGTTCGCTCTTTTTCCCATTTTGAACTCTGGATGAATAAAATGCGGAAGGCTGCGTATTATTTATTAGCCCACTCTTGTCCGTCGACAAGAGTTACGCGTTACGCGACCGTAAATTCCGGGGAACGGCGTCGAACTTGCAGGTCGAACTTGGTAGAACGCTTGTTTGTTCGTCGGCGTGGGTTCAGCCTGAGTGTTGGGTGTTGGGTGTTGGGTGTTGGGCGACGGGGCGACGGGGCTAACAAGCCATCGGGGCTGGTAACAGCCGCGCTCTGTTTCCTACGGCACAACTCACAAAAGAGTGGTTTTAAATAATAACGCGCTGTGCGAGTCTGAGCGTTCTACCGCGTTTTCCCGTCGAGTCGGGCGAGTGTAAAAATAGACGTCCAGTTTCCCACAAAGTGTTGCTCGTGATGTGGAAATTAACCATGTTTTCGCGACTTGCTCGTGACCTTAATTTTGTAGAAACTGATTGTGTTATAGCAATGAATGGTGGGAAGAAATTATAAGACTAGCTTTTCCTCGCTAGTTCCTTGAAAACATTTCTTGCATTGTTTCATCAGTGTTGATGTCAGAGCTTGGTAACAAAACAGAGAAAATAACTTTCTGGCTAATGAAATTCGAACAAAGGGGTTCCGTCTGCAATTTAAAAAGACTTTCGATTACTTCCGAGCTTAATTTAATGCCTGGCCTGATTCAAGTTTGCGTTGGGTTTCTAGTGCAGAGCTGATACATACACATTTTAGCATATTTTTCCGAATTGCCGCTGCTCAAGTTTATCTGTAAAAAATATGTTGTGTTTTATTTTCGTTATAGTAAAATTAACATCGCTTTTGTTCGCAAAAGTTCCGAGAAGAATATGTTCTGCACTTTGCGCAACAATTTAGATATAAACTGACACAAAAAGCAAAGAGGGTCCATAAAAAAAACAACACCGCTTTAAAACAGTCAATCCTGGCGGAATCTGCCGGGAATTGAAATTCTCTGATCTACATTTTGATATTTTGTATTGGGCTAGCCGCTAGGAGCGTTCGGGCCAAAGTTGCGGGTAGCACACTTTTGGGACGTGCTCTCAGAAAGGCGAGGGATGTTTGTAAGTAGTTTTTCTTCTTCTCGTAGCTGCGAGAAGAAATGAGAAGTAATAGAGAACAGGCTGAAACATAACGTAGCCAAGTTTAAAGATACCATTCCCTGCAACCGGCGTACATAAGTTACCTATACCTATACGCTAGGCTAGCTATAGATGGCTTGCTGCAGACTGCAGACTTCACTGCTACGTATCGCGTATCGAGGCAGACGCCATCAATAAAGGATCTGGCGTTCAAGTTAGACGAAGCTGACGCACGATATTGGACCACATCAGTCACTTGAAAGATGCGCCTTCGCCTTGTTCGTTTCGGTTTCGGTTATGGATAACGACGGGAGCGGGCGCAAAGATAATGTGCTCATTTTAGAGCAGCAAGCGAAAATTTGAAATTACGCAACCTTTTTTTTCATGTCCCTATAAAAATTAACGATCTCTGAACAAAATTCGGCCGGCGTATCTGCATAGTACAATTCCCCACGGGTTTAATGGCTTTTCTTGTGACAATTTCCTTTTTAGTGGTCGTACAATTTTATAGAGAAGGTCTATTTCTAACAATTTACTCGCTACAATATTACCTGCGACTCGATATTGAAGTGTTATGACTTGTCCTCTGTCTCCCGACGGAAAAGTGGGAACTGCCCTTGCTTTTCTCGAGCGAAATGTTACTAAATTCGACGGGTGACCTGTTTCTGTCACACTACAACAGACAGGAAGACAACGTCTATCTATCTCTACCTCTGAAAGCACATAGAAGAGCGGAATCTCTTCGGAAAACTCACCTCGGCAGTCGTTCATATAATATCGTATAGCAAAGAGCAACGTTTGCGAAGCTGTGCAAACACATTAGCGATGATTGAGATATGAGCAAGCATGGCCGAACCGGAGCCGAGTTGAAATTGCATCGCCTGCAGCTACGGCTGGATTTCGATCCTCGTTACATGAAACAAATACCTTATTACCGGGCCTAACGATGCCATTGAGCTCACACGGTCTCCCGTGATTAGTGCAGATTAGCAATTAGTTCGATCTAACGAGCAGGGTGGCGTGGGCGGCGGAGGGTGGGGGAATATGCGTTGGGGCGCCGACCGGGGGATGATATTATTCAGATTCGTCTCACGTATTTTGCATGCCCGATGGCCATGAGACTAAAGTTCGTTTGATGAGGGAAAAAGCACATTTTTTGCGTCGAAATTGCAAACGGGTGGTGAATTTTACCGTTTTTTTTTCTTTGGGCATATTTCTTTGTGCTTTATATTATGCCATTTCGAAGTTGAAACTTTTTCGTTAGTATAATAATTACACAATTTTAAATTATAATTTCAATATTCTTATCGCTGCTTTTACATATTTCGATTAACACGCGTAGAATTCTATGTAAATATCTGTCCAACTTCAAATAGCGTATATATCATAATGCATCTCATTTGCATCCCCTATACATAACCAGATTAATAAAATTCATCCTAAGCAGTTGTTTTGTCAGGCACTTGTACTCAGCTTTAGATAAAAAGGAAAACGAAGTGGGTTGGTTGCCTTCACAGCATATTATACGGAGTATAGTAGAAATTCCACGCGCCAAGCCAAGCAGTGACCACCCCAGCTTCTATCTCGCGTGTTCTTTGCTAACTAAATCGGACTGCGGCTGCTACCCAGCAAACGGACACCGGTGCCACTGACTTGTAGGTATTACATTGCCAGCAGCCAGCAGCCAGTATAGCAAGCAGCCAGCAGTCAGTGATATATTATTTCTCCACACCACCACTTCCTATATATTGAATTATTTACCCTCCCTTGTTAAACTCAAGTTTGCGCTGCCGTATGCGGCGTACGCAAAATTCGCCAGCAATGCATGTCGTACCAATTGTACTCTATAAACACGTATGCGAGAACGATATAGCACTACACCTCTGAAACGAATGGGCCGTCCGTGTAGCAGTTATTTCGGGTTGTATTGATTTAACGTGGATGAAAGGGATTTCAAATATCAAAATGTCTGGTATAAACCATTTAATCCCATCCCATGTTTTGTGGTTTTATACCATTTATCTTTCTCTCATCCCACCCCCCCAACTAGCCGCCCCCCATAGCGTCCCCTTACCCGAATGCATCAATTCGCCTGGTCCGTTCGCCCCAACACAAAGTCATGGCCGTAGGCATAACGTCAGCCTCCCGAGTCTTATGCGATCACGCGGCGGCTTCAACATTTTCCGCAGGCAGTTTTCCGCCGCGCGGTCGGGAAAATTCGCGAGGGTGCAGCTTAATGGCCGATAGGTATTTGGCAAGGAGTCGAAATCTTTCCACGGGGCCTCCTCATAGCTGGCATAACTCGAGTTCTTGGGCGGCTTCGCATTTCGCAGCCAGCGCGGTTCTCGTTACAATTTCCCGAAATTAAGCTACATTGCACTGGGAATTGGGGTAACCTATACAGATGCTGTGTACAAGGGTTTTGCTCCCCTGCCAATTGCCGTATTACGACGCTACGGATTTTCCGAGAATCTTGTGTGCGGCATAACGTAAAGTGATGCAGTCTTTTGTCAGAGAAAATGCGACCATGCAATTTCCAAGCGGTAAAGCAGTATAGAGAAGAAAGGTATGAAATAAAAATATGCCATCCAACTTTTTGTTCGTTACTTTGGACGGCCGTTAACAAAGCGTCATCGCATATCGGAATTCCGAAGTTCGCTTGTTTGCGTTACGCCTAGGCCGGGCAATTTGTCTATCGCTGCAGCGCATAATTCAAAGTGACGCCAATATCTGCAGGCCAGCGACAACTCCACCGAACGCATCGCCGATGATTCCAATCAAATATTCAATCAATCAATCAAGCCAATCAATCCTATCAAAGCAATCAATCAGCGAGCAATTACCTTGCTCGGAAATCCGCCGTATCGCAGCAGCTTCCGGCAACACTTGCCGCGGTTCTCATAATAAAACATCTGGACCATCGTGTTGGGCGACGCGGGGACGGTGGGCGCCGTCGGGCCTCGGGGACGTCTCCGCAGCGGCAGACACGAGCAGGACCAGCACGAGGCTCGTGGCGTCTCCGGGAAGGTGGCGTCCCTGGGAGACTGCGAGTCGGACACGTCGCGCATCTTGCCGATCGGGCGTCGCGACGCTTGGAGGACGTCGGCGCTAGCGCGACCCTCGCGACATGCTGCTCGCTGGAACAAAGCGCCGTGGAGGCGGCCAGTGAGAGTCCAGTCGGCGTCCAGGGGGCATCCAGGCGAGAGGGACTGCCGTTGTGGCGGGCTCGAATTGTTTGCAGCAGAGCGGACAGGAACAATAAAGGGATTTGTGACGATGGTTCGGGGGGGGGGGGGGGAAGGGGGTAAGGGGAGCGACGCGCTGGCGTTTGGGAGATTACGGGTTTTTCATTGAACATGTTCAACCCGTTTTGTTCGGTGGCGGAATGCGCGATGGGTTATTGGGACGGCGACGGAGGCGGCTTACCGGAGTCTTACTCCTGGAACGAAACGCCGATGAGTTGGACTTATAATTGTTGGGAGCTTTTGCTTGAGAGATGAGAAAATTTACCCCACTGTATTGAATATAGGGAGACATAAAGGATACAAAGAATTGCTAAATGTTCAAAGGCATTTAATAATTAGTTCTGTTGAATTATAAAATTTAATCATGTCTCTTGAATGATTTAATTTCACTTACACTGCTAACAAAAGGGAATCTTGATGCTCGCTCAAGTTTGCATACTGAATTGCTGTATCTTTATGCATGATATCATATTATTCAAAGATAATTGGACTTTTTAATCAACAGTGGGTTTTTTTCTTAGAAGCAAAAGCTTCAAAATTGGCACTCTCGAATAAAATAATTACATTAATTTTAAATTAAGCATTGGCATGGCTATTTGTTTAAAAATTAGATACAGAGATGAAACATTTTTTTAAAACAATTAAGGCAGTCACCATATACCGTCCTTTCTTTCATATTTACCTCGAACGAAACGTGCGTCTATTTTCGCAAACGCGCCAAAATTAATTGCATTCTCGACACAAAGCGACGGCGGACAGCGACGCTCCACACCTTAAACCCGAAACCAGCCAACAACCACGACGGCACGCATGCCAGCCGCGCACTCTCCAGCCACTACACGATGTCTTGGGTGCTCGTAACCTCGCGAGCGTCGCGACGCCGACGTCTACGTCCAGTGTGCTGCAACGAGCACGTCCACTGCTCGACTAGCACAGATCAACCCCTGCTACCAGCCAGCCTGCCTGCCAGCCTGCCTGACAACCATGGGGTTGGCATAGCAACCACACAGGGATGCTGCCGTCGTACGGCGCACTTGCGCAATGCTCACGTGAAAGGAGAGAGATCTTGATTCGGTGGGGTGAATATAGACCATCTACAAACATACTATGCCGCTACACCGAGGGCTTGTGAATCGCGCTGTCCCCATTTGCATGGTAATTAGGACGTTACGTTCATGTGCGACACAGTTCTAGGTAGGGATGTTCTCGGCGGCGCGTTCAATTATTGTCTAACTTGATAATAGTGTTCTCTGTTAGTGGGAAATAGTAATCAGCAGCCCTGTCACCGGCTCACCTGGCCTTTATTACATGTAAAGCTAAATGAAAATGTTGGTGTGTTATACGTCAGCATGCGGTGTATGAAGTTATGGAACAAAGGAATTTACGTAAAGTCTCCTACTATATGTTAAGAGGGATTATGAAGTGATATAAACTATAATAAGCGGCATAACAATGATGTAAAGAAGTGAAGGCACACCATATTCTTCTACATTCATAGCCACTTGATCAAAATCTGATAACGCTCACAAGTTTTAACTCCGAATTACAAGGAAGCAAATGTTATTTAAGTTGTTAGCATGGATACCTTATAATTGAACCGTCTATCTTCGTCTCGAGTTACTAGTTGGTAGTTAGTATCCCCTATAGCCAGAGCAGCCAATTTATTTCCATATCCCATCTATTTTGAGCGAGGGGAAATGCAGAACTCTATACATGAGTTTCCACGAAGGGTGGAAAATTATTTGACAATCATTATCTTTAGTAAATAGTGGACCAGTTAACAAAATCCGAAGCAATTTTCTTGTTGAGACCAAAGCGTGCGGTACACGTGGCTTTTCATTTGAAGCGTGACTCAATCAAGAAGGGACAGGGGAGAATCTCTCTTCTCGAGTGCTCGATTATTTTGCAGGCGGCGACAGAGCATCATAGCATGTGACTATTAACAGCTAGTACCAGCTCAATCTCATCAATACTAATTCGCAAATTAAGTTAATTGCAGAGCAGGGACTTACTCTGTTTCGCAGCATTTCCGTCTGCCAGGCTTCTGAATTCAGAATAACACACAAATTGAAATTTCTGGGGCCACGTCTCATGAGACAGGACGTTATAAAAGTACTGCAACTATAAATACTTGTAGCCTTATCTTGATCGTCAGCTACAGTAGATCGTCTGTTCTAAATTAGGCTATTAGAGGCGCAGTCCTTGGCGTCAGAAGGTCCAGTCGCCTTTGTGTTTATGAAGATATAAGCAAAGAAACAAACTCATTGTCTTTATATATTCACTTGATCTAAATCTGATCGCCGAAGTTAAGCTAGATCGCACTTGATCAGAGGTTTGGGAAGGTGACCATAACTACCGATACCCAATTATTTCAGATATCTGGGATGGAGAGAATCAAGCAGCATCTTGATGCTTCAGCATGCTTCAGCTTCTCTCATAATGCTTTTCAACCATGGCTGGTGTTCGCGTTGTCCCGTCCTCGGTCGGTCCTACTAAAGGGACGTGTGACCGGTGGTTCCTACTTCCTGTTACACTGCGACCGACAAGACGAGTACGACTTTCTTCGGATGTCCATCCCCCGGTTGAGTTCATCATAATTCTCATCACCGTATCTCCAACAACACGAGACCATAGCTACAGAGCCGGCAGCGTAAAAACCTTTGAGAATAGGATTTCCCACCCACGTCTCACCCCCTGACGCTACAGGCGAGTTAAATATAGCTTGCGGATTGCGCCTGTGGATACAATGGGGATTGTCTTTCCTGCGCCCTCGTCGAGAGCAGCTGGAATAAATAAATTAAATAATTAAAAAGCAATGCAAAATCATATTTAAAATTGTTTATTTATACCAAAATATTATACAGGTATGCACAAGGTACAAACATTAGCACAAGTATTTAAGTGATTTATTCTCTAGAGATACCTTATCCAACTTAAATAAAAAATGTATTATTTTATTTTTTCCCCTGAAATTGATTTTCCTTTCACCATTCAAGTTATAGACCACCATTCTAGACTATATAGAAGACCGGAACAACATTACACGAAAAATGTGAATTTGGTGGTATTACTGGTATTACATGGTATTACTCCTTCCATATTATTCTGACTGAATGCCATAACATTATGACTAAACAAATGTTTTTTCCACAACTTGAGTAGGTATAGATACTCCTTACTCTAGGTAACTTTATGACTAGACAAAAGCTTGCACCACTTCTTCAGTAGATAATCCTGCCTCTGCGCTTCATGACTCTGCGCTTCAAAGCTTGAGCCACAACTTCCATAGGTTCTTCTTACCCTAGGCAACTTCATGACTAGACAAACATCTGCCCTACAACATCAGTAGGTACTCCTGCTTCATGAAAAAAGATTGAGCCACACTTCGGTGGGTTCTTCTTACTCTCGGCATCTTCACGCCTAGAAAAACGTTTGTGCCACTACTTGAGTAGATACTCCTTCCGCTGCGCTTCGACCAACGCCTCAAGCTGCGCACAGCGGTTTCTCAGCTGTTCGACCGTGGCGTCGCGCTGCGCGACGATGGCCTTTACGCGATCGTGCACCGCCCGGAGTTCGTGTTGCTGCACGTCGCGCAGGGTGCGCAGCTCGACGTCGTGCCGTGCGCGGCTGCACTCTGTCTCCGCGCGCAGCCGCTGCACGTCGCGTTCGGCCGCCGCAAGCTGCGCGGCCACCTCTTCGCGCACAGACTCCTTCAGCTGTGCACGCTCCGAAGAGAACGCCGCCGACAGCTGCGGCCAGGGGATCGGGCGGTTCATTACATTGTCTCAAAATTTGTTGGAAACACTAGTAACAGCTATTGTGTTGGTTTCTTTTTATTTTGTTCAATGGTTTAGCATTTAACTTTGACAGACCTTGCATTGCAAGTGTATCTAATATCTTCAAATTATTTTTTGTATCTGACTTGCAAGGGTAGGTACTTGGTTAAAAATAGCTTTCAAGGTACACATGCTAACATTGCTAGTAGGTATATATATTTCTGTGTACCTACCTAGCCTAGCCATGATTAATATTACTTCAATTTGGTTGTTACTTTAGAAAACTCGTTTTTGTGGCTATGAATGGAGTAATTTCACAAAGATTTACAGTTGAATAGGTACCTCTATCAGGAAGGCCCAACATTATGCCATTTGGCAAGAAGATTCTGGATTGGAAGGTTGGAGAATTAGTACCATGGACCACGTACCTTCTTCTCTTCGCATAGCTCCTTCTCGAGCTGTCGGTTGCAAACCTTGAGCTCTGAGACGGCGTCTTCGGCATCGGCCAGTTGTTCCTTGACCTTGGCGTACTTGGTCTTGGCCGCGTGCTCGGCATCCTCCAGCTCCTTGACATCTGTCGCAAACTTCTCCTTCAGCTTCCTGCAACACGACCATGACACTGTCACCAAATCTGCCAGATAAAAAGTTCTTACCTCCGTTATCATTGTCACGCAACAACAGTCAACATCAGTGGCAATTCTCAACTGAACAAACAGCAAAATATAGCACTGCATGCAGATGTCAGACCGGGAAGGCAATAGACCTGTGCCACTCAGAGAATAATGACCCACTGGACACACTACCAGTTTATAAAAATATATTAATTAGCTCTGCTAAATAGCAAAGGAAGATAAGGAATTCACAACCCGAATTGCTCTACCTGGCTCTAGCGAGTGGATATCATGATGTCATTTTTATTGAATTTTGATTGAATGGAATAGGTGTGGTATTGTGTAAAAAATTTCACTTTGTAATACTTATTTTCTGTAGGAAATCACTACGCAATTGACTATTTCTTACATGGGAATCACGATGCACAATGATATGTAAAGTGGTGGTTTCTTTTCCGATATTCCTACACAATCGCCCCCCAGTTCCCCCTACAGTCGCACCCACCTCATCTTGGTGTTCGCCGACATCTCCAGCTCCGACTTAGCCTGCGACGTTTCCTCGGTGAGCCGCGTGATGACCATCTCGATCTGCTTGTCCCGCTCGATCCGAGACTCCTCCTGGTACTGCCGCACTCTCTCCACGAGCTCCAGCTCCTTCTGCCGCTGCATCTCGCTCGCCCACTGCTCGCGTTCGGCCAACAACGTCTCGCGCATCTTGCGCATGTCGGCCTGGAACACGGAACCCGGTCAACGAACCTGGCAAATACCTTAGTGTGATTTGAACCTGAATGCAAATACACGTTGCATGTACGGTGGATAATGATTATAGTAACAATACTTTATTGGAAAGACGGAGTGGTTCTGAGCCGTGGTTGGTAAAATGGAGAGAGTTCGGTTTTGCTACATGATGTATTGCGTTTGCAGTCCTAAAAGAACCCTGACGACTGTCGACGTTTCGTCCACGTTGGCGCGGACATACTACGTACTAATACTTTATTAGTACCAATAACAGAATGGTAAAGATCCGGGTTCAAATCATGGTATGGATACAAATTTTTTAATTGATATTTCGTCACAAATAATCGCAAATACCTATTCGCTGAACTATAGGTACACAAGACCAGAGACTTCAATGCAACTAGCTACCTTGCAATTTGAATGCCTGTTGTTCAATAGGCACAAATTTGTTACCTATATTTATTTCTCAAAGGCTTCGCCCATCAGACGCTTTTATCCAAAGTAACCTTCGATTATTAAAAACTGGCTGCAACGTACTATTTTATTGCTCTCTTAGGCCCGATTTTACAATTTTGCCAACTCCAGGTTAAAGTGGGAGTTAAGTTATTTGTTATGGCAACGGCCAATGGGATGCAGTGGAATTCATTTGTTTCTAGGAGTTAGATGCTTAACCCAGAGTTGACAAAAGTTGTAAAACCGGCCCTTAAAAGACTAATGTTGTTTTCCTAATCTTAGCATGTCAGTTTTCAGAAAAACTATTAATTTGGGTAATTAATGCTAAGTCCCCAACTCAAACTTTTCCTGACGCTTCGCAAAGGTACGCTGCCTGCCTATGCTGTCTAAACTCAAGTTAGACGTTGCGAAACGTCGGGAATAGTTTTAGTTTGGCCTTTATTACCTGGTTAAATAGGTTTTCTGAAAACTTAGTATTTTCTTTCTTTAAGCCCTTAGGATGAAATAATTATCAGGAATTCATTGCTACCTAGTAAAAATGATCCAAGGTGATCAAATTCACTAATTTACGATGTCCCTCCCTGATTTCAGCAAGCCGCCGGTAGAAGAGCGTCGGGCTTACGGCGTGATTGCGTGCGGCAGCTTCGAAGGCCTCGCGGTGATCCTGGGCCAGTCGTTCGATGGCCCTGGCCCCGTCGGCGCCGGCTGCTCGGAGCTCCTGGTCGAACCGTTGCTTCTCCCGCTGCACCTCGGCAAGAAGCCGCTGTCGCTGCTCCTGGTAGGCTTCTTCTTCCTGCTCCGCCTGCTTCACCAACCTTCGGCACGCCAAACAACATGACCATCAGTCGGTGACGTTTCAACCGTGCTCCGATATGCCCAGAGAGACATATGGCATTCTGCAACTATGTGAAAACGGTATGATCTAAACAACACGTTCCCAGCCTGCAGATATAACCGATGCATTACATCGCGCTATGAACATTGAGAAGAAGCTCAAATGCTCAAATGAAGCTGTGTTTAACGACGCACTGTTTTGACAACTGGCCCTTTGGCACTGGTCTAATGGCGTTGGTGAATGAAATGGTGATGATGAGGGTGATGATGAACCTAACCTAGCCTAGAAGGGACGAGGGGAAACCTGGTGCCGGCACTTAGCCTACTCCTGTCGAAAAGCACCAGGGGATCATCGGCTTTACGTCCCTTCCGAAGGACGCTACAACTCGAACTACAGGATTCCTCCACTAATCCATGCTGTCGAGATGTTGATAAGCAAGGCGAGTGAGGTTGTCGTACTAACTCCAAACCCTCCAACCTCTCTCCCGAACAGAACTGATCATGTGCATGATGGTCACCCATCAAACACCTGACTCAACGCGATGTTGCTTAACTTCGGTGATCCCACGAGAATGGGTCTCAGATCCAAGCCGTGGTCATGTTACACATTGTGTATGTCTGCAATAAGGCCATTTGAACCACAAAAATACTCTCCAAACAATGCGGAAACATCTGAAACCATTCGCCTGCAGTTATCAGACTAAAATCATGGCAATTCAATTTCCAGTAAAGTTATTATCTAGTTCAGTTCAGAGTTCGTAGTAACGTGAGCTCCGTTCTCAGCCCAGACAAAAAAAAATGAGACGGTACAACTGTAAACGATTGCTGACCTTGTCTTGGCGAGCTCCCTCTCTCGAGCGATGGCCGCCTCCTTCTCCAACGCCATCTGCGTGCGCAGCAGCTCGAGGGCGGTGTCGGTCTTGCGCGCGCCACGCAGCTCGGCCTCCTTGAGCTCGTGCTGGTGCACGTGGCGCAGCTCGGACAGCTCCTGCTGGTGCGCGGCCGTCATGCGCACCAGCTCTGGCTCGAGGCTCTTCACTGTCTGCTCCTGTACGCAGGGAACGCCGACGCGTTAAGACGGGGAACAATTGCAGCTGGACGATATCTAGCTACTAGTAGGGTGGATTGAGAAATTCCTGTGTTGAAATCCCTGTGGATTGTATGATTTTAACTCGCATTTTCAACTGTGTATGGTAGAAACTAGAAAGAAGTCCTTACAATCACGATTGAGGAGTCAAAACCTTCTTCTTTCCAATACCCAAGAAAAAGTAGGTACCTACTTATTTTTAGCAACTAAATATCTACCAATACCATACATGTAACAAAAATTTGTATTTAATTTGGAATCCCCATTAAAAGTAGGACTGACCATTAGACAGAGATTTAAGAATCGATTCTTTAGTTTCTGTGCAACAGCACAGAATTTTCACCCACCCAGCTCCAAGCACCTACCTTAATTTTCTTTGTTTTTGTGCTAATCCAGGAATCCATTTTCATCTTGTTATTTGCAGCTTGACAGTCTTTAGCCCTTTTAACTTCGATTGCATGCCGATCTTGGATCACTTTCAAGTTTTTTGTGTGTCGCTCTTCAAGCGCTTTCATTTCATCGACCACGTTTTCCACCTTAGACGTCAACGCCTTCTTGTCAGAGATCAACTAAAAACGAAGAGAATTTATTTTAGTCCACATATTTTCAACACTCAACATATCGGAGAATTTCATTATTCTCAAAGTCAGACCTGATCGATAAACTTCTGATGTCTTGAAACTGCATTCTCAAAATGGTCCTTCTGTTCTTGGAGCCTTGACTTTAGATTCTTCTCGGCTTCATACTCGACTTTTTGCCTGTGCTCGCGTTCTTCCTTGAGAGCTTGCTTGAGCGCGCGAACGCTCTTGGCCTTGTCGGTCATTTGGAAGCGAAGTGTGAACACCATGTGCGCCAAGTCCACCACACTCAGGCTCAGCAAGTCTTCCAGGTTGACTGTGAGCTCGGAATAACCGTCGCCACGGTCCAAGGGTTCGGCGTAACCAAGTTTTGCCGTGTTTTCCTGCACGACCTTGATGCTGTTTGTGGCCAATTCCAGAACAGCCATGCTGCTTTCCCCAACTTTGTCCAGGTACGACAGCAGCTCGACTAGATTACCAGGATTTTCTGAACATTTTGGACTTGTCAGTCTGGCAACGGATTCGTTTTGGTAGTGGGTCCTGTCGCTGAATTGGTTCGGAAAGTTTAGGTCGGTGACGGAATCGTTGAGACGAGCGGAATCTGAAATAGGCTATTAATTATTTTCCTTGACTTTATTTCAGTATTTATAATAATATGTAGGACACTCAAATAATTTATTACAAACAAGGCAATTACTAACAAGGCAAGTTTTAAAACACAAAATCTTACACTGAGCTGCTTCTTCTTGTTCCAAAACTTTTAAAATGTCACTGAAATCATTGTTTGTCTCCCTTGGATCTAGCTTCAAGTATTGACTTCCGTTGGACCGATCTGTTTCCTGACCAGCTTCTTTCATGAACACGTCAATTGTGTTTGTGTTCTGCGTCTCTTTACTTGAAAGAATATCATCGGAGGGCGCAGAAACGTCAATTATCTCCTCGTATGTCAAAACCTTCTGATTACATGGGGGTGTATGTTCCACTAATTGTTCATCAAAGTCGATCAACATTAACATTTTCGTGCAAGGGCTTGTTCGTAAATTATTTGTTGCAGGCATGCCGACGTTATTATCTTCAGCAGTTGCATCTTCTTTTGTGCAATTTGATTGTTGATGTTTTCCTTGAGAATTATTTATTACCAAGTCGACAGCATGCTGTTCATTACGTATTTCAATGCCTGCTTGCATATTATCTGCCATAATGGAGCTTTCTCTGCTGGAGAATTTGTCTGCCAGCATCCTTGATCTTTCTATTGACTCACTAGCCCTTTTATTGAGTAAGTTTATTCGTGCAAATCTCTCATCTTCGTCAGTTTCATTTATCAGCTCTTTCTCGAAATCATCGCTGATTCTTTTGGTACTTGAAACATTTAGAAAGCACCCAGAACTCATTTTTCCCTCGTCCCTCAAATGGGAAAATGAGGAACTATCTGTAATAACACAATTCTTTGGTTCAATAGAAATATGAGATTTATAACTATCTGACTTCCTTTCAATCTCCAAGCTTAAAGATCTGCTGGTGATTGGTGGCTCTGAGTGCCTGGCTGTGAATCTTTCAACGCTTCTTGACCTTGCCGAGAGCTTCCTTGTGTTTCGGCGTGCAGGAGTAGGCCTCCCCTCCAGTGGCACTTCCCAGGACAGAGACATCCTCTCTCTCGGAGACCTTGAGGAGAGAGAGGACGCATCTGAGATGGCCCCCTTTGAGTAACTCCTATGAGCATATCTGTTGTTGTCTAAGCTATGTTCATAACTTTTCTTTAGCATTTCACCCGAATTTGAACGATTAGATTCTAAAGACGACCTTAACATTGAACTTTTCAAATAGCCGTCTCCTGATTCTCGTCTGTAGCTTTCATTGCCGTTGTAAGACATGTTGCTATTTGAAGTGTAACGTCTCATATTGAGTTCTTCATACAACTGCTTATTGCTCGAGGAACCTGTAGAATCTGAATTCTTTAGGTGTTCGTTGTTGTTTGGGTGACTAATTGGTCTTTGTTCCCTTTCCATCAGCTGCTTCAGCAAAAAGTCCGTTTCTCTCTCAGCCAGCTCCAGCCTAGAGCCACGGAGTGACTCTGTTGATATGTTTAAGTCTAGATCTTCACTTCTTTGCCGAGCAGAATCAATTCGCTTCGGATCCGAAACGATTTCTTGGGACGCTGAGCGTTGAGCCATTGCCAAGATCTTCTCTCCCATGCTGACTTCCGATTGGAAATTGTCGTCCGAGTCAAAATTATCTACTTCGTCACAGTAACGTATCAACTCTTCTTCTGTCCATGTTCGCTCTAACATGTCTGGAAGCGTGTACGTTGCTCCGAAATCTGAGTAATTATCACGTTCTATTTTGTGACCGGTCAGGTTTAGGCGAAGCGGCAAATTGGAGCTACGGTTTCTGGGGGTAGTTACATGGTGGGAATGATCAGAATCGTCTGTGAGGGACGACAGAGACAGTGGTTTCTTGAGAGAGAACAGATCATCACGATCCATTGCATTCCAGTCACTATTTAATTGAGGAAAGTAGGATGTTCTGTCTGTCGTTGATGGCTGATGTACCTTGGAAATATAAATTTTGTTTGGAAGATCATGGTCAGCAGACTGTGGTCTTTTCCAACTATTATCAGACCCCAAAATAGTCTGAAACAATAAAGCAACAAATATGTACCTTTCCAGACATTCAGTTTAAAAAAATCAAACATACTATGCTTAGAAGTATTACTGACAAAGAGAACTATCAAAATTGAGGGCTTTGTAGCTACTGACCTTATGATTATTTGACGGAATTGCTGACATATTGTTGACATAGGGATATGTTTTGTACTGTTGGAGCCTAGTATTGATTGAGCACTTACTCGTCCACTCATTCCATTTGGTCGTTGATTAAGACTGATAAGTTTTCCATTCAACTGTAGACCAATATCGTCTGGTTTGGGTGAAATACTTTTGCTTGGTTTGCTATAATAAAGCACATGTTGGCTGTCAAATTTTCCAAAAAAAAAAAAAAAACGAGATTGTATAATGCCTTACCTTTTTGATTCTTTGGAACATATAACAGACGATCTTTGCTTTTTGAATTTATCCATGATAAAATAGCATTTGAGTTACAGGCAGTGGCAAAAAAGTACAAAGTAGATAACTTATTGGTTGGACCTGACTTCTGTGTTGTGTACATAGATCTTGGTTGTTGCCATGGTTACGGTTGACAGCTCATACGCAAACTTGACAAAATATGTTGCCATGTGTTTTTTGTTAGCTGTGGTATCCTTAGCAAATAAACGGTATAATTTCTATTGAAATTTATCTAATTTAGTTAATTTCGATAAGTTCTTCATTAATCATCAAAAAATATGCAATTGAATACATAGCCAAATATTAACTTGTTAGAAAGTTGGCAAAAAGAGATTCTAACAATGACTACTTGCTGCTACGAGCGTAATTTTTCCTTTCTTGAATGAGAAATGAAGCAATTTGCAAGAAATTTGAATTGCATTCCTGCACATTTTCATTTGCTCTGTTCCTAGCAAATATTTATGGCCATTTAATAGTGCAGGATGAAATTCATTCGTTTTTTAAAAGATATGCGCATTTCGATCAGCTGATGATTAACTTTTGGAGTTCGAGTTTGCGCAGATTCGTGGCATTGCGGATTAATACGAAAGAGCACAATTTCTTGATCAATGTTTTATGCTAATAAAATTGTGAATGATAAGTTATCGCGGAAATCATTTAGTGATTTCAATAAATAGCATTGCATTTTACTGAGGTAGTCTTCCTACTAGATTTTGACAGCAACAGAAGTTGGCCAAAAAGTATGCCTGTTTTATGTCGCGGTTTGCTTCCAGTGTCGTTGTGCTGCGGTCGAGAACGGTGAACGGTAGCCATCTTGGTTATGAACAAAGCTTCATCTGAATAAAATATAATTAAAGATATTTGTTGTTATTTATAATCTGAATCGTGAACAATTACTGTACGTTTAGACTATGCACGAATTATCGGTCTTCATGTGTACATAGCCATGGCTGCTACAAGGAAGTTACAAGGTATGAAAATCTGTCGGTGTACACCAAATAATTCTACCTATGATGACCTCTCCGACCTGTTTTGTATGTTTTTATCTTAGCGCAGATCTTGTAATCAACAAGGTACTTTGCCGATATAATAATCATATGTTACTCCTTTTATTTATTTATGGTTTCCCAATGAAATGGTCAGTTTCCGTCAGGTTTCCGGGCCAGAAAGCCGTACTGTTTATAAATTGCATGCAGCACTTTTGGTGCTAGCTGGTGGTAATAAGCCTATCATGGCTCCTACATGATAACAATAGGTTGGCAAAGTATTACTTCTTTTCCGAATATTGCATTTCCTGACTTATTTCAGATATTAATGCTCCACTCAATTGTCAGGATTTGAAGTCTGGATCCCCATTTATAACAAGAAACTTGTACTGACATTCTGTTTCAAGTAGCTTTCAACACCACCTCCTGCTTTATTCACATACCCCGAAAGTAAACACTTTGCGAAACCTTTAAACTCCGTACCTCCGTCTAGATTTGTATAAATCAAGCATTGAAAGTCAACCCTTATGACAGTTAATTGTAGTAAAAACTCCCAGCACTTCCATCCAGAGGTTAATCTAGCCTTAAAATTACAGGTGAAATAGACCGTTGCCTGAAAAAAGTGACCGAGGGTGTTGAAACGTTTGAAGATATTTGGCAAAAAGTTCACAATGCTACGAACTCGAATCAGAAAGAGAAGTATGAGGCGGATCTCAAGAAGGAAATCAAGAAACTACAACGACTACGAGATCAGATTAAGAGCTGGATTGCCTCGGGAGAGATCAAGGACAAAAGCACTCTCCTCGACTATCGGAAGTTGATAGAAACTGTGAGCAACCAAACAATCTTTCAGTTTCATAAGAACAATTTTGTCATAATCATATGCTCCAGTTCCACATTAAAGTTACTGTTATAGAGTTTATGTGTCATTTCTGTCCAATTAACTTTTCAGAGTCTAACCCAATATGTTTGTTTTGTTTGGCAGCAAATGGAGAGGTTCAAGGTGGTGGAACGCGAGACAAAGACAAAGGCGTACTCGAAAGAAGGCCTGGGCGCCGCACAGAAGCTGGACCCGGCGCAGAAAGAGCGAGACGAGATCGCTGGCTGGCTTGGCGTATCTATCGACTCGCTCAACCTGCAGCTGGACCAGTACGAGTGCGAAGTGGAGTCGATCCTTGCGGCCAAGAAGAAACGGCTCGACAAGGACAAAGCCGACCGGGTGGAAGACCTCAAGACTAAGATGGAGAAACATCGGTTCCACATCAAGAAGCTGGAGACGCTGCTGCGGATGCTGGACAACATGTCGGTGGAGACAGGCCAGGTGAGCAGGTTTAAATCGCAGGACAAAGGACGCAACACAAATGATCAACTCTTCGGCAAGAAAGTGCATGTGCCCTTTTGGAGACCTCTGTAACTTGCTTTTCTCACATGTTTGGCACATTTCTTTTGTCAACTTGAGTAATTTTGCTTGGTAGCTTTTTTTTTGCTGGTCAGGGAGAAAACATTTCCCTAACAGAAAGTAATTTCTCTTTGTCTAAATTGGAATCTGCTCAACTTCACAAGTTTGTTACGCATGGACGATTCCTTTATGTAAGAGGTCGCACTTTCTTGGAATATTTTATTTTTTGTGTTGTGTTTCCTTTTGTTCGATAATTTCATCCACACTTCCGATATCACATAGTCCCATCCCTTTTTGATACTCTCTATATGAAATTGTTTGTCATTTCTGGACATAATCAATTTTGGTCTACTACTCAAGAAATTTTACAGTACCTAATCAATCTTACCTAGTTGATCATGTATTATTCTGAATGGTCGGCAGACTGTAATCACACAGATTGTTCAAAGACAATTTACTCATCTTCAAAATAAAGGAACTTTCTAATTAAAATTTAATATATAAAATAACAAAGTATTTAAAATTTCAATCTTACTCAGCTTATTTCAAGTGAACATAGAATAGAACTTATTAAATCCTTATCCATTTCCTGGGGCCAAACTACTGATAGCTGAATCTAGCTACATAATTGCAGATGCTGTAGCTCTTTGATTCCCCTAGCTGCTGGCAAAGGAATTCAAAGCTGCTGTATTCTGTGCCTGTGTGCTTGATCTTTGCATTACTGGAAGTGCAATCTTAATGTGATAACGCCACCGTTTGCAATCATTGTCGGTAGTTTGGCTTCAGAAATACATTGTACCTGATTTCTTTGTATTATTTTTTACGCACAAATTTGAAGGACTCAAAACCAAAACTTGTAGCAGATGCTTTGTTTTCAGATACGTAATATCAAGGAAGACATCGAGTATTACATCGAATCATCACAAGAGCCCGATTTCGAGGAGAACGAATACATCTACGACGACATCATCGGGCTGGACGAGATTGAGCTCTCTGGGGTGAGTTTATACTTCGCGTTATGCATCTACCCAACTCCTTGCAACATACGCACTTGGATTTTCAATTTATTAACTACCTAGTAATGGGAGGCAAGCACCCAAGTCTTGTGTTGAAACTTCAGCTTGCAACCAGAGTAAATATTTGGATGGAATCCAAAGGCAAAATAAAAATTATATTCAGTATTACCAGACCTGCAAATTTATTAATTTTCTTAAAGTCTCATTTGGGCAATTTATACCTTGTATAAACTACTGGCCCTTTGAAGCCTCAAAGATAATTGTTGGAATGTCATAGGCTATCCAAGAGCATGACAAGCAAATGAAACAAAATGACCATAAAATCTTGAACTTCCAACCTCCATAATTCCTAGCAACTAGGAGTTGTCGATTTTTCCTATCGGTGACTGTAAAAAAAAAGTCCTATCCAACCGACCTATCGTCACCTGGCCAATGCTTGATCCCGCAACGAGCCCGGCCCCGGCTCGTTGGCTCATGGTAGCGTCCAGTAGCCTAACCGCCGACCCGTCCGCAGGTGGGCCTACCGTCGTCGGCGACAACGGACAGCAACGGCTCGGGCGCGGCGAGCCCGACGTCGACGGGTTCGGGCCCGCTCTCGCCGGCGGGATCGCCGACGCACATGGGCCGCTCGCTGCCCTCGCCGCCGCTGCACAACCATTCCAGTGATTCCTCCAGCGAGGACAAGCGCAAGCCCAAGACGCTGGACAACTCGGTCTCCTCCGACCTTCCTGCCAAGGTAGGGTGGCTCTATCTCGGTTCTGCCTTGCCGTGACGCGTGTCTTTTCCGAATCATAGCGAGTTGGTTGCTAGTGGTGTTTGATGTCATTGATGAAAGCTTGGCGTTCAATTTAGTGTGATGCTCACGCATGGCATCACTTTGTTTTATGATGTGGTCAAATTGGAAAGATATGTATTTTTCACTGTAGTTTTCTTGCTGTCTCCATTTTCTGTCAAATTGGGTGATTTAGAGGCAGAGTCGTATCAAATTCATGCATCAGGTTGCACCTACCTTAAATCTATTATATACAAGTTTTACTACGGTTTCCATGGAATTGTGCGCATTTGATGGGTCAAGTTTCTCTTTTGGATTTGGACTTGAATTTAACCAATTTAACGGATTATATGACTTTTTATGCTGGGTTAAAAATTGCATCCTGTTCTTGTATACCTACTTAGATCTAGAAATGCCTTATTTTAACATGAAGTACTCGAGGAGATGGCTTCGTTGAACTTGTCCTCAAGCAATTTTCCTTTGCTTGTTCGCAGCCGGTGAAACCCACAGCTGTGCGAGCGAGTAACAGCACCTCCATAATTCAAACTAACTGTTCACTGGTGATGCCACTGAAACCAATACTCAACTCGAGTACACCGACTAAACCGACAGCAGGTGAGCACCGACGATTGGCCGCGTTTCCACCGCCCGCCTGCCGCCCGCCACTAACGTCTCGTCTGCTCTCCCCGCAGTAACGCAATCAACTCCGAATAACAGCTCTCCGAGCTCAGGCCTCAGCAACCACACCACCAACTTTGCCGCAGTCGCCGCCACCAACATCCAGCAACTGAACCCACCGAGTAAAAACAACTGTAAGCACATGATTATTAGAAACGAAAAATCAATTCCAAAATTTACATCCGTACCGGGATTCGAATCCGGATCTTTGTCTATCCGGTCTATCCGGGATTTTAGTTAGTGCAGTGTCCCGGATAGACAAAGATCCGGATTCGAATCCCGGTACGGATGTAAATTTTGGAATTGATATTTCGTTTCTAATAATCATTATCTACCGTACATACAACGAGTATTTGCATTTAGGATTAAATTCACACTAACTGTAAGCACACTTTCAGTTTTTTTAGTTACGGGAAGTTAAGGAGAGAAAGAAACTACAAAACTTACCACGTTTGTGGCACTCCTTCCTACCTAACAACTTGGTTATCCACCTGTTTGGCAATTTTCAATAAATGTTAATGCTAAAACATTTTCTCCAATTGTCGACCATATAGTCCCTTTGCTCTAATTCTACAACCTTTCAAGTCGTGACTAGGCACAAGAAGTAAGTCTATCAAAGCGAAAGACCTAGAGGGCGATTGTGTAACTTATATCAAGGTGAGATGGTATGAGATCTCCATTTTTGTCGATCTTTTTAATGGAACAAATGAACGCTCAGTGATAACAGTTACACAAACGCCCTCCTGCTAGCATTGACCGAAGACCGTCATTGATGCCTTGCGTTTGCCTGCAGCCCACAGCATCGAGAACGGGTCGGCGCTGCCGCCGTCGCTGCTGCAGATGGCGACGTCCCCGCCGCACCCGCTGCTGTCGCTGCACCACCAGCCCCTCCTGGTACTGCCGCTGGACAGGCCGACGCCGACGGCCCCCGCCGCCGCCCCCGCGAGCCACGCGCCCCAGCCCGCTGCGGTCGCCGCCGCCGCGCAGGCCAACCAGCAACCTCAGCAACAAGGTGCGTGCGCCAGCTGCTAATGGCAAGCGCTTGGCCGGGCTGACCGCTAATAATAATTTGCTGCTCTCACAAGCGAGTTATCAAATTTATATGAATCAAGCTGGAAAGTTCAAATCTCTATGAAGAGTAGCACTGGAACAGTGTTATAAATAGTGCATTTAAAATCAAGCTCACAAACTCCAGCCATCATCAATTTATACAGATAAAGAAAAAAAGCTTGGGCTGATGAATTTGGTTGCATTTCACATCCATGCAATGGTGGGGGTCTTGTTTACACATTTGCTTATCATCGCTATCAGCCACATTGACGGAGGCCAACTGACAGGTGGCTCAATACCAGTGGTAGGCCCAAGGTAGACTGCTGTTTAAACATGGACTATCAACCGTCCAGGTGAAAATACCAACTGCAGTGGCTAATCAATAATAGGATACCAGTCTGGTAGTTTTCAGGCATCTATTATGTGAGGTTTTGTTAGATGGGTATCTGATTGTTTCTGTAAATCATGTCTGATAAATGCAACATGTTAATTAATCCTGCTATGGGCCTAATCAATCTGACCCAAACTGTCAATCAAACTGTTTTTATCTATTTTTTTCAATCTTTAACCTACCTACCTATCTATCATGAATGGGCAAGGTTTTAAATTCTGATATCTTCAAGGATTATGATCTTCAAATCTTCTAGAAATAGAGTATTTCTCCTTTATGAACATTGAACAATATGATACTCTCAACTAAGTCTCAAATTGCAAGTCGAAGTAGGTAGGTAACTAACCGGATCGAAATGCTGTCGACAAGGTAAGCAAGCTGCTAGCGTCTACATTTCATTGGCATTGAAAGGCGGAACGATGAATGTTGCGGCGATTAAGCATGTGCCTTACGTTGGGTGTGCTATCTTTTTGCAGTGATAAAACCCTCCCTGGCGGGCAACAGCAACAACTCCCTCGACCGGCACAACAACTCGTCATCTCCGCCGTCGTCAGTTAGCTCCGCCCCGTCGCCGTTGCCAACGACGACGCCGTCGCCGGCCGCCGTGCTGCAGCCAATCACGCTCAACGGACCGATCCCGACCAAGGTAGGCACACGTAATAGCAGCAAATCGTTCCTCGTGGTGCACGGTAGAAACGTGCCGTCGTTGTCAAACACCGCCGGTGGCGTAAGCTAAGTCGAGCCGTTGCAGCCTGTCGCGATCGCGACAAAGGTATATACACGCGTCGATGCAATCTGGGGGGATGCCAAGGTCGGGCATAATTGCTAGATAGATGAATTGATGCTTGTTGAGCCGGCAGTGCGTAACTGGGAACATGAAGGGGCATAGTGTCCATCATTGCTGTTTACTATTTAGTACTGCTTCGGACGCTTATGGTTTGTTACGCTTTTGTTTCCGAGATTTAACTATACGCAATAGTTGAAATTTATTGCTTTGTAGGAATAAACTGTAACAGACATTTAGATAAGGTAGATTTATAAAAAGGCTGTGCATTTATTGATTAAAAAAACATGGATACTTTAAACAAATAGACTACATTCTAAGCTCTATGCCAGAGGAAAAAAATATTGGTTGGCTTTGCTTTTTTGGGAACCACATTTGTTATCATCTCTTATTGACTGTGAGATAGGAAATTTTGCATGTTGTCTGCAAGAAATTCTAACTGCTCAACAAGTTGGCGTATTTTGTTATAACCATTTCTGAACTTATTTCTAAGTACCAACCTAGATACTTACTAGAAAAACAAACAAGACATTGCCATACATGTAGCACAGAACCCCGACGGCCCACGAAAACAAAGCCCGATCGACCGACCCGCCCCCTAATCCCCCGCCCGCCTTCGCAGCAGCCGGCGGAGGGCATGTCGTCGCTCAAGTCGATCGCGCAACAGGCGATGGACCGCGCCGGCCTCGAGGTGCCGGCAGCCGAGTCGGAGTCGGCGGCCGCTGCTGCGGCGGCGGCGCTGCTCGACGAGCTGTCCCGCGGCGCCGAGGAGGCGACGTGCGAGGCGCACATCCCGCCGCTGCTGGGCGTCGCGCCGCTCGGCCCCGTGCCGCTGCTCAAGGAGCACCAGTGCCAGTTCCAGATGCTAGAGGCCGGCTTCTACCACATGCCGCACCCGTCCGACTCGGAGCGGCTGCGGCAGTACCTGCCGCGCAACCCGTGCCCGACGCCCGTCTACTACCACCAGGTGGGTGTGTTGGCTGGCGGTCTCGTTGGGTCGGAATCGTGCCGATTATTATTGTTGTTACAAATTGCAATCGATAAAGACATTCTAACAGGGACCATTGTCCATTTTTCCATCTCAGCTGTATGACCACATTGAATTTGGACACTTTGAAATGTTGGGCTATGATTGAATATGGAATCTAGTGATGCTATGCTGCAATCACACACCATCATGTTGACAAATGCAAATTATGACATTGGGTATGCTTGTGAAAGTGGAAATCGGACTAAACTGCAAACCTGGTTGTATACACTGTAGCACGGTGCATAGAATGGCGTTGCAACGAGATTTTCAGTTTGGTTCGATTACCGCGTCAGCAGTGTGACATAGTTGACGAATGAGCGGTCAAGTTTTCTGCATGCACGTGTGTAGATGACCGCTAACAGATCAATATCAACATGGGTTTATCTGATAAAGAGGATTTCACTTACTGGGTAGCCAGCTTACCTATGGCAGTTGAGTAATACCCTCTAAGGTCCAAATTTTCTGCCTCCCCCCCCCCCCCTGCAGAAAGTGGGCATTAAATTGTTTGACGAACAGACAGGAAGGTGGAAGGCGAATGCAAGCATAGAGATTTATGGACACTAAGTAGGTTGATGAATGCAAGCTTGGAAGTTGACAGGTAAGAAGGTGGTATATGTATGCTACCGAGGAAGTTGACAACGGTTGTTGCGTGCGCAGGTTCCGCTGGCGCAGTCCGACACGGTCGAGTTCTTCCAGCGGCTCTCGACGGAAACGCTGTTCTTCATCTTCTACTACATGGAGGGCACCAAGGCACAGTATCTGGCAGCTAAGGCGCTCAAGAAACAGAGCTGGCGGTTTCACACCAAATACATGATGTGGTTCCAGAGGCACGAGGAGCCCAAGATCATCAACGAGGAGTACGAACAGGTTCGTGGCAGCGGGTGGCAGTTGTGTTTTCCATCGAGCCGAGCAAATAGTTGTAATTCTTTAATATTGTTTCTTAAAGTCTTGCTTGATGTAATTATGGCTTGAGGTAAAGTTCTACTAAAACACGAATCGACCCACACTGTATATTTATTTGAATTTCCGGCACATAATTTATTTAAAACTCAATTCTAATAAACAATATTGCATTAGTGATTTTATTTGACCTGTTGAGTCGAGAGTTTGTTGGTGATTAATTGTTGGTAATAATTCAAGATGATTAAAAGGTAGAAACTGATCCAATCTTTGTTACACAGGGAACGTACATCTACTTTGACTACGAGAAATGGGGTCAACGGAAAAAGGAAGGCTTCACATTCGAATACAAGTACTTAGAAGATCGAGACCTGACTTAAATTTTACGAGAACAGAACTTAGATTGTGTGCAAAACTCTTAGTCCTTCCACTGTAAGAGATCTAATTACAGTGTCAAGTTTGATAATTACTTGAACATCTGTGGTGATATTGTACAGAATTTACGTCGCGTGTGAACGTTTGCCAAGAACCGATGGACCCACTGCGAGGGGTATTTCTGCAAACAACATTGTGTCTGTGACAGGTTATCATATGATTTTGAATTCTGAAAACGGCTGCAAAGCATCAACGGCGATGCCTGCGCCGCCGTCGTCGCCGCCGCCGCCTGTGCTGCCTCATTGTGAACGACCTACCTCGACCCACGTGTGGACCGTTCCATCAAGTTCCGTCAAGTTCCGTCAAGTTAAGTCAAGCACCGCAAGATCGATCTCGACAAGAAAGTAACTGTTCTAAGGATCTCTTCGTCTCTCTTACTTCTCCGCAAAACTCCGGCGACCACGTTCCGTCGGCGTTTCTTGGTGATTCTCCGCGAATACCTTGTGATGGTGCATCCGAGTACAAACAAGCATACCTAAGCCACTAAGCATTAAATTTAAAGCGTAATTTTTCGAAATAAAACCAAGCCGCGAGACATTTCGTAGAATATTGTGTGCCGTACTTTCTGTTGTGTTAACCTAGTTTTCAATTTTGTAAAAAATCATAAGGAAATTTAAAAATATTAATACAAAAATGAAAGAATGTACAGAACTATTTGTGTAGAAAGAAGGAGGAAATAATATTATTATTATTACGAGAAAGAATACCGTGGTATTTTATTTCGACTTGGTTTTATTTTTCACCTTTTCGTTTGATGCTTGTTGGCTGAGGGTGTGCTGCCACCAGCGGCCTGAAGTCGATTCCTCGGAGCAAGACCAGGATGCATTGTACGCAGCCTGGCCACCATTCGGTCCAATCCTTCACTCTAGTTGATTTTTTTTTATCCAGTGAATCGTGAGCATTTATGAACTTCGAAAATAGTTTTGTATTAAAAGAATTTATTTGGTTGCTTTGTTCTGCATTGGGCAGGCTCGAGTCCTAATCAAGAGTGAGAGAGGTAGATTTTAATGCGACGAGTTTTACTCTGTCCTGTGTAGTCATTAATATTAATTTTATCCACGTGATACTGGTCTCTTGTTAGCAAGAAAAGTGCATTTAATTTACACAGCGGCCAGCATGAGATACATTTATTCTGAATGTCGCATCCTTTGCATTAGGCTGTCTTCCGATGGTCTATTGATCTCTTTGAAACACAAAATTGCATTACAGGTCATTTATTCAGATTGTTTTTTCATAACTAACAGTGCACGCACTTGTGGCTGTTTCTCCGACATCACCTTTCGAGTGGATTGCTCATTACAAGTTCTACCAAGTAATTATTATTTCAGCTTGCTCGGTTTCACACGTGTCCGTGGACAGAGTACGAGACGTTTGTTGGATATCGGATAAAATATTGTCAGGCTCAGGTGTTATTACTTAAACAAATATTAGTAAACCAGCTGTGATTGAAAAATGTTTGTGCCTAGCTCAAAATCCAAGGAGGCAATTCCGATGCATACCACTGGCATCTTGTTGAACTGTTATCAATCAATCGTCAAACTAGTTTTCTAATAGCTTTATCAAATTGATGTCAGAAAAAGAAAATTAAAAAGTATAGATTTTGTATTCTGTTAAGATCTGAAGCTTGGTAATTTTGCAAAAACTGTCGTGTTCAAATGATATGCTTTAAAGAAACGTTACTAATAATTGAATCTTGTGGTAGAAGAGGATCTCTAGGCACCATCGAGCATGTAAATAAATTGTGCGATACAAAGAGTGCTAGTTCAGCCTGGAGCCCGTGGCATGATCTAAAGAAAGTTTCGCTGTGTCAGTCTTATGCTTTCCCAGATTGAATGACTTGCTCTAGATCCACGTCACACTCTCAGGTTGTCTGTTGCTCATCGGGATGCTGTGCAGTCTTGATGAGAGTTTGAAATTTTTGTGGTAACCTGAAACAATACAATGATATTTGTCAGTGGATGATATTTTCAATTTGCATGTCCTCTTCCTTCACATGCAAGTGGGTGTGGAATTTTCCGAGAAAATGTGGTGTGTTATAAAGACAAAAAATATTTGGACAGAAGACAAAGAAAGTGAAGTGTTAGGTGAATTCAATGACGTGAAGAGACGTGAACTAAAGTGGGCTTGAACCAAACTAAAAAGAGAAAGGCTGTAATGAAATAGTTGTCAGTTCGAGATTTGCTACTGAAGAGGCAAAAGTGGCTCTACACAAATTTGCTCACTCTTTTGCCATTGAATTTACAAATTAAAATTCAATGATGTGACTGTTCGTGTGTTGGGGAAATTTTTCAACTGTAGAAGGAAATCGCAATGGAAATTTTTAATATCTCAAAAATTGTGACCGCATCGACGAGAAAGAGGTGAATCGTTCAATTTTCGCTCCAAGAAGAAATCCGCTAAGCGATTGGTTGATGTTGGGTTGATGTGTCCTTGGATTTTGTCCAATCTGAAGTAACTTCAAACAAGCATGTCGGACGAAGAGGAATCGAGTGTTAGCGGCCAAAGCGAAAATGAGGAGGATACCGAAATTCACGAACAGAAAGAAGAAGAGGAAGAAGTCGAAGAAGCAAAAACCTTCAAAGATCTTGTAGGTCAAAGATTTATCTGGCATTCGAACTCCTTTTTATATTTTTGGGTCAACAAGCCATTTGGAGGTTATACTCAACGTGTAGTCTATTCAAACTAAGCCACACCACAAATTCAATCCTATTATTATTGGCTGTATTTCTTACTCATGTGTCATCCAACAACCTTAAACTCTTATTTTTATTTTCAGGGTGTTGTCGATGTTCTATGCGAGGCTTGTGCAGACCTGAAATGGAAAACGCCATCAAAAATACAGCGAGAAGCTATACCTGTCGCACTCCAAGGCAAAGATGTTATCGGCCTGGCTGAAACGGGCTCCGGCAAGACTGGAGCCTTTGCAATACCAATATTACAAGCACTCCTTGAACATCCACAGCGTTATTTTGCCTTAATATTAACTCCGACCAGAGAATTGGCTTTTCAGATAGCTGAACAGTTTGAGGCATTAGGTAGTAATCTTATTCCCCACATTGTATACCATTGAATAATGTAATAATTTGTGTATAACAATATATTTTTTTGATTTTTAGGTGCCAGCATTGGAGTTAAGTGTGCCGTCATTGTCGGTGGCATGGATATGGTATCTCAAGCTTTGATCTTGGCAAAAAAACCACACATAATAATCGCAACTCCTGGTCGATTAGTGGATCATTTAGAGAACACAAAGGGATTTAACATCCGAGCACTAAAATTCCTGGTCAGTACCTACTGCTCACATTTAAAAACTTGACTACCCACCAACCAGTCCACCAACAGTTCTAAAGTTGTTAACATTCAATTTATGTTATACTTTCAATTTTTAATTTTAGGTAATGGACGAGGCTGACCGAATATTGAACATGGACTTTGAGACAGAAGTAGATAAAATCCTTAAAGTTATCCCCCGTGAAAGGAGAACGTTCCTCTTTTCTGCCACAATGACAAAAAAAGTTCAAAAACTCCAGCGTGCATGTTTGAATGACCCTGTCAAAGTTGAGGTAAGCAAAAGTTTTAAACACTTTGTATTCAAACCAATCTATAACATTATTTTATGAAACTTCCCAGACTGTCGTTTAAAAAAAAACACACTTATAAAACCAAATCAAACCATTTTAGGTATCAACGAAATACCAAACGGTGGAAAAGCTGCAACAGTCGTACCTGTTTGTGCCGGTGAAGTTCAAAGACGTCTACCTGGTGCACCTGCTCAACGAGATGGCCGGCAACAGCTTCATGGTGTTCTGTTCGACGTGCAACAACACGATGCGCACCGCCCTCCTTCTCCGCAGCCTGGGCTTCATGGCGGTACCGCTCCACGGACAGATGTCGCAGAACAAGCGTCTCGGCGCGCTCACCAAGTTCAAGGCCAAGAACCGCTCCATCCTCATCTCGACGGACGTCGCCAGTCGCGGGCTCGATATCCCGCACGTCGACGTCGTCATAAACTTCGACATTCCGACGCACAGCAAGGACTACATTCATCGAGTTGGTAGGACTGCGCGAGCCGGTCGCTCCGGGAAGTCCATCACGTTTGTCTCGCAGGTGTGTGCTAGATTATTTAATGGATTTTTATTAGTAGATACACTATTTTAGGGTTCAATTTTCGTTACAACCGTTGGTATCTTCCACGCATGGCTAAGATGGCAAAGGAAAGAATGTCGAAGAATTTATGGAATTGCATAAGAATAGCGGTAGATTTCATTAGGGCTACTGGAATCTTGATAAATGCTAATATAATTATTACTCACCCTCTACTTAGCTGTACTGAGAAGGAAGCAAAGCCATAAATCTCGATTCGTCACTATTTCTGTATATTTCTTATGATATTGGATGGTGATTTGCCTTTAAAACAAATTAATGTCCATGATAAATAGTTTGTTATGTGATATTAATGCCAGTTGGATTTAAATATTGATAACTGAGTTGGGAAGGTGTCGCAGTGAAGTTTAATAGCATACTCTGTTTGACAGTACGATGTGGAGCTTTACCAGCGGATTGAGGTGCTCATAGGAAAGAAATTGCCGCTCTTCAAGACGCAAGAAGATGAAGTGATGCTGCTGCAAGAGAGAGTGGCTGAAGCACAGAGAGGTGCAAGAATGGTGAGTTATGCTTACTCCAATAATCATAAGCCATTGACATGAACCTAACATTGCTTTGTAACCGACATTTATCAACCGACTTATCACTCTCTCTTGGGTCTGCAGGAGATGAAGGACATGGGGGACAAACGAGGCCACGGCAAGCGCAAGAGGGGCGGGGGCGATGACTTTGACGACACAGAAGAGTCGACGGGCGTTCGGAAACGACTCAAGGGCCCCGGAAAGAGCGGGCGCGGGGGGGGAGGTCGCGGGGGCGGCGGGGCCAGCCGGGGGGGCAGAAGCGAGGGCGGCGACGGAGAGAAGAGAGGCGGTGGGGGCGGCCGAGGAGGAGGAGGCCGCGGTCGGGGCGGTGGAGGCAGGGGGAAGCGCGGCCGGCCGTAGCCGCGGATGACAAGGTACCTCTCATTTTTAACGGTGGCCGACTCGAATTGTGCGTTAGGTATGCGTAATCGTATCTAAACAACTGACGAAATGAAATACACTTAAATTATCCAGTTAGCAACCGGCTGTTAATTCCATCCGATACTATCCTTAGCAATCAACAAAATTATTTCCTTAATCCTCTTTTATTTCCTGCTACATGCAACCTGGTTAATATAGTGTACTAGCCTTACAAATTAATTTCGTTTTCATCCATCATCCATCTGCCTACAGTAAATTTTTCGACATTGAAACAGAATGCGTTAAAACCTACTTGTTTTCTAAGAATCATATCAATTCAAGGAAAGGATGTTGTGAGAGTGGCAAGAAATGCAACACTATTCCAAATCGGAGTATAAAATGCATAACTATGATATTTATTGTCAAAATGTACAAAAGCTTTGGCCGAGCATGTCGGATAGGAGGCTTGGTGGCTAGGCGAGCAAGTCAGCGGCGGGCTCCAGCGAGTCGGGAGAGATGCTCGTGTCGGAAGACGAGTCGGCCTGGAAACGCAGCTGAGCGAAGGTGTGCGGTCGCGGGACGTCATAGTCCGGGTCAGAGTGCCGTCGTTTCCGTATCGGCCCCAGCTCCTGACAACGAGGAGGACCGTTGGATTAGTTACGGAAACAGGCGACGGCTTCTACTCTCTAGCAATCGTGTAGCTGCTGCCAACAAGCCTTTAGATCCCATATTTAAAGTGATTATAAGGATGTTTATAAATTCATTAAATATTTTAAATGCAAATTTAACAGTACATTTTTAAATTGAAACCAATGCAAATTGGTCCAGAAGGCAATGAATTTGGCTCAACCGTTAGTAAAAATATGGGTAAACCTTATCTCAATCATTTTGTAATTTCAATTGCAAGCTCTGGCCTTCTGACTGAGTGCATCAGAAAAGGAACTGAAATATGAAAATCATATCTGTCAATCTGTATCTACATGAAATCAAGCAATATATTCTCACTAGCCTTGTCAAGACATGGTCACTGAGAAAGTTAACTAGCAACGACGAAAATTTCATATTCGCAAGAACTCTAGTAGTCGAATAGACAAACGGCGCCTCAAGGTGGTAGTACCTGGTCCATCGCGGTGAGGTAGGTCGGCGGGCCGAGCAGGCTCTTGGTGGCGCCGATCTGGAACAGGGGCGCCGACGTGATTTCGGCCAGCTGTGCGAGCAACACGTGCAGCTCGTTGGAGAAGCGGTGCACGCCGACCTCCTCCGTGAGGCTGGTGGCGGCGGAGAGGTCGACCAACTCGGCAGTCGCAACCTCGTTGCGCAGCTCCACCAGCGGTGGCGCCTCCAGGATCGCACTCACCTGCAACTAGCAAGTTTGCAGGGAGCCGGCGTTTTCGTGGAAAATTGCTTACCAATGTTTAAGTTGACAAATGAAGAAACTTTCTCATATTTTTTGAGATCTATTGTTCTCTGTTATTGGCGCTATCAACTTTAAATGTTTCTAATGTTGTCTAGTTGCAGTTAAATATTTGACGACCCTTTGACTCTTTGACCCAGCATGCTTAGCATTCCTAGCCCAGTTAATTAGTTTTTTTTTTTTAACTAAGTTCCAGTTTAATCTTCGGTCTCTGCTAGCCTTGCAGTGATCGAGCGCCCTGTTAATTATTTAACCGTCTGCTGACACAATATCTAGGCATCTCATTGACAGTGGCCATAGCAATCAATAACTCACTAACAAAACCGTTGAGAAGTTTATCGACCTCTTAAATACTGGACCTGAATTGCTAAAATTAGGAAAAGCTTGTTAAAAAGTATAGTGCTTTCTACTTGGCTGTTGAATGTTTCAACAGGCAAGGTCTAATTCAACTCACCTCCATATCAAGACCCTCTTGATGACTCTTCTCCAAACTGTCCATCTCGCCCGCATCCAACCCCGGCGAAGTCTTGTCCGCCGACGCAGACTCGCCGCTTCCCTGCGCGGACGTTCCCTCCTCGCTCGCGGCGGCCTCGGTCCCGCCGCCGCCAACCGCCTTTGTAGCCGCCGCCTGCTTCTGGCTGGCGTTCGACTGGCGAGCCGTCTCCGCTCGTCGGAACTTGTTCTTGATCATGACGAAGCCTTCGGGTGTGTTGAGCTCGTCGTCGGGCACCGGCTGCTCGGCGGCGGCGGCGTCCGTGTTCCCCGCCGCGGCGTAGGCGGGTGCGTTGTTGGTGGGCACGTCGTGACAGGGAGACACCGAGCGCAGGCCGAGTCGTGGCGGCAGCGACGGCATGTAGTTGGTGGCGGCCAGCATGAGCAGCATGCCCGGCTGCTGCGACTTGTAAGACTGCGCGTAGAGGTGTTCGGTGGAGCCGTGCGGCGACGGCTTGGACTCCGACTTGTCCGTTAGGCTGGGCCGTCGCTCGTCCGTCGTTGTCGACGACCCGATGGTGTCGTAGTCGGCAGAGTCCTGAGGGGGTTTGTGTTGAATTATTTCAATGTACCTATAGACTCTCTGAAATATGGAAACCTTGGTTCATATGACATTTTTCAAAAGAGATTGAATAATTAGGCAGCGCTTGGCTTTAGTTTCTTGCTCAATGATGAAATACCTACGTTATCTGTTCTCCACTATTGAACAACACATCCTTGATTAAGGGGAAAGGTCTGCCAATTATTTAGTACATCATGGTGAAGACTTTCGCCTTTGGGCTTACGTCATCGCTGTCGATCGCAGGTTGCAACTTGAGCCTGTCTTTCAGCTCTGCAACCGCATCGGCAGTCAACTGATCCCCGGTTTCCGGCTCTGCTGGCGGCACGGCACTGAACAGACATTCGTCGTACATGGGCTCCTCTTCCTCCTCCGGCGTCACCGCCTGCACCTCCTTCTTCTTGCGTTTCCTCACAAACTTCTTCAAGAAACTGTGCTTCCCCTTCACTTTTGGCTCCCCAACTTCATCTTTCTCGGATTCCTTGTCTTTATCATTGTCTTTCACTTTCTCCTTTCCGTTCACTTTTGCATTCTCTTTCCCGTTTTCTTTTATATTTTCTTTCCCATTCTCTTTTCCATTCTCCTTACCGTTCTCCTTGAGGGCTTTCTGTTCGGCACTGTTTGTCTTCTTCAGTTGGCGATGCTGGCGGAAGTCTTTCAGTAGAATCTTATCCCTGAAGTTGGAACGCTTCTTGGCCTTTCTAATTTCTGAATTCCCCGATAGATCCAGGTCTTCATAAAGGCACTCTTCATACTCAACCTCCTTTTCGGCCGGCCTCGGAGGCAAGCCTGGTTCAACTTCCTCAACGACACCCAAGATTCCGAGGTCCTTCATCAACGCCACTCGATCGTAACTGCTGTAATAATCGGCATCCTCTTTGATCTCTGGGCTGGGTTTGGGCTCGTCTTTAGTGGCCGCTGTTTTCGACGCGTAAAAGTAGTTGGTGTTCACCATCTCCTCGCCAGTTGTCTTTACTTCCATTTTCAACACTCTGTCAACATTTTGATTCTCATCAGCCAATGAAACATCCATGTCAGGTTCTTTTCTAGGAGTGTTGACTATTATTTCGTTGTATTCATTTGTTGCAATCAGGTCATTGCCATTATCATCTGTCGATTTTTCAAGATTTTGGGTAGTGTTGACATCTCTCACATTTATTTCCTCATATTCGTTAGAATCTCTTGACATTTGATTGACTAAATCTGTTTTACAATTATCATTAATATCTGCACCTGCATTTTTCATTTCTATTTCACTATATTCGTTATTTGATATCACACTGTCACCAGTCCCCTCAGTTGACGCGATGCGATTATTCTCAAAATTGTCTGGTTCCTTTTCATTGGTTTCTACAACCACTGCTTCCATGGAGGTCCCCACCGACGACGACGTCCCTTCCACCGTCACGACGTCGCCTTTGACCGACTCTACGCTCGCCGCGCGCCCCTCTTGCGACTTGCGATCAGAACGCTTAGCCTCCAAAAGCTCGGTCTTGGTCTCGATGTTGGACGCAGAGGAACTCTTGACCAGTGCCTTGAGCTTGGAGCCGTCGAGCTTGGCGCCGTACGACTTGCCGCCCATGCGCTTAATGCGACTCAGTACGCTGTCCTGTCGCTCCACCTTGCGCGGCAGCGTCGACGTCTTGGCGCCGGCGTCGCTCTCCTCTCTGCTCGCAGGGCGCTCGTCTTCAGTCTGCAAGCAGCGCACACCCCTTTGTTTACATTCGTCAGTCCGCTGTTGAAACGATGCCCTCCTTTCACAATGCGTCCAAAGATTGTTGTTACTGGAAACTAACGATTCTAGAGATTCTATCTATTGTTGAAATTCGAAAATAGAAGATCTTCTAAGTTTATCATCGCATTGTTTACTTTTAAAGTATGCTGCAATACCAAGCACGACCTCTAGACTTCCTAAATTTCATCAAAATACTGCGATAAAGAAAAGTCGCGGTGATAACAGCAAGCCTTGCACTTGGAAGTAATCTGAAAACTGGTTAGCCACTCATATCTCATTCTATGGTTTCGCCACTCCGTCATAGCATATTTCCATAAACATACAGTTCCAGTCTCACAAACAGATAAATTGCAGATAAGTAGATAAATATATCGCTGCACCCTCAGCAGTCTGGATGTCATGCAGTGTGCAGTCTCAAGTTGGTCGCAAGTTCTGGGTGTGAACTGTGAAAGCAACGCACCTCGGTGATGGCTGGTAGGTTGTCCAGGGAATAGCGGAAGTGCTGGGTGCCGGTGGCCGATTGCCGCTTCAGACTGGCAGCGCTGGGCAGCGCCATCGAGTCCAACAGCGCTTGCAGCCACTGTTCTTGCAGCGCTCGCTCTTTTGTCCGCTGCAACACGGCATTGGACGGGGTCAATAACGCAACGAGTTTGGTCCGGTGGTGTGATGGACAGTTTCTTCTAGCATTTTCCTTTTTCAATATAATGTTCCTTTATCTCGCATTACAATTGTATTCAAATCAGGCAGGGCAAAATAGTATATCAAACCATGAATACTGTCATAAAATGTAGTGTAGCTATCGCGCAAATTACCGTGGTTAGAGAAATTTGTTACAACTTCATAAATTTTGATGTGAACCAACTAGAAGGTCATTTTTTGTATACCTGTGGATTCTGACAGAAGAATGTAGATTGATGATTTGAAATGAGGGCTTCCCTGGACAAACGATAATATGTTCCATACAAGTATATGCAGCTCTTTAACCATTTTATTGCAACTATAGCGAGTTGACCCAATTGGGCGCAAGAATTTGACCAAACTTCCAACTTTTCTCTCATCGTGTGCCATCAGTGAAGGAAATTCTCTCTCACTCTGGCAAGTCGTCTAATTAAGGCGGTTCTAGCAAGACGCTGTGTATAACGGGGCATAAGTCCGTCTCTCTCTAATCTGGTTGAGTATACAAACATTGTTGTGGTTTCGTGACACTCCATAGAAGATTTAAAAATTTAATTGCCTTTTAGCAAAGGATTAGAGCTTATATGAAAAGCTATCAAGTGATCAGCAGTCTTTTGCACTTGCTTATTGCATGAGCGTTGAAAAGCTTAGTTATAAGCTTATAACGTATAAATTGTGTTTATAAACAACTTAACTGTCGCACTGATTACGAGTGCGAGCCAAGATCGCGAGACATTCAAGGGCGGTGTCGATTTCAGCCAGGTATTGGTTTTACGGGTTAAATTTTGTGGCGATAGCATTGCCCAAACCAATAACACTAGATTATTGAAAATCAGACCACAAACCAATCGTAACATTCTTCAACTGCTCGTCTTTTCAAAATTCTTCTATGACGTTTCTAAGACTAGTATTTCGTGAAAACAAAATGCAGAGGGTGACAAAAATAATTCCACTAATTAGCCCTTGGCTCAAAATGACTTGCTTGATAGCCCACACCTAGGAGCAAGGTGTTGGCGAGGCTGTGAAAAAGTTTCGTATTTCTATCTACAACCGTTACTCTGATGCTATCGCCAGAAATCTAACCCTTTTAAATGCGTGTATCTCAGTGAAATTTGGGTTTGAGCATGATTTTTTGATAAATCCTGCACTTTGGTGTTATACTTTTTCAGGTTCAAAGGTTATTTCCTTTCAAAACTGCATATTTCGAAGTTTGGGTCTTATGGCCCGTTATACATAGCGTCTTGGTAGAACAGCCTTAATTACCCTTCATATCACTGGTTCAAGCACCGGTGGTCTGCTTAATTGCTGGAAATCTCAACACTTCCCTGGGCTATACAGCGATTCACAATCACGCAATAGTTTGATCTTGAAGAAATACAATCCACCTACTATAATGCTGAAAAATTTTACCCAACATAATAATTTCTAGGCCAAGAATTTCATAAATGTGTTTTATTTGATATAAAACGTACGTTCGTGTTACCTAATTAAAATGGTATAGGCAGCCAAGCATAGTTGGATGGATTTTTTTACACTTTCAATATGGCAACGTTTCTATAGCAGATTAAAGTTAATATTGGAAGTAGTAATTAACTGCCAGAAATGCAAGTAAAGAAAAAATCCACCGTCACCTTTGTGAGTGCCTCTGAAAACACACATGCAAAAATCATCTGAGTTGACAGTCATGGCGCCTGCACTTCAACCTTAATTCGGGCCCGAAAATCGGCGCATCTGATAATGACCCCGTTCTCATTACCTACGGTCACGGGTCGAGTGCTGAGCGACTGAGGCAACCTGAAAGCGCAACCCTAGACTAGTGTACGTACAAGGGTGAGACATTGTGTACGTGTGACAACTTGTATGGTGTGTCCATGCCCCGGTCGTACACAGGAGGCCAGGCCCACGTTGAGCGATCCCCTGCATGCCGAGAGGTTCTCGTACTCCAGCTGGGACTTGTAGTAGAGCAGCAGTTGGCCCTCGAGCGCGAACCAGTACTTCTTCCAGCTGCCCACCAGCTTCTGGAGGTGCACACAGGGATGACAGGCATGGATCAGTTGGACAACGCGGTAACGGGGTACAGAGCGGGAGAATATTTCTTCTTGTGGCGGGCTTGGGATCTTACCATTTTAGTGCATTGGGTGCGATATTTGTCGTTAATTTCTGCTCAAAAACGTCCGACATCCGTTGGTTCGAACACCGCGTTCACATTATTTTTGGATAAGTTTACACACCATAAAAATTGTGCATGGAAAAGCACAAGAATATCTGCACTATTTTTAACCATTGCATGACTTGATATTTTCAACGTGCTTGGATGTAATCGTTGCTTGGCGAGTATGTTGTGTTCAATGAAGGTCAGACAATTAGAATGTGTCGTAGCTGGTAGCACATTACAAAATTTAAGACGAAGAAATGTAAGAACTTGAATTACGGAAATTTAAGATGTCATTTCAATTTTCAATCAACTCCGACAATATCTAATGCAATGCATGAATCATGACATAAGAATGTAAATAATCACCTCCTTTTAAGCGATTTACTAATAGGCGATATTAAAATGCTAATTGACCAAACAGTTTCTCTTCCTGATTGAATTATTATTATTGTTGTTATAAAGAAAAGTATATCAGTTGGTGTGCGATGGAAATGAGAAAGCCATAAATCCACTTATTCTGCACATCTTGCGACTTCAACCGAGTGGGTATTTAGGGCTTATGAGGACCTATGATATCATACCGCTGAACTGGTAAGTTAACAGCTGCTAACAATGTTGCAGATTTAAAGCCACGTTCAACAAAACGCAATCCCCTAATAGATTAATTTTAACATAGCTAACTTTGACTTTGAGGAAGTTATTCTGGTGTCAAAGGAAACCCCGCGCTTGCGACCCGCATGTTTGAAGTGGGGGAGACACTGCATGATTCATTGCACCTGGGTCCATCCATCATATCACGCACCAGCACGTGTGTGCAATGAACCCATTACAACAACTAATTACAATAATGACTGCCCGATGGACCATCCAAGATAGCGCCTTGTTGACAGGACCTCGGCCATTAGTAAGCTCCAACCAGCTTGGAATAAAATTGTGCTTGTAAGCTTCAAATAGCAATGGTAATCGTGTGATTTGTAAAATCTGCATGTGTATTTCATTGTGTATTTACCAGTTTTCCTCTCTTCTCCAGGTATCCAGCCATCTTCACAGCGCTCCCTGAGTCCTCGATCTACGCAATCGGGGTAATACATTATTGTTACTCACATTCTGCAATCGACACGAAACATTTCTCATCTGTGACTAGTGAGTAATATGAATGAGACGAGTAATAAGAAAATGGGTTTGTGACGACGTGGTCAAAACCAGTCTACTAATTCCAAAAAGAAAAAAAAAACACTCTGAACATGTTTGCTATTCCAATGGGGAAATAAAAAGAAATGAATGTGTTTATTCGACAGAAATGGGATTGCCATAACATTGATAACTTCATGGAAATCGCCCTCCCATGAGAATCAACATCAGGGAAGTGGGGATTAATGCGATGGTGTCGACGTTGTATGCAAAGTGTAAACAAACTGCAGGCATGATCAAACACTCTTCGATAACAGTTCAACAAATTTGTAGTGTGGAATCAAAAAGTTCATACAAACAAAATGTGAAAAATAATTATCTTGTTAATCTTCCAACATTATTTCCTCGTTGGCGCACCTTACCATTACACTTTTGGTTTTATCGAATTAGTAACATCAAAATTTCATATCATTAACATGTTAATAATTGGGTAATGAGTGACTTTAATGAGAATCTGGGCAGCATTTTCACCATCTGCCGAAAATGAAAGCGAAAACGATTGGTATATGAAAACCAATTATTCGTAAAGTTATGCAGAAGGTGTTTCATCCTATTAGATGTGCAACAGCTCGGCGCGCAAGATCAGGAAATTGCACTGGCCTGGAAATTAAAGATATTATCATATTTGTCAGCGGAAGTCGGCGGCGTGATAAGGCTCTTATTGAGACCGAGACTGAGGACTGGGAAGTGAGGATACCACGCTATATGATATCGAAACGCGACCACCCGATGACGCGCGACTATACACGATCTCCGCAGTTTTCATGCCATAGATGGATATAAACACGATAAGAAAATGTTAGAGGAAAGCGTGTGGAATTGTGGTGACAAAATAAACAATGTTTAAATGCTAATTATTTTGTACTGACGCGAGCGATCCCTAGAGCTAAGACGACCACAGATGATTGTATTGAAAATCTCGTAGAATAGTTTCGGAAGATGTATAGTTCTCTCGGGTGACAACTGACGCGACAATGGGAAATATCGGGCAGCATGCCTTGAAATGCGACATCGCAAATTAAAATTAGCCAATAGATCTAAATGCAGTTTCCAAGTTTTGATAACGGCACACTATGCGGACAAAGCCACGACCTTGCGCAGCTTTGTAGAAGGCAGAGCAGTGGACGAAACGTGCAATCACGTTGTACAATGGAAGCGCGAATTGAAATGCACTAAAACCTGACAGGCGTCGCGTCACGTGATGATTATAGATGATGAAATGAAATGTGTGCGGCTGCATAGGGAGATGGAAATTACGCTCATTTCCCGCTAATTGAAATTGTAATGTGAGCTAGCGAGCAGGAGGTTTCTAAAAGTTGATCGCGATTCGGACGCAATTGGTCGACCAACCATAAAGCACACGCATCCTGGCTTCTACGGACTACATACTGTAGTTACTGTGATGTTGGATTTCAGTTTATATTTCATACTTCATAGTGTTGGCTGGTGTAAGCACCAGTGGCGGTCCGGACGACACTGGATGTAAATTTATTTGTGTATAGAAACAAAATATGTATAGCCAAAGTAAAGCCATTTAAACCTGGATGAATTTCTCCGAAATAATTTCCGCTCGTGTAACTCAGGGTAATCAGTCGATAAGGAAAAATCGTGTATTATTAGTTTATGATAACCCCATGTTGCCTCCACCCCCGTTGATGCCCGTTTCAAGGGTTACGCCAAAATGTTGGCTTGGTTCTGATGTCATTTTGAGGCCAATTGTGGATTATCAACGTTTCGCATGCCATCGAACCGACGCATTCTCTATCATATTATGAGTGTGCTATAGAAAAGGGACTCGTGGTTTATTGTTATTAATTGCGTTCCCGAGTCGGTCGCTTCCTGCAGGGATCTGCGCTTCACTGGAGCCAGCTCGATCCTGGTCCTGGACCGCGTTTTCATTTGAGGAACGCGCGTTGACATAATCACGAAACTAATGCGTTCGCTGGAATGCGACGTGTTTTTGAGAAGTACCTACAGACATTACATGAATGCGACAATTCTCACGGGTGGCTAGTTGAGGATGTAAATACGTGTACACTGCGCATGCAAGCTACTAGCGGTAACATATACTGCTGTTCAGGTAACCGAGTGATATAAGAATTTAGACGAATAACAACAATTTTTGCGTTAGGTATATAGGTCCTTTTTGTTAGTTCTCATTTCGTGCAATGTTGTACACTAAAGTTACGTTCTGATGCCTCATGCAAGTAGCAATTTTCTATTCAATTGCCCGAAATTTAGAGTAAATGCCCACTCTAAGAGATAATCATATGATGTTACCGAAATACTGTACAATGGTTGTAACTACCTAATTACCAACACAGTTGAATCAAGTTTTACCAAGGTAAATAAATCGCAATGGAAATCAACTCCGGATCCCAGAGTTTAAATAAAGAACTCTATAATTGCAGTCGCTAAAAAGTATGATATAATTTGTGTCATTTTAGAAACGACATGCACAACCTTGTTCTGTAAAAAATACATCAAATCTTCGTGGAGAGTACCAAACGATGTAATTGATCAACAAACCCACCTTCGATCGCAATATTGCTGCAGGCTCCATTTCGGTCGCCTGTTAAATTCTCGAAATATGACACACGAACGTAATTTAAAAAAAACACACACTATTGTTTCAAGCACACTTATTTGCACACCTGTCGTCGACTACATGGTTTTTGGAGAGGAGTATCGCGCGCGACCGTACGCGTTCAGATCACCAGTCAGACTAGCAAGTAGCAAGCAGCAGCAGCAGCAGCAGCAGCAGCAGAGCGTGGTGAATAGTTGGATAAACAGAGCAGACAGACGTCGCTATGACTGACACCCGCCCACAAGTGAATGCCACCCGCTCGTCACGCCGCGGTAGCACCTCTCTTTGAGTTTCAGCCGAGCACCACGCTCGCTATGCCCATTTATTTTCACCGAATATAATGCCATTTTTTTTCTTCCCATGTATCGAATTTATTCGAAATTTGAAATAATTAAAGAAGTATGGTTTTTATCCAACTATATTTCGGTTTCAAATCTAATTTCAATGTTTCCATATGCTGAAAAGTCCAGAATTGAATGCTTTTAACTTTAAATGCCAAAAATATCTTCATTTTGCAATGGACTTTTGCAGCTAAACTGTAGCGTTTGAAATCTAATCGCTGATGCCGCCAATAAGCTTCGGGCCATGTCGTAATAATTCGTTTCGCATTCGGCCGGTTCGTGCTACAGCCAAACATAACCCCAAAAAAGTCTTTGTGTTTGGTTGATGTTGCGATTTTAGGCTTTGAAGAAGTTTGTATTTTATCACGAAATTATTCAGAATCTACTTGATAAATGGCTAAACATCATCCAGATTTAATTTTCTGCAGGAAGCAACCTGGTGTTGGTGAGTTGCACATTCTAAGAAATTCCTTTTCCAGCTAAGCAGTTTAGAATAACCAGTCCAATGAAATCATGAAATATGTATTTAATAATTATTTATCTATTATATTTAAGTTATATCGAGCCTAATATAAGGTAATGATTGATAACAGTAATTTTTAATTGAACCTACTCTCTTTCTGTAGCTATTGGTCGCTTGTGTGAGAAATGTGACGGAAAATGCGTTATCTGCGACTCATATGTCAGGCCATGCACACTGGTTCGAATATGCGATGAATGCAATTATGGCTCATATCAGGGACGTTGTGTCATCTGTGGTGGGCCTGGAGTGTCCGATGCTTACTATTGTAAGGAATGCACTATTCAAGAAAAAGATGTAAGTGTCACATTCAAATTTTAATAGTTTTATGTTAAGAAACCCGCAAAGTGTTTTTTGTTATTCCAGGAATATAATATTATTGATGTTTATTTGCAGAGAGATGGGTGCCCAAAAATTGTAAATCTTGGAAGCTCAAAGACGGATTTGTTCTACGAACGGAAGAAGTATGGTTTCAAGAGAAGATAGAGGAATATAATTCTATATGGGTTCAAAACCTAAAATAACTTCTCTGGATATTCTAAGCATATTATGCTAATCAAGTTTGTGAGTGTGCGTGAGGGTTGACTTCAAGTGTTGATGGAAAACCTATTCAACTTGATGAATTCCTTTTTTTTTTTTTTGTGGTAAGCTATGCTGGTTTTTATTGTATCTTTTTATATGCCCAAAATAACAAAACATTCTACAACTTTGTCACACCTTCCTGACTTCATAAATCAAATAAAGCAGATTCGAAACATTTCATGTATATGTACAAGTTAAAATGTACCTTTTTCTTCAATTTAATCCTATTCCACAGTTGACTTATCACTCAGTCACCAAGGATGCAGTGAGGGGAATAGCATCAAGGACTCCCCAAGAATAAGACGTATGCATTTTTTTCTAGCAGCAATGAGACAGGATGGGACTTGAAATTATTTTCAATTCAATTATAAGTAACTTCCTAATTTAAATGGCAAGTATCTACAAGTTGTGAGTCTTTGTAACAAATTGTATACAGTATTGTGCAAAAAGACTACCTTCAAGGCAGTAAGAGTAAGCTGTCGTATTTGGGATCATTCGTGGATATTAAAGATTCTTTTGTCTTGTGTACAAATCCCCTAGTTCAGTTCTAGTCGCCCTATGGCGATTGACTGGCAAAGGACTAAATCATGGTGGTCTAAAAAGGGAAGTTATTTTCGTGATAGCAGGGGAAGAAAATTAATTTATGTTCCTAGTTAAAATGAACTCATGGTTAAATATGAGCAGATGCAGCATTGGCAACTGGCAAGTTATCAGGCTTCCAAGATCATTCAACTATTCCTTGTTTACACAATTAATTATTGGTTACTTAAATGCATCATTCATTGGCTGTGTTTTGCCGCGTTAAGTTTTGAAGTCAGCATCAGCGCATTCTGTGCAAAAACGGCAAAAACGATCTTCATGCAACACCACGGTCTCTGGTGGAATTTGCCAAAGTTGTTGACTGGATTAAATGTCGCCTGTTTGTGTGCCTGTCAGCTGACAAAGGCTTAAAAAACTAATTTGCGGTTGTTTGATTTACTTTAATTAATGCAAAAATGGTTCAAAAATATCAATCCCCTATAAGGGTCTACAAAATACCATTCGAATTGGTTATGATGGTAAGATTTCTATGATTTTTCGTATGGGCAAGGACAGCTCTTAACATCAATATTATTCATCTGTCAAAAACTGACCAACTATTTTCATTGCTACACATTGCAATGCTTTATACTTTAAATGGCATCTCGGCATTGATATCATCCAGGGTCATCGTTCAGTATGGTCACTGTATTTTTGCTTGGTTGTATCACGTAGTGTCAAGGGAAGCTTTTAATTAAAGATTACGATTTAATTTTGTAGCTTTCTCTATTGACATGACATGGACCACCATGCTGCTATTTTGGCAGATAATATTAATGTTATGTAATTTATATTCTTTCTGGTAATCCATCTAATTTCCAGTATAACGAACAAAACCTAGGTTTCTGTTAATTAGCAGATGTAAGTGCATTCTATTTACAGACTCGGCTATGCAAAATCCAAATAAGGATTATATTTACTGAAAGGAATTTTTTTGTCTGCTGTTTTGAAATGCACTGGACAATCAATGATAAAAGATTTCCCAATATTTCATTATGCTGCAATTCAACTAGCTACCTAAATAAATTGGTTTGCAAATTAGTGACTGGTTTGTTTTGAAATTTTGTTATTAAGGCTAAAAATTTGTAATTTTTTGTTTGTGATTTTTTTGTTGTCATGGACGTAGTAGGTACCTACTTGCTAATATCAGACATCAATGAGTTTTGCTTGAGTATAAAATATAAAAGGTTAATGCTTTCAAATTTTATTGAATGAATGTTGTAATGACTATTTTTTTATAAAGAAATTTTCAATTTAAAAAAGATGGAATAATATCCCAAAAAATAAAAATTAATTAAATGAAGATTATTTTATTTTGCACATTTTTACAAAATTGCCAGCAAATCAAACTTTCTGTTTTTGCTGTTGATTGCCATCAGCAGACAAGGCTGAAAAAAAAATCTGAAAATTGTTTTGCAATGGGTTCAGAAAGGTTGATGCATGATGATATTTTATCAAAACAAATATTTTTACTCCTTGTCTTTGCCTTATCCATAGGCATTTCTATTAATTTTGGTGCCAATTCAGGCAAACCCAACCAAGCTTGATTAGGTTCTGTTGTAACAATTTGATGTAAGGAAGTGATGATTGCTACCACTCAACTTTAACTATAGTTTCTGTTGTTTTTTTGCACTTTTGGAAATAATTAATTGAGTTATTGTCCTTTAACAGAATCTCAGATATAATTCTAGTATCAGGGAAAATGAAATTATTTGTTACAGTCATATGAACGGAGGTTTCCTTCTTGTCCGATGATTCCTGTTGTCGTTGACTGTGAGATTATGACTGACTCTGAGTGCCCTGATGGATCGCAAAGAGTCACTGAGCGTCGGTGTAAACTGAACGTCGATGCTCCATATTTGCTTAAAAAGGTACCTACCAACTATCTAACTCCATTGAAATGATGGCTAAAGTTTTGCTCCTGGTAGATACCTATAATGTTACATTTTGCTAATCTCTTTTCCTTTTGCAGCTGATCAACGTTGATTTTGTTTACTTCATCCAGAAGAACACATTGGATCGTAAGGCTCGCAACCTCAATATTGAATGCCGCAATGAAAGCTTTATTTCCCGATTGATTGTCCTAGAAAATTGTCGATATTATGTAAGTGTGAAATTTCTATGTCGACTGCAGGCCATTCACATTTTCTCAATATAATTTAAAATTTAAAATTTATTTGCTGTACTCTTGAAGGTTCATCCTGAGAATGAAGATTGGACTTGTTTTGAGCAATCTGCTAGCCTAGAAATCCGTGCTTTCTTTGGCTTTGAAAATACCATGGAGAAGTTATCAATGAAGCAGTATTCTGCAAATATTGCTAAGGTAAGACCTAGATATTAATCAGCTAGGTACTAGCAATTGGTGGCAAACAAAATAGTACATTTCGAAGGAACCAATCCATTTTTTCAACTTGTTGCAGGGTAAAGAAATCATCGAGCACTTTGTGAACGTTTTAAAAGAAGAAGGTGTCACCAGCGTTCCCCGCTGGGAGGAGGCTGAATGCATTAAATCTGCCGAAGATCAGCAGTAAGACTGAATATTTATTTTTAAAATTGTTTTAATGAGTATACAGGACCAGAGGTGCTCTGGCTGTTAAGCTCTGTCTGTGCATTTGAAAACTGTTTTCACCATGTTATGGCAGATGACAGTCTGCCAAAAATCCTTAAGATGCCAGACTGTGATCAGGTTAAATTCATTGTTACACCATTTAAAACAAATCAAATGTACTGTGGTCTTATACCAGACACCGGTGCTTTAGCGGTGCTATTGCTGATTTGATCGAACTATTGTTATCTGCTCTGTTATCGGCTCTGAACCACTTCGCCTTACCGACTATTGTTGGATTGCAATCGTAACACCATAGCCACACTTGCATTTCACTTCTTCCCTCCAGGCTTTTAGGTTTTGAGACTCGTTGGCAATCGCAGAATTTTTCCTCAGCACTGGCATGGTATCTGTGCTTTTGCTATGCTAGTGCTTCTTTGATGTTACAATCCTTGGGTTGCAATCCAAGCACATTAACAACAGTAGAATTGCAGTTCCACCAGCTAGTTAATGCGTTATGCATCAAGCCCTAGAGACTTGAAGGTATTGAGACTCCTCTCTGGCAGATATCGGCCACTCTGGCACTCACTGTCTAACGAGTATGCGTCGTTTAGCAGCGGCGAGTTGGAGACATCGTCGGAACTGTCTCTGGGGGCGTCGGCCACGCACGAGCCGCCTGCGGAGCCGACCAGCCCGTTCCAATTGGAGACCGACTACATTCAGCGGTACTTGGGCGAGCTGACGCCCATGCAGGAGTCGAAGCTCGTGCTACTCAGGACGTGGGTGGCCGACCTGCAGAAGGGCAAGGTGCCCAGCGACGGGACGCTGCTCAGGTGAGCAGTGAACAAACATTCCGGATTTTTTTTAGCATTAAAGTGTAAGTGAAGATTTTGCTTCACTTGCAACGCTCGTTACCCTTATGCTAGGCAAGGTTTGTTACAGTTTCTCTCAGTTAGAGAATTTGTTTCTGGCTAAAACTGGCCCTATACTGAATAATAATTGCAAATCATACTTTTTAATCCAAGGTAAATCAATGGTTAAATCCACACTGTCATATGCAATGGATTTTTTGATAATTATAGAACTGATTTTTCTTCGATTCAGGTTTCTACGAGCTCGAGACTTTCAAGTGGACAAGGCTCGTGAACTTCTGAGTCAGTCGCTGATTTGGCGGAAGAAGCACCAAGTGGGAAAGATTCTTTCGGAATACAAGATGGCTCCGGTCGTGAAAGACTATTTCCCAGGAGGCTGGCACCACCAGGACAGAGGTACATCACCACCGCAAGCATTCAGAATGTGACATTATGTAACGTGACAAAAACACAGCAAAATGCTGGTGTTATTTCACTTCCCAATGGGACACCAGTAAACTAGCCTGTTTGTATACTTTCCCAAGGCCATAGTTACCTTACCAGTCATTAATTTTAATAAGTATGTAATTACTGTTTTATTGCTGTGTAAACTAGTTATTACTGTTAGGCAGACATAAAGAATCCTTGTATTGACTGTGGCTACTTTTGTTGCAGATGGACGGCCGCTATATCTCCTCCGGCTGGGCCAGATGGATGTGAAAGGACTCTTAAAAGCGATCGGAGAGGAGGGCCTACTGCAGTTGGTAAGTTGATCTAGATCATCTGTCCCATCCCAAAACTAATTAGAAACATAATTTCATATTGAAGTTGAACAAGTTGGCGATATCGATGACGATGGCATGGCGATGCAATCGGTGCCACGGACCACTGGTAAGCATTGGCTTGATGGCTCGGCTCTGTGGTTGGTTTCAGACGCTGCACATTTGCGAGGAAGGACTGCAGCTGATGGAGGAAGCGACTCGTGTGGGTGAACGGCCCATTTCGACTTGGTGTCTGCTCGTTGACCTTGAAGGACTCAATATGCGTCACCTCTGGCGGCCTGGCATCAAGGTATTTAACACCGACCGCTACAGATAAAACCTGATTTAACTCAAGTAATCATTTTGATAAATTCAAGTGTTTGAGAAGAGTGAGAGAAACTAGGTTACATAGCAAAATGAATATGATAATGACAATTATAGTATTAGTACGAATTTTTTATATTCAGTATTAATTAAGTCTTACGATGGTATGAAACGAACGACTCAGAATGTGCAACATTTTAAATTGAATTGGAAAAAAGCAGAATCATTTTCTAAGCAAAATCTGGCTGACTAGGTCAGAAAATTCCTGAACAATACAGTAGAAAATTATCCCAAATTTTAAAGCAAGTGTACTTGAAAGTCCGAAAGTCCGTCGAGCGTCGCTTAATGAACGTCTGATTGTTTCCGTGGCCGTGGCCAGGCGTTGCTGCGAATCATCGAGATTGTCGAGGCCAACTACCCGGAGACGATGGGCCGTGTGCTGATTGTTCGCGCCCCCAGGGTCTTCCCCATTCTCTGGACGCTCGTCAGCACTTTCATAGGTAACAAGCACCCGATCTCGAGACAGTTCTCTCCGTTCCCACCCACGCTACTCACTTGCTGACGTGCCTCGGTTGAATTAAACAGCCTCCGGTTCAGTTTCACCAATTTAGTTTATTATTAATTTAGTTTTTGTTTATTTAAAGGGGATAAAGCTCTGGTTGTGCATATAGTTAGAAATTGTGTTCAACAACTCGGTTTAAGAATTAAACCGTGATGTTTTGATACGAAAATATCAATCAATATCAATATCTCAATTGCAACCATGTTTCACCAGCAGCAGTGGTAAACATAGCAACAACTAAATTATTTGAAATCAAGTTATAATGTGTCATCTTTATCCTCAACCAGCTCATTGTAATTCAGAGTAGAAATAAGCACTACGAATCATTACTTGTTAACTCTTGTTCCAGACGAGAACACTCGCACCAAGTTCTTGTTCTATGGAGGCAACGACTACCAAGAGGCTGGCGGACTGGAGCATTACATCTCACCTGAGTTCATTCCCGACTTCCTCGGGGGCTCGTGCACGGTACAATGCGATTCCACCTTCCACGAATACACATAGGAACTGCACAAGGAACCAAATTAAATCTTTTGATAATCAAAGTCAGACCACCAAATAATGACACCGTCATCTTGGCCAGGAAAATGAACCGGAAAAGTCAAAGTTGTGACAATATTTTGTCAGGCCGGGTCCAATCACAAATTTAAAAAGCTTCGACCTAATTATACAGATAGCAACACATCTGACAAGATACCGACAGTAAATTAAAAGTTCATAGTTGTGACGAAACACAGCACCTCACCTGCGGCATGTATCAAAACTCGACATTGTCTAACACTGACACGTTGATACACAGGCGGTGGTGGGTGAAGGCGGGCTTGTGCCCAAGAGCCTGTACATGACGGAGACAGACTTGGAGAAGGAACCCTGTCCGCTCACCGTCACCGAGGACTCGATTTACAAGTCAGTCAGCCTCGGCCGGGGACACGTGAGTAGACTCAAAATTATCCACTCGACTACCTCTTTTTCTCTTTTTGATTCAATCATTCACTTCTGCAACGAACTGACGGTTCTAAAGTGTTTCCTATGGTAGCAAGTTTTAGGTCAGGCTGATTAACTATAAGTTATCATTATCAATCATCATTGTTTTTAGCTATAACTGAGTGGCAAATGTTGGTACACTCATAAACTGTCCATTATTATTAAAAAACTTATATATCTGATATTATTTCACATATTGATGACCCTAACAATGAACAATGAACAGTTTGAGATCACCAAAGTTAAGTTACATTGCGTGGGTTAGAGGTTGGATGGATGACCATTGATGCTGAAATCTGGTTTTGTTGTCAAGCTACAACAGGGTGTCTAGTTATTATCATAAAAAGAAAAACATCCTCACACATCCTGCTTTTCAACCTGACAATTAGCAAGACAATCAAGTGATATTCTGTACTGATCCTTGGAAGGTGCCTTAAGCAGGTCATAGTGCATAGTTGCACATAGCATAGCATAGTAGTGCATAGGTGCACATTCCAAAAAAGGAGAGTATTCAAAATTTTAGTATGTATCTTAATTCTTTTCTTAAATATATTTAAGAAATTAATATATGAACAAAAATGTTCAAACTATAATAAGACAAAGGGATTTGCAGTTTGGCCCGATTAGTTTGTAAACATGTTGCCGTTGGTCTAGGTGCACGAAGTGCTGATTGCGAGCAGCGACCCCGGCTGCGTGATAACGTGGGACTTCGACGTGATGCGGCAAGACGTGACGTTTGCGCTGTTCCGCACGCACCAGCCGGTGGCGGACGCGCCGCACGTCATGGACCACCGCTGCGTCATCGAGAAGAGCTGGAAGGAAGGACAGGACTTCTTCCGCGTCGAGCAGGCGCTAGTGTGCCACGACGGCGAGAGCATACAGGTCAGCATGCAGTGTTGAACACCGTTATCGATTGATCCGACGGTGTCGTCTTTGCATCTTGCCAGCCAATCGGATGTCATTACTTTCAGCTAAAAGCCAATTTAATTCTTCATCAATTAATTGGAAACAAGTTATGACTTTTGGGAAGGAGGGGATGTAACATTTACAAAAAATGGCAAGGCTGACAAAATGACAAATGAAGCACTGGTTTGAAAACACTGGAATTATAGTCTTGATACACAGCCGATCGGTCTTCCGTGGCTTGCCTCTCCACTACAGGTTTTTTCCTGCACCCTCTTAGACTGGACCCTTTACCAAAGCATTCAGTTGATCTATCACAGTTACATTAGCAATTTGTTTGGCACAAATCGACTTGCTTCGGGCTTGCTACAGATGTGAATTGGTAATATTAAAGTCTATTACTGAGCTGTGTTGCAATTTTTGCATTTAGAAAGTCTTGCAGTCAGAACATTCAATTCTCTCCCGTTTGAGTAATTTTTTACCCAGTATAATGATGAATCATACAGTCAACTTTCGCAGTCACAATAGACAAATGCTATTGGACATAGCCGAATTCTCAATGTTTTCAACAGCATTCATTATCTACCAGCCTATCAAGATAAACGTCTATTTTTGCTAAATACCTATCCAGAAAACCCCTAACCCGCTGACTTTACCGTCAACGCCAAAACCCTAAACGTAACTTGGAAATTGACCATCGGCAGGGCTCGCACGTGACGTCGCACGTCGGCTCGTACATCCTGCAGTGGCGCAACCACGAGACGGACCTGCTGGACACGATAACGGCGCCGCGCGCGCAGGTGATGTACCACTACGAGCGGTTGGCGTCGGCCGACTACCGCGGCTCGGTGTCGAGCCTGCAGTCGGGGGTGAGCGGGCGATCGGGGGCGAGCTCGCAGGTGTCCCGCTGAGACGCGGCCGAGTGAGTCTCGCTGCGCGGGGCCCGCCCGGGGGCCGGCGAGACGTCACGCAAAGCCCAGCTGCGCCGGTGGGAGAGGTATGTGGAGATCCACTTCACCACGGAGAGTGTTGATTGTTGTGAGAAACATTGTTTTTAACATTTTATACCGGTGTTATTGTGTGGTGTTGTTCGACGACGCGGCATTGGTGACCCCGACGTTTAGGGTCGTTGTGTAACACCACTTCTGATCGTAAACAGACATTTATTGATGATGAGATATAAGGTGAGTGATTCTTGATGCGATTTACATCTGACTTGATCTCGGTTTGGAACTAGAATAATCGGAAATTATAAATATCAAAACTCTTCTTGTCATTGTCGGTTCTCGGTGTAGAATGTTAAAAACAATGGAAAGTCGGAGTGGTTCAGAGCCGTGGTTGGTTTAAACAATGTTTCTCACAACAATCAATTGTGTCCCCGGGGACTTGGATGTTTGTTGCCCTTGGCAACTCCTCGACGAAGTGGATCCCCACAGGTATTTTACGAGTGTTGCGCAAGGGAAACAAAGTTACGTTGCCTGACGAAATGTTTGGGAATTTAGGTTGCTGATCGAGTCGTCTTTTAAATCGGCCAGTAACGAAGATTTTTTTTTTCACGGCTGCGATGTTTGATCTGTTTCTCAGATGTATTCGAAAAATCATTTTTTTAAGCAATTTGTTGAAAAAGATTTAATTTTGTTTCAATGCGTAAACACTACACAGATTGATTTCCCAATTCAAGTAGTGAAATGATTTCATGCACCGTTCATGAGGATCTGGTTTTAAAATATACCTAGGTATCTAATGGTTGTAATTTAATTTTAAACACCAGGAGATATAATTAGTTATTTTTGTAACTTTACACGTTAATTGTCAAGGTATTCGATTGGACAAAAACAAAACTGATTTCCTACCTCCACACATATAACAAAATACAGGTCCTGATACACAGGAACAATCCAAATTTTATACAAAATCAATTGCTCAATTGCAGGAAATCTGCTCAATTCAGCCAAAAAAGTCAATTGGCATAATTTCTCAATGCTATATTTTACTCAAATTCTTAAATATTTATTTTATCTAATCATAATTAATCTCAATCTCATTCTTTATCTCGGCACAACACAATTGCCTGTTTACATCGACGGAGGATCAGGTAATCTGAAATTATTTTACGGCATTTTAATGGCCAGTCGATTTTATACTCCGGAGGCCAAACAACAGCATCAACAGATCAGGTTTACTCTTCGATGTTTTTTCCTGTCTTCCTCTAAGACACCTATCTCACTTAAGTCAGGTAATTGTCAAACAGAAAAGACGCATTTTATTCCGCTGTAACTTCCAAGAGATAGGGTAGTTATGCTTTTTAGTGCTGATTGCTGTGCTAGGCGTTTGTAGATATCTCTAGCTCTTATATTTAACAGGAAATTTTACATTCCTCATTTTCTCTTATTAGCCGCAGAATGCTCTCATTGGTTACTTTTGCACGACTGCCTCGTGATTCTGATTGCTAATAAGCCTCTTCTCGTTCTGATTCTCATTTAAGTCACATAGGGTGGATCCATGGGTAGCGCCCACACTCAAAACCCTCACCATCTCAGAATTTGACAAAAATTGCAGGAGTGGTAGATCACGGCACATAAAAAAATCTGGTATCAGCGTTTTTTCCGTAGGTCCAACGGTTTGCCCGTGGCGGGGCACGGAAAAACCCAGATTTTTACTTTTTGCGGAGCACGGCGTACCACTGTTTGCTCTCTGGCGTTGTACCTAAATGACTTAGAAGGATGGGACTTGTTCTCACTTGACGACATTACTTTGAGAAATACGATAAAAAATTAAAAAAATGTCTTTATAAAATTTAAGGGTGAAATAAATCCACCCCTAAACTTCAACCCTTAATAACTTAAAAAATGTTTTTTTTTAATTTTTCATATTTTTTTTCCAGCATCTTATATCAATTATCTACTTGTAAAAAAAATATTAAGTTGGGCCGAAACTGGAATCTGAAGTTATGATTTTTTTACTATCTAGATGTGTATTATTTTAGTGTATTCCAGTATGTGAGCAAGCATAATTACAGTTCAACCATGAAAAATGATATGTTTTGAAGATGAGTTCACTCACTCATGGCTTCGTGCGACTTCGAGCTATTATTTAATTTACATTTTTACATTTTTACATTTACATTTTTACATTTACATTTACATTTTTACATTTACATTTTTACATTTACATTTTACCTTCAGGAAATATCTGCAATAAATGTAAAAAATATTTCGAAGTTGTACGAAGCAAAGTGTGGGTAGGACTCATCTTCAAAACATACCATTTTTATTCGATGCCATAATTATGCTTGCTCACATACTGAAATACACTAAAATAATACACATCTAGATAGTAAAAAAATCATAACTTCAGATTCCAGTTTCGGCCCAACTTAATATTTTTATTACAAGTAGATAATTGATATAAGATGCTGGAAAAAAAATATAAAAAATTAAAAAAAAAACATTTTTTAAGTTATTAAGGGTTGAAGTTTAGGGGTGGATTTATTTCACCCTTAAATTTTATAAAGACATTTTTTTAATTTTTTATCGTATTTTTCAAAGTAATGTCGTCAAGTGAGAACAAGTCCCATCCTTCTAAGTCATTTAGGTACAACGCCAGAGAGCAAACAGTGGTACGCCGTGCTCCGCAAAAAGTAAAAATCTGGGTTTTTCCGTGCCCCGCCGCGGGCAAACCGTTGGACCTACGGAAAAAACGCTGATACCAGATTTTTTTATGTGCCGTGATCTACCACTCCTGCAATTTTTGTCAAATTCTGAGATGGTGAGGGTTTTGAGTGTGGGCGCTACCCATGGATCCACCCCATAGTGACTGCTAGCATCTCTCTTTTAATATTGCTTTAAATCATTTTTACATCTTTTTTTAAATTTAAAATTTACTTACCTGCTATAGACGTAGAAATATATCTAACCGAGCTTTTAAGTGTCTTAAAAATTGTCTCATATCGCGTCTGTAGGAACAGTAGTCATAAAATAATATAACTATAAAATGTAATTAATTAGCTCTTGCTGGTTCAAGGGCACACACTTGTTAATTAGCATAATTAGCAGGGTCATGAAAGAGTGGACTAAGTACCTACTCAATAAAGATGTTAGGTACTAACATCCAAATAAATTAATGTTATGATAAGAATTAAATTAGAATGAAATATATGCATTGTTCCCCTAAGGAAGTGTTAAAATTCTAGAAGATCATTATTAGGCAGTGGCAAGGGTTGGGGGGGGGATATAGAATTTTAATAGGTACTTCTACTACATTTTGAGTAGAGTGTACATTTAAGTAGAATTTTCATGGACACTATCAGGAGTGGTCCTACCATCAAATTGTTGGGAAATAATAGGCATATATTTGGCTTTGCTTGCTGCTGCTATATTTCCTAGAACTTGAAAAATTGCAAATAGCAAAGAATGGATAGGTAAAAGGCAAATCCTCACAGCCACAACGCAACTGACAGAAGACAAATTTTTTGATTAGTTTAAGCTCAAAAGGGGTTGTTGTTTGAGACTTCTTTATTAAATTTCACCTTGAATCAGTGTGGCAATTTGAACAATGCTGAAGTTTCATAAGGTCAAATGCAATATTGCAAAACATTTCTTGATCGGTTTGGCGGAGTGGTTCAGAGCCACGGAAAGATGGTTGTATAGATGGCGGTTTTGCTCTGATGGGATAAACTTTTGGTCCTGTCGACAGAAGTCCTGAAGATGTCCGCGCCAACACGGACGAAACGTCGACAGAGGTCCCTTTCAGGACCAAAAGTTTATGCCATCAGAGCAAAACCGCCATCTTTACAACCATTACTTGATCAATGAAAAAAATAGTTTGGTTTTTGTGTCCAGACTGATTAGTGAAATACTTTTCTTTAAAACACCCCCCTGTAACTACATCCATTTCATAGTTGCACTAAATTTCAACTTTAAGACTATGAGATATACAGTGATTTTGGTAATTGGTTTGGAAAGTGGGAATGAGTTAGGTATCTTTTTCCATATCACAAAGAAAAACAGGTTGTGAATTATCATTTTGCAGAAAAGCACAATGAACCTAAAAAATATTGGACGACAAGTCCTTGTTAGTTTTATCAAAAATTGCATCACAGTATATATTTTTTAATATTGTTTGGTTTTGCCTCTTACCTATACAATATCAATGTTCAGAGATGAAAAAGTATGTGGTATAGATTGTTGCAATATCGGAGGTTAATAACTTAATAAGTAAGAACGTCGTATTTTCCAGACATTTCCCAACCGTCTATGAAAAGCCTAGGTAGACTAGGAAGAGCTAATGTTGTTTAATAATTTAGGCTATATTGGGAATTGATCTTAGGGAATTCAGTAAAATGATTCTATCTGGCTTGCTGCTAGTCAATCAGTACGTGTAGGTACGATAGAATTTGAAAGAGTTGGCAAATAAAAGAATGTTTTTGGCTATTGTAGGTCCATTGACTGGCAATTGAGCTTCACTGGCAGGCAATGATTGGTCATTGGTAGGACCGTAGGGTATTGTTTAATCTATCTCGAGTATATCTACTACCTTGCTACTAGGTAGCATTGGTAGACAAGGTAATATTGGCTCCCAAACAAAACAATACAAAAGTTAAATCTTAGTATTTTAGAATCAAATCGAATGAAATATAAAATTCTACATCAAATATTTTATGTCGCAGCAAGCATCCAAATTTCAAGTGGTTGTCGTGTCCTATTTGAAGAATGTGTTAGGAATGTTTGGTAGATAGTAGATACCTAGAGAGATACCAGAGATAATGCCACTGTAGGTAAATGGATTTTTCTCCAATTAATAACTGTTTGGTCTGTCTGTATACATGTGCAATTCAAATACCTAAACAGTGAAATGGAACTATCTATATTTTACTATAAATGTTTAAAGAAATGATCTGGAAAAGTAACGTCCATCATGCTGTTATTGTGTGTGAACAATAATGATAAAATTACCTATATCAATTATCTAAGCACAGACTCGAAAGATTCAGTCTCGATGCTTTGGCCTGATGTTATTCCTATTTGTTCCAATAAAGTAATTGTGTAGTGGAATTAATCAAATGTTCATATTGTGGTTTATCCTAATTCCGGGGTAGAATTTGGCATGCATCAGTGAATAAAAATGATTGATTCTTTCAATTAGGGAAAGGAAAGGTGAGAGAGAGGGAGTGAAATGTTGAAAATGTGGAAATTATAGCTGGAAATAACTTTCCATTCTCCAGTGATCATCTAACAACATATTACTATTAGGCTTAAAATATATTTACGATTAAACTTCCAAACTTTATTTTTCCTTCATCTGCAAATACAATTAAATACACAATAATATGGTTATCCTAAAATAACCAATTTTGTTATAAAATATTTCAATGTGCTTCACAAAAACGTGCAGAAACAGTATGTTTTGTTACTATGGCACACTCACATTTGTTCTTCACCCATTATTACATATATTACATATCTCATTTTAAAATTATAGTTAGTTTCAAAGATTCAACATAATTAATTGCCATCATTACAGAGTATCGCTTTCACGTTTATCAGGTTATAACTGGAATAGGTTTATATATTTATTTATCTATACTTTATTACTTAAGAGTTAAAACATTTGTTAAAAGCTATATTTAGTTTTTATATTTAAAAATACATTATCTTGGGTAATAATAATATAAATGAAGCTTCATTAAATGCATAGTATACCACCACTGGAATAATGCCATATAAGCAAAGGGGTGTCAAAAATATTGCTGCCAAAAGTAGCTGATTGCATGGTTTTGCCCATTTTAACATTCAATGCAATGTTTGTACATACTATGGACATGGTCAATTCAACAACATTTATCACTTTCTTGTTTCAGTTCATGGTCATGGACATGTCCTTACATTATTATTATCATCATTCATTTCACATTACTTAGCATACATTCATGTTTCGTAAAACTAAATTCCATTTAAACTTTTATTCTTCCTTAAACCAATGATATGAATAATTATTGGGCCAAGATGACTAGTAACACATGGAGGTGTGCTCTCTAACACCCAGGTAATGCCAAACTTGCTAATATGTGTCATCAACTGTGATACCATAGCCCGGACGATGTTATTTGGAACAAGCTTAGACCCAGTTCAGAGGTGATCATACCATAGATACAAATTCATATCTATGGTTTTACCAACCCCACCCTTAATTTAAAAAATATTATTGGCTGAAAACATGATTTTATTGTGCGCGAGTTATAGTAGCTGCAGCTGGTAGACAACAAAACAAATAATAGTGAATTATACTGTATTCTAAAGATATGGAAACCAAAAAGATACTGTACCGTCAATCATTTATTCATTTATATTAACTATATATTAGAAATAAGAAGGCCATCACAAATTATTTATTACGATTAATGATTATTAAATATTAATACTACTTTTCTGTCCCCTGCTACACTGATCTAGCCTCCATACATACTGAATCATTCATCTTCATCTTTCCAACCGAGCTGTCCGACCATTTGGTCAGCGATGGGAATAAAATAGAAAATCTTCTTAACACTGTTATAGTATCTTCTCTACATATAAATATTTTAATTACATTATTAACCTACCATGTGATTCAGGCTGGCTCTGTTATTCCGTGGGCTGCCAGCTCTGCAAGGCAGTTGTCTAGAAAGTTAGGGTCATGAAATCCGTGGCCGTTCTTCGACACACCGATCTCAGTCTTGTGGTGTATGTCGTTCCACGTTAGTACGTCCTCCGAACCTGCCGCAGAGACACACTCTTAACCAGCAATAGTGGGTACAGTAAGTACTAGCAAATCTAGTCTATTCTCGGTCATAAGAAGGTAAGAGGTCTAACCTAAAGAGTAGTAACTAAATTTAATGAAACCATACATTCACATCACTAGTCTGATGATTTATGTTTTAATTTCTAAATCCATGAGTATATGAGTCTACTAGCTATTCAACATTGTGATGTGCCTCAATTTTAACGGCTTGGAAGCACCCAAAAAATTATAGACCGGTGATCATTGCCAAAAGACACTACCTAATTCCAAGTCAACCCAAGAACATAGATCAAAAAATAAGTAGCATGGAGATAGCTCGATTCCAGGCCTATCTGCCCGAACAGCCTATTATATCTTGTGTGGACTTGTAATGATTTAGTTTCAGCGCTGATTGACGTAACTTTGGGGCACGTCACCGGGCGGCAGCATTACCTGTTGTGACGGAACGACCAATGGTGAAGGTAAGCTTCCTCTCGAAGGCTTGCATGAGCAGCTGCAGCACCAGCTTGCCCTTGTCTGTGTAAGGCAGGAAGCAGACCCGCGGAAAGCCGAGGGCGTAGTACGCCCGACCGGGGCTGGGATGCTCGGGACCCTGCACTCCCGACTGGAAACTGCGGGGAAATCCAAACAAGCGCACGGTCTCAAGATGCTCGGCATCAAAGTCTATTGTAACTATACACAGAACAGTTAAACATGACGAGACAACAAGATTGTAAAAAGCACTGATATTGTCAATTACATGATGGACTTACTGGTATGTGATCTGTATTGTGTTGCAGCCCGAATAGCCAGGAAGTGACTGGTTGATCACGATGTAGCTCATCTTCCCTCTAGGCATGTTTCCGAACTTGGTTCCGTAGATGTGTAGACAGAGCGGGCACTGGATGTACATCACCTGTGTGCCAACGTCACAATACAACCGATTAGCTCTTGATGCAGAGAGTTTAGGGGTTTGACCAAACTCGTTTAATGAATGTATTAATTATGTGGTCCTGCAGTGCAGATGTTTGGATGGAGAAAGGAGAGTGGAATAGCAAAGAGTGGTGCGTTGTGCTTCATGATAGCCCGCAAACTTTTAACAAGTGATAAATTTTTAGTGTATATTCTTTTGGCCGAATGCAAAGGCACAACAGACGCAGTGGGTCACTTGCGACTGACCTGGCCCATGGTGTTCTGGCTGTTGATGAGCGCGTTGAGACAGTCGAGGTGCAGGGAGTGGCCGCAGTTGACGAGGCCCACGATGTGGCCGGAGCGTTTCATCGAGGACAGGCAGATCGGACAGTCAGCCTCCGAAGGCTCGACGGCACGAACGTATCGCGCTATCACCTCGCTCGGGCCGTCGACACCCGCGATTCCGCCGTCGTTCGCGCCCGCCTTCACAAACGTCGGGTATTAGTTGGTCCTTTGTTAGCTTCTTGCACAGGAGAAGACAGGATCCCTGGACAGTGTGGCAATTTGAACAAGCAAAAAACAAGTAAAAAAACTATTATTCAAATGCTAATTCAAATGCTAAGGCCTTCTGTGTTTGATTCTGACGCTCTTAACTCAAGGTGTAAGTTGTGATGATTTTATAGATATATTTAACAAGCTAAGCTACTCGTTTACTCGATACCTAGCTGAAAAGGCACACTTGTGTTTAAGCTAGGAGCTACAGCTAGATGAAGAGTGAAGACGTGTAAGACTTGGCGCTTACCACCGAACCGGCCCTGGAGTCCGACTCGTGGCTGAGATATGTGGAGACGGTGTCGATGCTCGGACGGCGGCCGCTGCGCGTGCTGCTCGAGTCAATGTCTAATGCCGGCGGCAGCGGCGGGCTCGGCAACGGCTGGGACCCTCCAGATGGCGCCGGCTTACTGCTACTCGAACCTGCCCGGGGCAAACGCCACCGTGTCATTACATTGGCTTGATAGGTGTCGACGGCAGGTATGACCGTTAACACTGCTTGATTTGTTTCAAAATACTACTTCAAATTTGGAATCGTTTCAAAGCACAAGTATATTTGTTACCGAATATGTTTCTAATAGTCCGTGCAATGTTGTTGGTGGTAGCGGGCTTCTTGCTGGGACTCTGTGGTTTCTTGGAACCGTTGGCATTGGAGACTGGATCCCTTATGGCCCTGTGACTCTGTTGCATTCGATTGCCTGGCTGTGATCTTCGGCTTGCTTGAGCTCGAAGCAGCTCCTCGGGACTCACCTGTGCAATGCATTAAGAATAAGATAGAAGGTCAACTTTGATCTTTAAATTTACTCGTATTTAAGGATAATGGACATTATATTTATCGGACTGGCTGTTCCGGTGAATACAGTGCAAGCTATGGACATTCTTTCAGCGCAGATTCGTGGTGATGTCAACATTTTATGTTCAAGTTTAATTGATAGGTAGTTAAGATATTATTAACAATGAACTTTCCCTCATTCAGGTAGTTACCTTGACAAGTGGATACGGAGCCTGCTGCACGCGCCTGACACTTCTTGTGTACCCGGTACCATTTCTAACTTGCGTCAAGTTTAGAAAGTTGATCACGTACGGGAAGGTCAAGTTGCATTTGCTCACATCGGTCGTTTGATCACCCTGACGAAATGATAGTAAGCCATTTATAAATAATACCTGTTAATTTGTTCAATGGTTGATAGAATTGATGAAAATTCATAGGTACTAACTTTGGCCCAAGCTTCCTCTATTAGACATTGGACTATCATATCATACGAATGCCACTCGTTATGCAAGTCTCCTGCCCATTCCCACTTGGCACCCTTCCCAGCAGGCGAGTCCGGTAGGTAACAACTCCGCTGAACGTTGTGAGCAACACCTGCAAAAAGTTTTGAGTAACATTTTGCTGAAAAATACCCTTTTTTTAAATGATAAAAACTGCAATTATTCTTACTGCCCCCTTCTTCGGAACATTGCGTTTTGGTCTTCAGATTAATGTAGTACTGCTCCAGTGAGGGGTCGGCATCGCTCAGCGTGACTCTGGTTAACTTCTTGCAATGTGCCCGCTCCAAAAGTTGCGAGACCTCGGGGCTGTAAGGCCTCCACCGTCCTAGCCGGTTCTCCCATTCCCAGACAATTACTGCATGCCCAGACATCTCAGGATGCCGTTTTCTTCGTATTATCTCAAGAACATAATAATATTCATGTGGTTTCTTTCTTGATAGTTGGCATTTAACTGCTCCACCATTGCACTGATTGCTTCAAAGTAGTCAGGTCCCAATTTTCATCGAAAGAGGAATGCTGTACCCTGGTTGTGTCGTATTAGATATTTCACTACCAGCAGGCAATTGATGTTCAAGAGCACAACAAAGATAAAGAGGTAATAGAGTAAACTGGGCATTGACGTTTAATTATGTAACAACGGACTTTGGTATAAAAACACACCCACCCACTTGTCAACTTTTGATCTACTTTAAACACACACCGCCTGCCAAACTAAAATCGTTTTTGTTTGATGATTCTGATTAGAAATGGTAATTGGTTAGGGCGGCGGTGAGCCACTGTCGCTGTCGGGGAAGAGAGGTTAAGAAATTGTCATCTTTGAATTTACGTTTGTACTTCGCCCCTGACACCAAGGCAAGCAACTGGTAGTACTTGAACTAGGAAAATTCCCTGCGCTTTATACATCAATCAACGGTGTCATTATCTATTAGTTCGGTGACCAAAGCTTTACATGTTTGCTTAACCATAACTAGAAATGGAGTGTGCCGATTTGGAATCATGCATTGTAGATTTCAATGATCTTGCTGCTGATTACAAAATTTTAGATGTAAGTAAAAAATTATATTTTTGTGCATGTATATTATTATTTAATCATTCGTATTTTGTATTTTATGTATATTATTCTTTTTATCCCTTAAATTACCAATTTGAGCATGATTGATGCATGCATAATATTAATAATATGTTCACCCTCTATGATTGAGGAAAGATCATAACTTGTGCAGTACAGGAGAGGTGCATCATACCATCTTCATTCCAGATTTTTGGAACTTCTCAATTTTTAATCTATCTTATTTTAATACATCTCTTAGTATTTGGCCACTTACCTATAGCTGTTATCAAACATACTTTACAGGAATTGAACAAGGAATACTGTAAAAAGCTTGAAGAAGTTGGAGAATTACAAGAGAAATGTATGAAGGATATCACACATCAAAGATATCGACTCAATGTAATCAACCAATCAATAAAAAGGTATTCAGATTTTGCTAAAATTAAAATAGGCAATTGCAATGTAGAGACTTGGACATTATTTATTGTTTATTTTTTATTGATGACATACTTTTTTTTCTTAAAGACTTCGATCAGGTGATGGAGGCAAGTCATTAAACCAGGCTGCTGTCGAAGGCTTGGAGAAAGACATCTTGAAGCGCAAGGCTCAGCTTCATGACATGGAACAGTCCCTACCAAAGCAGAATGGCCTCTACCTAAAGATAATTCTAGGCAATGTCAATGTTTCCATACTCAACAAGAATGACAAGTAAGAAAATTTATTTTATTTTATTGGTAATATCTACATGACGGTTACTTTATATTTTTATTTGCTGTTGAGAAAATGTGGTATATTACAGACTAATTAGATGAATAATTTTTTGTTATAGATTCAGATACAAAGACGAGTATGAAAAATTCAAGCTTATCCTGAGTGTTATTGGATTTGCTTTGGCAGTAATAAACCTGTTCACAAATGTTCGGTAAGTCTTATATCTAAGGTGTAGTTAGCAGGGGAGGTGCAAGTGCATGCCAAAGATTAATCTGATGAGCACAAAAAGTTCAAGGATCCATTCTGTTTTAATAATCTTTAATATTTACCAAGGTCAAGAGCAACTATTTTCTAAGAAAGATAAGAAATGATACATGACAATACCCTAACCAGTTACTAACCTACCTACATCTTGCTTATATTAGCTTCTGAATTATCTCATATTTTATTTCTAGCTTTTAGTATCTAATCTGGTAGCATGGGAATTATAATTTCAGTGACATGCAAATTCATATAATGCCTTTATCAAATCAACCTATGAAATGTTACCTGAACAGGTTCGGGATCTTGTAGCACCGGAGCAAGTCAACAAATGAGCGTTTAAATCCAACCTCTATGACCTTTTGTTACAGATCCCTAGAGCTGAGCTTTATGTTCCTATTGGTGTGGTACTACTGTACGCTGACCATTCGCGAATCCATCCTGAAAGTGAACGGCTCGAAGATCAAAGGGTGGTGGAGAACACACCACTTCATCTCGACTGTTGCCTCTGGAGTACTTCTAATCTGGCCGAACACAGATGCTTGGTTAGTGGAATTGTGGATGTAGTTTCAAGCTTCTAGCTTTTTTCCACAGTTGATTTGGAACTTGGAAGTAAAAAGAAATTTAACCAAGAATATGTAGCACATAGGAAACTCCAATGATATCACCAAACGGTTTGGCATGTTGGAAACACCGGTTCTCGTGAGATCACCGAAGGTAAGCAACATCGCACTGAGTCAGGTGTTTGATGGGTGACCATCATGAACATGGTCAGTTCTGTTTGGGAGAGCGGTTGGAGGGTTTGAAGTTAGTACAACAACTTTACTCGCCTTGCTTATCAACCTCTCGACAGCACGGATTAGTGGAGGAATCCTGTTGTTTGAGTTGTACCGTCCTTCGGAAGGGACGTAAAGCCGGTGATCCCCTTGGTGCTTTTTGACAGAAGTAGGCTGCGTGCCGGCACCGGGTTTCCCCTCCTCCCTTCAGGTTAGGTTCATCATCACCCTTATCATCACCATTTCATTCACCGACGCCATTAGACCAGTGCCAAAGGGCCAGTTGTCAAAACAGCGCATCGTTAAGCACCAATAATCATCATATCCAATAAAATCGGGTGACAAAGCACAGGTGGCAGACCTGGCGGACTAGCTAGATGTTACAGTTAACAAATGCATTTACTACCTGCAAAAAACTCTTTTGACACATGATTTGACACTTGAGATTGAGCACGAGTGCCAAGTAACTTATAAGTACCTAGCGTAATAGAATCGCTTAGCTGGTGACAGAAGCATTGGCAACGGTACTTAATTTTAGAAATTAAATATTCATTCCACAGTTGGTTGTCCATGTAGCATAACTGGATATCAATACTCCATCCCGGCAAGGAGAGAGATCCGGGGTGGACTACCGGTATTGACAGATATTTTGGAATGGATATTTTGTTTCTATTAATAATTATCTATCGTGTATGCAACGAGCTTAGCATTTAGGTTCAAATCGACAAAAACTTACTGCATCGTCGTTTCCAGGTACGAGTTCCGAGGGCAGTTCATGTGGTTCAACGTGTACATCTCGGTGGTGCAGTACCTGCAGTTCCGCTACCAGAGCGGCGTGCTTTACCGGCTGAAAGCCCTCGGGGAGCGACACAACATGGACATCACGATCGAAGGCTTCCACAGTTGGATGGGCCGAGGGCTCACCTTCCTGCTGCCCTTCCTCTTTTTCGGCTATGCATTCCAGCTGTACAACGCATACACGCTCTATCATCTCATCTACCACCCGGAGGCCACTTGGCAGGTGCGTGTCGCTAGACAAACCACTTACCTCACGGAGGAAAGGGAATTAAGGGAATAGGAAGCTTCGTGATGATCTTGCCGAACCAGTGACTTGACTAACCGAGGGGAGGATGTAAGGGAAGACATTCGGGTAGTAGAAATATTTCATTTTTAATCTCGATATCTGGCCGTTGCAGAGTATGATTGGAGCCACGTTCTGTAGTGAGCTTGTCAAACATCTCTTCCAATCCCAAAGTTGATACCAACTGGTTAGAATACTGAGCAAAATCTCCATTGATGTCGGTCAATGTATTAGTGGCCGCTAAATGTGCCGATTAGATAGAGTTAAATGAAACTAGGATATATTTAATATCATCTTTCCAATTTCCACAAAAGATTCCTGGCAAAAATTGATTTAATTAAATTCTATTATGACTTAAGCAACCCGAGATGCCCTAGATAAAAAATGAAAACTTGACCCTGTATTTTTTTTAAGGAAACAAGAAATAAAGATAATATATATATATGACTTCAACTCAAATCTAGAATCAAACCACACTTTTGTTATGAGCATCACCTGCATCACATGAAAAATTTGATTTACTCAAATACTAGTAGGCAATGACGGCCATTGTGAAATTTGCAGACTGTACTGTGACGATGCCTTTTAGTGTCGCGCTTGCAAGGCAACACCTGGTGTTGAATGTGTATTGACCGGCGTGCCGTGCATGTGTTACAGATCCCAGTGCTAAGTGGACTGTTCCTAGTGCTCTTCCTTGGCAACACGATCACCACATCCATGGTGGTGCCCGAGAAACTGCGCAAGCGCATGAAGCTCAAGGCGCGCCTGCTTGTGGCTTGGGGCCGCCGACAGAAGGTGAGTTCCTCCTACTCCATGCGACCACTGCACGTCTTGGAAGATTGTTTGCCCTCGATTCTTCTAGGCTGGCACCAAAAAATTCTTCCAATTCATGAACAATAAGTGTTACAATAGTGAACAATAGTGTTAATACACTTGTACATGTTTTTCAACACATCAGGTTTACATAATTATGTTGCGTAAGCATTGGAAACAGTTTTTTTTTCTAAATGTCAGAACTCAGAATGAAACCAAACAATATTTTGAACTTTAAATAAAAATATAACTTTGCATAATACTTTCTAGTTCTTCAGTTTAGACTCTTTTGTTAATTTCTCGACAATTATTTGAGAAAGTGTTCCTTCAAGTGCACCGTCGCAGCAGAGTAGTATTCCAGTGGTATTCAGGGCCCCACACTTGGCAGGCGTTAAAAGTTTGAACACAAAAATTAAGGCGTTTTTTACACATATATAAAATTATTGAATCATCCTATCCATTTTGGTCATACACAAAACTTGAGAAGATCATTTAATTTCAGAATATATCTGTTGGCAAGATATTGATTTCAGTTTTGTACCCGAGCACTGCCATCACGGAAATTTGGATTCTTGCATAGCCTTGTTGACAACTTTAGCACTTTTTGTACACAATTTTTGTTAGTTCTTGAATCCCAAAATGTGTCTCTTTTCAGTCTGACGAACATCTGAACGAGAAAACTGGACACCACGTGGAGAAACAAGAATGATGCTTCCGCTACGATACTAAGTCTTTGACACGGGAACTGACAGGCACACCACTCGGGCTAGGAATTCGATCAGGGTAAGCTGAGGTCGCTGGTTGACCTTGGGTAAGCTAGCACGAACAAAACTCAATCTATTTATGATAAACAATATTACCTACTGTAAATGTAATACATATACAATCTAGGATAGTGGGAATGGGATTAATTATAACTGATGGTAGTCATTCTAGATATTACATTAATGATTTAGTTAGTTATTATTGGCTCCGTTAGACATTCGTTATATACATTTTTTATATATCATTAAATTTCGTATTTAAGCTTTAATTGTATCTATCTGTATTTGTATGATATTTGATATTATTATTATCGAACTGCAGTCTGTCTAGAAAAATAATATTATGTGAATGCTTGCTCAAAATAAGTTGTATTCAAACTGAAAGAGAAATTGGAATTTTGAATTTTTTAGGGCCAAACTAACAATTTGTGATTTGATTAAATTGTTATACCTACGTTAGCTCAAGCATCCATACTTAGTATTATCTGTCTACTATAATTAGGCCCGGCTATTGTAGTGTTGATGAAATCGACATGCGGGGTCATGAAATTCAGGTGTGTAGTCGTTTATCAGGCGATTTGGCATTTAAATAATATGTAGCAAGTCCATATATGCATTTGTTTATAAACATTGTTTGAATAAAACAATACCAAAGAGAGTGCATAGTACCTGTTTCTTTCTTGTGAAAATATCATCTGGACAATTTATTTGAAAAATTACAACTTTTGGGTCTTAGTCTTGGCTGTCATTTCGGTATTATTTTAGCAGAAAAAATCGAGGAGAGTGTTGTTTTTACTCAAGTCCTATTTTTTGAAGCCATGTCTATTAGTATTATTCAAATCTTTGAGATTTGAAGCCAGAGATTGCCCTGGGGTGATGTTTCTTGTTGCTAGTTTATGAGAGAGAGAGAGAGAGAGAGAGAGAGAGAGAGAGAGAGAGAGAGTGTTAAGGGGTCAAAGATATCTACAAAAGAAAGTTATTTCTGAAGGATCTATGCTGTTACTATGAGGTTCTTGACCGAGTTGGTGACTTAATTTATTTACTTCACCACACCAAGCTGAAAGCAGTATTTTTGAATTTATGTTATATTATCAGGAGTCAGGCTAGGTGTTCTATTTTCTAAATTGTATTGTGCCCAGCATTTGTGTTGCTTCATTTAGTTTGGTACAAGCATTTTGCTGTTCTATGGGATACCATCCTGGCTGATGGCCATGTTAAAACTGCCCAAAATTTTCAAACAACTCAACTGACAGAAATTACACTTCCTTGTTCAGTTCAACTGTATCTCTAGTGGAAATAATTGGAATTTCAAATGGCAACTTGTGAATTTATGTACAGTAGAGTGTACTGTCGGCTTCTCAGTAGATGTTACTTTCTTATGATGACGTTATCTTTTCCTCGTCTTAGCCCAATCTGATAAAAATAAATTGCATATCTTTAAGATCAACATATGCTGAGATTAATATCTAGAATATCAATATCTTCCTTTCTTCACAATAGAAATTGGCTTGATTTGCCATGGATAGCATATATTTTATCTTTTATCTTTGTAAACGACAACAAAGTTTCAGAGTCCATGTTTAATTGAAATCAAACTATTGGTCATCGAATATTAACCAACCTTTAGCAATTCTCAACTTCAGTTCAAACTAGATGGATTCGTACTACAATTTGATACCTACCTGATTTAATGGTGGTATTATTTAAGTGATTCTATGTATTCCTCCGACAAGTAAAGTTTTGGTTTTCTAAAATTTGTAAAGGAGGTCCTTGAATTTGTAGTAAGTACCTTACTTTGCTTCAAACTATGGTTGTATCAATTTTATTTACAAAGGTCTTTTTATTTACTTTGCTGGAATTCCATGCAATTAGTTACGATGTCTATAGTCAACCTATGATGTAATGATAGCAGAGTTTATTATATGTTATTATTTTATTCTTGGTACCTACATGAGTTATTTTTCACATAAAAATATTTACAGATATAAGTTTGGTATATAAAAGAATTTCAAAAATTTCTGTCAGTTTGTGGCCAGCTCTTGACCTTTGATGTGTCTCTTGTTCAGGAATTTAGTCTCAAGTTTTCGAAGAAAGTTGACCAACTTTCACCGACCTGCATTCGGAAGCCTGTGTCACGCAGGGTCATTGTCAGTTGACTTGAAACCACAGTCCACACAGGACACAAGTTGTAGGTACACCCTCAACATGGACTTCCCGTACGAGATCCAAGAAGTCGACCCGGAGACAAACAAGCAGCTCCTGGAAGACTTCAATGGCGAGCGCACTGGATTCCTACAGGTCGGCAAGGAGAAGTACTTCTTTCCGAGCAAGTATGCGACGGAGGGGCCGCAATTCTACAACTTCGAGCCGCGCAAGAGTGACACATGGGTCGTCACCTACCCCAGATCTGGTGGGTTGAAAGAGATGGGGATGTTTACATTTCTTTGACATTGACCTCGATGACCTTGAAAGTCGATCGATGTGCAAAGCAAAGGCTAAAATGATGTAAAATGTTTTTATTTATTTCTTAGGGACAACCTGGACCCAGGAACTTGTCTGGCTGATTGCCAACAATCTGGATTACTCAAAGGCCGCTGCATCATCGCTTGATGCCCGGTTTCCTTTTTTGGAGTAAGTTAATCAGTTGTGAAAAAATTTAAAAATTACTAGATTTTAAAGAACTTAATGAAGATTTTGTGCCAACTGGGCTTTCCTTGGAGATTAATTTAAAACATCTTACAGCGAAGTTTTATTGGCGTTCTTTATTACTTTGAGTCTGAAAGAAAGAAATAATAATGCTGAAAAAGACTAAGACAGAAAGACAGATTAATAACAAGGTCTGGGGTGTAATAATTTTCAAAGTAGAAACTATAAATTAAATTTTCTTTCTGTAGAAATTTCTCTGGAACAACCTTTACCTTAAAATGGACAGTGAAATCAAAAAGGATGATATCGAAAGTTTGCAATCACATTTTTTACTCAATCGCCCTCCCGATAAGATTCAAAGTGGTCACAATTATGGTCACCGGCATAACAAAATGTTCCATAGCTCAGCTTGTACGTAGCTATCGAGGCCATGTGAAACATTGAAACTATAAGAAACCCCGGTGTGACCGTCCGCCGACGTCGGCAGGTTCCCTGCTTTTGTGCACGAGGACATCAAGGCGGAGGCGCTGGCCGACCACCCCGAACGCGCCGAGCTGCTGGACCAAGTGAGCGCCCCCACGTACCGAGCGCTGGAAGCGATGAACGAGCCGCGCTTCATCAAGACGCACCTGCCCTTCTCGCTGCTCAGTCCGCGCCTCCTGGACATCGGCTGCAAGGTCGTCTACGTCGCCCGCAACCCCAAGGATGTCGCCGTCAGCTTCTACCACCTCAATCGGCTCATCAAGACGCAGGGATACTCAGGGGACTTCAGCAAGTACTGGAACTACTTCGAAAGCAATCTGCGTAAGGTTACACATACTATACATGTTTGATGAAACTTTAAACTGTGGTGAATTATTTTTTTTACTATGTTCCTTGTTGTTGGACTATATCATCCCTTTGGATGTTGAGCAAAAATATTTTTAGATTAACTCCAAGTCTAGCTAAGATGAGTGCAAGTGCTTGCTTTGGTGGAAATGTTTAGGAGTCCTTGGTGCATGGTGAGTTGTTTTACCGGATTTGCTATGGTCTTACGAGTTTGCCGGCAATAAAAAGTGCCCTTTATCTCGACGTGTTGGCAAAACACGATCCACCATCTTTTGAAGTATTTTTGTAAGCGGTGAATGTCACTTTTCAGATCCTTGGGCTCCGTATTGGTCACACATTAAAGAGGGTTGGGACAACGCCAGTGACCCTAACGTTCTCTTCTTGTTTTACGAAGATATGAACAAGGTGAACGTCTGCTTCTCGTCTTTTTTCTCAGTATCAGAACTCTTTTTAGTGTGAATACTTCAAGTTTTACTTACATCTTTTCAAGGATCTGAAAGCCACCATTAAGAAGGTTGCCAAATTCCTCGAAAAAGACATGATTGAAGAAGATGTACAGCGGTTGTCCGAACATCTCAGCTTCGAGAACTTCCGTCAAAACCCGAGTGTCAATTGGGATCAATTCCGAGCGACTGGGTTGCTGATGGACGGTGAATCGTCATTTGTCAGAAAAGGTGAGGTGCCATTCATTTACTCGGCATTTGGATTACCGAGCAAGATTCACCATTTGACGAGAAACTTATGGTCTATGTTTTGGTTGGTCTGATGTTCAGGAACTACAGGATCGTGGAAGGAAATGTTCACCCCCGAGTTGAACAGGCGAGCCGACAGTTGGATCCAGGAGAACCTCGAGAAAACCGATCTGCGCTTTCCCTCACTTCACTGAAACCGCTTCCGGTCAAGCAGCGCTTTGAGCTGCACGCTATCCAAGTACCAACTGACCCATCTTCTATTTGTGCGTAAATCAAAAACCATCATGATAGTTTCTTAAGCATGTGTTTTCTATAATTTTGCCAACAAAATATTAAGCCCTCTTTGCAGAATTAATTAAAATCTCTAAAATCTCGACGGAGACAAGAAGCAAGTGTTTTCAAATTCTCTGTATGCCAAAAAACTATTAAATAATCAGTTAAAAACAATTATCATTTGAAATAAATATAAATTTGTCGAAATAAAATATTTAACAGAACCAAATTATGCTTTTTTGCTTCAAAATCAAGATTCACGATTGTACAACAGTCTCTCATATTGAGCATAGTTTGATTCAACGTCTGGATTGTCAGAGCTTCCTTTGCAGCTTTCTGCCCAGTCGTCTGGTATCACGTCTTGAGTCAGAGCCACAAATTCGTCGAGTGGACACTCGTGATGGCAGCCTGGAAGGGTCAGAGGGTACGGCTCGTGGGTGGTGTCATTTCGTAGGAAGATCTGGAATATGACGTGAATTCAGTTCAAGTAGAGTTGCTTCGTTATTAGATGTTAGTCTTATGTGTTACCTTGATTGCGTGGTCTTTGTACTGCGGCCGCTGATGCAACTCGATCATGACCATGATCCCGTAGTTAGGCACTTGGGAGTCCCAGACTTGAAGCGCTTGCAGCAAACGACTCACTGTTACGTCGTGTCCCGAGTACACAATCAGTTTCTTATCCTTGAGCTCGCCGTCAGCTTTGGCCTTTGAATCACTGAGAATCTTCTTTAACAGTGGTCCTTAAATAAAAGATCGGCCATATTCGTAAACTGGTGCAGTCACATTTAAAGTTGTGATTTTTCAATCGATTCTCTGGTGTAGGCATTTCTTATTCTTACCTGCCATTAGTTTCTGCATCTCCTTGTTGTAAGCAAGGAGCTGGAAGCTGAGTTCAGTCATTGGTGTCAATTTCTTTGGGTAAAAACTGTGGGCCCATGTGGGAAGTGGCAGAGATAAACCTGCCTACAAACAATTCGTGAAGATCTATTAAACATTTGAAAACAACCTTAAATCAAAGTTAGACCTGTCATTTACTTTGTCAAACTGAGTTTTACTCTTTGTTGTAAAAAACTTTCTTCTCACCTCTGCTTTAAGTGTGCTGTATAGGAAGTTGATGTGATCGGGAGAGCTAATATTGACTCCTGTATGCTTGCTTAGGTCTCGATACAGTTCAGCGGCTCCGTTTTTGTCAAGGATCATTTGCACTTCTGTGCTATTCAATACTCGTGCATACTCTTCGGTATATCGCGGACATGGCAAATACACTAGAATCATCTAAAAATCAAAAGCACAAAAACATGTGCATTTTTGCCAGAAAATTTCTGCATACCATAATTTAAATTATCTATTTTTGCAATCAAAGTTCAAATCACCATTTACCCCACTGAAACAGATGTACTACAGGACATAAATGGACGGAACTTACATTGTCCTCTCTTATCGGTTGGCTGTGCACGGCAATTGGCTGCCAATTGAATCTATTGTTCCATTTTTGAGATTTTTCTGGGGACCAAAGACCAGCCATTTCAAGCTGTGCTGACATATGAGTGCGATCTAAATCGGAGCTATGAACAGTCATTATTTTGGGGCTGTAAATCCGACCGAGAAATGCGTCGTAACGTCTGCGAAGGAATAAGCCCTGATCGAATTGGTCTTGCTTGCCTTTCTGTGAAACACATTGTCAAATTATTTTCCAGAATAAATAGGGAGTAGGAAATATATTAAGATAACAAAAATTGAAATAAAATTTTAAGATCACGTACATTTGTCAGTTGGCCCAATCCATATGGGAAAAAATCATATTTGGCGTAGGGGTCCTTTGGGTACGTTGCATCAGGAGTGCGTTGCCCATGCCGAAACACCTAAAAATTAGCAAACAGTACACAATATTTCTACCAAATAGGAATCATTAAAGTTATGTTATTTTGAGCTATAATTTGGTGTGAAATTGTTACTTACCAGATGTACAAGCTCCAGGTCTGCAACAACCAGAGTGAAGCTCCCAGCTAGTAGTAGCACTGCTTGCATTGTCCACATTGTCTATTTCTTGACAGCAACTGAGCATTCAGCAGGAGTTTGCAGCTTATATATTATATATGTATATATTTATATGGCTAGAGGACATTCATCCCATAGCTTATTATATATTCATTTAATTCATCTAATCCAACTATATAAACAACTAAAATTTATAATGCGACTAAATATGGCAGAGATTTAAGATCTCTTTGCTAAATGCTAAATCCAGAGTACCTTTGTTATATTTGCCGTGGGTATTTTTAATCAAATATCACCACAACCTTGTATTGCAAATCCATGCAAATTTCATGCAAATTTTGAAAGGCAAGGCACATATTTGTCACAGGCAAAATTTTGAGTATTATTACATCATAGTAGGCATTATTAAAATCCAGTTGGTACTTGGTACACGTAACAAAGATCATAATAATTGATTTTATGACTAATGATACATTAACATTTATTTTGTTTAGGGATTTAGAATGAATTTGAAGTTGCATGCTATTCTTTTGCATAAATGATTCTTGCCTACATGAACAAAATAAACAAGCAGTGCAAATATAAAATATCTGTCATATCCTTGAACCATAATCTTTTGTTGGTGCAGATGTCTCACTGAATTTAATTTTGCCAATGTAAGAATAATCTATAGTATAAATAACCATCAGCATGCCATTAAATTTTTCAATAGTACTACTGATTCCTGAAACCCAATTGACTGAAGTCAGATAGGTCCGACAAGTCAGATAGTCAGACGAGGAAAGGCTGTTGGCCTGTGATATCCCTATCTTCCTTGGTCAAATAGCAGAGCTCATAATTTTTATGTGGACCCTTTAATCTCTGATTGAAGCACTTAGCTTTCAACCAAAGAAGATAGGGAAATTGCAAACCTATTGGCTTTACTATGACCTACTAGGATCTATTTACAATTGCCGTATTTAAATGGTTTAAGCTCTAGAAGCTCTTTGGTTGGAGGATTAGCATCCATTGCTTACTTTGGACTTTTCATTTGTCCTCTTACGGTTTAATGTGTAAGAAGTGTAAATTTATTCAATTCTTTTATGGTTCTTTTCAAACATCGAACTGATATTTGTAAATTTTTCGCAGCACCAAACCTCTGCTAAAAATTGAATCCAGGAGCAATAACCAAAAAGAACTAAATTATGATTTGTGTAAGGCTATAAAAAAGCAAAATGTCAATACGCCATATAGTTATTATTTAATCAGAATAGCAATACAGAAAATAAATAAAATAAAAGCCTTAAAATTAACATAACAACTATTACAACGGAAACACGGCAGCGCGGCCAGACTCTAGACGTTGGTGACGACGAGCTTCAGCATGACGGTGGTGTTGAGCGCCGACTGCAGCTGCTGCTCGGCCTGCTGCGCGATCTTCTTGATCCGCCAGCCCTTGCTGCCCATGACGAGGCGCTGGGTGCGCGGCAACGGACACTGGACCAGCACGACGGCGCTTACGGTGCCGTCGCGCAACGTGTGCAAGTGCTCCAGCCGGGGACGGATCCGGTACGGAACCTCCTCGGGCAGGTTTTCGAGCAGCGCCGCTCGGACGGCCTGTTCGATCAGCTTCTCGTTGGGGGTGTCGGTTGACGTGCCAGCATCGAACATCCACGCGCCGGGGTTGGCGATGTCCAGCAAGTAGGTCTGCGGGCAGGGTTTGTTGTGATGGTTGAAATCACTATGGTACGTCTACGTAGTAGTAGTTTGGTTTATTACAATAAAAATTGTTTAAACATATAGAAACATCTATAGTTCAATTACATGGTCTTATCTTTGGCATAATGTATCTATCTATGTCATAATATTTTACACGGTGGTAATCTAATTTTTAATATTTTATCATTTAATATTTTATCATTGCATAAACAATATACTCCACTCAGAGTAAATTGTTGTCAGATACCCACTGGGCATACTACCAGTTTGGAAAAAAAAATAATTAGCTCTGCTAAATAACAAAAGAAGATGGGAAAATCACAACCTGATTTTCTCTACCTGGCTTTAGCGAGTGGGTATCATGACGTCATTTTGATAGAATTTTGATTGAATGGAATAGGTGTATCAATAACTTTAGGTAATTATTTTAATAATCTGACATGAGGTACATAATAAATATTACTTGATCAATCAGAGAATTCTAGAGATATTTGTAACATGGGAAAGAAAAAACCATTTTCAGATATTTGGAAAATGATTGCTATTGAACTAATTGAAAGTTATTATTTATTGCCAACATCTCACCTTCAGCTCCGGTAGGCCACTGCCTGTTAACGCGGAGACCATGAATGGTTGTTCGAAGCGTGCCCACCCTTTGCCATGACTGCTGTCGCCCTTGACCATCAGAGTGTGGACAAGATCGAGTAACTTTCGTTTGGACCTCATTATGTCAACCTGGAAAATAAATCGGAAATATCCTGAGAACATCTTCGGAAATATTGAAACTAAATTTTAAGGGCATGAAATATAGAAGCTAAATTACTTTGTTAAGAATGAGTAAAGAGCGCTTGTTTTTCAGGGAAGTAAGTAGTTGTAAGACTCGTTCGTCTAGTTCGTTGCATGTCCATTTATTTGAAGCATCGTGAACCACACAGATAACATCGGCTTGTCGAGCTGCTAAGATGCCATCTTTGAGGAACGATTTTTCCAGGTTGTGTCTAAGGGGGAAAAAAACATTTCAGTAGGAGACAATCTGTCTCTGCCTTCAGGCAAACCAATATTCCAAAGATTTAAAATACCTACTTTTCTGCTTGAGTTTCACCAACCAATCCAGGTGTGTCTAGAAATACTATTTGCGTATTTCCTTCGTTTAGGATGGCCTTTGCTTTCAACCGTGTAGTGTGAACCTTACTCGACGTTCCACAAATTTGCTGTCCCACGAGCTGGTTAATTAAAGTGCTTTTCCCTGAATTCGGAACGCCAACGATCGCTACCTTGATCAATCGAGAGTCTTGCGGAGATTCAACTGTAGTAATTTCAGATATCTCTGCGGCCCTCAAACATAACCTTACTTTTACAATTGAATTAGTGTCAGGCTTGCAAATGCGTTTTTGCAATAATAATGCACTTGTGTAAGCATAATCAGAGGTGAAATAGTTCGGGGGATTAGATTTTAATGCAGCACGGCACAAGACTTTGAACCACATTTTTAATTCATACAAAACTGCGAAGAGAAGAATAGAAATCGCGTTTGACGGACACCAATGAAAAGCACGTGGTCTGAGAGGTGATTGGTTGATAACAGAAATTTATGTGAACCGCGAGATTTCGAAAGCTGGAACCTCCGTGTGCTTCTGAGCGATACTTTGAGTTAAACGTAAATCACTTAAGGTATTTCGTCGAATATTTCGCGAGTTCTGCGAATTATTTTCTGAGAAAATTTTAATCATAATCATTATCCCGTTTCCTGTCGTGCTACAAGGTACTAATTATGATAACCACTGTAATTATAACCACTGTAATTACAATTTAGTGCTGCTGCTTCGAATGAACCTTTCGGAAATAGAAGGGTTCTTAACAAGCAGGACACGTCTTGATCTTTGGGATGATTATATGCATTATACATATATATTTGCGTTAAGAATCCTGTATGGTTTGATCATCAAAATATAATAAAAACTCAAAAGTTCAATGACAGGTGCTGTTGCATGTACGTGACAGGTTCACAGAAGGTTATAAACATGCACGCATGCGTGCATGTTCGTTCAATGAAGGAAGTGGGATTAGATATTTAAGATGGCGGGCAAAAGCTCCCTTTGGCTGTCACTTATAGATAATTAATTTGTGATATATAATGTTTTCGTTTGTTATAATAGTGTGAAAATGTAACCATCAAGTAAAGAGTGGTTTTTTCGATATAGATTTTTATTATATTTCAAGTGATAATTGATAAGAAGGTAGTATCTGACCATTTCCTAGGCTTGGCATATGACCATTTCCATTAGGCTACAGACAAAGTCTATGACAGCTTGTGTGAACACCTATCGTTAGTCATACGCTGAGCTAAATAGCTATTTATTATTTTAAAATGGAAAGCGTAGGCGATTTTGAATATAACAGTAAGGATCTGATTGGTCATGGCGCTTTCGCTGTCGTCTTCAAGGGGCGGCACAAAAAGGTAATATTCGATGGAGAAAACATGCCTTTGTTGATCTGGGAAGTAGGATTAGGTGAAGGCCTTGCCTAATTAAATGGCCTTCTTAACAGGCCTTGTTCTTCACCTATGTTTTGTAGCACTTTGTCTTGACCAAGGCTTTTGGTTTACAGAAGGCAGACTTTGTCGTGGCCATAAAAAGTATCACTAAGAAGAATCTAGCGAAATCACAGAATCTGCTTGGCAAGGAGATAAAAATATTGAAGGTGAGTCAGTTTTCATCTCTGTTTATCAAGTTTCAATAAATTATTCACGGATAACTTCTGTACTGATCATACTCTGTAAGTATGGTTAATTTGATGGGAGAGAAATCGGTGTTACTGGTGGAAGCTTACGCCAGAAGGCGGTAGTTGCAGATTTTTATTAGGGTGCAAATTATAATCTTTTAATTAGTTCTGTTTTGTGTGTGCCATTTTTAAATTCCTTCTCTTACAACTCCCATTACACTAAAATGTGCAATATTCCCATCTTCAACTGGCAATGTTGTTTGTCCCCATGCAAGATTACTAAGGCTCTAGATTTTTGGAAGCGTTCTGCAAATCGTCAAAATTTCCACTGGAGATCCTTGATTTTTACACATGGTTAGTACCTAAACAGGAATAAATTGGAAATAAGTTATGTCTAATTGTGTATATCCTTGTGTTAGGAACTGACTGAGCTGCACCATGACAACGTTGTTGCTTTGCTGGACTGCAAAGAGACAGCGCATAATGTGTTTCTTGTTATGGAGGTACGCAGTAATCTATTCTATATTGTAATTAGGAAGTAGGTACCCCTTCTTCTAATGCAGCAAGCTTAATGTTTCCTTGGCAAAAATCACTCTTTGAAATTTGAATGTTATATTTAATTTGAAACGATTCTATTTTCAGTACTGCAATGGTGGCGATCTGGCAGACTACCTCGGAGGTAAAATCAGATTCATCTTCAGTTAGAATCAGAATTTTTCTACTAAACTACCTGATCAGAGCTGATTTTTTGACATGAGCTGAAGCAATGGACAAATTTTCTTATGGACTTACAGATTATAATAAAACAATGTATTTTTTTTTTTCAGTTAAAGGAACATTAAGTGAAGACACAATACGCCTCTTTCTGTGCCAACTTGGTAAGAATTTGCATTACAAATACATTACAAACCATTCAAACATTAAGATATGTAGGAACCTACCTACTAAGTTCAAAGGACATTATTTAACATAACTTTCTTAAACATTATCAACCTTCATTTTACAGCTGGTGCTATGCGGGCGTTGAATGCAAAGGGGATCGTGCACAGAGATCTGAAACCTCAGAACATTTTACTTAGTCATTCGGGCGGTAAATCTTGCCCTCAGCCATCAGAAATTCGACTTAAAATTGGTGAGCTGAAAATATTTTTGCTGAACCTGAAATGATATCATTTTCATAATCAAAAACTTATCTGACATGTGATTTTTTTTTCCTAATTACAGCTGACTTTGGCTTTGCGCGCTTCCTCCAAGACGGAGTAATGGCCGCAACATTATGTGGATCTCCAATGTACATGGTAAGCTTTTAATTCTGAGTTCAGTAGGAACAGTGGTGTCCACTTAGATTCTGATGCACCGTGATGTCAAATCCATTTTTAACGATCCCTTTTGATTTGAACCTTAAAGATGCATCAAAAATAATTTTGAACACACTTGGAAATCGACCGTTAACGCCCCGTCTTCACTTCCAGGCCCCCGAGGTGATCATGTCCCTGCAATACGACGCGAAGGCAGACCTCTGGTCGCTCGGCACGATCGTGTTCCAGTGCCTGACAGGCCGCGCTCCGTTCCAAGCGCAAACTCCGCAGGCGTTGAAGCAGTACTACGAGAACAACCACAACCTGTCCCCGCGCATACCGTCGGGAACGTCCGAACCGCTCACCAACCTGCTGCTCAACCTGCTCCGACGGAACCCCAAGGACCGACTTGACTTTGACTCGTTCTTCGCGCACGAATTCCTGAAGAAGCCTACGCCGGTAGTGTCGCCGATCGCGTGCAGCCCGCCCGTCTTTGAGACACGCTCGCCGAAGGAGCCGCGTCCGAAGGAGGGCTTCGTCAACCCGTTTCACAAAGCGGTGGCGAGCGCGGCCGAGACCAAGGGGTTCGTGCCGTTGCGGGAGTCGAAGGGGCCGGAACAGCGGTCGGCAGGCAGCAGTCCCGACGAGGAGGACTATGTTTTGGTGCCGGCACATATCAGCTCGTCGGAGACCATCGAGAAACAGTGAGTAGTGTGAATTTGAACCTAAATGCAAATACTCGTTGCATCTACGGTTGACATTGAATATTAGTAGGTAACGAAATATTCAAGAAATAGTGAATCTTAGTGACAGTGTGTTTCAAATTGTTTCCATGCAGTTATTATTTACTAGCGATTGGAATTGGTTGTGTCGTAATTCTTAACTAGAAGCTGGGGTAATTTTATTTAGGTACCAAATACCTAATTTGTTTTCAACTTCTAAATTAAATATTTCTTCATTTCACCATGCGCTTTTTAGACGAGGGGAATACCAAGTAATAAATGAGAATTTGTCAATACCAGCTATCATGACATTAAACTGAAACCTGTAACCTGATTGCTACTGAAACAACCAAATCATATACCCATTTCTTGAATGGAACCTGATGAATTCTGTCAACAACCAATAAGGTTTGCAGTTGTTGGGTTTGCCATTGGATTCTCGCAGTTAGGCTTTGGCTTGCCACGGCTGGAATTTCATGTTAGCAAAAACATAGAATAGAGAAGAACCTTGAAACTCCTGCGTCATTCTCTCAACCCGCCCCGTCCGCGTCTGGCAGGTTCGGCGCCAGCCCGCCGCGGCCCTCGTCGCTGCCGATCTCCGAGCCGATCCCGGTGCCGTCGCAGCGGGCGCGCGCGCAGCAGGCTGCGGCGGCCGCGGCCGCGGCGCCGTCGCGCGCTGTGCCGCGCTCGCAGCCGATCACGATGAAGCGGACGGCAGAGCCGCCGCACCTCGGCTCGCTCTCGCCGCCCGCCGTGCAGTTTGTCATCGGCACGCCGCCCGGCGGCCCGCTGCGGCGCCGCTCGGCGTCCGGCTCGTCGTGCGAGACTCCGCCTCCCGTCACCACCTGGCAGGTGTCGCCGGGATCGCCGCTGCGCTCGGCCGCCGCCTACGGTGAGTCGGCCTCGTGCAGTCGCGACGGATGCTGAAACGCACGTCAACGCTGGCGAGGGTTTTTGTACGAGAGAGAGGTTGGAGGGTTTGAAGTTAGTACGACAACTTTGCTCGCTTGTCAACCTCTCGACAGCATTGATTAGTAGAGGAATCCTGTTGTTCGAGTTATACCGTCCTTCGACAGGAGTGGGCTACATGCCGGCACTGGGTTTCCGCTCCTCCCTTCTAGGCTAGGTTCTGTTCATCACCATTTCATTCACTGACGCTATTAGACCAGTGTCAAAGGGCTAGTCGTCAAAACAGTGCGTCGTTAAACGACAACAATCAATCGCAGGCGAGGGTCTGACGGCTGTCGTTGCAGGCCGCACGTCGCCGGTGCTGAGCGGGCCGCTGGCGATGCTGCCGTCGTCGTCGGACAACAACAACGTGCGGCGCTCGCCGGTGATGCCGTTTGGCACGCTGCCGGACATCTCGGAGGGCGGCGGCTTCCAGCGGCTGTTCTCCCGCCACGCGACGCCGCCGGGCTCGGCCGGGGCGCTCGACCAGCCGCCCATCACGTTCCTGGCGCCGGAGCTCACCGAGGAAACGCTGCTGGAGGTACGCAGACTTGAGCCGAAGTATTTAGAAAAGTCACTGAAACTTCTGATTTTTAAGCTGATGTTACAACAACCAAGTTGCCTCGGTGTTGGGGTGCAATATTAGCCTTTCTAGGGATTTTTTATGTAGTAAATTCTTGTGCTTCAGTTCTGGAATTGTCTCATTTTTAAAGATCATGTCTGATCAGCTTAGAATGTGCCCATTTTTCCTCTACATTGAGCAAAATCATACAAATTCCTTCAAATCAACTTCCTTGTATCTCTTTAGAGTCAGTCCTGATAGCAGATCGGTCTGATGGACAAGCTTGAACTAGCCTTTCTTTCGAGCCGTAACAAACTCGGGTTAATATTGTTGGTATCCAGCCAAAACTCTTATGCCAAAGTTCCCAAATCCCAAAGATTACATGTACTAAATTGTAGGGATTTCACAAGCAGTTAGAACTTATTTTCATTTTAACAATTTCCATGGCAATTACCAGCTAAACCTGCATTAGTGCAACACGTTGCTAGCAAGTGAGTTTTGAGTGTGTTCAACAATATTGTCATGACTGCTAGTTCAGGGGTGTAACAGACCAAGAGGGAGTCGTGGGGGATCACAAAATAAGATGTTCAACTAGATGGTTGGTTGGTGTTTATTAGGGACGACCCTATTTATACAGCTATAGTGCGGTATTTAGCCGATGATCCCGATAGCCGATCATGTAGAATGTTACTCCCCGCCTGGTCAGTATGCTCACTATGGTCAGTTGCAACGCCCAGGAGTCACTCTTGGGCGTTGCGACGGCGGCTGGCGGCCGGCGGCAAAGCTAGATTCCTGCGACGTCTATTCCGTGTGATGGCTGGCGGTTGAGTCCCCGAGCTTTATCAGTCTGTTGACGATGTCGTTAATTTTAGGGTCAGCATTATCTTAAGTACCTAGTCCACATTGCTACACTTTCAATGGCGTTGCCAAGATGTTAGGCGTGCGGTCTTCCGGTATGTGGGGTGTCTGAGAGTCACAACGATGGGGTGTAAAAGACCGCATCGTGACAACATGTTCATAACGGGAAATGTTTGAAGGCTCTAACAAATTTTGTCGACGTGTTTGGCGTGGCTGCAGCGGGAACACAACGAGACGCTGGCCAAGCTGAACTTTGTGCTGGCGCTGTCCGACTGCGTTGTGGAGCTGGCCACGAGCAAGGCGTCCCCGCTCGAAGGCAACCGCCGCGCGGAGCAGCTGGTCTTGCTGGTCCGCGCCGTCCAGCTGCTCGGCTCCGGGCTCAGCCTGGCCACGCAGCAGCTGCGTGCCGGCCAGCTGCGCCCGTCCTCCTCTGTGCGAAACGGTACGTCATGCTAAGCTGCGCGGTACGGTAGGCCATGGAAAACCGTGCGATTTCGTGCGCCAGCATAACCGTGCACATTGGAAAACAATTTGCTGTTCAAAACTGGCTAGAAGAGTGCCGAATTGTGCGCCATGCAAAATGGTACACTTTTTGCGGGGTGCTGTGCGTCTCCTAAAACCCGACCCAAACTGGCTTGACACATGGCCCATGGCATGGGGTGCAAATGATGCCTTGCAAATTTCTCAACCTTATTAGTTATTAATTTAGTTATTAAGGGGGGAATTTTCCCTGTTGACAATGCGGGAAGTTGAACCATGATCTTCACCTTCCTTAGGTAGTAGGCTATAGCCAAATAAACTTGATTGACAAGAATACCTACTTATGCATGGGACTAAAACATATTTGAATTGTTGGTCTCCAAATCCAATACGCCTTGACCTATTCCATTCAATCGAAATTCTATCAAAATTACGTCAGGACACCCACTCGCTGAAGCCAGGTAGAGCAATTCAGGCTGTGATTTCCTGATCTTTCTTTGTTATTTAGCAGATCTAATTAATATTTTTTCCAATCTGGTAGTACGTCCAGTGGGTACCCGACTTCATTTTTCTCTGAGTGAAATACTAGGTCTATTGAAGAAAGTGACACTTTCTATACTGCTCAATAATAGTAATTTTGTTAGAGAAATTTTATACTCACTCAATGGTTTGACTCCTTAAGTAGATTCCCTATGGGAAATCTTACATTGAAAAGTCAATGTGGTAAAAGATATGTAAACAGGCATTGCATTAATGCAGAAACACTTCTGTTCCTAACTAGCACAGTCGGCTGAGTAACGGGCATGTGATTTTTCCCCGTTGCAGTCGTGAGCGTGCTGAACAACAAGTTCCGGCACTGCTTGAGCGAGTGCAAGCAGCTCAACACGCCAGGGCTTGTGCAGAAAGCCTCCGCAATCGGCGCAGACAAGATTCTCTACGAGCACGCCATTCAGATGGTCAGTACCGAACGCAAATCTTACTCAGTCGCAGTCCTTCTCTCAGACTTGTCTACTGGGAGCACTAATTAAAATATGAGTTTGGTTTGTAAGTCTTTAGTAGTGATCTGTATTGATGATGAAAGGCAGAGCTCTGCCCCAGATGGCATAAAGGCCAACAACACGAAACACAACAAAACATCCTGCATCCGCTGTGGAATCCAGTAACAATCAGCTAATATAGCTATTTTTGTCAACTGCCAATGCAATGACACTTGCCTCCAATGCTTGTGGTAGACCATCAAACTCAAAAGACCCCTAGTGTCGAGCCAGCTCTAGCAAATGCAATGTGTGTGACGGACATGTTTCGTTGTCGTTCAGTGCCAGTCGGCAGCGCTGGACGAACTGTTTGGCAAGCCGGAAGAGTGCTTCCGGCGCTACCAGACGGCGCAGATCCTGTTGCACAGCCTCGCGCAACAGGTGCACCATCAGCACGACCGAGCCCTGCTCAATAAGTGTGAGTACCAACCCGCCCCCCGTAACACCACCCCCTCATCAGCGTTTCTCTCCTGTTACGACAGAATGATACTCGTAGTAGTTCATTATTGTGTATTCTAGCTGTTTGTTCCTTAGGTCGTGTTTCAGTATACAAATATTTTAAAATAAACTAATTGCTCTTGTTATTACTTTTTTACTTATATCTGTAGTTTTTGGCAAGAAAGTCAAATTGCCAACAAAAAGATGCAAGCTAAAGCCTTCAATGTGACAAATTTGGCTGAATTCCAGGCCACAAGTGACCTTCTGACTTACTAATTATGATCATATTTTTTTTTTAGACAAAGAGGCAGTAGAGAAACGACTTTACCTACTCCAGCAGCAAGGATATATATACTCGACTTGAAGCTAATCACGTCGTCATTGTCGTCGTCGTCGCCGCTTGCTAATGTCTGTCCCATGCCGCATATATTATGCAAATAGCTTGGAAACATTCTCCTGCAACAGTGTAACTTGTAAAAATTGCAAATATATATACTCATTACAATATGATTAATTGTTAGAAAGTAAGGAACTTAATTTATGTACTATAATATGAGAATAGTATACAGTCTTGAAAACAATTGTTGTGCTTCTTTTTCTCTAGTCAAGGGCAACTAATGCAATAAATTAAAAAAAATAATATCTGATTTGAGGTATTTATTCCCCATTTTGTTTGTGACCTTTAAATTTAAGTAATCCCACTAACGGAAAATTTAGTGAAGTGCACAATACTGACAAGGCCCTAGGGCCCTAGGCTTCGATGAAGAATGCCAAGATTTTTGCCGACCGATGTGCATCCATCGGTAACCAATTTCAAGCTGTAATTTACCATTTGGAATGTTGGCTTGGTTTTATGTATGAAGTAAGGCAAAATACGCTGATTATAGACGTAAGATGAAGAAAAAATAATAATTGGGGTAATTTAAGAGAAAAAAAAATTGGAATGTGGAGAATCCAGAGAAAAGAAAATGGCGTCGTCATTTTCGCAGACAATGGATTTGGACAGAATATCCCGAATATTAAGCAAACTGCAATCAAATTCGCATAAAGAAGTATTCTCAGCCTTAAAAGAGATTCGTAAAAATGTGATAAAAAATTCAAATGGTATCAGAATGTTTCACACAGGTGGTGGATTGAAAAGTATGGTTAGGTTCTTGGACAATCCCAATCAAAAAACTTTGGATATTACTTTGAGCATTTTGGGAAATTGTTGCTTGGATTATCAGTTCAGAAAAGAGGTAAGGCATCATTTTTTCAATCTCTACTGGATTCCTACTTGAAAACCTTTTGGTGGCTGTAATTGTGCCAATAATCTGAAATTTGTCAAATATCTGCATTGTTTATTTAATATTTTATAAATTTATGTTTCAACCTTGTGATGTCTTTAATTAAGTCACTTACTAAGTCTAAATGAGATTTGTATTTTTCCTTGCAGGCAGGGGACCTTAATATCTCATCCTCTGTAATCTCCATTTTACACAACATTTCCACCGATAGTATTGCCGGGAGAGCATGCCGAGTCTTAGGAAATTTAGCCCAAGACTACTGTGTTGCACGTCAACTCCATGAAAACGGTGCCGTAAAGGCTTTATTGACGGCTATTCCAATGGACAGTAATGCCACATCATCTGAAGCTACTAGACAGATGGCTGTCCGAGCATTAGGGTAAACCATCTGAATTCAAAAGAAACTGTAATTCTTGTTCCAAGTGTGATAAAACAAGTATTAAAAGCAGCCATTTGTTTGCAGGGCCCTTTGGAGCGTACCAGAGCGCAGGGGAGAGATGCTACGCATGAACGTTGTCCAAATGGTGGCTGTGCTGTTAACTAGCGAATCTTCGTCTGCTCTTCTCGAGTCGGTGTTGAAGGCACTGGCCGTCTTTACGTGGACACACTCTCAGCAGTGCGCCCTTCAGGTGAATAATCTAAAAAATGAAAAATACCAACGCCTCTGTGTCTTGTGCTTGTTTGACGTGAACTTGTGTTTTCAGGTGAACGCGGCAGGTACTGGATTCCAGCAGCTCGTCTCTTGTGCGGGGGAGGACGCACTCAAGGATCATGCGTTGGTCTGCATTGTTAACCTGTGTAATGTCGCTAGCGCCAGACCGCTACTTGGAAACGCTGGAGCCGTTGGAGTTCTGGTTGACGAAGTCAAGGTATTTGAATTTTTTAATAGAGCAGATAGGACAACAAACCTGCCACCTATCAATACAAAAATCTTGGCTTAAGCCCCTTTTACACGGTCACATTTTTCATCACATTTCGTCAAACCGTCATTTCGTACAACTGCATGTGACCGTGTAAACAGTCCATTGCACGGCAGTCCGTCACACAAAAGTCTTGGATGGCAGACTTTGGCACATTTTTTTCGGATAGCCCAGGCTCTATTTCCATCACATCTTGTATGGAATGCAGCCAATCAGAGATCAGAGATTGCGTGACGTCAAACTTTTCAAAAAATCGTGGCGGCAAATGTCAGTGAGCAGTGCAAAATTTGAAATGGCTGCAATTAAAATGAATTAAAAGTTGATAAAAGTTTATTTTTAAATAGAAATCACACCCATACCTGATGTCTGACAAAAGTAGATCAAAAATCACTCTAATTTTTTTCTGAAATGTCAGCTGACATCACTTCCATGGCCTACTGTGATAATAAATGTGATACAATGATTATTGTATCGTGTAAAAGGTCGTCACATTTTTCATCAAAGCCGTCCAACAAAACCTTGTACAATGTTTATATTACGGACTGCTGTACAAGGGTTTGACAAAAAATGTGACCGTGTAAAAGGGGCTTTGGGGGCAATTTTGTAAAAATTTCGTTAGAGAAGCCACTGAGAGCATTCATTTGTTCCATTTAAAAAATTGACTAAAATAGAGATCTCATGGAAAAGACAATTGACTTCTCTACCAAAATTTTTACAAAATTTCCCCCCAGGCCCCCTATATTCATTAACTGAATAGGCCACATTAAAAATTCAATTGCAGAGACAGTTAACATTTGGGTGGCAATGCTTTTCTTATGGAAATACATTTGTTGTTATCACTTATTGACCCTGGAACCAACTATTTCGAATTTGGTCTATGGGAAAAAGAAAATTTTTGATGAGCGTAACAATCGTAGCGAGTGAAGCGAAATCTTCAATAATACTTTACTGCTAAAAAAATCCAGAATGTTTTTTTTGTTTATTTTCCAGATATGTTGACCCTCATGATTCAATATTTGTGTACAAATTAGATTGTTGTATGCTTAGCACTTTTCTTGAAAATGGCATTTTTAAGTCATTTTGTAACCGATCATAACAAAATTTACTGTGTGCATTATAAATCATACAAAGAAGATGCTGTGTTAATTTCAAGCAAATCGATTTAAAAAGTTTTCCTTAAATCGATTTTTACGTTTTGAAATATTTAAATCATTTCACGACGACTAACATAATATTTCCAAGTAACATATGTCATTGAGAAAGCTGCTAAATTAATGCTGAACATTGAAATTTAAATATTAATAATAATTATTATTATTATTAATTATAATTATAATAATAATTATTAATTATAATTATTATAATAATTATAATAATTTAATAATTTATTATATATATATATATATATATATTTAATATATATGCGCAAACAAAATATAATCGCGTTGTGTTTGAGCGTAAAAATTAAGCTCATCCACAACACGATTATAATGAGTGTTCACATAGCCTAGAAGTAAATAAAGGTAGGAGGGTGAATGTCCCAAAAAATCCAATATCAATGTCACATTTTTTAAAATGTGAGACAAGGCCATTGCAAGAGATAAAGGAGGACAACTTTAGCTGTCATATGTTATTTTTCAATAGACCTATATCACTCAGGGAAAAATGATGTCAGATACCCACTGGCCACCAGTTTGGAAAAAAATATTAATAAGCTCTGCAAAATAACAAAGGAAGGCAGGGAAATCACAACCCGAATTTCCTTACCTGGCCTTATCTATTGGGTTTCATTCATGACATCACTTCCATAGAATTTTGATTGAATGGAATAGGTAACAGGCATATTCCATCCTTGTCTACAAATTGTTGAAACTAGTATTGACCCTGTTCTGCATCAAAGTAAAATTCCCAACACATTTAAGGTGCAAAATGACCAAAACGTTGACATGCCACTAAACGCCACGAAACTAAAATCCCGCCCAATTAAACGGAGAATCCCGGTCCCCGTCAGCTTTGCGGCGGCGTTGGCGGCAGCGGCGCGCTGCGAGCGCTGTGCCTGCTGTCGCGCGAGTCGGGCAACCGTACGCGGATCCGGCAGGCGGGCGGGTTGCCGCTGCTGCTGCGCGGGGCGCGCGACGCCCGCCGCTGCCTCCGCTCGCTGGAGCACTACGTCTACGACGAGCCCAGCATTGGCGAGCTGCTCGACGCCGGGCTGCTGTCAATGCTCGTCGAGCTGCTGGCCAAGTGTCGGGACGCGCCGCCGCCGAGGAACCGTCGCCGCCATCGCGCGGATTCGGGGCTCGACACCAGGTGAGGTGGTGTTGGTGGCTCGTTGTCCGATGCGTCTATATGGTTCCATTTTTAGGAAAAAAAGTCCAATCATTGATGCACGGTAGACAATTGCCTACCGTACATGCAACGAGTAATTGCATTCAGGATTAAATTCACACTAATCCAAGCGTACCCAACGTCATAATTGGGGTTAGCCGAGTTTGTTGGTTTTTGTAGTTTGTTGGCCGAGTTTGGTCACTAGATTCAGCGACTTTTATGGTCATTCATTGTCCTGAATCTATCTACATGGAGCCCAACAACTCAAATAACCTTGAAATAAATTCCACAGTTGGCTGTCCGTAAAGCATAAGTGCAGATAAGTGCAGTGCCCCGGACAGGCAAAGATCCAGATTCATGTCCCGGCATGGATACAAATTTTGGAATTGATGTTTTGTTTCTCATAATCGTTGATGTTCATTTTTGACGAAAATTTTCGTCTTTATGTATTTATTCCTGCCATGGAATTTAATTTGCAGTTTGGCTCCAGCTCTTTGATTTTGTCCATATGCCATTGATGGCTATGGGAAAATAGTAGATAAATTAAAGTATTTATTATGATAAGTAGCTGTTACCTGAATGTATTTGTTTTTGTAATTTATGATATTTTATGCGGCTAGGCTTTGTACTATGTAAATTTTCCACACCACGAACGTGGAAAATTTATCCCAGCTGCTTGTCTGACAAAATCAACAATACTAATCCCCTGTGCCGCCTTCCACGCTCAACTTTTGCCAACAAATTTTTTTCCTGTGACATAATCACCCTGATCAAGAGGATTCACACTGCTCTACTTTTTTTAGAAAATTGATAGAAATTGATACGTAGGGGAGTTTCAACTTCAAACATGCAAACACTGCATTATGTCAGTGTGATTCGAACCTAAATGCAAATACTTGTGGCGTGTACAGTAGATATTTTGTTTGAAATTGCATTACGTTGTTTCAAAAGTTTGAAACAAATGTTTGCAACTGCATTATGTAGTTTGCCATCCGCGTTCCATCGGCAACGGTGCCTTGTACTGACTGCGCTCGTATCCCACAGCCCCGCTCGGAGCTGGAGCCCCGACTGCCGCTGCCGCATGAGCCCCAGCACGAGTCCGTACGCCAGCCCCAGCACGAGCCCCAGCGCGAGTCCCCAGCGCTCCCCTGGCGCCGCCAGCGCCACCAGCGCAGACCGCACGGACTCGGACGACGAGGACGGCTACTCGCCCGTCTACAGCGGCGACGAGACAGACTCGGAGGGACCCAGCAAGCGCCAGAAGATCGTGGTGAGGCTCCACTATTTACTATGTTTTTTAAAATCATTTATTTCTTTTATTCCATTAATTTAAAAATTTACTCATGGGCACACGGATACATCAGTGGATTCTTGCCAAGAATCCACCATCCACAAAAAGTAATTTAGGCTCTCTCTCCAACTTCCATTCCTTAAATTTCGTCACACTTTCCATCATCTCTCCGCTGTTAAATTATTCCATTCATCGACACCCTTTTCTTAAATTCCTATCTTTCTCATTCTTGTCCTTTTCATGTCAACAACCGAGTGTAAAAAATTGGTACTTTTTAACATTGGATTTAAAACACTAGTTAAACAATTGCACTGCAATTTATTTATCTCATAATAAGAATCAAGATCTATTACCTACAGGCTACAGTGCAACTGACTGCAACGCATCAAATACATTTTTATGTTTTCCCATATGCCAGAACATACTTGATCATTACAGAATGCAATTCTATCCAAATTTAATGCAGAAATGCATTTACTACTTGATCTTCAATTTCACTTAGTGGAGAAAAAAAACACTTGTCTTTTTTTTTGTGTGTATGTGTTGGTTCGCGCTCTACAGGCCTAACGGCTGCTCCGATTTTGATAAAAATTTCAGGAAACCATATTTTGTTCTCAACTTAGACCCCGTGCTTTTTTCAGCAAAGTCGGGTTAACAGTTTCTTAACTATTCAAAATTTACAAAATATTTCAGAATTTTCAAAACTTTTATTATTTTGTACAGCCAAAAGTTATTTATATAATCACACCAAACTTGAAAAACATACAAAGCAAATTGATATGCAGCTGTGCTGAAGTTTTTGCATCTATATCTTATCTTGTTCATTTCTTATTCGCATTTTTCCGACAATTTTTTATGATTCTCAGCTATTTATCCCTCGAGATTCAAGTGGAAGGTTAAGGTGTGATTACCTTCATATTCTTGTAGGTCTTAAATCTTATCCTCAATCCCTAAATAAGTACGCTCATCTACAACGCGATATTGAGCGTTCGCGAAGCCCTAGTCTTAGAAGCAACTGGTTGTGAAATGCGTCGTGTGTGGTTGCTTCCAGCGGAGCAGCGAGTGTTGGGACGCCGGTCCGATCCTGGTCCTGCTGGCGCGAGTGTCGCACATCGAGGCGCCGGTGATCAACATGGCGACGGCGGAAACGCTTCAAGCGCTGCTCGACTACCTCACCCTCAGCGCTCGGCCCCAGCCTCGAGCTGCACGGATCCTCGCCAGGATCTGCCGGTGAGTTCACGCGTCTTGATTCACGTCGCTTCGCTTCTCCGTTACCCCGTATCGGATTCACACAGCGTCTTGAATTACGCCGCGTCTGAGTTTTGAACTGGCCGACTTACACAGCGTTTTAGTTTCACTGGGTCAGGGTTACATCGCATCGGATTTACGCTGTGCCTTTGGCTACGCTGCATCTGAGTTACGCCTAGTGTAGTTGATACGTGGACTCATGTCCTTTTTATTGCCAAAAGTCAATCGAAACGGAGCAAAACCGTACACACACCATTATGTTTTTCGAGGAAACTTTCCAGACATGTTAAACCTCTTAGGATGACAACTGTGTAAAAGTATCATTCTTTTGAAAATATGTTTTTCAGTAGCTTTCTTAAAGTTTCTTGCAAATTTTTTTCCCACCAAATTATTTCTGGCATAATCTATCAAACCTTTTAAGTAGTACTTCAGTCAAAATCACATCATTCAAATAACGCAATTTAAAAAAGCGTTTGCAAATCCCTAGTTAAAAAAATTCATCTTACAATCAGAACTTGTGTTTTTCTCTCTTGAAACTGTCCAGCATGGTGGCGGCGTTGGTTTGCGTTTGCAGGAACCCGCTTTACTTCATCCACATCGTGCTGTCGGGGTTCGTGCCGCGGGCGCACGCCCAGCTGCTTGGCGGGACGCAGGCGGACCTCGGCACGTCCCTGCTGGCGCAACTCTCGCTGCTGGCCGAGTCGGGCTTCGGCGAGGGCGAGATGGCGCACCATCTGCTAGCCGCCCGCGACCGCCATCGCGAGACCCTCGCGCTCGCCGTGCCGTTACTTGTCAAGTGAGTACGACGACGATCTGAACATGGTCTTCATCAACCTGTGTAACGACCTTTCTAAAAGTTATCTTAACATTCTTACAAAGTGCAAAGTCCTCATCGTCATTAGTGTAAATTTAAACCTAAATGCAAATATTCTTGCATGTATGGTAGACAATGATTATTACTTACTTATCAATTCAAAAATTTGTCTCTGTACCGGAATTTGAACCTGGATCTTTGCCTGTCCGGGGCACTGCAGTTATCCATTATGCTAAACGGACAAACAACTGAGGAATTGATATTAAGTTTAATCACCGTCATAATCATTTGATAATATAAGACCAGAGCTTCTATGCTAATCAAAATGGCACTGCCATCATGTAACTCTCCGTCGTCCATCAGTATCAGAAACAGTACATTAACGGCATTTACATGTGCGAAAATAGAGATCTAATTGTTGAAACCCGATAAAATTTTACCATATAATATACGTAGACGCGTCCCGGGATCAAATGAAGACCTCATTTAGCGAGTGCCGCTGCAAATACAAGTTTCTCAACTGTCCGCGCAGCGGTTGGCAAGCGGACGGGAGACTGTGGTGTTGACATTTGGCATTTCCCAGGGCTCCACGGCTGCTGAAGAAGCTCCTGCTGGACTGCAACGGGCTGCCGGTGCTGATGCAAGTGCTGGAGCGAACGGCAGACGTGGAGGCCTGCGAGTGCCGTGCTCTCGAGTTCTCGGCGGCGGCGCTGGCGGCGCTGGGTGCAGCGCTGGGACTGGCGTCGCAGCCAGCCAACGTTCCCCAGGCGTCGGCGACCGAACCCGCGCCTGCAACAACCCTCGATGACAGGGTGCTCTTTGTTCTCGACGACGGCAACAAGGTACGAACTGTTCCACCGAAGTTGTGTTTTCAGTTACCGGCCATCAGGCATCGCAGATGAGATTACACTGTCTCAACTCACTGGCAATAGTAGCAAACACTAGAGAAGTGAAAATTAGTATATTGTTGCCAATTTGGGAAAAGGCCTTGAATTAATAAAAATTCTAAAGAAATTAATTCCAAACAGAAATTGTCCTAATGCACCTACTATTCCATTCACTCACAATGACATCATGATATCCACTGCTGTAAGCCAGGTGAAGCAATTTGGGCTGTGACTTGTGATCTTCTCTGGTTAATTAGCAGAGCTAATAATATTTTATTACCTACTGGTAGTTAGTCCAATGGGTATCTGACATCATTTTTCTCCAAGTGGAATAGGTCTATTGACTGTTTATATGATGCAAAAAGGCAAATAATCTTCTTAACTTTATTTGTTATTTATAGGTGTCGGCAGACAAGTCCATTCTCTGCCAGAGGTCTCCGTACTTCGAGGCGATGTTCCGAGGTGACTTTTGCGAGTCGAGCCAGGAGACGATAAAGCTGCCGCTGATTACGGAGCAGTGCTGGCAGAACATGGTGCTCGTGCTGGGCAACGAGGAGACGGAGCTCGAAATGGACATGGGCCAGGCGTTGGAGGTGTTGAAGGCGTTCGACCGGTTCCTCATCCCTTCCGAGCCCCGTGTCATCGACCTGGTCCTCCGGCTGCTGTCTGCGGAAACGGCGGCGACGGTCTACGAACTCACGCACACGTCCGGCGATGCGCCCATCTTCTCCTTCCTCAAGGAACACGCGCTCAAGTACATCCTAGCGACCGAAATGGACGTACAGCGCAGGATGAAGATATTTTCTGAATTGATTGAAAAATTTGGAAAAGATTTTTTGATTAATTTGGAATGTTTCATAAGGACTCAAATTGATAAGGCTTATAACCAAATGTATAGAATGATGTGCAAGTGATTTTTTCTTGTAAATGGAATATGGATTTTTTTTCATTTTTATACTGTTTATAGGATTGTTTTGAATGATTTCAATTGACGAAGCTAATATGCTAGTGATAATAAATGTATAATTTTTTACGAACTCATCTACTGCCCTTTCAGGCGGGCATTGAGTTTGGAGTTGACTATACTCAATGACCCGCATTTCTACTTTTCTCCCAAGCAAGTTAAAATCATTGAAATTTTGGTGGGAGGTAATTAGTACCGCCCAAAACCCTCGGTGAAATGATGAGCGCTAGCGGCAATGTGCAAAATGGCGCATTTAGAAAAGTCAGTCGTACGTCAAAAATGAAGCAGGTAATTCTCGGTGTGGATTGATTTAAGGTGTGCTTCTCTACGGGTGTCTGAAAAATGAAAATGAAACGAAAATGAATGATATGAAGTGATAGAAGACACGAAACATGGCCACCGTTCAACAACAACAACCACAACAGACGACAACACAACTCGAATTTCATCAGGCGATGGCTGACTTCAAGACTATGTTTCCTGACATGGAAGATGAAGTTATCGAGGTTAGTATACCTCAATGCAAATACTTAGATATTTATAACTATACAAACCCCTTTTTTCTTCCCCACACTCGAAGTAGCCTGGGTTTTCAGATAATGGCTCGAAGAACCGTGGGTTCAATTTGACGGCTGTCAAATTTTTCTGTCTCACGATCAAAGCTCATTTTTCGCAGGCGGTTTTACGAGCAAACCAAGGCGCTGTGGATGCAACCATCGACCAACTACTGGCAATGAGTACTGACAACGAAAACGAAAAGTTACGCAACGAGTTGGACCAGAAAGAAGTTCCGTCGGCACACCCACTCGTTGACTTGGACATTGTTGCATCTGCCAATATAGAGCCCCCGAGGTAAACAGTTGGTTGATGCCTTGAAATGTTTTTGATAACTATGCCAGACTTCATGATTGAACGTTTCATGTTGTGCAGAAGCCCTGCTTTGCGGACCCTGCGTGATTGGCGTCCACCACTGCTTGGACCGCTACCCGATGACTTCCTGCGGCTTCCTGGGGTTGTACGACGACGGCAGCCAAGCAGTGAACAGGAGGCGGCCTATCTAGAAGATGAGAGGATAGCCCTTTTCTTACAGAATGAAGAGTTCATGGCTGAGCTACGGTGGAATAAGGACTTTTTATCTACTCTAGAGAAAGGTATGGTGGTTGTTGTGAGGAAAAAGAGAAGATCACTCTATATATATGAGAGTTTCACAGCCACAACTATTTCTGTGATGATATGAGTTGAAACCTATGAGGTCGTCTTTTTTCAGATAGGGGAGCAGGCGATGAATCTCCCGAAGATGCCACGCCTGGGCCACCGGATGAGGATGCTGTTTTTAAGGAACGGCTGCGTAATATGGGGAAAAGTGAGTAACTTCACAGAAAGTCAATATTAATGCTTGTGTTTGTAGAAGGAGATAATTAAAAACTCTACGGCCTAATTTATAATAAAACACACTAAAGCTGTGGTTTACCCCAACTTGCAGTGTCTCAACGCAAGTTTGCGCAACTGGCCAAGGTTTTCACACGACGCAAGAAGCGCACCGGATCAAAGAGCGTGGGCCCGGCAAGAGATCGACTGCTCGACGATGAAGATAGCGGGCCAGAGTGAAAACCAACCAAGAATTTAATTCGGCTCTGTAGCACCCCTTAAGTATCACTCCATCGATAAGTACCTTCTATTCAATACGATTCCAAGGGACAGCATAAATGCTTTTGTTCCAGGTCACAGCGGTTTCGTTGCATCTTTGCTTTTTACCTCTAGTCATAAAAAATGGGTCTACAGAAATGAAGTTGAAACAGGCTAGTCATACGTACACATATGATAATATAAACCAGTTAAAATTTTTATGGGATAGAAACTGTACATCAGAGATCCTTTGGTATCTGGTATAACTTAATTTATTAACTTCTTCTCATTTCTGTCATAGTCACAAATTGAGAGGGATGGAAATGGGCTTACGAAGTGGTCCCAAACGAATTAAATTTAAAACATTGGGTCTTTACATGACTTACCAATTTGGCTCATACCGATTTAGATTATTACGGTGTGCGGCTAGTTTAAGATAATCAGTAAACTTAGGTTAAGGCACGGTCCGTGCAACTGCCCTTGGCTCACGCAAAATGTGTTGAGTTCGCAACCCCAAGCGTTATTCTATGACGCAACTGCTGACGGATGTATTTGAAAGTCAGATCTGAGTGCATTCCACCGGTCACACGGCGGCGCCGTTGAGTGAATTCACTCTGCTAGGATTGGATACAGGAATGGTCTCGTGGCCAATGTCATATCAAATCACCTCATTTTCCAAAGCATCTTACATGCGAGCTTACGTCAGCCGACACTTGTGTAGATTGTCTGGCTAAATCTTAGAGTCTAGATATGCTAGCTGCTATCGAAAGTGCTTTGTTAATACTTGATGGTGATCCTACCAGCAAGAGATGTACCATCTCTTCAAACAATCCCCTCTTTCGCTCCATCCTTTTTGTTACGTGCGCAATTAGTAGCATAGCTTTTGTTTTTAAGTGATGTAAAAGCTAGCATAGCATGTCCGTGCAATTTTTCAAGAATGGTGTTCCTAGTACTTGAACGATCCCAGCCTAACTTAAATTATGCTTAAATCTTCTCTATTCCATTTACCCTCTCATGGGTATACAGCCAATTTATTACAAAATCTGCGGCGAATCATCGTTTGTGTACATATTAATACTTACCCACCTTCCTTCTTGGATAGAACCTCATATCTATTACTTTTTGATATTATTTTATTGTGATACTTTTAAAACTGATAAGTGCATGTTTGTTATGTAGGTTATTGGTGTTTTTCAACTATAATTGACATCGTTTTTGTTATGTTGCTATTAATTGTGATACAAGTGCAATGAAGAAATCTAGTCTTCAGTTACCATTTATGTTATATCAAGCTAGATAATATAAACTTTATATAGGTACCAAATAATATAACAATATTATTGTATTGTTGTGTGTTTACAAGCGAGTTTTGTTAACGTTAATAAATGTGCCATACAAAATAGTTATAAAATCTATCGAAAGAGTTCTTGTGTACATTACAGTTCATTGAAACTTCACACATTTATTAGGACATATTTTGATCAGACCCAAAGAATGCCCAAGGTATGTAGAGGTTACAGACCTTCTTCACAATACAAGCACAATGGCTGGATTTTGAAATCAGTGTTCACCACACTTTCAAGTTTCGACCGGCAACACTTTGGTTCGTCAAAGATAGGAAAATTAAATTTTAACGCATTGGAAGTATGGAAATTAGCACAAAATTCAATACAAAATTTAGCGCTCTTTAGAAAGCCAATCATGTGGCTCAGCTGTCTCACTGTCCTCCCATTGGTTATTCGATACAGTCCTCTCAGCGCTCTCAGCTGCCTGCGACCCTCAAGTAGCGTTGTCAAAATTTCTTGTCAAAAATTACTGTCTCGCATTTCGATATAACAAAATTTCAGACAATTTTGCATTTTAACAAAGCCGCGTAGAATAATTGTGCGAGATTAATTTTCCTACACATTTGTTTATTCAACCAGCGAGTTCGATCAGTCTCAAATATGTGTGATTCGAATGGAGGGTGAGAATTTTTAATAAAGTTGACCTAGCAGTCTAGCTCTTTCGGGGGTCAAATTAAAATGTTATGTAATGTCGTAACAATGGTCGTATCATCTGGATATTTCAAGCATGAGCTATATAATTATTGATAATTATTAATTATGCCATATAAACCATTGAATCCATTCAGAGCAATAGATTTGAATTAAACAATTTGATCAGTTACTGCAGGTTCTACCATGTTCCACATTTTGTACACTCTTGCTTAATTTTCTTTTATTTTCAGACTTATAGAAGAGATCGAGGCGCTGAAAGCCATTTTGATGGATGAAGTTATAGTTAAGACCGATGACAAGTAAATTGAAATTTTTCCTAACCTCGAACAGTGCAAAAAATAGGTATGTAGGTACCACAAAAAATTTAATTTTATGCTTGTTTCATCTCCTCAGTGACTTGCCCATTGCGGTGGAGACGGTTGTATTTCCTTCTACGGCAGACAATGCACTAGAACAGTACGTATGCGTGACGCTGGAGGTGAGCTTACCTCCGGGTTATCCTGATGTGATGCCCGTTGTACGCCTGAGAAACCCACGTGGCCTGGATGACTCTTTCGTTGAGAAAATAGAGGCCGCTTTGAGAGAAAAATGCGAGGAGTTTCACGCTCATGGGCAACCAGTCATCTATGAAGTTATTGAGGTATAAACATATTAGTTAAACTGTCATTTACCTCTGGACACAGGGATTAAACAGATTAAAGAGTACTTTTGCTGAACAGAAGTTGGGGTTTGCTCTTGCAGCTGGTCCGAGAAAATCTGACTGCCAGCAACGTGCCGTCGTGCCAGTGCGCTGTGTGCTTATACGGATTCCGCGACGGCGACCAGTTCACAAAGACCGAGTGCTACCATTACTTCCACTCTCACTGTCTCGCATGCCATGCCGCCAGCACCGAGCGCATCTTCCGGGAGGAGCAGGAGAAGCTGCCGGCTTGGCAGCGTGACCGCAACAACTGCAAGGTACTAAGCTGCTGGAGAGAGATTTGACGATGTTGCAGTTGTCACCTTTCACACCCATTATCAAACTATTATATTGTGATTTGAACCTAAATGCTAATACTCGTTGCATGTGTGGAAGTATAAGTATCGAAATATCAATTCCGAAATTTGTACATCCGTACCGGGACTCGAACTCGGATATTTGCCTGTCAGGGGCATTGCACTTATCCATTATGCTATACCGACAACCAACTCTTGAGTTGACATTAAGTTTATGTGAGTTGTTGGGCTCCATCGAGATAGAATCAGGACCATGAATGACCATAGAAGGCAGGGGCGGATCTAACGGTCAGCATTTCAGCAAATGCTGACTGGGCCCCTGCCTTCTGGGCCCCTCTGGGCCCCGGCTTATGCGTCGATATTTATTGCGACAAGAAAATAAATGCTTATAAATTTGATAATAATCATAATAATATAATATTTTAACGTACACATAACTATGAAAACGTAATATGAGACTAACTTCTAGGGCCCCAAACAGCTACTACATAATATTGTAACGTTAGCTTGGCTAACAGTGTATTCGTAGATTATCTAGAATATCCATACTTAGTGCTCCGAGTACCGGCGACTCACTTGTCGCGCTGCTATACTCTTTGTCGGTCAGCGCCGACAAAGGGTTGCGACAGTGTGGAAAGAAGTACTATGTAGGTATTGAGTGGAAATTGTTTATAGTTACTGAATCTGATATAGGAGGCAAATGTAGAACTAGGAAATTTGCTCGAGTTTTGCGCACATAGAAATAAAAAAAACCATGCAGTCAGTTCGGGTTGGAATTCCACCTCGTGCGGACGTCGTTTCAAGTGCCATCTTTAAGACTATCGCCGTTCGACGATGACCCAACAGAGGACAAGCAACACTGCTATCCTTTCCATTGAAATGGAGGAGGCAAGGAAGCTGGACTTGTCGCTGGTAGATACCTTTGCAAATACAAAATACACAAGCCGCCGCTGTGCCACATTCACGTAGATGGGGTGAGTCAACGAATTGAAAAAACTAGGGCTTCGCGAATGCTCAATATCGCGTTGTAGATGAGCGTACATATTTAGGGCTTGAGGATAAGATTTAAGACCTACAAGAGTATGAAGGTAATCGCAAAACCTTCCACTTGAATCTCGAGGGATCAATAGCTAAGAATCATAAAAAACTGTCGAAACAATGCAAATAAAAAATGAACAAGATAAGATATATAGATCCAAAAACTTCAGCACGGCTGCATATCGATTTGCTCAGTATGTTTCTTTAGTTTGGTGTGATTACATAAATAACTTTTGTCTGTAAAAAATAAGAAAAGTTTTGAAAATTCTGAAATATTTTTTAAATTTTGAAAAAAGCAGGGGGTCAAGTTGAGAACAAAATACGGTTTCATGAAATTTTTATCAAAATCAGAGCAGCTGTTTGGCCTGTAGAGCGCAAACAAACACACATACACAAAAAAAAAACACTCGTGTTTTTCTCTCTACTAAGTGAAATTAAAGCTTTCGCTTCGCTTATCAACTAATTAATATTATAGGATGTATTGCCGTTTAGGACTAACATTTTTTTTGCGTGAAAGATCACCCCCCCCCCCCCTCCCCCCAACACCAACCCAAAGAAGAGACCGAACGGTTTGGCATGTTGGAAACACCGGTTCTCGTGAGATCACCGAAGTTAAGCAACATCGCGCTGAGTCAGGTGTTTGATGGGTGACCATCATGCACATGGTCAGTTCTGTTCGGGAGAGAGGTTGGAGGGTTTGAAGTTAGTACAACAACTTTACTCGCCTTGCTTATCAACCTCTCGACAGCACGGATTAGTGGAGGAATCCTGTTGTTCGAGTTGTACCGTCCTTCGGAAGGGACGTAAAGCCGGTGGTCCCCTTGGTGCTTTTCGACAGGAGTAGGCTACGCGCCGGCACCGGGTTTCCCCTCCTCTCTTCTAGACTAGGTTAGGTTCATCATCACCTTCATCATCACCGTTTCATTCACCGACGCCATTAGACCAGCGCCAAAGGGCCAGTTGTCAAAACAGTGCGTCGTTAAGCACCAATAATCAATCAAACCAAAGAAGAGGGCCCCTTGGATACGTTTGCTGACTGCCTTTTGAGTCTTAGATCCGCCCCTGATAGAAGGCGCCGAATCTAGTGACGCTATGCTGCAATCACACACCACCAACTTGGCTTGCATTAGCGTGAATTTAATCCTAAATACAAATACTCGTTGCATGTGAGGAAGGTACAAGGTACAAGATGCAAGATACGGATACAATTTTTGGAATTGATATTTCGTTACAAGCGAGTGTGTTTGCGAGCGTGCAGGTGGCGTGCCCCGTGTGCCGCGAGCCCATAACGTGCGACGCCAGCCTGTCGACGGCTCGGCTGCCCCTCGACGTGGAGGCTGCGCAGACCTTCGAGCCGACCGCCGAGCTTCGACGTCTGCAACGCAGCATGGCCTCGCTCTTTGCACACCAGAAGCAACGCGGCGGCATCATCGACCTGGACGCCAACGACTCCAAAGGATTTCTCGTCACCGTTGCCACACAGGTGAGATTTGCGGCAATCTTTTGGTTCATTTTTTTTTAGAAGTTATGAATGCAATGATGGCCCCTGTAAAAGAGAAAATATATTCATGTCCAAAATTGAATTTAAACTTTTCCCTTAGTAGATATCTTGGAAGTTAATGATAAAGGCAGGAATTATTAGAAACGAAATAGCTCCAACCAAAAATCATATCCAAACTGGGAATCGAACCCAATACCTTCACATCGTAATAAAGAAAGCTGGAGTCGTTTGCAAGTTGTGCATATTACCACGCAACCAGTCGTTATAGCGGATCCAGGCCGACTGACGTTTCCTTCGTGATTCCAGCCGACGGAGAGCCGGCCGGCGGTTCGAGCCCCGCCCGCGCCGGTCTCGGAGACGCGGGCGGCGGCGACGTCGTCGGGACCCAGCGTCCGGCCACCCGACCCGGAACCTGGCCGACGGGGACGCGGGCCCCGCGGGCGCGGACGCCACCACAAGGCCCGCGGCTCCAGGCACTTCCAAGCGGCGACCAGCAGATGACGAAGGCCTCAACGCTACACCAAGTATATCGAATGCTACTCGACAATTAGGAAAGCCTGCCTCGTTCGGCGGGCGTAGCACTAGCTAATCTTCCAATCGACGGCTCACTTCCCTCCCGATCAATGTACTGCACTTCTTATTACAACTACGCACCTGACCCTTCAACGGCCTGGTTGATTTGGATTGGCTGCAAGCCATGGGTTCTGACTTGATTGTCAATTATCATGAAATGGAACTGATGAAGTTGGTTCAAAGGTGGTGTTACAGAGTTATCATCAGAGGATAAGTTGGCAACTTTAGCCAGCTACTTATGATCATTGCAAGTGCAGCTGGTGAAGGGTTAGGTGCATTATTTATTACACATTTTCTTTGTTCTATGCAGGTGCTCTGTGAAATTACTCTTTAACGTACAACTTGAAGCAATTTTAATTTTTTTGTTAAGTTTTATATATCTAATTGCATAATAATTTAAATCACAAAAGCAAAGCTACTTAATACGTTAAGGTATTTGCCGATTGTGATAATTGTATATTTGTTCTTAAGTATATATTTTTATTCAGGCCGCTGTTATTGCCTACAAGTGACAGTATCTGGGTAATTTGGTCATACTCATAGTCATATCCTAGCTAGAAGTTAGCTACAATTGCTCCTACAATCATCACACAAGTTTCAATCTGGGTTAACCTTTGTGATGATTTGAAGACAACATATTGTTTTGGCTATGGCCTGCTCTGCTCATTAAATAATATTATTTTTGTATTATTTTTGATATTATTTATTTCGTAAGCCAATAATTGAGGTCGGTTTAATTTGAGTAACAGTGTAGGTATAAGTAGTAAGTAAAAGTTTAAATGTTTTGTGTGCCAAGTAGCTGTAATTTCAATACTTACCATGCATCTGGTTACAACTTAAAAAAGCATTGTTAGAATCCCAAGTCAATATAGATGTTAATAATTAAATAAAAATGTATTTCAAGTCTATCACACGGAAGAGCAGGGACTATATGTCATGAAATTGTTTCAATTTGTAGAAATAATCAATACATATGAATTGTGATTAAAATTAAAATAAAGACAAAGTAATTTAACACTGTGATTCTAATCTAACCACTCCCACAAGTATGAAAAAAAGGACATTGGCTTTTATTTTTATTTTGAACACAATGCCACAGTGTTTAATGGCCAATCCGTCACAATTCGTCCTTGGGCCCTTGAGTCTGGGCACCGTCACATGAATCTGCATGTCACGGAGCTATTTTATCAATGTTCTTTAATAGTACATGCACATTTTCGAAAGTTTCAAAATTCAAGCATACGAAATTTGCACTTCCAAAATCCTCTCCCTGGGGGTTCCCATAATATCACGCATTTTCTTGTGTCTACTGATAACAAGACCTTTGCTACTGATAAAAGATCGTATAGGTGCCGATAATATTATCGCGGGAACCTCCACACACACAGCAGGGAACTCCTCAATTAAGCTGAGTGCAGAAATTGCGTTGCGTGATTGTATATCATCGATGAAACACATTTATAAAATATCTCATGGGACATACGAACATAACGCCGATGTTCTCATTTTCTTCTCTCTCCTGATCTTTTACTCGATCTTAAAAAATGCAAATGCGTCGAGATACTCTCAACGTTTGGCCAAGCGTCAAAGCAAGAGACAGCGAGCGTTAGATTAAGGAAACAAATACATCGCACATTGTTTATCCATCATTTGGTCGAGTTCGTAACTTCTCTGCCTTTTACCAGGTTGTCAGTGGTTCGATTCCCGACGCAGGCCTATGTGACTAAATTTTTTGAATAAACTGATCATCAGTTGTCTTTTGTCTTTGCCGCGGTGTTTGAAATCAAGCCAAAACCTTTGGCCTACTCGACGAAAATAAAATATTCTACACGACTACATACCGCTTCTCGGAATATTCGGAATGGTGCATGCCTGTCACGTGACTTAGTTATTTTTTTAACACGAGAGTGTGCTGTCATCGAAAGACTCCCCTTATCACTTTTTTACACTCTTACAGCCGATGACCTCATGATTCATCAATCTCCTTATGTGATCGTAATTTTATTTAATAACGACGTATTGCTTTGAGGGTTGATGTGCCTCCTCTTTAACATTGAGTTCATTGTAGAGACCAATGACAAAAATAACCACCCCAGCCGGATTGGATCCCCCAACCTTTGAAGCGAGGTGTTACCACGATAGCCACCAGGCTACGAAGGTGATCTAACAACATCGTTTATTTAAAACCATTGATCGATGCCATCTCGTTATTGAGAACTTGTTTTATTCCATATTAAATTTATATCCGCCGATACCGATAGATTTGATGAATTCACTGATCATTATTTGCCATCTGTCTTGCCGCGGAGATTTGATATAAGAAAATCATTTGGCGTTATCGAAGAAGATAAAATATTCTACAAGACTGCATAAGGCTTCTAGAAATGTTGGGAATTCGTTTGCGAGCCAAGTGACTTAGTTCTATTTCTTGACGCGAGAATGCGCTGTCATCGAAAGACTCCCCTATCACTTTGTTACGCTCAAAAGTTCTTATAAATGGCAAGGGGGTGTAAAATACATAGACAATTGAATGCCAGTAAATCCCTCAGGCGCATGCTTGATGGCATCATCACATGACGCAGAGCGCACCGATTGCACGGCCACTTTAGATTCGTTCTGTTCGGGACTCGAGTCTTTGAAGTGAGGTGGTCACGTGCATTCTATTTTCTCAGCCGCTTGCTTGCCAAGCAGCTTCCCCTGAGGCGCTGAAGGTAAACACTTTTAGCCCCAGGGTTTGTATAAATCTAAGTAAAAACATACAATCTATTGGAATTGCGCGCATTTTTCTTATATTAAAATTTAAGAATAAAATGCGAATTTTTTTTGATTTGAATACTGCGCCATTTTTGACTAATGACAAAACGCAACCTGGTAGCTAAATTTGAACTAAAGGAAGTCCAGGAGCAATCGAGGAGCAGAAAAATATTATTTATTTCAAATTTTACTGAACCAGAAATCATTTTGCCAAAAAACCTCCTGAGCTGGGAATCGAACCGTCGACCCTTGCCTCCGGGAGTGGGTGTTCTATCCACTTGACCACCGGGCTCTTACTAGTGTAAGTTGTTTTTAGTGTACATAAATTCAAACAGACACACCAATCTCCTTTAACTGCAATATTTTCTTCTCTCACAATCCTGATACATACCCTAACTTTTTATCATAGAATTGCTCTGTCTGGTCGATGTGTCACCTATATCATGTTATTTTACAGGCTTCGACGCTGCTGGAGGAAACTTGTGTATTATCCGTACTTATCATTTCTCTATCTCTTACACCCGATGACCTCATGATTCATCAATCTCCTCCTTATATGCTCGTAATTTTATTTAATTACGACGTATCGCTTTGAAGGTTGATGAGCCACCTCTTTAATATTGAGTTCGTGTCAGAGACCAATGGCAAAAATAACCACCGCAGCCGAATTCGCTCCCTCGACCCATGGGGCGAGATGTTACCTCGATAGCCACCAGGCTACGAAGTTGATCTAACAACATCGTTTATTTAAAACCATTGATGGATGCTATCACGTTATTGAGGACTTGTTTTATTCCATATTAAATTTATCCGACTCTGATACTGCAGAGAAAGCGGGCCGATACGGATAGATTTGATGAATTCACTGATCATTATTTGCCATTTGTCTTGCCGCGGAGATTTGACCCAAGCAAAATCATTTGGCGTTATCGAAGAAGATCAAATATTCTACAAGACTGCATAAGGCTTCTAGAAATGTTGGGAATTCGTTTGCGACCCACGTGACTTAGTTCTGTTTCTTAACGCGAGAATGCGCTGTCATCGAAAGACTCCCCTATCACTTTGTTACGCTCAAAAGTTCTTATAAATGGCAAGGGGGTGTAAAATACACAGATAATTGATTGCCAGTCAATCCCTCAGGCGCATGCTTGATGACGTCATCACATGACGCAGAGCGCACCGAGTGCATGGCCACTTTAGACTCGTTCTGTTCGGGACTCGAGTCTTTGAAGTGAGCTGGTCACGTGCCTTCTATTTTCTCAGCCTCTTGCTTGCCAAGCAGCTTGCCCTGAGGCGCTGAAGGTTAACACCTGTAGCCCCAGGGTTTGTATAAATTTAAGTTAAAACATACAATCTTTTGGAATTGCGCGCATTTTTCTTAAAGTAAAATTAAAAAATAAAGTGCGAAATTTTTTGGATTTGAATACTGCGCCATTTTTGACTAACGACAAAACGCCACCTGGTAGCTAAATTTGAACTAAAGGAAGTCCAGGAGCAATCGAGGAGCAGAAAAATATTATTTATTTCAAATTTTAGTGAACCAGAAATCATTTTGCCAAAAAGCTCCTGAGCTGGGAATCGAACCGTCGACCCTTGCCTCCGGAAGTGGGCGCTCTATCCTCTTGACCACCGGGCTCTTGTCAGCTCAAGTTGTTTTTAGTGTACATAAATTCAAACAGACACACCAATCTCCTTTAACTGCAATATGTTCTTCTCTCACAATCCTGATACAAACCCTTACTTTTTATCATCGAATTGCTCTGTCTGGTCGATGTGTCACCTATATCATGTTATTTTACAGGCTTCGACGCTGCTGGAGGACACTTGTGTATTATCCGTACTTATCATTTCTCTATCTCTTACACCCGATGACCTAATGATTCATCAATCTCCTTATGTGCTCGTAATTTTATTTAATTACGACATATTGCTTTGAGGGTTGATGAGCCTCCTCTTTAACATTTGGTTCATGTTAGAGACCAATGACAAAAAAACCACCCCAGCCGGATTTGATCCCCAGAACCTTGAAGCGAGATGTTACCACGATAGCCACCAGGCTACGAAGGTGATGTAATGTCTCATTTTATGTATAACCCTTGATCGATGCTACAGAGCGCACCGAGTGCATGGCCACTTTGGACTCGTTCTGTTCGGGACTCGAGTCTTTATGGTGAGCTGGTCACGTGCCCTCTATTTTCTCAGCCTCTTGCTTGCCGAGCAGCTTGCCCTGAGGCGCTGAAGTAAGTTTATCCTTGGTTTTATACCCTGAAACAAAATGTGTTAATCGATTAACACATTTTGTTTCAGGGATTTGTATAAAACCAAGGAAAAACTTAAAATCAATTGATATTGCGCGCGTTGCTTAAGAGTCTACATAGCTTGTAACCCGATACAATAATGGAAATCATAATAATCTGTGGCAGTATAATGATTTAAGCCACGGATTAAAAAGATGCGAACCATCTGCGACTCTTGCACAACCAAGATTATCATCAAAATGAAAAAAATATTGTTTTTTCTCTATTGTCGTCATTTTAATGACACGGTTGGGTTCATCTTTGTCAGTAGATTGTATGATACTTTGAATCAAAGTTCTAGTGCACTTATTGATGATTCTGTGGCGCATTTCAATCAAGGAAAAGAGTTTGTAGTATGCGCAGGGGCGGAACTAGGCGCCCGCAGGGCCCGCGGCCGCGGGCGGGCCCAGCCCCGTCTACGGCCGCGGGGGAGCCCGTCGGTTGTCACTAAATCTGAAACACTTTTACTCATTTTTGCGATACTTTCAGTGTTATTCACTCTTGTTTCACGCCAACTGCAGATTCAATGTGTGAGGCAGACTGGTCCAGTACGCGGGGGGCCCTTGTCGAGTCAGGTCAAATTTGGTACACGAAGGTTTCGCTTGATACGGAGTAAAATATCAGAAAATACGAAAAACTACAGAAAAGGGTCACTTATAGTGATTGAAGGTATCTTATTGGTACCTACTCAGACGCGCTGAATTCCAGGAAAGGTCTATCCTGCTTATCATATTGCAAGATAAAACTTGGAAATGTGGTTCACAGAAAATATCGAGCTGATTTTCCAAATCCGTCAATTTGAAAAAGCTTTGCAATATGTTTAAAATTCTTGGTAAAACGCATAGATTCGCTCTAAAAAAGGCCAATGATTCAAAATTTTTTCGGGGGCTGAAAAACCTGTCGCCTTTGGGAGAGGAGGGGGGGGGGGCCTTTTGTCCAAATCTGCGGGCGGGCCCGTGAATCGTTGTTCTGCCCTTGAGTATGCGTCATGTTTTAAGCCGCTCTATAATCTTACTCACGTAAAAACGAATGAATATTACCGAAAAAAATCGATAATTTTCATCCGATTTTTTCATTTCAACATTGCTTTAGAACTGCAAACAGAGACGAATCCAGTCATATCGAAAAAACCAAATGGAACACGGAATTTTATGCTTTACCTTTTTACTGACTTTTATATAACCATGTGTCGGGTTGTGCAAGCATAATCACCAAGAGCGTTTTTATCTCTCATGCTGATAATGAGGCAGTATACAACGGGAAGTTATTTTTCACCAGGTCTAATCCGTGAAAGATTAGCTTTCCAACACGGAAAATTTTGGTAGTGCAGAGGTCCACGTAATTACTTTTTCCTGCCCCTAAAATGTTCCCTATATTTATGAAAAAAAACAGTGGATCCAACTATCGATAGTTGAAAAAATTTCTGACTCGCGATGTAAAGGCTCGTGTCGATCGGACGTTTACTTTGTTCACAAATAAATCTTGAATTTGGGACTTTTTGTGGGTTTTTTTTTAAACGAAAGCACCACTTTTCTTTCTTCTCTGGTTGTTTTATTTTCCATCCGATCTCAATTAAAGTTTACAAGGCGGGTCGGAGTACTCTTCCTCTACACACGGTTTTTTTTTCAAAAATATTGGGATCAATTTAGGGGCAGGAAAAGAAATTACGTGGACCTCTGCATTTTCGGCTTTTAAGCTGCCTTTAGCAGGCCGTTAAATAAAGGCAACCTCCTAGAGGGTGCCTTCATTTAAGCAGAAAAGATGAGAGAAGGAGGAACCTCGGAGAGGGTACCATATTGTGTGGAGAAAAGATTAGAAAAGGAGGAACCTCCTATAGATGCTGCCTTTGTTGATAAAAAAGTAAGTGACCTCCTTTTTAACTAAGCCATCCTGTAAAAGACCTCCTAAAGAGGTACGAAGTGCATCCTTTTTATAAAGGAGCTCTTTGGTTCGCTGGGAGGTATATCACGATAACCCGAAAAAAAAGAATTATTATTATTATTATTATTTACAGTCAAGCTTAGGTGAGTATAGTCTTGCATTTAATTTTAAACCCAAAATGTAGCCCCTCCTCGAAAGTGCACTGGTCGGTTCATAGCTCATGTACGCGAGCAAGTGATCAGTATCTCAAAAGAGCCGGGTTCGGCAAGTGAATTGTGGAAAGTGTCCAAGGACTGGGCTTCTCAGACTTGCAAATAGCCGACCCTGGCGCTCATACCTAAGCTGAATTTCCGAATCATCCGCCGCTCTCTTGGATTATTTTACACGATCAATCTCTATAATTAGTGATTGAAGCGTCACTAATTAACAGATACTGTCTGCAGCTGACGTCTATTTGCCGTGGGAGAGGGGGAGGGTCACTTACGTCACTCAAGACCGGAAGGCCCCAAGGTATTCTAGACCAAAACGGTTGTCAGAACATCTTATAGTGCTAAAGTAAAAAAAGGTCAAAAACAAGAAATATATAAGCTATAATAATAATAATATGGAACGAATATTATATTAAAAATCCCGAAAGAAAACTGTATTGTGTATCAATTGAAATGCATTGTAATAGCACCTGCTAAGTAATTACATTTATGCAAATACAAGTTCGGAATAGGGAATGTACCGTCAGCATACTCTGTTGGTCACGAGTTAATCTTGATCATCATTCAATCAATTGATGTGACTTGAAGCTCTTGAAGATAAATTGAAACTGGCATTAATTGCCGCGCTACTTTTAAACACATACTCGTTAAAGAACGCAAATTATTGTTCTGCTTCCTCTGGGAGCTACATAATTGAGTGCAAAATCTTTCAATTGAAGTAAGTTGTTTGAAATAAAGGTTTTAGAATGATTTTAGGAAGTTGGAACGCTATGTACTTTAGTGTCATGGAAAATCTTTTGAAATGAATAAAATTATAGCTTAAGGTTAAGTATATTGACTCAAAATTGCCCATGTTTTGAAATAAAAGTTTGTAGACATCATACCAACGAAAATGACTCACTCAACATCAATCCTAAACAAACACATAGGGTGACACAAACTCCCCATGATTGACAACTCCTATAAACAAGAAACTAATAAACCTTTTCAATGATTCCTGCCAAACATGAAAGTCAAGACTTTCAGAATTGAACACTTCCTCTATCATTCAGGGAAGATAGTTAAGAAATAACTAGACATAATATTTTATATTACCTGTTATTCTTTATTATTTCTCATTGTAATAAATTAATCCATTCACACATTTTAGTTAAAGTTATTTCTAACAATGTGAGGTGGTTAGGAATGTGAGACTCATTGAATAAGGAGTCCCGATCAATACACCTATCATAAACATGCATTAATTTCATGTCATATTATATTACCAATGCTTTCTGTGCAATGGAATGGATCATTAAGCTAAAGGTCATGCGATCCGACTTGACAAACAAAATGTGCCAACGTCCTGCGTCGACTCCTATTTGCAATGCTGCCGTATGAATCTGAAAATTATAACCAATCCGATTTCTCATTATTCTGATCTATTCCGATCTATGTTTATATAGGACTTGCCTAAAGTATGGGAAAGCTTGATGAATCCGTTTTATGCATTCCTAACAACTAGGTTTATTATACAAAACCTCAGTTTCCCAAATAGTAAAAGCAAAGGGATTGCTTAATTGACACCAGTCCTGCCCAGTTAAACCGGCGTTAAAAAACGAAACACATCTGGGCCAACCTCGGGTTTAAAACTTCAATTCCATGGAAGTGGCAAGCCAATCTAAACATCCAAACTAAATGATTAATTCATAAATGTGTAGACTTTATTTCTATTCCAAGCAAGTAGTAAATTGTTACAGGCAGGCCTCTTACCATATTTATCTACCGCGGATTGTAAGTGAGACGCGAGACATGGTCTGCCTTTTTCTTGGACGACTTAATGAAGCCAAGTAGCTGAAGTTCCGATACGGACGATGCAAATCGGGCTCTGGATTCAGTCAAGGCTTAAATTTGCAAGGATAATGGGCACCTTAAAACACCATTATGACATAGAAAATGCTCAATACTTGAAAGTATGCAAAATATCCCGAGAACAAAAATGTATGTCGTCAGGTGTTCAGTTTCTTCAGCAAAAAGGCTAAGCAATAAAATATATCTAAAAATATTTAATACTGAAAGGAAGCAGTCGTAAAGGATACTGAATCTCGGAGCTGATCTGGGTGTCCGCGTCGTGTTCGGCATTGATCACGGAGGCGAACGCTTGCAGCCAGTCGTAGAGGTTGATCAGCTTGCCGCACTCTAGGTGCAGCTTGTACGCAATGCACAGATCGGGCAGCGAAGCTTGCACCGTAGAACGCGACGCCAGCAGGCAACACTCACACTGATGAGTGCAAGCAAAACATGCATCTGCCAATCAGGAATCTAACCAAACTGCAAATATCCAATTGGCAATTCATCCATTGGTAACTAAACTCTCTGAATGTCTGTGTTGTCTATGATTTTAGTACTGGATCTATTTTAAAATCAATTAGATATCCTTTCAATATAGCTTAATAATATCTTAAATAGCATAAGCAGCCCTCAAAATATGTGATACTGGGGTTTTCCATGTGAAGGAATAAATCTCCGCAGTGAAATTTTCAGGATTGACTAGGATTTGTAAATTTTTACAGCTGTAAACTGAAACAATAAGATGTAAGACCACTGAAGTACTAAAGAGATTGATTGAATCAGTGATTTGTGGTGATAAACTTTCGCTCCAGCAACTATGCTATTTACGGCGAGTATCATAGAGAATGGCACCCATTTTTGTTGTTACCTGCAGGTAGTAGTGAGGATCATTTAGAGCCATGTGAATAGCAGCCCGCGGCGATCCGATGATGTGCCTCTTGACAACGTTGGCGTTATCGAAGAGCAAGAGCTCGTGCAGTGGGAGCGTGGTGAGCGGCTTCAGGAACGGCGGTAGCAGGAGACTAAGGTAGTTGATGAGATCCTCGCGAGCAATCTCATATTCAGACCGCGGCTGGTCTTGCTTACTGCACCCTGCTTTCATGTTCTGGAAGAAAAATTTGAGTTTGTTGAGTTTTTTAATCACGAGATAATCATTGGAGCAAATTAAGGGGCCTTTTCTTTATTGGAGATCTTCATTCACCTAGAGCGTGGACAGTTTGATATGTAAATTAACACAAGAAATAAATTAAAAGTTGTCTATTGTATTTCTTTCCAATAAAAGTGGTGCGACACTTACCGACAAAAATTGAGACCTGCTAATTTTTTTCCCAGCACTATCGACAACAGCAGCAGCACTCAATTTGGGACTGCTTTTAGTTGGACTCTTGGGAGTACTTTTTTTGATGGTCATTCCAGCATTACCCAGGCGTGTGGACAAGTCACACAGTTTGGCAATCGGCTCGTTGAACGGGTCATCGTCGTCTCCAATGCTTGCCACTGACAAGATTGCCGTAACCTTTTCCAGCTTCTCCATGAGCTCATCACGGCTCTGAAGACCAAGCATCTTGAAACACTCTTTGTATTCGGTTGACTCATAGATGACATTACTTATAGAATTCTCATAGAGTTTTCGAATCTGGAAATAATAGGTAATCAACATCATTAAGTCTGGACAGGATTGAAAGTTGGAAAAAAAAATTAACACGACCAAAGAGTTGTGAGTTTAAGCTGCCATTCCAAATTACATGTTTTCCTAGAGGAGCAGTGGGTAGAGTAGAGCAGAGAACATTCAGCACTTTCAGGATCACATAAAAATTAGAAGAATGGCTTCGTAGATTGATCACCATCCGTTGGATTTCTCTCTGAAAAAAAAATTCAATGATAAACATTTAATGATTAAATCAGGTCAGTTTCTCTAGGTATGTTTTAACCTTAAGGTCAGACACTGCAAAAAAAAACAAATATTACCTTGAAATCAATGTTGCTGTTGATATTTAGCTGTTCCAGTTCATTTTTAGAACATTTATCTCTGTAAGCTTGGAATGACGGCAGCTTGCGCAGCTGATCCAAGTCAGCCTTGGACAACGACGCAACTCTCTCATCCAGCTGTTCCAGTGAACAACACAAACTGTTCATGTCTTTCTCAAAGAAATGCTCCATCAGGCAAAACTAGAGAACAAAATATGCAACGTCAGTAATTTTTTTAGTTTCAACGCCAAATCAGAAAATTCAATGAGAGTTGACATGGATATAAGATTAATGAAAACCAACCTTAAAATGCTGAATAAAAGCTTCTACCGAGAAATCATAGAAAAGAAAGACTTCGCAAAAAAGCTTGAAAGTCTTGCCTCCGAGTTGGAATGGACAGTCTGGAGTTAAAAATACCTGCAAAGTGCGAGAGCAAGTGAGTTAATTACAACTGTAAACTAAAGAAAATGAAAAATGTAAAAATGAAACTCGCAGCTTTGAAATCCAACGAGGATGTCAAAATTGGCACGAGAACAGTTTGGAAAAAGAACTTGGAAAACATTTACATCTATAGAATGCAACAATACCATAATATGACTGATCAAATTTTGTTTCAAGTAATTCAAGTTACACACCCGCTCCAGCACGAGATCGAGAAAGGTGAGCGACTTCTGCGACTGGAACACCTCAAAGCCGAGCTTCGACGAGACGCGATACGAAAGCCCTTGTTGCAACGCCTGGACAGACGTGGCCACCCCGAAGACAAACGTTATCGGCACCACCTCAGACTTCGAGCTGGCAATCGTCAACAGCGTCTGCAGTACTTTCATGTTGAAGCCCTCGAAATTGGGGATTACGATCACGATGATCGGGCGGCCGCCACTCTGTTTCTTCCTCGTCGCAGGCGAGGCGCCGGTGCATTCGGGGGTCGGAGATCGACGCTTCGTGGGGGTCCCACGGACGGGTCTCCCGCTGGTTTTTGTAGGAGTTGTAAGGCTTTGAAGTTCCGTCTCGATACGTCTCGCGCTTTTGGGAGTTTTGACAGGTGTTTTACACTCGGATTGTCTAGGGTTTTTTACTGGGCTGCTTTCGTTGGGATAAGCAGCTCCATTTGGATGATTTGGCGGAATATTATTCTCTAAAAGCTCACGATACCAGGCTTCCAGGGTAATGATGTTGCACTGCTGTTTCTTGAGTGCACGGTTACTGTCCAATTCTTCGTCGTCTTCGTCGTCGCCCGATTCATAATCCTAGGAAAAAACAGACGGGGTTCTTGAAAAGCATGTTGAATTGAAAAACGAGGGGTGTATTTTACTTTTATTTTTGGAAATCTATTCTATATTTTGAAAGACTCAAAGATTGTGAAAGATTCCATTTTCAAATATATTCAAAATAACAAAATGAACAAACAATTTTTAAAAACAAAACAAACTCTGGTTTATTACACAACTAAATATGCTTGTAGGAATTAAATTTTTTTAATTTTTAACAAAATTGTACAGTTTTGTATAGTTGAAAATATAGTTTCAGTATAGTTGAAAATTCAATACTAATCAGCTTTGTTTGTTTTTCTCATCAATAACTCATCAATTGCAAATAAGTGGTCTTGCTTGAATCCTTGCCGATGCCTAGAAACTCACGCGATCTGCAGAGTCGCCGGGACTCGAGATGAGCTGGTACACAATCTGCTCGATGGTGGAGCGGATCGTGGGGCAGTTGCACGAGTCCAAGGTCACAACGTGCGGCGTGACGCGTTTGCGCAGGGATTCTCGCAGCTGCGCAAACATGGCCACATGGTCGGGCATGTTCACGCCTGACACATGTGCAAATGCAAATACATTACGCTCAGAGCAAAACTACAACAGTTGTCAGACCAGGCCCGGCGGGGCGGAGCGGAGGACCTAGCCCGGTCTCGGCCAATCATGGGCCGGCATTCTGTGGTACAGTACTGAGGAGGGAACGGTCCTCACTGACCGCACCTCGGTGCACATAAATAGCAGGTGTACGAGACCGACACATGACAATAAGTCAGTACGTGAAGATGTCCGCGCCACTTTGGACGAAACGTGCACGTCCTTCTTAGGACCAAAATCGCCTCCCATCGGAGCAGAACCGTACTCCGTTCAAACAAAACCATGTCACTGTCAGACGTGTATAGAAGCTAGGGGTGGGCGTCAATTATGGCTCATTAGTAGATACAAATTTGATCATTACTTCTTTTGCCAGATTTCTTTACCCAGCAAATTGTGATGCCAGAATTTTTTTTCCTTTACTACTGACCTTAACAAAACTTGACTACTGTTTGGATGATGAATAATATCTCTTAGTAATAGCAAAGAGTATTCATTTAACACTGATTTCTGACTTTTTTAAATTATCAATTATCAGTTGATTTAAGGTTAAACTCGAAGAAAATCCCCACAAAAAATAGGTGTTGTCATATTATATTTGTACTCTGTAGCAGCAATTCTTACGGTTTGACTACAGAGAGAGCATTACCATATGGGGTTTCATCCAAGTGAAGTAATTTTCCTAGTCAGCCATAGGTATATAAGTTTTATTCTCCAAGCCTTTTTTCTCCATATAAGTTTTACCCTCCTAGGTCAAGATATGCATCACCACTCCTTGCCAAGAGTTAGCTGGTTGAAGAAGTAAATTAGAAGTAAATTACCAGTGAGCAAAGCAGCGACTGGCACAGTTTCTCCCAAAGTTGCCGGTTCATCTTGCGTGTGTTGCACATAGTCGACCAAGTCTTTCAGCATCTCGGAGTAGACATTACTGTACACTTTCTGGAAAGAGGGATATTAAAATGATTTAGATTTGAAATGCAAATGCAATAAACCTAATAAATCATGCCATGTAATGAGTAATAGCTTTGTGGGAAATACTTAAAGAATTAAAATACATTTAATAAACTTAGATCTGCTGTGAAAAAAATAAAGCATAATCTTATAATCTGTCCCTATATCTTTCTTAACTTGTCAAAAGTTTTTTTATTGACAAACAGTTACTTTAACAGAGGTAACAGCGCAAAGGCTACAATACCAATACTACATTAATCAATTTACAAAATTCCCAAATTTCTAACTGTTTTTTTTCAAACCTGGAGTTTCTTGTCTATTGACTTCCATAGAGCCGTGTAAGCCGTGTACCATCGCTCTTTGTGAAAGGGTAACGGGTCAGTTTTCAGACTGACTCGCTGCTTTTTTGCCGGGGCATTGAAAACAAAACAACCCTGGAAAAAATAATGAACATATTCATGTTTTTACACATAGGAAAAAAATAGGTACCTACCTGTACACATGCTTGTCGGGAAAAATTGAAATTTAATATCATTTAAATTTAAAAGGGTGGTGTTCTTAGGTAGGGAGGTAGATAGGCTTTTTACAACTTCCAAGTCATTCATATCTTTTTATTTTTGAGCCTTGGAAATGAACATGATTTACTTAACATGAAAGGTCTATCATTGGGTCTATGTTAGAATAGGGTTGGAAATATTAATGAAAATTTAATTGCGATAATTCTAACTGAGTCGCATGAACAAAGTTGCTGTGCTTTTCAGGCATGTCATGAGGCATATCAAAAGGCTACTAATGCCCGTATCTTTGCTTTGCATTGTACTTTGACTTCGCAGTTAATCACACTTCACAGGGTGCGTAATAACAACCCCCGACCCAAAAGTACCTAGAGGTACTTACCTTAGATACTGACACAGTTGGATCCATTATTTGTATCGATTATCTTCACTTAAGTATATTATTCGTGTTTAGAAACATTCTCCGATCATACAGCACCGGTTCAATCACAGACACTGTACTCGTGCACTCTGGTATTCTAGCGGCATTTCTGCACGCGGCAAGGCACGCGTCCTTTAGGCCCAACAGGTGGTCGCGATGTCAAATGACAGCTGTTCTCAGGGACATCACTGGCACAGAATTCAATGCTGGAAAGTAATGGGATGACGGTACAGAAATTAAACAAGTTGCCTCAATTATTAAAATAAAATCACAATTATGGTGAAGGTCTTGTGAGCTGATAAGTTCCATAGAGATAACAAGGTATTCTTCAAGAGCTTGAACACTCTCCACATAAGTGTCTTCACTTCGATATATTTTAATAAATTGCAAATAGGTTCGAAAATGTGTTGGGGTGCTCTAGGAAGAAAAGGGATTCCTTTGCATTTGCCAACTGCAGAAGGTAATTCAAAATTTTATTTTGTTAATTAGAACCTATGAAAAGAAATTATTTTCATTGCTTTGATGTTTTTATGGTATAGGTCCTCACATTCCGGGATGTCTAGACGTTTCAACGGAGTATGACCCAAATGAAGAAAACTCCTGTGCTCCTAGTTTATACAGGCTCTACTACCCCACAGACCTTTCCATAACTGAGGTGTGTATCCCAAAATTTTTGCCTACATTTAATATTTCTGGAGCTTCACAAACACATTTTGTATTCCACAGCGCCTATTTTTGTTTCCACGCAACACACGCAACTTTTAGTCAACAGTTTATACATATTGGGGCTAACAAAATTCTCATGCACTATTACAATTATGATTGCCAGTCGGCCTCCAACATGAATAAAATACATGTGGATGGGTTAAAAAAATGCCTCAATATTAAATTTATTTCAATTTCCAGGAAAGTCTTACTTTCTTTATGTGGAAACTTTGAAAGGCTAAAATTTTACATTTTAAAAATAAATAAATAATGATTTATTCCTTAGGATCATTCTGCCAAATGGCCAAGATGGTTGCCAGACGTAAATTACGTTCGAGGCATCGCATCAGTGGTTGGGATTTGGACGTGGGTTGTACGGCTTATAATTTACCTCCTAGCAGGTGAGGTGATTAAAATAATAGCTGGATAACATCACTTAGAAACAATATTTTGTATTATGCAATTTAAAATACTTAAATAATAAGTAAAATTATTAATAAGTAATAATAATAGTTAATAAGTTATAATTAATAAGTATAATAAAATTAAAACTGTATCATGCCTCTAATGGAAATTAGATGGTCAACTAACCATGATTTTATAGTAAAGAAGCGTCCTGTATGTGTCAGGTGACGTACACGTCCCTGCAGCGTGGCAGGCTTCCGTTTGTCGGCAAGGCCCGCCGTTGCCGGTGGTCGTGCTGTCCCACGGTCTCGGAGGCAGTCGGGTCTTCTACACAACGACCTGCCTCGAGTTGGCGTCTCACGGCTTCCTGGTCGTTGCCGTGGAACATGGCGACGGATCCGCCTGTGCCACCTTTCGCAATCGGCCACAGCGCGAGTGGATCCCGTATCAAAAGACACCCAAAGACTCGTCCAAGCACTCTGGTCTCAGGGAGGCGCAGGTAGGTCGTTTATCTTTGAGCTTGGTTATTTTTTCTGTAATTTGCAGTCAATTTCCACCTAGTCAATACACCTCTTCCAACCAATTGAAATTCTATCTTCTATGAAATGACATCATGATACCCACTTGCTAAAGCCAGGTGAGCAATTTGGATTGTGATTCCCCTATCTTCCTTTGTGTTTTCCAAACTTGTCTTACACGTCCAGTGGTAATCTGACATCATTTTTCTCTGAGTGGAATAGGTCTATACAACTTCATCAAGTCAACTTCATCAACTTCATCAAGCCAACTTTGAAACTCTGACCGCTCATCCGACCAAATCCCAACATTTCAGATCGAGAAACGCACTTCCGAGTGCCGATCCGCCGTCGTGTTCCTGGAGAAACTGAACGCGGGAAAGATCGCGGCAAGCGACGGCGGGGACCTGGAAGGGTTCCGCGGCCGCCTCGACCTCTCGTCGCTGACGCTGATGGGACATTCTTTCGGCGCGGCGACTGCGCTGAACACGCTCGCGCAAGAGCCACGCTTTGTTCGCGGCATCGTGCTCGACGCGTGGATGTACCCGATCAACAAGGACAAGGAAACGCTGCCCGCGCTCATCACCCAGCCGCTCATCTTCATCAACACGCAGACGTTCCACATCGAAAAGAACCTGGTTGCACTCCGTCGGTACACCAAGCAGCACCCCGTCTACACAATCAAGGGCACTACACACGAGCACCAGACTGGTACATTTAACTGGCTTTTCTAATTTATTATATCTTGTGGGTCAAGTATTAATCTTAGCTATCAGTTGAGATTGTGCCACTGGCAAGTTCATACCCGTTCATGTCTTTTTAATTAAAATTCCCATTTTTTTTTCTGCTTATCCACCATTTGAAACTAACTTGCAAGTGACCCAAATGTTATTGAACACAGTAGAATCGACATTTCCCAGCTATTTGGTGCCTTTTAAAACATTAACTGAAGAATTCTCCCCGATATATTTAACATGACATAGTTGGTTGGTTAGCTAATCAAAATGCTATTTCTGACCCAGACACTCCTCATCTGCTTGGCTCGTGGCTGAACCGAGGCATGAAGAAGATCGACTACAAGATTGCAACCAAGATCAACAACCATCTGATCCTCAGCTGGCTCTCCGATAGAGTTGGACACGGCAAAGCAGACACGGAATTCCTGGCCGCGCAATCGGTGAATATCATCGAGGACTTGGTGCTGGCCACGGAGAAACTTGACTAGTTCGATTCCTTGTCTGCTCAGCGCCCAGAACTTTACTTAAGACCTTGATAATGACCATGATCTTGCCATTGGTTTGAAATATCAATAAAATTCCAAATCACATTCCATTAATAGTCATGTGAAACTAAGAAAGACATATTTACGAATTTTTATGTGCAACCCATATTATTGTACTTTGTTGACTATTGTTATTTGTTACCTATATAAGCTGTTAAAGAATGGAAATAATTTTGTGTAACATAATCTGCATCTGCAAGATATATCTATCTACTCTATTTATGTTTGTACCTAGCTGTAATTACATTGTTTATAAAATAAAGGTAACAGGTAGTAGGTACCTAGCAATGGAATATTTTCCTTATCACATTTGTCAACACAATATAATGAAAAGTTAACCATGTATATTGTCCCATGTTCAATTAGTTTAAGAAACAAAAATAAAATTTTGTAAGTTGAGATGCCCAATTGGCACGGTGAGTTAAGAGACATTATAATAAAAAATTTAAGTAAGATAATTTAATCAATTTCATTTTAGAATTAACAGTTGCCTACATATAATGCCAGTGATGGTTAAGTTTAATAAACTTAGGTAGATGTCATTCATGTGGAATCAAACATAACCCACTGAAGTGAATGTAGGTATCCCAAGTCCTAACACTTCCCAAAAGAAACAACTCTTGTCAGATGGTCTGGTGAAATCGCAAGATTCCGAAAGGAAATAATCCATAAATAAAAGCTTTTAGAACAGCTGTGGGAGCTATCTTGTGGCAATAACAACCCACTAGCATCATGGCCACCAAAATTCAAGTGATCCACCAAACACCAAATATCTCTAACCCACTTCTTTTACGCATTCGAAACCAGCCAACTCACGCAACACACCTTCATCGGAAGACCTCGCACGGGCCCTAGAACAGCGTGACGGCCTCTGCAACGGAGAGCGTTTGATCGGCGAGCTTGACGCGTTCTTGCAGCTGCCCGAGCTCAGCTTCGGGCAGCGTGGCCGTGTTGCGCAGCACAAAGTGGTGCAGGAACAGGCGCAGCCCTTCGCGGAACAGCCGCAGCTTCTCGGCATGCGCGACTCGCGCAAACGCGGCCAGCACGTCCTCCACCGGGTCCGCCAGCAGCAGGCTCAGCAGGGTGCGTCGTACCAGCCGCACCGTAGGCTTGTCCACCTCGGCAAAGTGGATCACCTGCGAGGACCAAGCCAACGTTGGTTAGGGCGTGCAGGTGGCGGTGGTTTGAATTGAATGGTCGGCTGTCATTGAGAGGTGAGCTCATTTTTAACTGAACTGCAATAAAAAACTATTGCATTCTTGCAAGCTGCTATATTTTCAATTCATGTAATCATTAAAATTTCCTCTATCAGGACACTAATGGCAATGGCAGACTGAGAATGGTTGCTTTGCAGCATTGATATCAGTTTGTGATTTTAATGTCACAAAGCGCTTGGTGTAAAGCATCTGCTCGGAAAAATAGTATAAGCTTAAGGCTCGTTTCGTAAGTCGTAACCACAGAACGCATCCGTGTTGTACTTCATCCCGGCCCGTTGCGTTGTACAGACCTTGAGCACCGAGAGCGGCAGACCCTGCGGCTCCATGAACATGCCGCTGAGGAACTTGGCCAAGTTGTTCATCTGCGGAGCCCCCATCCCGGCCAACTCCTTCAGCTTGTCCCACACGAGATACTGGAAGGCCATCTGCAAAAATAAGCAATCGTCTGTCAAAACTTGCATCACAATCATGCATCAACTTGCTCACAAACTTAGGCATTCATTTCTTAAAATCTTGGGATAATAATTATAACCAAGACCCTAAAAACCTCTTGGGTCTCTATTCACAAACTTTTTCATTTTCCAATTCTGCAGTTGGGAAAGTTTTGGCTTTTGTTTCCATTGGAAGTATAGAGAACAAAAGCCAAAACTCACCTAATTCTGCAGAATTAGAATATTAAGAAGTAAGTGAATAGGGGTCCTGTAGTACTTGGTACAATGAGAAATGAGAAAATTCAAATAAAAAAGGGGCCTTTGGCAAATTTACCTGGTACTTGCGGTCGAACACACAGAACTTGTTTGCCAGATGAACGTAATACGGGTTGAACGTCTTCTCCTGAAGACAGCAGTCGAGCAGGACGTGCACGATTTCCCGCTCCCGCTGGTTCTTCAGCCCGAGATGAATGAGCTTCTCAAACGCGTCCAGGTAGTCTTCCGCTGTCATCACTATGCAGAAGATGGTGCGTCTGTTGGAAATGAAACCCACATTAGCTCATTTCATCATTGGATTGATTCAAACAAACAGACTGAATATTGAACATAGCAAATTGACTGTAGTACATTTTGATTTTCATCTGTAGGAAATACCTTAGTAAAAAATTTAAGGCTTCAAAAAAAAAAATTACATCATTAATTAGGAACTCTAACAAATTATTTTGTACAGTTCCCAAAAACTGAAAAGTTACCTGGTCTCAGTGTTCATGCGCTGCTTTCGCGCCAGCGCAAGCAGCTGCGCGCTAAAGTTTTGCTGCGCGGGCGCGTCGACGGCCGTGGATGTCTTGGGTTCAGTGCCCGACCAGGCCGAGCCCACGACCCACCAACGACCGCGTTCGTCCGCTGAAACAACCCACCAATTGCGTCAAACTTTGCATATCGCGTGCCCGAGGAGGAACGCTAGCGTTTTTTTTTACTAATTAAAGACAGAGTCACAGTGTGATCGGAGTTGAATCAAATATTCTTTGAAGGTTACTAACTTGCGCAGCAGAATCAGCATATGGCACACGCGGTGAGGAATCATTCGAGTGGATGTAAAAAATCAAAATGTACTATTCCTAATAAAAGAGTCTAGAAAACTCTTGGATTTTATTTTTAAGAAAACATATATTTAATTAAAAAAAAAACTGAATTTTTCAGTGTGCTTTTTTGGGCCGGGTTTTTTCGGACCAACACTAATCGCTATAACTTTCTTCAGACTCATGCCTTGTCCTAATCTTAGCACCTTAGCTTCCAGAAAAACTATCTAACTGGGTAATGAATGCTAAGTCACGATCTCAAACTTTTCCAGACGTTTTGCAAAGCTGTGCTTGCCTGCTTTATCAACGGTCTAAGCAAGAAATTATTTTGCAAAGTATTTGATAAGTATTTGGGTGCTATTTGGCACTCGAGTTTAGACCCTTGATAAAGCAAAGCGAAACGTCGGGTAAAGTTTGAGCTTGGACTTAGCATTCTCTACCCAGTTACATAGTTATTCTGAAAACCCCGATCGCTAGCCAGCCAGAACCCCGAGCCCGGCACTCAGCTTCGCGCTCACCGTTGACGAGGTCATCCAGCGAGATGGAGAGCTCGGAGACGTAGTTGCCCTGGCGCAGGAACGACTTGATGATCTTCTTGAGGTGGTCGGCGTGGCTCGTGTCGTAGTTGGGTATCTTGGTCATGTTATTGTTCTTGATCGCCAGCAGGACGTCCATGGTGAAGCGGACGCGCGAGCCGTCCCCGACGCCCACCATCGAGCCCGCCTTCACTTGCATCCTGGAACCGGGGGTGGGTGTGGGGTTAGTGGGGGGGCAGCTAGACCGTTTCCAAAACATGCATCGGCTAAGCGGAATTTCAGCCCATTGCCACGACGTGGGTTACTTGGTTTTAGATCAGAATAACAACGTAGTTTAGTTGTTGCTGGCCAGAGGTTATTTCTCAGAGGTCTTAATTTTTCTCGTTTTGAACCTCCCGGCTAAGAATCATAAATGGCATTTTGCCGCTAGTGCATACTTTATCTGGTGTAAGTTTCATACAAATATTAAGTAAGCACTAAGTAATTTGTATCTAAATTGTGTATCTGGGTCTTGTGAACCAATTTTAAGAGATATATCAATTAGATTTTATGCCAAACCCTTTTGTTGTTTTAATAAAGAGTAGTGCCATCTGACTGTCTCAAAAATTGAGGAAATAAATTACTTCATGTGACAAATACATGCCCTAGGACTTGTCTTTTTTAGTAGCTACAATGATCCTTGCTACTCTTCTCTCAATAAGTCAGTGGAGGCTCGTGCTAAAGGGCACAAGGGCAAGTGCCCTATGTAGAAAGCTAAGGGTAGAAGGGAGAAAAGGGAATATCTGATCCTATATCTATTTATTTGTTAGTAAATTCAAAATAATATGCCAGCTTGTAAGATAAGAACCCCTTAAAAACGCACTGCCACGCGATACGGTACCAACGGAAAGTAGACCTAGGGAAGACCGCGCTATCGCCACCGTTGCTTCGCCGCGCTGGCCAGCCGGTTAAACCGAGTCGTGTGCCTTACGTAGCGTCATGATAGTGACGTCACATGACTGTATTCCGCACGACAAGCCGCATCGGCACGGCCCGGCTCGGTGCTCTGAGGGCACCAAGGCCGTGCGCCCCGCATATTCCCTTCACTGATTCACCCATGCGCCTTGCTGTTAAGCGCACACAGCAGGTGGTGGGAAGAAGCGGACACAGGACACTCACTGACTGATGCAGTGCGTGTAAGGGTAACTCCTATAGGCTCATTCAGCATGTTCCTTTTCTCAAAATTGTAAGGTGAACAGATTGAGAAGATTTTCAATCCCAAAAATTGTAGAAGGAGCACAGAGCACTAGTATTATGTGATCAAATTCAAGACTATGAACAAGTGATACTATTACTTGTACATTTGCCTTTATCAGGATTAAAACTGTGCCCCACCAACCCTAACACCCACGAGCCGCCACTGCAGTACTACATCCTCATTTTTTCCTCCACAACATCGTTACCCAACCACTTATAATTCTGAGCCAAGTAACATTTCCAATTCGATTGTCTTTGTTAAGTGATACGATGCACGCCGAAACCAACCTTCCGATGAGATCCTTGAGTGCCAGCGGGTTATCCTTGCGCAGGTTGGCGCCAACGGTCTTCAGGAAGAGGATGATCAGCTCGATCTCCTTGGGTCCGAACTTCTCCGTGAGCCGATTGAGCACGTCGTATGCCAGCACAGAGGCAAACACCTTGAAGTTGTAAAGATGTGCCAACAGCAGAACCACATTGTCCAGGTGCTTGTCTTCGACGGGAGGATCGGACGCGAACAGCTCTTCAAATCTACAAGAACAGAGATGTTACGATAGTCTAGTTTGTTAAAGATAAAAAATATATGCCTAGATAGATTCATTGACACCACTGAAATTGGTGCATACCGTAATTTTTTAATAATGCATGTACAGAATAAGCGAAACAGAAGCTTCATCAGCAATTGAAGAGGTGAGTGTAATAACCAGCCAAGACTATTTTCTGAAATGTTCCGGAAATGAAAAAAACTGGGTGGAATTAACGTAGTAGCAGGTTGAAATTTTGGACCAAAATTGTTTGTAAAATGGGGACAACGAAATAACTAGCTCAATTTGACCAAAACTGGACTCAACTGGTTATTAAACGCGTACCTCCTCAATTTTTTGGTTTTTTGTATGAATCTTTGTGTACACTTTTCCTGATGGATGGAGACACTGACCAAGATTTAAATCTCATCAACCCAAATTTTTAGCCAAATTGAAGATTCGGTGCACTTCTGTCACTACCGCAATGAAGAGAAACACAACAGGGAAGGCCGATGTGACGGTTTGGCGTCTCACCGCTTAGCGACAGCCTGCAGCAGGTGGGCGCCAACTTCCGAGCCAACGTTGGCGTGCAAGATGGCGATGAGGAGGACGTGTTCCGCCACCAGCCGGTCGGGAGTCAGCACCGGCGCAATGATGGCCTCCGTCACCAGCGCTGTCAATGCCTGCACAGTCAACGTAACCACGAGCCTGTTAGCGCTAGGCAAGATGCGAGCATATCAATATTAATAACTCAGTTCTTAGGGTACTAGAGGCAGATGCCATCCTAAAAGCTACTAGAAACTATCCGATTTCAGAAGCGGTGCTTACAGAGGGATACATCTCTTGCATATATTTGAATGATTTCAACATGCCATTTAAAATTTTAACTGATTGTTGCAAGGATTTATGTACCACCTACAAAATAACAAGAAACGCTTCACGACACCCTGCAGTGAGCTACAGATACCATTTGAAAAGTGTGAAGTGACTAAACATTTGTAAACAGGTTAATATGAGTAAAATGACCTCTGATGTGTCGTGTCGGCTGTTGGAAGAGTAGAGGGCGTCGATCTGATCGGCGATGGACTTGACGTTGGACTCGGCTAGCCGATTGAGCAGCCCCTTCATTTGCTTGCGCAGCCGCTCTACTGCCTTGTCTGTCCCGGCTGACGCACGCAGGTGCGGTGGAACGTACCTACCGCAAACAAGCACGTGGTGGTCAGCGTATCAATCACTTCAAGGTGTTCAGCTAATTATTTCAAGAGTGACAGACTTGGCGTATCTTACTTGGTGCTTGGCAAAACGTTGCCATCGTGATCACGAGTACGTCCGTAAATGTCTTCCCATTGGCTGGGTTCTGTGTCTTCCTCTTCTGCATTGTCGTCTTCATCTTCTTCTCTCCCTTCTCCGAAAAGGAGATTCTGCCTCCTTTTCTCTTCTTCATTTATTTTAGACTTTTTTGTATTTGCCTTTGCAGATTTCATTTCTTTCTGTAGTTTCAACTGGTTAAATATTTCTTCCTCAACAGTCATTTTCTTTGTAGTTTTTTTGCTTGGATTTCCTTCATCCTTTACAGGCGTTTTTGATTTTGCTTTAGACGCCTTCAATTCTCGCTGCTGTTTAATTTTGTTCATAATGTCTTCTTCAATAGCCATTCTAATTTTTGCATTTTCATCCATATTTTCCACTTTTGATTTATCGTTTGTCTCATCATCGAAATGTACCACCTTACCTTTTTTTACCTTGGACTTCTTTTTTGAAGATATTTCTTCAATAGCTTCATCAACTGCTTTACGCTTCGTTGTGGATTTCTTGAGCTTTGAATCAGTATGAGATGATTCTCCATTTTCATCTTCATCTGAAAAGTTGCTGGAGAGTTCATTTGAGTCAAATTGCAAATCAGAATCATTGTAATCTGAGCCTGAATCATGGCTTCCATGGTCTGGGTCAACAGCTTTACTCCGAACTGACCGCTGCTTTCCAGTTGCCACTGCAAAGTCCTCTTCAAACTCAGACCCTGACTCGTGAAGGTTGTCTGTGTTCTCAGCAGAAACAAACTCGGCACGTTTTTCGCTGTTGCAGAACTCTAGCAAATCTGATATCTGTTAAGAAAAAATCTGAAATCTTTTTATTTCTATTCAGACTCAAATATGGTCTTTGTTACATACAATAACAACATGTTAAAAAAACAAATTATTGGAGAAGAATTATAAATTATTGAAGAGAATTATAAAGAGTTTCTATTTTTTTTTTTTTTTCAAAAGGATACAGTCGAGTCCGTCATCTACAAATGATTTTGGTACCGATTTACTCTTACGTTTGTTCAATCTCAGATCCTTTTCTAGCCTCTTTATGACTTTATCTTCAGCTTCATTAGCATCTTGCAGTTGTTGGACTCGTATTGTACGATTTTCTTCTTCCTTGGTCAACTTCTTAACAGCTTTTTTCTTCTTGGGTGGTAATTTTAATTTTGCAGGAGGTTTTTTCTCTTTGTTAAATGACATCTGATTGACCTCTAGTACGTTAGCTTTATTGTTGTTATTTTTTAATTTGGAAGTATTGAATTTTCCATCTTCGCCATTTTTTTTACTAGAAAAGAATTCATGCTTTTTTATTTTCATTTCTTTTCGCTTCGATTTTCGTTGTTGTTTCCGAATTACGTGGATGTCCCTTGCCTTGAAGACCTTTTTCTTGCTACCTTTTCGGTTTTTGTTATGAAATACCATTTTTGTTGATATGAATTATCTGTAATGAATTATCAATAATTACTTTCTCTGCCCGGTGGCAATCAATCCACAAAAATCTTAAGTTGGTTTGTGTTATTGACATGAGAAAACTTGATAACCCCAAAGAATCGACATTATGATTAAGGCCATTTAATTAAAGATTTGGCAAACATATAGGAAGAACTAGCTATCAATGGATTATACTTGATAAAACGTTGGTAAATGAAGACATAATGTAACTTACCAGACACAGGAACAAAATTGAATTTATTTCTCAAAAGCTGACGATGCAAACGTTGTACGCAAGCATGGCAGCAACCAGGAGCAATCAGGAGGTTAGTACGAAATGGCACGATCGGCAATCGGCGCAGCGTGGATGCAGCACGACATTAGCCGAAACCGCGCACATGGCCGAGCACGTGGGATTTGCCTTGTAAAGTGGTGTGTATGGTCTGCAATATCCATGGTCCCACCGGCTTCAACCACGATTCCTCTGGATATGTCTGGACATCCTGGGATACTCAAGATTTTTAGGGGAGAATGGGAAGCGTTTAAAATTGGATGCGTAGAACCCAAGTTAGCTCAATCCCACGCATAAGAAATACTAACTAACTTACCATTAAAAAAATGTATCGTGGAAATCAGCTTACCACAAATAATGTGTTCTTAAGGCAAGGCCAAGTGCCTGTGATATTTTGGTCGCAAGGACACGATCAGACCAAGACTCAACGGCGACTTTCCCTATTGTGCTGACTCTGCATGACTAATTGTAGCCACAAGTAGCCACTACTACAACAACTCATGGTGCCACCATGGTGCCACTGCCACGCTCCGGTGTAGTCTATCGTGCCACTGCAGGCTGCTTTGTATGGCACGTTTACATAACCCGGATAATGAGTGTCCAGCATCAGAGCAAATAGCAGCAGTCGGCAATTGCATTGACTGACCTCCGGAAGAAAGTGCTGCCCATAAACTGCATTGTTTCTTTCGCTGCTCATCTGCAGGTGGCTCTAGGAAAAGAAGACCTCTCCGCTCAGGCACTTTCAATGATAACAAACAGGTTTATTTAGTTATTACATTTGCAAGAAAAAATTACAGTGAAAATGAACTTGGTGGTCTGGTTTTTACTTTCATTTCGAACAAAGCAAGGCAATCGCAAAGGTATAATGTGTGTGGGTAGATGCGTCTAGAAAGCAGACGGCAGCATGATGAGGGCTGTTACATTTTTTTTATAATTAGTTGTCGCTTCATCATGTCAATTACTAATTAGAATATCAGACAAAATGACTACCGGTGAAAATGCTGTGTATACTTATTGGTAATTAAAAGATAATACTGTCGTGCATCGTTCTGCCATGCTATAACTAAGAAATCTAATAGGAACGGAGCATACCAAGTCAATTTTACATAATTATTTTGATTTTATTAAATATGCGATATATCACGTTCCACGAATATGTGGTGTTGCAGAGCTGACAAAACATAAAAATAAAATTGTTAGAACCTCAATAAAATCCAATAGAGCTTTCATCGTGACTGCGAACGATTATAACTATTATGATAGGAGGCTAAATTCATTTCCTTTTAGTGGCACTCAACATAATACAATTTACAATAATCGTAAAGAGCAATCATGCGCGCAAAAACCATTGGAAACAAGCAAAGAAAATCACGAATATAATTAAAAAATGCTAAGTATTGGGAAATGGATGGTCCGTCTCAGCAATATTGTTGGTACTTAGTTGCACTACAGAGATCGTAATCATAGCATGTTCTCAATCAATTCTCTTTAATAGATCGTGTGTAAATCAAGATAATACGGACGCTTACTCAACATAAGAATGATAACTGATCAGAAGTAAATTTCAAGACACGATGGAGAAAAAATAGAGCAAACACTAATTGCACCAATATAATTTCTGAGCACTGACTGTTTTTAAAACTAAGACGAATCTCCATCATCGCTATAATGCAATCCTTTTCTTCACGTTCGACGTTGACGTCGAAATAAATCCAGATCATGACTGACATGAAATTTGAATTATGTTCATTCATTTGATGAGAATTTTACTTCGTAATATCATCATTCAAATAGGTATAGCTGGAAAGTTAAACTCAAGAGCTGACATGACATCAAGCATCAGCAAAGGGGACATGTTCGTCCAAGTACGGAATTGCTGTAATACTATCCAGTCTGCTTTCCTTTAATTACGCACTGTATCTCTTGGAATGCATGGTTAATGATAATTTATCGAAAATCGAATAAAAATACAGTGAAAAATCGTGATTTAAGTTTAATATGCAAGGTGCGGGAATGATTATTATTAAGAACTTCGTCTGGTTTTCTTTCTTCCCTCAGGTAATACCTGTTTGTGATCAGCAAAAGCAAATAATACGGATATCACCCATTACACCATTTAATATTGACGTATTTATCATCTTAAGCCAACGTGAACAACACTTATTTACATGCATTTTTACAAAAATCAAAATCGAAAGTTTAATCTGCTAAAAAATCACGAAATCGACAGTGGTAATTATATTAACTAATTAGATAAATCGTTTCGTTTATCATCTTCTCGTTTCGTGGTTCTGCTGATCGTTATCACTGAGAAAAGTTCCCACAAGTCGCATGCTTGATGTTTCCAATTCCTCCCCGCTAAGAAATCGTGCTTGAAAACAGGAGCATCGTACGCGCAATGAATCACATCACTCACTGCGCTAGGAAAGTCGTTTTCCGGCGCGTCAAGGAGAATAACGACTCTGCCAAACGATCAAGGATAAGAATCTGATTGAAAGTGAATCGGGTATGAGTAAAATATTTTTAAGACGAACGTTCGTGCGACGTCGGAGAAGGGAAGGCCACCTCCAGCCGCGGTACTTTCACATGGCGCGTAAACACAAACGCAGAAACGCGTTGCATGGCGGCAGTTTCCACGACGGAAAGATATACTAGTGGGCCGGTAGCGGCATTTCCTCGGCAGTAGTGCAGACGGCGCTAGAGAGTGGACACTGGACGATGTCGATGGGTGCTTGTGACTATTTTGTGCTAACAGTGGGTAAGTGCAACTTGCGTTGGGTGCATCGATGCGATGGGGGGTACATGGGTGCACATTTTTTCCTTGTGATGTTTTGCTGTTGTGCATTTTCGCTTTGGTCAATGAATGTCAAAGAAAACGAAATTCGCGGGAGTTTTTTTTTGTCGTGCAATATTTACGACAGCACGTGCTGTTTTGAGGAGTAACCCGATTGTTGATAAAATAAAAATTAATCTCAATTCGTGATGCAAAGTCACTGCGTATTTAGTATGGTGTGGCTATTGGGCTGAGATGTATGTTATTGCAACGAGATAATTAGCATGTAATTACATTTCTTGCAACTTAATGTACATCACTAATTATTACGCATATGTAAGGCGTGGTTACACGTTTATGCAGTTCAAACTTGTAGTAAATTGGCCATGGGCAACCACTTACTTGTGATAGCTATTATACAGGTCTGATTAGGCGAGGCCTATCAATATACTTTGGCAAAATCAGTGCCAAAATGCAGGCTTTTTAATTGCATGTGTTGCTATGTTTTTTTTTTGTATCTATAAAATTAAAATCACAGGCAAAGGCTTAAAGACGATGTATGGGAATGTATACCTATTACCTACCTTGTTAAATCATCGTTTTATTAGAAAGAAACTGACTTACATAATTCGAACAATGGTATATGGATCTTAAACATGACACAAAATATCAGAAACAAAATCTCTGATTTGACCAGTCTAAAACACGTTCAACTTAAGATTAAAACAGGTTTTGGGCGATTTGTGAATTAGATCATTTTTTTATTGCCTCTGGGTTTGCAGCACATACGCTCCATTATGTCAGTGACCGAACTGGTATATTGGTGTCGAGTCGGCGTCAACGTTTTGATTGAATTAAATACCGGGACGGTACCAGGACCTATAATAATTGTCATTATTATCAATTATTGTAGTTGCATCAAAATTACGATGACTCCTGGAGGGAAGCATTGAGAAAGTATATCTCAGAAATCTCATAGGTAATTTGCGCAAGGAATAGGCAAAAATTCGACACGTTGAATGGAGAAATGGAGTGGAGACATCTTTAAATGTCAGAGTTGCCGGATGCAAAACGGATCAAATGTGATTATGGATTTCTTCACAGTGTAATTGACATAACACTAGAGATATTGCATGAGTTGACAATCAGAGCATCATGAATATGAGGCATATACCAAAATGTAGCGTAAATCGATTACATATTCCAAGAGAAATGGTATAGAAAACTCATTGAGTTACTACCGAACGTACATTCATATCTGCGAAGCCATGAATTGACTCACAAAACGTCTTCTCAATAATTGCATGTTATTACTAAGCGAACGGTATCCTATATGACACTGCAATGTGCAAGTAAAATAACACAATATCGCTTCACCAGCATGCATTTTACTACATTTTGACGTTTTATGATCGTCGCGAATATATTATATATGGTGCGTTTTGGCATATTGTGATTATAATGATGAGTTGTTGACATTTCAACACTTTTACAACAGGAATGAGATTTTTCACTTTCGTCGAGGAAGTCTGCATAGCCAAACTCAAAGACGTATTTTCTACAATTGTGTACTATTTATTCACTAGATTGCATTCATCGCTCAGCATAATTCATCCTTGCGTTTTTGAAACAATGCACTGCGTACTATTATGAGTTTCACGTTTCACGAATAATGAACGCAAAAATCTATCTATGAAGGCTATCTGCAGAAATAATTCCTAACATGACTAATGATAATAATGGGTTCACTGTTGATATTTTGAAAAATGAAGAATTTCACGATTAAGGATTTTGCAATTACATTTTGCAAGCGGTAATTTACACTCATTCGTATTGTATACCTCTAAACCACCTAAAACCGTCATAACTACCGATAGGTTCTCACCTATTGTCTAATGTATAGGCGTCCAACAGAATGTTTTTATAAAACTTATATTTCCAGGCGCTGTTCACGTAAAACAACAAAGAAATCGCCCAGAAGGCCAAAGTCACAAAAACTAGTTCAGAAAACAACATGCATACGCGGTTCGAATCAGGAAGAAAAAAATGGTTTCTTTACAATATTTAACAAGCATTTGCTTCGTTTCCATTCCTAATTGTAATTGAAAAGTGAAACTTGTGTTTAATTTCAAAATTCGTTGTATCATCACTCTAACTGGGAATCTTAGAGGAGCGAAGAGCAGCGGCATTGTTTGGCAAACAAAAACTGGCCACAAACACGTCAAGGAAGATCAGGTTGTGATCGAGAAATAAATAAAGTCTTGCGTCTTGCTTTTCATTTCTTCAATTAAATTGGTTCACAAAAAAACAACTCTAAGATCTTCGCATTAAATCTGTTGCCAACAGCACCAAGTAACATTTCAGCCCAACAGGATTGACATTAGAGCAATTACGATTCCGATACATCATGGGAATAGAGAGAGGCACGATATCAAACCAATCGAGCGACAGGTTTGCGAGCGATTGCCAGTCATGCTGTCTCTTACTAGAGCAACACACGTCGATTTAACAGTATAATTGATGCGCCCGACCGCCTCATTTCAATTTTTATTGTTCGTCGAAATAATTGTAACATACCAGCAAGCATTGTGCTAATCGGGCCACGGCCGACTCCTATCCGCTAAGCTGAGAGTGCACCACATTTGTACCCGGATAACCGATCACTCTTCGCACATTGCACGGAGAACGCAGATCTGAAGTGTTAGCATCGTTGGTGCATCCATTCATCATCGTGTCGTTGCAATTTGCAATGAGAGCAGATGCAGAGGATGGCCATTATTAGCACTCATTTATCATTCCGTGCACGCCGCATAAGACCAGCTAGGACGTTTGAGGTGCGTTGTCGCGTTCGTCGTCCGTGACCGAGTAACTAAGTCGACGACGTAGCCAACTGCAGAGAATATTGCTGCAATTTCGATTGTTGCAACTGGAAACTAGCAAGCCTGGCGGTCGGTGGGAATCGAACTTGGAACATATCACATAAAATCGCAGAAATGTTATGATGCATGTCTTGTGTTGTTACGGTTTTGGCTAGCATGAACATTAATGCGTCAATGTGAGGATATATATTGTGTGAATTGCAATGATTTTATGATCTTGCTGTATGATGAAGATTGGTGCAGAGATTATTTAAATTTCGCTCTACAAACGATCGTTTTTGATGTAGTGTTCCGTTACGCATATGGTTTTGTTCACACATTTATCTGAGAGGTCGTCGTGGATTCTCAGCGTAACTGAGAATGCAGCGTTGGAATCTGAGAACATGGTGGCGTCGGCTGAAATGGAAGATGTCCCATCGGAGGCGACAATGTGACCGGTTTCGCATAGTTACGATGGGATGAGGAAAAGTGAAAATGATGTGAGGTTTCACGATCAAGTTCGCTTACTCATCTGAGCTCATGCAGAGTATCGGTTACTCGAGTGGATTTTGTAAAAGTTGTTTGATGCTTGATGCTTCTCGCCTTGTCCGCGATCTAAAACTAATATGACACCGTGGACAAGATCAAGACCATCGGTCTCTGTTTCACTCGGTCTTGCTAGAATTAAACTCATCGATCGATACGACGTTCATTATTTTGTGATCAGTTATTTCAAATTTTTTTTTGAGGGTATGAATTTTTCTCAAAAATCTGACCTTCACGAAATCACGAGACAAAATTTTAGAAATATTAAATGTCATTAAATGTCATTAATATGACTAAATAGTTAATATATAGGTACATATAGAAAAAGACTTCACTTTCGTATTTAGGCAACATGATTTGTGCAATCAAACTTTTGTTTATATTATAGGGGCAAGATAATTATGCATCTCACCAGATCACAACTTTTTATATACTTACACGTTTTTTATTTATTTTTAATACCGTGCATAGACTCAACAACCAACAGACCTAAATTAAAATAAATAAATGTATCAACTTATTCGCAAATTTCGCATGAATCTGCCCACAGACATCGCGATTGGGTCCCCGAGCGTAAGTCTCGACATCTGCCCATAAAATTGTCAACTCTTGAATAATGTATCTGGCGATTTTGCACGTTTGCTGTCTTTGGATACATATATCTGTTGCGTCTTTCCTCCGTGTCCAAGGACCACCGCCCAGCTGCACGACAAGCGACAGGTTGCGCAAGACAACAATGAACGTGGCCGACAATTACTATCTCGATCGGTAACAACTGAATTAGTATGCTCTAATAATAGCTCCGCCGCCGACGACATCACATAATAACCAGCAAACATAACTTCGATCTGAGTACCTCTACGTACTTTCCTTTCCTATGCGCGTGTTAATACAGTTTTGTGAAAAGAATTGAGATTTGCTTTAGTCAAGAAAGTTCTAAGTCTATAATTTTATATGGTGTGTAGTCAAGATGTGAGAAGGAAGTGAAAGAACAATTCAAAGTTCGAAAATCGCTTAGGATTATCTTGAGTCGTTCTGTGACCATGCATAGAAGTCTGAGAAGGCGGTATTGGTTATGGCGCGATGAAGCTTATCGAAGAGAATGTGATCATCAAAAAGTTCAACCCCAGTTAACCCGCCGACAAATTTACTCACGTTTTTTCAGAAACACAATTGGCATTAAAAAAACCTGGCAGCTGAAAGCCCAAGCGAAAAGCGTACCATATTTTGTAATTTTGTGATCGTTTAATTCGGCAACCCATGTGCAAACGCACATTCTTTACCACATTCTGTACCAATAGCAACAAAACATGGACAATCACCGACGTGTCACGGTACCATGATTTTCTGGTGATTGTATATTTACACGTAATAAACGTATATAGTTATACTTAATACGTAAAAAAGCAACCAGCAGCTGATTTGAGAAATTTGAAACCTACACTGGGTTAGTGCCAGGGGCGTGCCGTCCATGGAATCAAGGGAATCATTGATTCCCCTCGAATTCCCAATAAATAAATGAAAACATATTTTTTTTTAAATACTGAACTACATTCTTAGCGATGTAAGTAAAATCACATTTTTTAATAAACTTTCATCTTATGTTATGGAATTGATAGTTGATACGAATTCAATTCGGAACTCCGCGCAAATACATCCCTCGGCAGAGAATGCGTTTAACGCAACCCGCATCGCTCGACTCTAGCTCGTCCAAGGGAATCACTTGTTTGAAATGCTTCTCCCGTCCCGTGCTGTTGGCTGTGCAGCGTGCTAGCAGCCAGTCGCTGCAGCGAGCCGGCCGCGCGGCAAGCGTCGCCGGCGAGCACGGCGTGTCAATAAAAGCCCAAAATATGCGCGTGCAGAGCACGGGCGAGGCCTTTAGGTCCACAATATTGTTCGTTACTCTTCCAGGGCCAATATCATGTCAACTTTTTGGTGCATTTTGCTCATTATGGCAGCATTTATCGAGTTTTAAGCTGAGGGGAATCACTCTACAAGATTGCTTCCCATGAGATGTGCGACAAGCACTGGGTCTGAGTCAGCCTGCCGAACGATGGCCGGGAACAGCCGAACTTGTACCGCCTGTCTACCATGTAGCAAGGGACAAGCAATGACATGCAGTCGGTCGTAATTCAGCAGTCAGCAGCAATTAATAATGAGACAATGAAAAAGATTTGATCGATCATCGAAAGATTCATTACCGTCATGTACCATCTCGGGTTTCCTGATGAGGCTTTCATGATGAGGAGGAGGCAAATTTTTGACCCGATTGATTCCCCTATTGATTTTTCCACGGCACGCCACTGGTTAGTGCTTATTATAATCGTTTCTAAACTATGGGCATTGATCCTGGGCTGGTTTCGTCATTCTGATACAATTACAACAGCGATGGTGATTAGCGGACAGGACAATCAATATTGTGAACGTCGAGACTCGAGACACAATCGTGAGCGTAGAAACGAATACACGATCACCAATACGATTGCCAGTGATTGCTCTAGCCTCCTGCAATTACATCACACGCGTTGCCTTTGCCTTTGCCTAACAAGTACTCGATCATTGTCTTTTTCTTCATAAATAGTAAATAGTAAACACAAATTAAGAAACGCTTCTGAGAAAAGCCAATGCGAATCTATTTTTATGGTTGATTTCATTTCTCATGCCAAACTAGTTCTAGAAAACCGGAACAGTCAAAGAACGCAAATGTTCGATGGAATGGAAGCAATAACAATTTTATTATTGGATTAATATTGCCCGTTGCTCAAATGCTCAAGTATGTGAAATTGTAACGCCAGTAAAAGCACGTAAAAGCGTGTTCTTCGGGAAACTTTATTGCCTTGTCATCCGATGTATAATGGCTAAAGAAAGTGATGCATGGATGCGAGCTAATGCCGAGTTACGCGAAGGGTGTCATTTACGTGCAGAGATTCGATCGCGGACGTTTCTCTGCCACCAATTTAACCTGAACCTTCAATTTAATCAAGGAAAACTGATGGGATGGTGTATCAATTTATTTCACGGGCGCCGCCCACTGGCGATGTATTTGCATGAACGTACGGCGGATACCTGTATTTGTATAAGTTGTAAGGTGATCGTCATTGTTTGCTTTCAACTCGTGCGGGTCCAGATAGAGCGAAGGAAAAGCTGACCCAAAGAATGAAATCCTTTGCCACAACGCTACAACCAAACGATCTAAAGATGTATTAAAGCTCACGCTATTTGCATAATGAATAATTGAGCTCTCGAAAACCAGATGCCTTTCACGAAGGAAACGATGAAAGAAGTGTGCCTCTACTATATCTACTGCACACTTATCTATCAAGCTGTCAACAAACGTTTTGGTTTCAATGCAGCGCAGGTAATGAATGTGGTCGCCGGGGTCAAGACGATTGTGTATATCCGGCAATGAGATGCAAGTGTTAATTAAATTAGACAATCGCCGAGAGCCGCGTGTGAACGTGACAATATACTTTCACCGTGGGGCACACGAAGACGTCGGAGGAGAGGCAGCCAGGACGGAAACAGAGAAAGCATCTTCACTTATGCCATCGGATCTCGTTGTTGTCATCTTCCGGTTCGACGAATAATTGCATAATTTGCGACGATGGAATCTCGGCTGTACATCCACATTCCCCGTCAATGAGGAAATGTAACTTGACCATGTTACCAACAGTTTTATAACAGATTTTTTTCCGTACCAAACTTGGAATCATTATAGCTGCATCCAAGGTTTCACAAAATCTGCAGTTACAAAATCTGCAGTGTTCTTCGAACACTTATTCAAAAGAACTGTGTTTTACATTCTTTGTAACATGGAAAATGACCCTGGCCGCTAAAATGTACGAGTGTGTAAAACACTTTGGGCCAAACATCGAGTGACCATGATCACAGGGCCAGATTGTGCCATCTGTCGAATTGAATATGCGAACCGTAGAAGAACAAAGATTTGACAACATTTTTTATTAGAAACGAAATACCTACCTTACATCGTTGAGTATATTATAATAAAGTCTCAATGCTTACATATGCAACGGGTATTAGCATTCATGTTCGAATCACACAAAGACAACGTAAGTGCGGCCGACCGTCCGTTGTTGAAAACTTAAAAAAAGCCAGTGGTTTGTTAATGGGATCGTCTTATTGGTCTTATTGGACTGTGAACAGATAAACATAACTTTTTCATATAAATCTGAAGTGGGCCTTGATGAGTGTGCCTCATCACTGAAAAACTAGATATTTGCGCGGGAGGAAAGGAACCGGGAAAATATGCTAAAAGACCGGATAAAAACCATGACCTCTTACTTCCCAACAACTGCTCTACCCACTGAACTGTCCGGCCACATTATTTTAACCTCGCCAAAAAGGAAGTCACCAAAATCTAACTAACTCACTCGAGTGCAGAGTTAATACTTATACGAAACAAGTAAAACGAAACAAGTCCAATCCCAATGCCAATGAAACTAAAGCTATATCTCTAGAGCAACCGCTTGTTTCCTGTCCACAGGGTTGCTGAGCCTGCTGACGTCCGTCCTGGGCGCCGACAACGCAACAGCGAACGAAGATGACTCCCTTATCGCCCGTGAACGTCACCGACGTCTCATCCCTTACATGACATTCTACTACGCGGGCCAGCAAGGCGGCGATCGTTCCCGATACCAACCCCTGGACGCCGCGACTTCGTATTCATCGCACAGTCTCAAGCCCACCCGCGGATACACCCCCATCAAGCCGTCCCCGCAGATTCCCTACCCGGCGTCTGGGCCGGCGACTAACGTCCGTTTCGTCCAGGCCATCTCCAGCTATGACGCCCCGGCGTACGCGACTAACAGCGTCTACTCGCCGAACAGCATGCCCTATTCGGCCAAGTACAACCAAGTCAGAGTGCTGAAAGCTGCGTCGCTCGCCCCCGCGTGGGCAGCCGGTGGTAGCAACCGGTACCACACCGTGCCCTACTCGGCCAAATACAACCACGGCGGCAATTACTTGCCCGTCGGTTTGGCGAACAACGCCGCCTCGTACAACGTGCCATACTCAGCGAAATACAATCGCGATGAACACCTTGCGCCCGCACACACCGCGTCAAACGATGCGAATCTCAACTACGACGACAACTATTTGCCGCAAATCGTGACAAACGACGCGAAATACAGTCACAAAGACGCGCTCCTCGCGGCGTACCCGCCGAAATACAGCACGGCGCCGGCGTACGCGGACCTCGCGTTCTCGGCCAAGTACCGGGAGACGGGTTTGAGGTCGCCCGATCGGCTGCCGGAGACGCCGAGCACCCCTGTGTATGTCGAACGCCAGCCCGTCGCCGCGTACAAGGCTGCACCCGCTCTGCACGCGAGCCAGCTGGACACCCTGTCGCAGATCCTGGACCTGTTGCGGCAGGCAGGGCGGCTGCCCCCCGAAGCCGGCAGGACGCCCGTGTATCGCGTCGCGGCACCCCCGCCGCCGCCCCCGCCGCCGCCGGCGCCAACGACGCCCAAGCCGGCACCGAGCATCGATGACGACGACTACGCGTACTACGACGACGACGACGTGGACATACCCATCCCCAAGTCACAGGCCAATATCAAGCTGACGCCTCTCAAACGTTAGTATCGAATCTGAAAGCTGATCTGGTCGCTTGGATGCATGAGTTGGGATTGCCAATCGGGTGGTTTTAGCTAAGTCAATGCTCGACACCCAATAAACTGGCATGCAATAAAGGAAACCACTTTAATTTGCCAACGTTTATTGTTGCCTTCAGTTATGATATACTTTGTATAGAAGGGAGTAATCCTCTGGCTCCAAAATAACGAGATATGATTAGTGACTATGCCAACACTTTACGTAATCATATCTATATTTCATTTCAGGATATAGCTCAAGGATAGAAGTCTCAGACTTCTTTTAATGGGAGATAAATTATTTTGATGGCACACAGGTCTAAGAGGTCTAACTCCGCTCGTTTCCTCAGCGCCCTTCGGCACGTCTAGCCAAGCTTTCCCGTCGAGCAAAGGCGGCACCCCAGGCCGGCCGGGGGTGGACTACCCCATTCTGGCCACCATCCCCGAGACAGGCTTCGACTGCAAGAGTCAGCGCTACAAGGGATTCTTCGGCGATCCCGACACCAACTGTCAGGTGAGTCAAGGATTCAAGGACATGGCACGAGCATGCATCAAGCATCAAGCATCAAGCATCAAGCATCAAGCATCAAGCGTCAATCAACGACCATTGTAGAGGCGCTTTGGATGGCTCGCGAGTTTCTTTTCTTTCAAGTCGACCTCTAACGATGCTAAATACTGACATTTTTCATATCAAATTATCGGTAATTAACATTACATAAACGGTCACTTGCTATGATATTGCTGATTACATGCAAACGAATTCATGAATACAAATCTCGGTTTATAGTGAAGAGAAATTATTCAAAATAACTAGGTAAGGAAAATTCATGGAATAATAACGTAAAATTAGCTATACATTTAAGTGATGCTTGCCGAATTTCACAATGGTTTCTAATTGTGTATTGGAGGTACATTAATTGGCTTGCATACCCAATTAAGGAAGCTCGATCCGGCCCAACAACCGGGTGTGTGTACACCAATGTGTACACGCTTGTGTACGCGCTTGTGAGGTAACTCCGCAAGTACACTTGATATTATCCAGAGTTTTCGTCGCTGGTGCGTCCTGAATTGGTCCTTCACACGCGTCGTCAAAACCATTCGCAGGATGAACGTTGAAAGAGATGTGGAAGACAATCATTTTTGTTCACACTCTGAGTTGCTTTGCATTACAAAGCCGAGTGCGAAATTTTAGTATTTCACAAATCATTTTTAGCCAAGATGAGACACAAACCTCCACGATCACAATTACATCTCTAATAATATAAAAATATAGATTCCCATTTGCCGTCCCCACAGCATTACCACGATTTGATTTAACGCCTAGTGGCACTGTAAAAAGGCTATCGCTCGATTTGACTCATAAAACTCGGAAAAAGACCCGAAAGGTTGAAATGCCCGCTGCCGCTGTTAGCTAACAGTCTTCGTCTGTCCCTGGTCAGGTGTGGCATTACTGCGACCTGAACGGCGGCCAGGCGTCCTTCCTGTGCCCCAACGGCACCATCTTCAGCCAGGTGGGACTCACCTGTGACTGGTGGTTCAACGTGAGGTGCGACTCCACCGTACAACTCTACGTGCTCAACGAGCGCCTCTACAAGTACATCTTGCCCGTCACGCCCAGCTTCCCTGAAGACTACTCGGGACCGGTCGTCGATAGATACCTCACGCTCAAGTTCCAGGAGAAGGAAGAGAAGAGGAAGCTGAAAGAGAAGGAGGAACTCAACAAGACATGAAGCGCAAGGGGTGGGGTTGGGGAGAGCGAATGATTGGCGATCAATATCAAGGTGAGAGGTTGAATTATGGCAATTTTAAATTTCATCAACGTCAGAGGGGTGGGAGTAAAATCTTCTGTCAGAAGTATTCCTACGGTGGTCAATTTTATTCATGCATTCAAAATTATCCCAGAATCAGGGTGGGAAACGGAACACCTGCTTATGACAAATTACGCCCGGCGTGGATTAGTTATTTTGCATTTTATTACAATATTTTGCTGTAACAAGTTGTAAGTAAGTACCCAACTGGTTTACTCTAGGGGAGGTGTGTAGGTAATTGAAATGTCCCAATCACACTTTCTTGAGAGTCAGAAGGATTAGATTGCTTTTAAATAGATACGATTAAAGCCCGCTGGGAAACTATTAATATTCATTTTCACTTTCATAATGGATTTGACACAATCAAGACGTGTTAGTAGTTTTGTCCTCAATATTGATGCTAATCTGGGACTTATTCTCGTTTCCAGAGGCAGGGAAACCAGACAATGAATGGCGAATGCGATCAAGTGCTGTCTCGCCTCACAAAGCTATACAAGAATATCCACAAAATATTTCTAGGAGAAAGGTGATTTGTTATTGGCAAAGTCTACAACAGTAGCGAATTTGGACTTACGGAATTATTGACAGTAGTAGTACTAAGTAGTACCAATTTAACTAATAATGTGGGTGTGAATGAACACACTATTATATTTTACCTCGAAAACGGAGAAACGTATGAAGAATAATATGTCTCATTACGGATTGCGAATGTGCTGTGTTAGTTCCGATAGTTGGCTTGTCTTGAATTGTTTGAAAATGCTAAAGCTGACAAGGCGGCTTGTCTGGAGAGATGATGTTCACTCGCAAAGGGGCGATGGTCCCGTGACACAAGGTCATACGTTCACAATCACAACCCCAGCATCAACTTGTCAGTTGTCATGTTCAAAGAAATGTCACGACAAACCTAGACCGGAGAGCCAAGCCAGTCACCAACAGCCTGGTACCTCTTGAATGTGTCATTCTCAATTTGGGTATATTCTGTTTCCGAAATTAAAGCTTTGAACTTTGAAGGTCGCAATTCTCATCTAGTCATATCGTGAGCAATGCTTTGGTCATCCGCCATAAAGGGGATGCCAAAGTTACTACTGTAATTTTATTTATAATTTTTTACTTACTTTTTGTAACAATGAATATATTATGTTAACTAATATTATTCATACAATATCGTTTGAGTGCGGTTGTCCCATTTGGTAACTATATAGGTGGTAGTTACTGTGATGTGGAAGAGCTGACTGAATTGTTTTGTTTGAATGTCGATTTTTTGTGTTAATACATTACGATCTATATGGGTGAACCCAGGGTGAACCTATGCAATAGGCACATTCCCATGTCAAGTGATCAATACTTCTTGCAGTTGTATATAAAAAATAAAAAATATGATTTTACAAAATATGAACAAACAATTTTTTCCTAAATCGTAAAAGATTATAGCTTTTAGCAAAGCTGTTTGTTCAATTTATTAGCATTTAATCATTCTATGATGCAACAATAATCATTCGCTGTAGGTCTGACCAAGGGTCTGACCATCAAGATTTTTGAATCACGGAAAGCCGCGTTCGACAAATTATGCTCACCCATGATTCTATTGTTATGGCGAGGTTAAGGGTAAAAAGCGATGCGAGTAAAGCGAAACTTCAATTTGATTTGTGGACCTAGCCTTCAATCAATTTAACGGCATCAAGCGTGCATTTTTTTTGTATGTGTGTGCATACTTTGAGGTGGTGTAAATATAGCATGTCCTAAAATTTGACCCTGAGATCAGTGTTGTTTCAGCGGTGGTTACCACAGTCAAATAATAGACAAGCCATCGGGCATCATTTTCCACTCATTGAATATTTTATTGAATTCTTGTACCGGTAGGTAATGTTAGGCAATGCAAAAACTCGGCGGCTGAAAGAATTCGCGACACATGTTTCGAATTCGATTAGATTGGTCGTTCTGCATGTATTTAAAAACCCAGAAATCATTAATCCAAATAGCGATAGTGGTTATGTTGCGATGTCTTCCGACTGTAAATTCTTGAAGATTGTTCAATCAGCAGAATTGAAATTGCGTTCATCCAAAGATTATCATTCGCAAAGAGAGAGTAAGTAGTAACATTATTAAAATCGTACCTGTCGAGTTTCTGCCAACTGAAAACAGTCCCGCCTTGTTTTATTTGATGATTATCATTGCAACTTGGATACGCGGACACCGTTTAATTAGAATTCGATTACTAATCGATTTCCTAAAGGTTTATTTAATGGCTACTATTAGCCGTTGGCGCTACATGACAACACTAATTTTTGGTTAAAAATACGTTATTTTCAAAATTCTATCGCCAGTTCAGCCTATACCTAATATGAATGTATCCTCAAAGTCACATCGTATCGTACCGCTAATGGAATCGGGGAACATTCCTTTATCACGTAATAAAGTAGATTTCCCTTTGCATTTTGCAAATAAGATGCGATCACAAGTATTACCTAACAAGCTAAGTCTAGTAACAATTTTAAGTCACGTTTTTAGCCCCTAAACACTAGTAAAGACATGGCAAAAAGTACACTGCGATCACTGCTCGGCACAAATCAAGGTAAGGATAAAATGGGGGAACAGCAGATTTAGCCCCTTTGTTGACGGCAACCCGCGTTCCATGGCCGTATGACAAGGGACCGGATACAAAAATATTGGATAGCATCTAGGAATGGTTCACTCAGATTGATTTTTGATTTGTGGCAAACTCGAAGTTTTACAAAATAACATTTATTTTCTAGCCTATGATACAAAAATATTTTTCAACAAATGCCCAGTTTGCACAGAAATCAGGATTCTTTAAACTGGTAGATAATTGAACCACCAAATTATAAAAATGAGGCTTGAATTAAATGAGGGTAGTTTAGTTTTTTTGTATTATCACAAGACAACAAGAAATGAGTATTTTACACAGCATTACTATTTACATTGTGTACATATTTTTTGTGATATCATATTTTAAATCTTCTGTTGCTAACTAATGACTGCTAATCCTGGGCAATGCCAGTAACACTGAGCAACAATGACTGCCTTGAAAGAGAGCGCACAATGTTTACCGGGAATTTAAATTATAAGTACAATTGCCCTGTTTTCACAAAAAAAAAACAACAAACCCCAGAGCAAACCTCAAAAAAAATACTATGTACCTAATTACGTTAAATTGCTTTAGATCTGGTCAAGCTTTACCATCCCAGTTCTACAGAATACTTCTTTAACTGAAGAAGACTCAGGTCAAAATGTTTAACCATCTTCATATTTTTAAACAAATGTCTTCCAAAATGTTCAAAATTTTCTGTTCCTTTGGTGCTTTTCTTTCATACTGATTTAATTGTGTTCAGAGTTGAAAGGATACACTTCCTACTAGATCTTAAATGCAAGTTGATAATTTTCTTATCAGACATCAGCTCCCCAAATGCGTAGAATCATCATAACTGTCCCATACTGATCGGTATAATTTTCTGACATCCTTTGACGATATCCAACGCTTCAATGCTCGACATCAACAGTCCTCCGCGGTCTCCTCTGCCAGCGCCGGCCCCACGGCATCGCCGGGCGGCGAATCGGGGGGCGTGTCGGGAGGCGTGGCCAGGGGCGTGGCCATCGGAGGCGGGGCCGGATGTTAGGTGCGCGTTAGCCGGGCGAATCGCTCTGCGCCGATGCAGCTGAGCCGGTAGCCGCGGTCCAGGTAGACACTCATCAGGCTGATCGCGCCAGCTTGGTACACCGACAGCTGGGACCACGGTCTGCGGGCATACGCCACCAATGCACGGTCACAATATAGCAGCGATGGTAGATGGACGATGGTGGGTTAATTTTCAGTAGATTAATAAGGATTTTTTCTGAAGTTGTCTTTTTCTTCTATAGTAATTACTAATTAAAATTGGCAGTGATATGCAAAGCATTGGTTTCTTTTCAAAATTTTCACGCTATCTTACCGCAGATGCTGCCTTGGGTGAAAACTGCTTGGCTTCCACAGGCAAGATATTGATTGATTATTGGTGCTTAACGACGCACTGTTTTGACAACTGGCCCTTTGGCACTGGTCTAATGGCGTCGGTGAATGAAATGGTGATGATGAGGGTGATGATGAACCTAACTTAGTCTAGAAGGGAGGAGGGGAAACCCGGTGCCGGCACGTAGCCTACTCCTGTCGAAAAGCACCAAGGGGACCACCGGCTTTGCGTCCCTTCCGAAGGACGGTACAACTCGAACAACAGGATTCCTCCACTAATCCGTGCTGTCGAGAGGTTGACAAGCAAGGCGAGTGAAGTTGTTGTACTAACTTCAAACCCTCCAACCTCTCTCCCGAACAGAACTGACCATGTGCATGATGGTCACCCATCAAACACCTGACTCAGCGCGATGTTGCTTAACTTCGGTGATCTCACGAGAACCGGTGTTTCCAACATGCCAAACCGTTCGGTGGGAAGATATTAAAGGGTCAACAGGGAAACACAAACTCTTTAAATGAAGGAATTGTCAGTAACAGTATGAAAATCAGAGAGATAGTAGTAATAAGCCTCAAGGTTAAAATCCTTATAAATTAACACAGATAAATCTGGATACACTGCAGATAGAAATAACAAAACAACAAGTCAGAGTTGTGGTGTGATTTGAACAAAAATGCAAATACTCGTTGAATGTAGGTATATATTTTGTATCAAAATTTGTATAAGTACTGGGAAACGGTACCTAACGATACAAATTTTTTAATGGATATTTTGTTTCTAATAATAAGCCAGAGTGGAATTTATGGTATTTATTTTCTTATTTTAAATATACCAGAAAATTTTTAAAAGTTAGCTATTTAAATACCAAAAAAGTCTAACAGACATGAGTATCTTTGAAATAGACACACAAACATACAATCAAAATAAACTTTGAGACAACATAAATTGGGTCTCTGAACGGTAAAAACCTCGACGGTCGCACCCGCACCGCCGCCGCACTCACCCGTTCTTGCGCACGTCCCACAGGCGCAGCGATCCGTCGAGCGAGCACGACGCCAGCTGCTCGCTGTCGTGGCTCCACGCCAGGTCGTGCACGCAGGCCGTGTGGCCCTTGAGCTCGGCCAGGAGGGCGCCCCCGCCCAGGTCCCACACCCGCACGCGCTTGTCCTCGCCCGCACCGGCCAGCATCTGGCCGTCGGGGCTGAACGCCAGCGCCTGCCGCACCCGGGAAACAAGTTGGATGTGATTATTAGAAACTAAATATCAACTCCAAAATTTCCATCCGTGCCGGGATTTAACCCGGGTCTTTGCCTGTCCGGGGCACTGCACTTATCCATTATGTCAGACCGACAACCAACTGTGGAATTGATATTAAGTTTATTTGAGTTGTTGGGCTCCAGGACTATGAATGACCATAGAAGGCGCTGAATGTCGCATGAAGGCACACGGATGTTTGTATGGCGTGAAACTCGGCGTGCAATGCCCGGTGTGACTGTGATTGTGAGGAGTGTGCGGAGAAATTGCATGCAATATCTGAATTTTGATCCGTATTCTCTGAAATCCATGTCTTGAAATGGGCAGTGATGGGGAAAAAAACTGACATTGTCAATGAATTTTTAGACCATAGCCTTTTGAGTAGGTAAAAAATAAAAATACAGTGTCTTGGAGGCGATAGTACTAGTTGTTAGAAGCATCTTGAGTAGTTAAATATTTTAAATGCATTCATTGCAGCATTCATTTCAGCTTCAGGGCATTGGCCAACATACAGAATTGGTTATTTAGAAGGCAGTCCAAATATTTGTTATTAATTTAATACCCATCATTTGCATGTAAATGGTATCAAACAAATATTGAAAATACATGCCGCTTGAATTCCGAAAAAAAAAAAATTATCCACAAAAGGATTTGGGATGAGTTTCAAGTGATAGAAAACGAAAAGCAGGCAATATGGGTATGTGTGACAAAATTTAGTTTGAACTGTTCCTGATTCGTCTAAAACCTTGGGGCAGAATTGACTGCATTTCGTGTAGATGTACGTTACCTGTATGCCGCCCCACGCCCCGGCAAACACTCGCACCATCTTGGCATCCGTTACGGACCAGAGACGGACAGAGCGGTCGGTGGAGCCCGTCGCTAGGTACTGCCCGTTGGGGTGGAAGCGCACGCACTGCAAACCAAGTGCCGACGGGTCAGTTATTGCTAGCGGGGGTGCTGGAGCTTCAAATCTTCTGTGTTTGCTGCTGCTGTACAATGGACCACATGCAAATTTCCCATTCCAAGGTCAATAAGAGAACATAACACATGTATTCCCTTTAGAAAAGAGTTGTCATCTAAATTTGAATGTGTTCAATGCAAATTTCTATTAGTGTATTTGGAATGTATTACCTAATAACTGGTGATCCTTGTTTATAATAGTATTGGTGACAGTGCAAGTGTGCACGTCACAAATTTTCAGTGTAATGATTGCTATCAAACCAATTACAATCAAATTTTATCTTAATAAAGGTAGATTCCAAGTCTGTTTGAAAACAAAACCTGAAACATTAGTTTCTCTCTCAAAGGCACGTGTTTCGTTCGTTGTACGACCGTTTCTAGCAGCTAGTGGCAAGCTCATTTCATTTTTCTTTTATATTCATAATTCATGAAAATAATAAACACTGTTCTATAACCTGGTGCTGATTGTAATATGTAAATACTAATTAACTTATATTTCCTAGCTCTAAGAACATTTAAGTATATTTTAGTGAGTTAGCACTAATGTCATATTTATATTGTAAACTAGCATAAGAGCTGCAAACAATAATAAAAACATACATACCTCCACATCCTGGGAGTGTCCGGCAAATATCCGAAGCGGGTATATCCGGTCGAGGGTCCAGAGGCGGGCAGTTTGGTCTCTGGAGCCGGTCACGACGGCGCCCAGCGGGCCCACGTCCATGCTCCAGATCGGGTAGTTGTGTCCCCTGCGTAACACACCGACACCGTAGGTCACCATCAGTAACAATGCGATAAGGTACATCTAAAACTTGGATACCTGAGACTTGGATTACAAAGTCTGGATAAAGGTTAACTATTATAACAAACTACAGTTAACTCCCAATTTAGTACATTGATACATACAATAAGTGGCCCAATTTTTAGTAGAGGTGTGAAGCAAGTTTTAGAGGATGAAAATATTGGAATTTTGTACTGTAAAAAAATGTTAAATTTTTGATTCCAGTTTTAAATAATCAATAAAAATAAAAACAACACTACACAAATTTGCTAGTTTATCAGTTTTTTAGCTAACAAATTCATAGCCATCCTTGGTTTTATCCATCCCCAATCACTGGCCAAGGAACGCCACAATGCCAATGCCGCAATAGTTCTCTACAACACTAACGTCGGGTGTAAGAGTTTTTCGGACTAGTTCCCACCTGTAAATGGCGACGCAGCACCCGGTATCGCGGGTCCAGGCACGCATTGTTCGGTCACGAGACACGGTCAGCGTCAGGTCCCCGACGGTGGCGATGTCCTGAAACATGCCGAGGTCAAACGAGCTGCAAGCAGTTGTAGCAAAGCTAGTACGATGCTCATTGGCACAAGGGAAAATTAATGATGGTAGATGATGTTGCATTACGGCTCTAGGAACACTAAGAAACTTAGTTCATCTAAAAATTAGGGATAGTTAAATGATAAATGAAAAAATATATAGTTAAAATGGAGATAACTTGAGCATTGAGTTGGCTTTGATCACAATGCCAATCACTGGTTAAAAACAACAAGAGTAGAGCATTTTTCCCAGTATGGATGTGTACTTGGGCATCCGCATGGCACAAAAATAACCATGCATATTGTAATCAACTATTTTTATAAGATATGATCAGATTGGATCAAATGAGAGCAGAGGGCTAAGTGGGGGCGAACCTGAACGGGTGCCGAGTGCCCGCGCAGTGTGGTGTACGAGAGCGTGATTCCGGGCTTGCGCACAAATTCGGCGGGAAGTTCGGGATTGTAGCCCGGCATGCCGAGGTGGATGCGCGAGACCGGGTTGACCTGGAGCGGCGCGGCGGCGACGTGCGGACCGAACAACCGCACGTCGTTGTCCCAGCCCACCGCGGTGGTGTCTCCATCCAGACGTCGTGCACAATACACGCTGCACAAGTGCCACACAGGTCAAAATTTGGACAAAATACTTCTTGTTAACAGCTACAATTGCTCTTACGTTTCCCTGTCACAAAAATACTAATAAATCATGCTCATTCAGTCAATGATACGGCAATGATACAAATATGAATGAAAGTAACAAGAGCAAGAATTGTGATTCCAGTAGATAGACTTCCAACATGTAGTTAAGTCAATTAGATAGGTACTAAAACAAAAATAATCGATGCAGCATACTTGAATCTATTGTTCTTCACCGTAAAAAGTTGTAGATCTGGAGGTGGGGCAGGATTATCTTCTACCGCTTTTATTGCTTCGTGTAATTGCGACAGAGTTTCGTCTTCCTCCTCAACCTCGTAGGACTCTTCTCCCATGGGCTCGCTCTTCACCAAGTTTAGGTCCACTGCCGGCAAAACGACATGATCTTCTTCCTGATTTGCTGTACTGTCAATCTCCAAGTCAAAGTACAAGTTTAGAACCTGGAATAGGTATACAATTAGGTATGTACTATGATTACCGATAACTAGATTATGCTCAGAATCAGGTACCTAGTGTATTTTGTACAATAATTTCCATTTACCTGAAGCAATGCCATATGGCCATTAACGACTAGATATTTTTGAAGCATGATAAGAGCTTTTTGTGAAAGCTTAGCTCTAAACTTAGATGAGCGAAACCGTTCTACCACAGTGTTGACCATAGGTACATCGTCGAGTTGAGCATTTAATAGTCCATCAAAAAGTTCTCGATCACTCTCACTATTCATGAGAAGGCCTTGGTGACGTTTCAAGAAACGCATGGTAACATTTGGAGGGCAGCTCATGAACATTTCTATATACAGATGAACAAATATGGGTGTAATAAGCGGAGACAATTCTTGACAAAGATCGTTGTTGAGTTCACTGATCCACGTTTGCAAACTGAAAAATAGAGACAAAAAATGGGTTATATTCCTACATGTTGTTAAAAAATTATCTTGTCTAGTAGATGTACATTTTAAATGTGCATACCCAGAGAATTGATTGTCGACCTGCGTCATATCATAGCTCATACTGCTGTATGTGAAGCTGTAAGGAATTGTTGACTCCTTTTCAATTGAAGCAACGACTGCCATTTGCTGATGCGTTTGGGTCAAATGCATGTCACAAATTCTCACACTCTCGGAATCCTAAAGATATTTGTTTGTTAAGTGAGGTTACATACTCGGCTATGTTGCTTATGTCAAGTAAATATGTCTGCTTAAGTTTAATTACCACGTAATGTCGACGTTTTAAATAGGAACCAACCGCTGATTTTATTATCTCGTTTTTTGAACGTTTCATCTTCATCATGATGATAGATATAAATCACACAATTCAAAAACTACTTCTTAACACTAAACATCGCGCACCAAGCTAGCATCGTGCATCAGTTTGCTTCTGCTGATCGCCCGCTGACAGATGAAAAGCGAATGAAATTTGAACCTCGCTGATTGGTCGATCAGCTCCAACCAATCAATTAACGTTGGGAAACAGCTGATGTTGACCTGTTGGACATATTGACATGACAGCTCGATATAGAAGTTGTCGGTATGTGTGTTGTGGTTATTTATTTAAGTAAAGTATCGTGATATTATCGTGATCTACGTGATTTTTAGTTTGAAAGGGTTGAGAACCGGAAAGCTACATTTATTCAGAATATAAATTTTCGTAGGATCGTCACCACGTTTTATTTTTAAATAGGTCAGCTCTAGCTTTCTAGTTAGAAATCTCTTGCATCCTACTACATATTTATGCTGTAAGACCATTGATTTTGGAGTAGGGCATTTAAAGTACCTAATTCGACACCATGGAGCAATTGTCACCTGTACGGACTCGTGGGGATGGAATGGAAAATGCTGCTGATGAACCTAAGATAGAGAAACTGAAACTACCCAAGACCAGCCTCAGCAGCTCACTTATGTACCGACCAGTTGACTTCAATAACGTCTCCACTCCACCACCTCCCATTCCTGAAAATATGGTGAAGCTAGTTCCAAAACATGCCATTCAATACAAGAAAAAGAAAATAGGAATTATTGGTAACATGTCGTCAAAAGAGCCAAAGTTTGTTCCCTACGAACCTTACAAAGCGGCAGTTAATCCTATGATCCCAATTGAGAAAACAAAATGTGAAAGAAAGGAGAAAAAGCACATAACAGATCTGAATGATATTAGAATGGCCAACTTAGCAATTCAAGTAGAGAAACAAGAGGCTGAAAAAATTGCAGGCACTACGTCTAAAGAATGGGATGCGGAAAAGAAGGCAATGCAGGATGAGATGGCTGCGCTTAGGGAGGAAAAGCTGAAGCTAGATGCTCAGCTTAAGTTCCAAGCACAAGTTAACTGTGACTTGAAGACGCTGCTAGTGGCTGCTGTTGGTGAAGATCTCGAAATGAGAGTGCAACTGTTGACAGAAGACAAACTTCAGCTTGCCAGAGCGCTGCTAAGCTCAGCTCAAGTCTGCACGAATCATCAAGAGAGAACGGAATTCCTGGCAGGCCAGTGCGAGGTTTGGAGAAGTAAATTTCTTGCAAGCAGGTACCTATGCGGTTTTTTTTTCTTAAGTTTGAAACTGTTCATGGGAGTCATGATGTCAACTAAAAAGACATGCCGATTTGCAGAGATGAAACTGTCAGTTGGAAATGAATGTCTTTGATTTTTTTCTTGTTATAAACAAATGAACTCCTATAATATCAAGCATATGTTTTAAAACAGCTTAATGCTGGAGGATTTGGCGCACCGCAAAGCAGCAATGACTCACCATGCCACTCAACTCGAAGACATCACTCGTAAATTGCTGGAAGAGCGAGCGGCAATCTGGGATTCGGAGAAGATCACTTACAGGTTCTGTAAATATTGCATGTTGCCCAAATTTGCTGTTCCATAATTTAGGTTTATGGCCCATATTTTGTATTAACAGAACGTAATAAATGCTACTGTAGAACCTTTAGCCCCAAATAAATGCCAAAATCCATGAAGCACATTTGGGCAAATAACACAAATGTACAATCATTTATCTCAACCTTTGAGCTTGTGTGAAAATTCTGAGATCCAGGATATATTTTTTTATATTTTGGTACTTGAGATGGATAGATTTACACATGTCTAGACTAAGACTTTTGGTCTGTAACACGTCCTCGAAAAGTTGGCGACCGGCAAGTACCAACAATACCCCGTTCCCTGACAGGTCTCTGAGTGTTTTGCGTGACGGCTTCGCACCCGGCACGACCAGTCCGCTACCGGCAACGACCAGCATCGTGGAGCTGGCCGCGTGCAACGAACAAGCGAGCAAGGCTCTGCGAAGCCAGCTGTTCGTTGGCCGCGACACTCTCGAGCCCAGCCTCGACCATCTCACACCAGACACCACCACCGAAGACTCCGCCCTCAAGGTAACACCAGTAATACGCTATTTTAACCACTAGTTAGTTGCTTGATTGTCATGAGTTCCAGTCTCACCCAGTGAGTTCCAATTGAGCTATTTCATTGAATGAAAAGTGACGTCAAATACCCACTAAGAAAAGCCTCCTGGGTTTTGATTTCCTTATCTCCTTTGGTTGAAAAGGTCCGTCTCAATCCAGCTGGCTTTTTTAGTGGGCATATGACGTGATTTTTCCCTGAAAATTCTTACCACCTAATTTTCACTCATTTTTTACAATATCATCATGAGTTAAGAGTTGTGACATACCATTTTGATCCTTCTTTCATCACCAAAACATTCTAATGTGGCACTGAATAAATTTTCATGAAGGTGTCCGGTCCATATTTCAAACAACTAACATCTGTCGCTGGTTGCAGCTTCTTGGGGGAATCGTTGGTCTAGAAAGACAAGACGCAGCTTGCAACGCGGTGATGGGAGCAGCTATCGCCATTGCAACGCGGCAGCCCGTGTGCTGTTCCCATTGCAGTGGCGAAGTGAAGACAGTGTGAAACTTTGCAAGTTGTAAGTAGTTGGGAAAGTAAAACTATCGAGCAAGAAAGCCACCAGCATCCCAGATTTGCAATGTGATTTTCGACAGTGTTGAAAATTATTCAATAGTATAATCAATAATAGGTGCCATGTGTTAATAAAAGCACCAAACAGTACCAAAATATCGGACAACTGACATTTGGCATCAATGCAATGTTAATTTGTAGCAGAAAATACTGACCAATTATTTTCTGTGAAAAACAATTGAACTGCATTTTAGCTTATTTTAGGCTGTCTTTATGTATGACTTGTCTTAAGACAATCTGGGTGGTGTCTGTGACATTGCTAGATGCCTATTTAGCATGTTGGCTATCTCTGTGATCCTGATCATGTGCAAAAAATGTTCGTCGAAAAGTGTAATCTGCTCAATTCTGCTCAAATGTATGAAGTATAATGAATGAGACTTACTCAACAGAGCTTGGAGAGGGGGGTTTGGTCGAGTTCAATTATGGTGGAGTGTTAGGTGGTTGATACAATCTTTGTCAGGTCATAAAAGTGGTTATGCAATGTGTTAAAGTTAAATTATTGTTTGTTTTTGTAGTTACGATATGTGATGGTGATGGAGATCACATATGTTTTATAAATGTATGCTGTCTGCCTACTAAAGTTAAATGTTGTGTGAGGTGTAAGATTAATAAATTACAATGCTGAACACTAACTTGCTTTTCCTTAATTTTTACCTAGTATCTTTGTGTTTTTTTTTATTATTTTATTTTGAGGCATGCCAAATCTAACAAGTTCAACTACTCATTCACATGACTCACACAGTGTTTTATGGGCATTATGAAACGTCTCGGAAGCACTTCAGAGTTCATATTGACACAAAGAAGGTAAGAAGTAGTACTATTTTTGCAAAGCAATCACAAAAGCACAATTTATTTTAATTCATATTCTTCCTCGCAAATTTAATCCCAAGTAGTGTGTGCCAACATTACATTGGCCGAGCTAGATTTGATCTTTTGCCGGTTTCCGACATACCGTTGCATCGCTTAGGTACTAACATCGATCAGGCATGTCGGTTTTAGGCTCTACTGGTATAATGGAATTATTTCAGAGAGCATTTTTGTCTGAAAAATATATATTGTAATTGATGGCTAGTCATATTAGTAATTACACAGAGGGAATTGATGATTCATTTTAAATCCAAAAAACACAATCGTGCATACTCATTTTATGGGCCAATTAACATAATTTGGCCAAATTTAGTACATGACAAAGAATAAAGCTAAGAAGGTACATGCCTGGAGTTATTAGAACTAACTCTATGGACTACATGTATACATAGTTTTTGATCTTACAAAAATTACCAAAAATAAATTATAATCACATATGACTTGCAGCTTACAAGAGATCTGGCATCTACCGATGTCCATCAGGTTAAAGCTGCGTTTCGAAGAGAGTTCCCATCGAAGATCCAATCATTTGAGAGCTGTGATGTGAATTGAAATCGGCCAACCTCATCGGCTCGCCAAACTCCGTCACCTGGTATCAAAATAAAATATCATGAAACATGAAACATTCAAACTATGCAATTTCACAAGTTTTTTTCCAGTATTTTTCTTAAAATATCTTTCTTTATTCTTGTTTTCTTAAAATACATGGCCATGTTTTCTTCAACTAGGGCATCTCAGGTTATTTTTCACCCGGCTTGCCAAGCTTAGCGATGGAATTTTTTTGTTATCATCCAAAATAGGATTGAATATGAAAAAGGCAAAACCCAAGGTTAAGAAAACCGCAATCCTAAGATTCTGTAAGTGGGTTTACTTGAGAGCAAGGTCTCACCTTGCCGTCGGAGACAGCAACAGTGCGATCGCAATCAGCTAGCGCTCCTGGCGGCAGCTGTCCAGACACAACGAGCACGGTGGCGTGCGGGAGAAGTTGTCGCACCTGCGCTGGGCTCACGTAGCACGACTCTTCCAGGACTACCACCTACGCAGGGACACAGACATTTTGGTACCGTTCATCTCGTTATCCTCGGACAGGAGTCGTCACACTGCTAAACTAAATTAATCTCTTAGTAGAATTTAGAGGTTTGGGAAACACTTTTGAAGTCACAAGTCATTTACGGTAAATTAACACGGAGGTTTTGGGATATTGACTTTGTTATGAATTGAATAATTAATTTTCTATAACTGAAAATTTTTGAGTTTTGTTGGTATGTTAGTATTTTTTCAATAAAAAACCTAAACAATAATTTTTTTAATTATCTCATGTATATTTATGTAAAAACTAAAAAGGTACTATAGTTTTTCCCAATTTTCTTCAGACAATTATTGGCCTGGCCACTATTCAGATAACGGGGCATTTATTTCCCAAATTGGGAAGCAAGGAGGTTCCGGGTCCCCTTAAATAGGAAATTAATTGAAAACCCTCATATAAACCCTAAATTGGTTTATATAACTAAGTTATAAGTTATATAAGTTAAGTTATGTACGTTATATAACTATAACTTTGAGAAATTGGTGTTACTGGTGGACGCTTACGCCAGTAAGCAATTGATGATGGGATAGCTGAGCATATATATATATAGCATTCCTGCTCAGCTATCCCATCAACTATAACTTTAATAACTTAATTAATAAAATAGGAGGATTTATCCACAAGCAGTTAAGCCAAGTAAACTCATCAAAAATCTCACCCAGGGTTTAGCAACCACTGCTCTTGCCAACCACAGCATTTCCCTCTCCTCCAGGGTGCAGGGCCCGGCCAGCCCCAGGTCCTGCAGGTCAGGCTTGGACGGTAGACCAACGTCATGGAGCACTTTCTGCATCTCTCTGACGCCCATCATTTTGTCGGGATCGACAAAACGTCGTAAGTCTCGGGCAAGCGGCGAAACCAGCGGCGCCCCGAACGGAATCAGCGCGAGACGACGACGGTATTTCTCTAGCGGCATGCAGGCCACGTCTTCGCCGCCGAGCCAGATGGCACCGTTGGTCAACGGAGAAAGACGGAATAGAGCAGCCACGATCGCTGACCGACTGCTACCGATCACACCTGGTGACAGTTGGATTATTGAGATTATATGTTTATTATTGTTCATTTCTGTATGTCTGGAATTACATTTAAAATTTAAATCAATAAAAATTTGACACTGGCTGTGTGGCACTAGTATTAGCAGCTGAGAATTTCATGCAAAAGGAATTTAAACCAATAAATGGAAATACTAGTTGAAAGCTTTTTCCAATTTTTTTATTGATCTATCTTGGTCGGAGATAGAAGCTACATCAGATAAAGGTATGTAAGGTCTCTTATTCTTAGAGAGTAACTACTAGCTTTATGTACAGAAACTACCCATAGGTACAAGAAATGATTTTACTTTATCACCATTATCATTAATCATTATTATTGTGTAAAGAGCTCTAGCTCGATAAAGCTGTTCTGAATTTGAAAACAGCAAAGCAAAAATTCTTCCAGTCATGTAGCCTGGCACGGTGAACTCACCGCAGCACTGTCCTGGCTCGACGTTGAAGCTGACTCCTGAGAGCGTGGCGGCCGTGTGAACGTCATCATATACGATGCTTCCGTCTCGGATGTCTGCCGCCGACTCCACGTCCCAATCCAGCGCCTCGCTGTGCAAAGCCTGCGACCGACGGAAAGCTCTCAGAGCCACAGCTTGACGTGCACGCACTGAGTCACTTGCAGTTGCATACATTTTCATATGAATTCTTTTCAAATTAATTGATAAGAGTTATGAGCAAAGCCAGCTAAGCAAATCTTCAATTTGACCACTTGCTGAAAAAGTTCCCAGTGTGTTTTGGAAGTTTCGTGTTTTCTTTGCGCTCTACAGGCCAAAGATATGAACTGATTTTGATGAAAATTTAGGAAAATTTTGAAAACCTTCAAAATCTCTAAACTTTGATCTGCCACGTTTTTAACCGTCATTGAAAATTTTAGAAAAACCGAATTACCAAAAAAATTAATGTTTGCAAAGATCAAGCTCAATTTACTTAGATTGAATCAAGCGTTTTGTAAATTATGCTATTTCACTATTTGGATAATATGCTCTTCTAAATCAAGCCATGCAAATTTGAAGCTGGTCTCATTCTTAAACAATGATCCATCCACCACAAACTCAATGTTCATCGGAAATCCTCATGTTCATGGAAATCCATTTGATTTGCCAAGATTTGGGTGTCAATTTTACCTGCAGATCGGCATGTGAGCGCTTGAGTGCGTGACTGCCCGATTCCATCTCGACGGAGGCCCTAACGGCACGACGCGTGTAGCCGCCCAGCTGCCAAGCCGCAAGCAACACCGCGAACAGGAACGCGTCGTCCGCAGGAATTTTGTTGTTGGACACAAACCACACGCCCCCGAGGAAGATCACTGGAAGGACAGGCCGTTTTAATATCGAGTTTATCGATTATCGATGAAGTGATATCGGTTGATTTCCTTGCTGGCCAGAGTTTGTTTATTTTTATTTATGTTTGATTGATCGCAGACAACTTCCAATTGTCTCTTGATAGTCATATTATGACGATTCATTTTCAATTAGTATACATCTCCTATAATTGTTGGTTTCATTCTAAATGTAATGGAGATATTTATAGTTGGAACAAAATGTGAGGTGATCTGCAATGGAATATCATGAATACCTGCTATAAATTGAATTCGAATGGTCACCCATCTAGATGCAGCATGAAGGAGGTAGAAACTGGTGGCATGGATATCACACAGCATGCAGAACCTGAAAATAAAATTCTTAGTTCCCAGTACAAGTTGAAGAGGTTGGACTGATTGTTCTGACTGGTAAATAGCTTTTTCCTACAAATGCCGATTTAGAAAATATAAATGTAGTACTCACTCAGCATAAAATTCTGTGTTTTTGGCAAGTGATTGAATAGTCATTCTGCCTTTGACAGTCGTCTGAATGAATTCTTGAAAATCACGTTGTTTGGAAATCTCCATGGCATTAATTTGAGCAGCAGATCCTCTGTAAAACATAAAACTAATTAGAATCATTTGTTGTTAAATAAGAAATAAATAGCAGCAAATGGAAGAGTTTATAGAACTCACTTTTTAGTATTTTATAATAACCATTGACCACAGCAAGTACCCACCTGTAGATAGCAATGAACAACACAGATGTGGCATAGAAGAGGGCCAGCGGAACAAAACTCCAAATCTTGAAGAGGAATAGCGTGGCAAAACCAAAGAGCATTGCTACGTTTTCAATGCAAGACCCTGCAGCCAAAGGGAGCTTTCGAGATACTGAAACCACATTATGGATAAGTACATGGGAGTTGTAATGATATTTTTTTCAAGAAATAGAAAAACATTGCAAGATTTTCATCAAATTCACAAAAAACTCGAGTTGTTAAAATCGTGAGAAAGCTTACACAATAACGTGTGCTGCAAGAAGCATTGGAGCAAGTTTTGTGTCTCGCTTGCTGTCGACAAGGAGGTAGTGGGCGCTGCCATCAATCGCGACAGCCAGTCGCTGTGAGACCGGTCGCTCACCCTCTTAGCCGTCTGGTAAATCAACAAAAACAATCATCATAAAATAATGTGGTAGAGGCTGCTCACTCTATTGCAGAGGTTTTGTAGCAAAGCATTGTTATTTGTGACACACTTGCTATTGCCTGCTTTCCATTTAAAAATAATTCAGCAGTATGTAATATTTGTCTGTATTTTCTCAAGTTCTGATGAATTAGACAATGCCAGGAATTGTCTTTTAACAATGCAATGATCATGGTGTGATTCCGGTTTCATTTTACAAATGCAACCTACCATAGCTAAAAGTGTGACATCTTTATTTTGTTCCTTCTGTACCTGATACTACATAATTTTCCGAAAGCAGTCGGTCCAGCAAACGGCTGGATTAGATTTCCCTAACCTGAGCCAGCAGCAGCCGCCAGACAAGTCCGAGAAGAATGGCGCCGCTGCCGAACAATACGGCGATCAATCCAAGCAGCGACTGCCGCTCCAGCTCGTCGAACATCTCGTCCCACACACTGATCCGTTCATCGGGGTTGCTTTCTGTGGCGTTGGTGTCCGTGGTGTTGTTTTCTGTGTAGTTAACTTCCGTGCTGTTTGTTTCCATGGTGTTGGCTTCTGTGGTATTGGTTTCCATGGTATCGGTTTCATTGGCATTAACACCCGCGGCGTTGACTTCTGTGGCGTTGGCTTCCATGGCATTGGCTTCCTTGGGGTCGGCTTCCATGATGTTGACATCCGAAGTCACGGACGTTTCCGTCCAGTTTTTCTTGTTCGCCATCAAAGAGTCCGGCAAGTCAGACAAAGTTTTCACCAGCGATTGTGCTGCCTCGGTTGCGATTGTCGTATATAACGTATCTAACGCCTCTAAATTATCTAGCGTCGTAGTGTCCGATGCAATTTCCAATAGCGAATCAGTCATATTCATGACTGTCCCGTTTGATGGATTAATTTTGATTTTGGTCAATTTGGTGAGATTTAAAATGTCGAAAGGATGTTCCAAAGGACTGAAAAAAAATATATAGATTGATACTTAAATACTGTTATAAACTGAGTAAAATACATTAATAAAAATTCATCTTCTAAATGATATCCATCTATGAAAATCTATATCTGTTCAAATCAAGTTGACTCAACATGCTGACACAGTGAACCTCGATTGCTTCTAAGATTTCTCTTACACCCAGGGGCCTTACCTAGCGCTGCCAACGTTTCGGTGCTACAGTAGCACCAGGTATTACTGTGTTAAAAGGATAGGGAAAAACCGGTTTTTCACTAGCACCGCCGTAATACCAGCCTGTTGTCCGCGCTAGGTAGGGGCCCAGAGCTTATCACTGTTTTTGAAATTGTTTATTGCAAATTTATTGCAGTGCAAGCATGGAATTGAAGCTAAACAACAGCATAGCCGGTACCTACATGCCTACAGGAAGATCGTGTCTGCCGGTGCTGATTACGTTGACCATTAGCAGCACGATGCTGAAGCAGAAGACGGCTACGCTGAGCGCCAGCACCGTGGCGGTGACGGCTATCCAGCACTGGGGCGGGCGTAAGACGTCGGTAAACTCGGGTGGGGCGGAGAGCGTCGCGGAGGCGTGGGCTTCCGTCGCTGTCTCGATGCTGGCCCTGCGCGGTGACATGGGCTCCGTGGCCGCCTCGCTAAACAAATCGTCTGCATTCAGATGTCAGTTGGCTTGGTTCGGGAGCCAGTCGTAGCACATGGTGCTGGAAGAAGAAGGTCTCTGAATAGTGTTGAACTTCACAGGCTTGTGGTGAGTTTATATTTTATATACCTAGCAGGAAAACAATTCTGGTTTGTAACTTTTTGAACCAAAAGACGTAATTATATTGGATAGGCTATATATCCCGCCAAACAAGTTGTACATGTCAAGCGTTCAATAATGTGCAACATCTCTTTGAGAGAGTTAATAACTAATAAGTAATAACAGAATCATTCTACTGTTCTAATATCATTCTATGGTAATAATAAGTATCAAGAACAATATAAGGTAGTACTTGATATACAGTACAATTCATGCCATCACTTGACAGCAAGATTTTTGTGTAAGTCTACTTTGCCTGCCAAACAAAAACAATGTGTGTAACCTGGAATTGCTTTTAGTACTGAAACTTACAGAAACAGTGGTCGGTGAGGGTTCACGAGAGTGGGATATCTGAAACCTTCGGCTAAAAGTTGCTCGTGTGTTCCTTGCTCGATGATCCGGCCCCCTTCTAGGACGAAGATCTCATTGCAACGGCTCAGGAACTACACAAACAATAAGAAAATTGTTCTGAAACCGATAGTATGGAGTATGTACTAGTGATTATTTATAAAACATTAAAATGTATTGCTGAAATTACTTCAGAATATTTAGGAGGGGTTAGATAAAGATGTTATGTTTGCTCCGTTTCCTAGCACTCACCTGAATGTTGCTTGTGGCCAGAATGACAGTCTTGTCTCTGAGACCCATCAAGATGCTACGGTTGAAGACCTCCACGCTCGTGCTCTGCCCCACGGCACTCAGTGGTTCATCGAGCAAATAGATTTCTCTGAAACAGTGAAACAGATGGCATCGAGAAAGTAATCTGAGAACGTCTGGAGACCTTCAGGCATAATTATTGGATGGGTTAAAATTACTTCCAATCTACCTACAGCGTAAACCATACTAACAAGATAATATTTTGTTAGTGTCTTGGAAATAACTGACCATGTAGAGCAGGCATAAGAAAACTCTGATTGAAGATTTTGGGTTCTTGTGGCAATATAGAAAATAAAAACTTTCAATTATATGATCGGATCTTAATTTCTAATATGAATAATCGTTTGACCAATACGAATAATCGAGTTTTGATCGATAGCTTGAGTTGGCCCAACGCAGAGCTTTGGCCAAACTTCAGACAAACAAAAGCGAGCAATATGTTTTCTGTTTAGCCAACACTGTTCCACACACCTGTTGGGACAGTAGAGTGCCCGGGCTAGCGCGATGCGTTGAGCCATTGACAGGCTGAGCACGCATTCGCCAGCCACCGTGTGGTCGTCTTGTGGCATCGTCGCAAGCTCTTCGTGCAGGCAGCAGTCGTGTAGAGCCTTGTAGTACCTCTGCTGGTGGATCTGTAACATTATTTTGAAGCCAAAGAAATTTTCAATAACAACTTGGTTTGGATTGGTGTGAGAAATATCATTGGTTAGTTTTTTTGTTGTTTTCAAACTTTTCTGGGCTTGCTCCTAGCAAAATTAATAATCAAAGTCAGTAGTCAGTTGTATTGAAGTATGAAAAAAACGTATCTAGACGGCATTTTTACATAGAATACATACATAATACATATACATAATATACATAATATACATATACATAATACATATACATTTTATAGAACAAAGTTGTTAAGAAATTATATTTTCTGATAGGTATGCTGATGCAAGAACTGTCGTGGATTAAATCTTTGTATTGAAGGGTTAAAAACACTGATTTCATTTTGCATCAATTGCACTCACAACAGATGGTACTCACTGATAAGCACTGCCTCATATTAATTAAAATTTGCCTTTTCCCATCTAATCACAGGCTCAGGTTATTGAACCAATGGAGATAAAAGAATCACAACCCCACTGACTTTTGATGGCTATCTGCATGAACGCCGCAATCAGAAGGCAACGGGACCAATATGAACACAGCCATGGGAACAGCAAGCAACGTACCGGCCCGCCAGCGCTGCTTGACAACGTGACGTTGTCGCGGATGTCCGCACGCGGCATGATCCACGGCGCAGCGCCGGCTACGTGTGCGCAACGCCCGGCACGCATCATGAAGCCACGGCTCGCCGGCATCTGCCCCAGGATCGCCAGCAGTAACGCCGAGCTGCCCGAGCCCACAACGCCCACTAGCATGCCCTGCGGAGAACTGGCCGTTAGACGTTTTATGACTTGCGGTACCGGCGATGGAATTGCCCGTTGAACTACGATGTCTTCACTATTAAAGCTCTGCATGTTGAAGGTTCAAAGTTAAGTGATTCCAATAAAACTTTTTTTTTTTTTCTGATCCTGTCAGTAGCAAGTTCTGCTTCAGGAAATCAAATACTTAGGAGAAATCATCATACTTGCCTTATCAATCTGCATTTCTATCTCCACTAATTCTGGCAAATATTGCATGCCAATTTTTTCTGCTTTCTTCCTCCTGAATTAGGAAAACAAGGAGGGTGATGTTACATTCAGCATAGTTAGGTATTCCATATGATACAGATATATAGAAATACGTGGGTGGTATTGGTGACATACTTGTGCTTGGTCATGACGGGTTTCTGATTGCGGCGCATGAAACTGGCGTTATTGATGATAACGGCGACTTCTTTCGCAATTGGCTTCTCACGTTCCTTGTAGCTTTCCCCGTCCTCAAGCACCAGCACCTCCTTGGGACCAAAACAAAAATAATTAGCTTGAAAAATAGTAAAATGGTATTTACTATTTTCAATCGAGCACAAAGATATTGACTCAATAGAATATATATTTTATTTAAACAGATTAGTATATTTTTCATACAGTGTCTGAGTACTCTCCGTTTACTTTAATATTATGTAAGAATCAAGAAAAAAAAATTGCCAGTGCAACCAATAGTCATCATTGAGTGGCTGATGGGGAAAATAATGAGGGAAAGCTGAGTTTTTTTCATGAAAACCCAGCTTTGAATGTTATAGATCTCATGAGTGTTTTTTTTTCCTTTGGTACCTTGAGATGGTCAAGTGCCGTGAGAGCTTCCGTCAAGCTTCTGAATCCATACCAGAATCGGAACATCGAGTCTTTGACGTGAGTGAAGAGCAGAATGATCACCAGCAAATTCTGCAAACAGACATGGGTTGAATTCTTAGAAGTAAATGCTGAATATCTGCTCCACCAAAATACTGATCTAATCTAATGGCTTAGATGATTTCATGTTAATGATGTATAAAGAAAAATTATACCCAAGGGATATTCATTATTTATTAAAAGAAATAAACCTATATATGTGAGTAAAAATTTCGCCTCTGATTTACTTACGACTTCAAGCGGGATTTTGTCCATTTTGCAGAACAGGAGGATAGCAGCTATGAGAGGCATTGCCTGAAGAATCGACTCGCTGACTGAATCGCAGAAGAAAGCTCTCACCATGTAGACGAGTTCTAGTCTGTGAAGCCCTGAAGGAAGCAGGGTTACACTGGGTTATACTGAGGAGTACATAATAAGTGCAAGATCCAACAACAATAACAAAAAAAAATCTTTTTGTAAATCAACGATCAGGTAGTATTCGAAATCAGCTTTATACCTGAAATACTCTTAGAGAAAATCTTTTCGCAGACTGTCATCTTGACGAGCTTGAAATTGTCGAGGAGTTGGAGGAGACGGACGTGGCGGAACGTGGCAAATTCTGCCGCTCTGCTCGACAGCAGCCCGGACAAACTCACCAGGAGCCACTAGACGGCCAGAATAGGTAAATTCAAAGTCAACAATAATCATGATCCAACATAGTTGCAAACATGAACAGAACCGGTATCGAGTAAGTTGTTATTGTCAATAGCTGTTAATTTGAATACTTACCAAAAGCAGAAGTGTAATTAAGAAGGAAGATGTGATGAATATTGGGAGTTTGTGTCCAGGAGCCATAAGCACGATGCAGGCCAACATAACGATCGGAGCCGTGATGACGTGAGGCCCGTTTATGACAGCTGAGTGGATGATGCCTGCATCTTGGAGCAGCTGGAGAAAAGATTGGGAGCATAGTTACAGATACGCCTAAATTGCAGCGTGCAAGCTACAAGCTGACGTACCTTCTGCGACGAATGACCAGAAGGGCCGGGGTCGGCAAGCTTCAGTAACTTCTTGTAGGTCATTGCCAGAAAAGCAGACCGTAGCCGGCCGGCAGTTCTGAGGAGAAAACAAAAATATTCTTTTGAGCACTAAGCCAAAATCAAGTTAGAAATAATATACCTATGCCAAAACTTTTAAAACCTTGAGAGAGCAAAAATTGGCATTGACAGAATAAAGGTAAATTTTGAATGTAGACATCTCATGTTTACTTCTAACAAAACTAATGGTACCTGCTGGCAATGCTGGAACTCCAAGCTTTGAGAAACGAGGCTGTTAACTCGATACCGATGATGATGAATGCAGCTATCATCCGATCAAACCACATCGGCTCCAAGTAGAGGAAGTAGTTGACTAGTATCCACTGAACAGGGAGTGGACAATAAAATAGCAATTAATAAAATATCAATGTCATTGGATTTTTTTTTTAGAGGATACGAAATCTCTGCTCAGATTGTGAGCTTACTGGAGCCAGGAGCGCAGTCATGACAGCAATGACCTGTATGATGGCCGATATGATGACTCGAGTTCTGACGAATCTCCAGGCCACACAGCCGATGGAAGCCTTCATCTGGCCACTTCTCACCGTACTGTCCATCCACATGTTCTCCAATCTGAAACGGAAATCTCGCTTTATTGGCGCACTAATATAATCGTTCAAGAGATTGCATCAGCATGTGTTTATTACCGGAGTCCGTTGATATCACAAGTGTCTGCGTGAGGTAGGAACATATCATTGATTCGCGTTCGATACGTGGTCCATAGGATTGAGGATAGCCAGTGGAACGTGGCATAAGAAAAGAAGCCAACTTCTTCCAGAGGTATTGTTGTTGTTTGTCTGCAAAATTGAAAAACAAATGTTGTGTTGACTAAGATTGATTTGGAATTAATAACATGTTCACACAAACATTCTTGATACATGCACAACACATCAATGGCAATCTGGGCTTGCAGCAATGATCAAAGAACAGAGACAGATAAAGATTTTTTTAATTAAAAAGAGCTGAAATTTCCTGGCTTTACGTTACCCAGAGGACGGCTGAATGCTGGTCCTGATCGGCAGCAGCGTCTGAAGAGCTGTCTTGTACCGGCCAAGACCCTGTTGAGGCACATAGCGGCTGCTACTCGGGACATGAAACAATGCCATGCATCACCCACTGTCGCACAATCATGCTACCACCACACGCTCAAGTCTAGACAGTGTCCTGCCACTGCCTACAACATAATGGTACCATTGTCCAGCAAGGTTGGCCATTGAAATTACATCAAGACATTGCACACTACATGGGTTTTGTACAAGGTAAGGTACCAGAAGTAGTTAATATGTAAAGAACAGTGTTGGGCTTGAACTAAAAAAACTTCGAAATAATGCATTGTTGAATAGTAATGACTGAGTATGACTTGTCATTTCAACAGTCACCTTAAGGAAATGCTAATTGTTTTAAAAATAAACACAACATATTTAAATTTCCCTCTTCTAAGATAGGAATGTTGTTCACACAAAAATACAGAAAGATAACATAACAGAAAGGCTGGAAAATACACAGCACTGTGTTCGAAAAACAATATGGCAAATAAACGAGCGAGGGTTTTAGTTGAATTGCGACTGTGTAAGTTACCTGGCCGGAGATTCCTGGCCTCGCAATCGCTGATAGTTGCTCTCGGTGGCCAATGTTGATCCCAAGCGATCGCTTAACATTGTCAGTCGGTGTCCAACATCAGTGTGATACCAGCTTTACTAAGTCTACCAGGGTGTGTCATCCAACCACGCTCTTATCAGTTACCTGTGCAAACATCGAGATAATCCCAATCATTGGAGGCGCATTGTGTCAGTGGAGATCTAGGAAACGGGTCAAAATGTGGCCACACATCTGGTTATCTAATGATGTTCATACTTAATCAACAAAAACTGGGAAATGCATTATCAAGATAAAATATTTACAAAATAGAGTGTTGAATTTTTGGAAGACATTGACAAGGGTACTTTCCTATGTGCAAAATGGGTGTAACTGTTCATCTGCTATTTACTCATCCATTGAACATATTCCATGCATATTTTGCCCAATGGTGGGGTACAGATCCTGTCATCTATCAATTTGTTACAAATAATTTTATCATCTCTTCTAGAGTATCCCAACAAAAAGGGAAGATTAACATTTTTGGATGGATGTTTGCCAGTGATGAATTACATTAAAATGGACACATAGATTTACAATTACATTCCGTTTTATTTTAATGATGATTGATGATTTTTTTTTGTATTTAGGCACTATATTATAAAGTTAGCACCAATCTATTTAGTGAAGTTATGTCTTGTCATAGACAATGTTGTTACATTAGACAAATACCTTGTATTCAAGGTCTATAAAAATATGTAAATGTAAACAACAAATTAAAAACTCTTCATAAAATACCTGCATTTAATTAAAGGTAGTATTGTAAATTGTAATAAAATAATACTATGTATTCGGCAAGTACAATGAATTAATATATCAGTATTAAAAATAAGATAGAGACGTAGGAAAGAAAATTTTAACTGCGCACATGAGTTTGCAATGACCTTGCGTTAAGTTAACCTGGGGAAAACATATGGAAGATAATGCAGTTTGGCTAATTCTTTGTTCAGGTCTCAGAGCTACCAGCTTGAGATTCAGCAAGTATATAATTTGTAGTTTGTACCGAGCCCATAAAATTATAATCTACACAATATTACGAAAATTTGATGAACACGCTCAAAATTACATACACTTCTAAAATTCTCATTTAATACCTACAGTAATTCATTAAGGCACTCTAAAAGCAACAGTCATTATTAGGCATTAAATGGCAATTTGGTTCTATTTAGATAAATCAACTATAACGATTGGTGGATGATTGGTGGATTCCACATAACCATGTTCACAGTGTTGTTCTGCATGCAGTTGCAGCAGCAAAACTGCTACACACGCCCATGGCCATAGCACATAAACATAATATTATCTGCTACGTCTAGCTATGATTCTTCTTTTTGGCCAGTTGTATCATCTCCTTTCTCCTTCCAAAATGTAAGGTTGTTTAACAAAGCCATGTTTGCATTCAAGTGTTAAAAGCACATTGAAACAGCTTTTGGACATTGTAACCTTATCAACAAGATTTTGTGTAAAAAGTAGACCAAAAGCAAAATTGCCAATTCTGGAGTGAGAATGTATCCTCATAAGTCATAAGAAATGCATTGCCACCCAAATTTTTATCACCTCTAGAATGGAGTTTTGAATGTGGTCTATTAGACAAGCATTGCAACTGTGTAAAACAGACTTAGACAGCAGGCTCGATCGATGATCATGGCGTATGGCGTACAGGCGTATTGGCTTTCAGGCGAACGGCATTCAGGCGGCTACTTTCTTGGGCGTCTGTTCGTGGGCCTTGCGTAGCCGTCGGCGCAGCTCGCCCGGGAACTTGTCGTAGCACTTCTTGCACACCGGTTTCAGGTCGTACTCGTAGAACTTGGTCTTCTGGTTCATCTTCTGGTCGCACACCGAGCACGCAAAGTGGTGCACGCACCACGCCTTGTTCAGCGCCGTGAACACTGTAACAACACGCGCCGGTCGTTGGGTTAGGACAATGCGTTGCGATCCAAGGAGAGCTCTAAGTATAGCGATTACGATTTCATCTTGGACTGGTACGAAAATTGGTATGATAATCTAATTTAACTGATTAAACTAACTATTTTAACAGTTTGAAGTCTAAAAAAGAATTAAAAGTCTTTGTTTTGCAAATATAATAGAAATGGAAAAATTCAATTCCAATTTAACCGATGCCTGTAGTTTAAGATTATATAATTTCAACTATTTTTACCATGAAACGGCACGATCCAACGTTGTCCATTAAGCAAACCTCCTACCTCTACTGATAAAATCATTTGTTGCAACAAACATCAACCTCTGTGATTCTCTGTGAACATCTGTGATTTCTAGTTTTTCTAGCCAAAACTGAACATGACACAACAAAACAATCAAGTCAGAAACAGGGCCTAGAATGGAATTCAGTTACTTTTTTAAAGGTGAGACAAGATGAGAACTTTTGTCAGTGTTTTTTATGGAACAAATTAATGCTCTCATCTCATCGCCGACTATCGAGCCGTTGAGCCAGCAGCCACATCTACACAGTCAACAAAACCCTCGGCCACGGCCACGGAAAACCACCGTCGCGGCACAGCACTCACCGTCGCCGGCGCACACTTGGTTGCAGACGTGGCAGAGATTGCCGAACAGCTGGTGGTAGTGGGTCTCGCAGTAGGCCAGCCCCTTCTTCTCGTAGTGACGGTGTCCGAGGAACGGCTTCTCGCACTTGGCACAGACAAAGTGCTCGACATGCCAGTGCTTGCCGAGCGCCGTGACCACGCGCTCCTCGATCGGGCGGCGGCACGCGCCGCAGATCGGGATGCCCATCTTATCGTGGCAGCGCAGGCAGTAGAGCTCGTTCTGCGGGAGAGGGCGCGGTCAGGCGACGTCGCAGTTTCGCGGTGCGAACGCGGTCCGATTTTGTGACTCTAGCCGGGCAACTTGTGTAACAGGTTTAGAAGCAGTTTCTTTCGGCGCAAATAATGTGCCGCTGCGGGGAATTCTTTTGGTCTATTTCAGTTTTTTTTTAGATGAACAGGTACTAAGTGCTTTTACGCTTACTAAAATTTGCTAACAGGTGGAGATACTTTTGCTGACGTTAGAACAAATTTTTGCTCATTGAATGCAAGCACCTTCCAATTTGTACATCTTGAACATCTTTGGTCACACAAGAGAACTTTACATGTATGGGATGGGATGGTATAAAAACGTTTATAGGTAGCAGTCAGTTTTTCTTGCAAATATTGGCCTTTCCACAAACTATGTGACCCAAATGCTCTATTACCTACTAGTTATGCTAGCTACAGTCAATACAGAAAAAGACCGTACAGAAAAATATCTGACATTTCAAGGGTTATCAACTAAAAAATCAGTTTGAACTGATTAATAATTAAACCATTCTGGTACATTAACGATAGTTTACAGATATGTATATATTACAGATAATGATAACACACTAAAAAAAACTGCAATGTGAAAACTGCAAGTTTTTTCAACTGTAACCCGACTGTTCACAGCAAAATACTAAATAGTATCAAGTTGATAGCCATGGACAATGTTTCAGACACTAGCGCTCCCGAAAGGATGGCATCTTGTCCCGGAAAACGATGCGTAGCGAGAGAGTGGACAGAAGCGGCGGCACTTACCATCTCGTTGGCAGCGAAGCCCGGCCGGCTGCGCACCTCGCGCGCGTCCGAGTTGAGCTCGACGCTGCACGCCGTGCAGTTGAAGTGGTACGGGTGGTAGACCTCCCCGCGGAAACGCAGCGGCTTGTCGTCGATCAGGCCGCTGCAACATGACAACACGGCGTTAGCTCTCACTTGCACTTAAACACGTGTACCAGCCAATGCTGCCAGATAACTTGGCAGATAACTTGGCATTACTTTATAAGTTAAATAAACTGGCAGATTTGGGGTTAGTGAAGTAATTGCTGTGTGATCGCAGTCGCAGCATAACGTCACTAGATTCAGCGCCTTTTATGTTCAGCCCTCTTTCTGCCTCCATGGAGCCCAACAATCAAGTAAGCTTGATATCCATTCTAAATTTGATTGTCCGTAAAGCATAATTGACAATGCTTAGCCCCGGCAAGGCAAAAGATCAACTTTTGACCCCCGGTGCGGATATAATTTTGGAATGGATATTTTGTTTCTAATAATAAAAAAATTGACAGATAATTTCAGTATGTTGTACATTTAGGCAGAAGACCATTTTATGTGCCTGAGTTATGTGCTCCAAGGTCAATGAATCTAATAAGTGTCAACTCATGTGTCATTACTCAGACTCACATGAATGTTACCCCATTTAGGGGCGCATGAGTAAACTGCGCCTGGAGTACTGTCCATTTTGAAATGCAGTTGACCTAACCTTTTCAACCTGTTAATATCTAGCAAAACTCGCACTGTATTCACCCCCCCCCCCCCCCCCACCATCTAATCCTACCTTTCCTGACCCAACCCAGTTTACGTATTTGAATCATCTGTTGTCCAATCCATTTAGAAGATGAGTCAACTCATTCATTGACCTTGGAGCACAGATTACTCATGCACACAAAATGGTCTCCCGGCTCAATTATCAGTGCTACTAGGTTCAGACCGCCGACTCACTGGCACTTGTGGCAGACGTATTTGCCGAGGCCGACCGCTTTCGCCTTGGCGTTGCACTCGTGGCAGAGCGCCTGGCCCTGGTTGCGTATGAACCCGAGGTCGGCGAGCTCCTTGTCGCACATCTGGCAGCGGAAGCATTTGGGATGCCAGTTGGCGTTCATCGCCTTGATCACCCGCCCGATGACAAACTCGCCGCACTTGCCGCAGCACGGCGCGAACAGCACATGGAAGTCGTGCTCGCAGTACTTGCGCCCCTCGAACTCGTAGAACACGCGGTCTTTGAACTCGCAGAAGCACTGGGCGCAGCTGGGGCGGAAACGTTGCAGGTTGCGTTTAAGTTTGACACGTTCGATTCAATAATTACCCTGTACGCTTGGCGCTAGTAGTCGAAATCAATACAAACACAATGTGAAATAAGTTTTCAGTCACCAAATTATCTTTATTACTAGCTGTATTACTTGAAAACTGTAATAATAAAGTTATGCAAGCAGTTATTAAAATGTGTAAAGACACTGTTCTAGGCTGAGTTTTATATTGATTTTTATTTTGAAATACTAGTAGTAGGTACCTACCTATTTTGTTTTATGTGTTGGTGAAACATAAATGGAGATCATTTTGCAATAATGACCTTATCCTGTATAGAATAGACTCTTGAAACACCTGCTTCATTGTTGGAAGGCGGTAAAAAGTCGCAAACACGGCAGAAAAGTTTAAACATGGTTCGAGACTGGGATGCTGGTGACAAGAGTAGGGAACATGAACTTGCACAAGTGGGAAAATGCTGGGATTGGTCTAAGGTGCTTGTGAGTTGTCGGTGATGAAAACCGTTTGGGAGTTTGTCGATGAAATGGCTAGTTGTAAACGAGGCATGAGAATATATATTACCCGGCCATCAATTTTCGTGGGATTTCACTTGATTATGAAAATTTGGCAGATATTTACCGATCCATGGAAAGCATCCTAATATTATAGAAAATAACCATTTTTCCCTTGAAAGTTTAACCTTGCTTAACATGATTTGGGTGTTTTACACTCACACAAAGCATTTCTCGTGGAAAAGCTCTCCGTTCGAGTTGACGATCTTCTCATGAGGCTCAAAACCGTCACCGCAGCGGGAGCAGAACATGTTCCCTAGCGACATGTTCACACTGAAAAAAATCACCAGTAAGATAAACAAAATCTTTTCACTCTAATTTATTCAATTAAAATTAATAAACCATCTACCTGGAAACATCGCCTATCATATTATTATTAGATGGTGTTTTTGACTTTGAAACTACTTTAGGGAGTTCTGATTTTTCTGAAACAAATTTTTCGACAATATCATCATAATCGCCAAAGTTGGTATCACTCAGATGCCTGGTTGGATCGGCGATGAGCGCTTGAGCCGCATTATGTTCCAACCGACGCGTAAATAATTCACTGTGCTCTAAGGTTTTCAATGCAAACGGCATATTAGTACTAAATAGACCAGTGTCTGCCATTTTGGGTCCAAGCAAGCCTGGTCTGTGTTCCAAGGAGATTACAAGCCAACTATCTACACTTTTATGAGTTCTCGCAAACTCGGCACATTCATTACAAGTAACCTTTGTAATTGCCCCTCCCTACACCCATCCCCCTCCTACCTGCCTTATCACAATTGAAGGTAAATGTTGGTTCCCATGTGATAGGAAGCTTATCTAAGAGATGAAATCCAAACATGCTGAACATACTACTATTCATTCATTACTAGCTGGTAGGGTAACTTACCCGGGCATTGATGAGGTAATTTTTCAAAGTCTAGTTGATGTCAAAGAAGCTCAATGGAAGAGCTAAAAAGATGCAGTACAGTAAAATTAGATGCATATTATATTGGTGTATAAAAGTGAAATTCGTACTGCCCATTCCTAAAAATACATTTATTTTAAGGTGTCAACAAAATTAACATTGATGATGCTATTCTTGTTGACATATATACACAGGCTAATCAAATACAAAGCAAACCTGTCATACTAAATAGAGCGTTTTATATCAAACTCGGAGATAAAATGAATATAATCTCACCTAGCGCTGGTTACACATTGGTATCTAGATTTCTTTGTAGAGAACTTTAGACTGAAAAAGCAACACACCCTTTTTCCTCAGTGACGTAATTGACCTCTTTGGCTAATCTTGGAACACCAAATATGGGAACATATGGGATGAACAGCTAGCGCTCTTTCGAATGCATCATTTTCTCAGCTGATTGTTAGTTTAAGAACTTAAGCTAGATGGCGTGGCAATCGCAAGATTATGAGCGTAATGAGCGAAGCGAGTAGAGCGTATCTTCAATTACATTAAAAATTATTTTAGAAATTAGAAGTCAAAAAAATAGAAACTCTCACAAGGTCTCATTTTTATGATTTCTGAGATGCATAGATAATAGCGAGGAAAACTACATAATATTATAGCTATTATATTATAAATATATTATATAAATAGCTGTTATTTTAATATGTATGCATGTAATAAAAACGTCATTTCCAAAAGATGCACTAACCATTAATCAATAAAAAATGTAGGTACACTGGAAAATTTAGATAAAATCTAATCTAAACTATGGCTACTGGTAAACTATAGAGTGAGAAAGGTGAAGGTGAATTTTTTTTTTTTTTCGTAAAAACTGTTTTACAACAAAAATAACTGACCGATTTGTTTGAAAACACCTGCCAGATCTAAGTTAACAGATTTCGCAGGTTCCTGTAAATTTTCATCAATATCGGTTTTGCCTTTTGGTCTGTAGAGCAACAAACACAAAAAAACGTTCTAGATTTTTTAGCAAGGGGTTGAATTGAAGGTTTGCTTCAGACACTTTGCTACTTGGTGCCCCTCAATGAGCTTTTTCCTCATTGTTATGTTTTTTAAATAAATAATTTATTCACCCTCAAATGAATATACAAAATCTTCACATTTTGATCCACCTGTGAATATTTTTGTGTGTTTGTGGCCACTCCAGTCTATTTTTAGAAAGAAAAACTAACGTTCTTGAAGCTTCCTCAATTCCCACTCTCCAAATGTTTCTTTATTTCCTGTTTATGTTTGACTCTGATCACTATCTACGTCATGATGGGGAACAACTTCCTTGTTTATGTTTGATTGATTTTTTACTGCCAATTGATTTTGGTAGTAATAGACCTATTTCACTTAGAGACAAGTAGCGTCAGATACCCACTGGACGTACTACCCGGCTGGAAAACAATATTAATTAGCTCTGCTAAATAACAAAGGAAAATAGGGAAATCACAACCTATACATTGCTCTACCTGGCTTTAGCAAGTGGGTATCATGACGTCATTTTGATTGGTTGAAAGAGGTGTATTTTGACAGAAGTGTCTTTTCTATTGTTGTTGTGACTGTGTTTCATAAATATGATCCTGATAGGAGTTTGAATTTTGCTATCAGCAAAATCACATCAATGTGATTTTTAACGAGTATATTTTGCTAACCAGTCTTTATTCGACCACTTTTGGTTCGACTACATATACGAATAAAATTTAGGAATGAATATTTCGTTTCGAATAACAAATATTTATTGCTAATTCCACTCTCTTCATCATGAGTGCTGTGGAGGTATATTTGCCTGTGCCGCGCGCCGTGCCAATGGAAACCTGCGCGTTCCCCAAGCTACCAGCATCGCATCAGCATATTGTGCAAGAAGTTTGTATGGATTTCTTCTCAAGGCCACAAAATAGATTGTGGGATATATTACAAATACCATGCTCACATACAATCCCAAAATGGTTAATAAATACAAGCCAATTCTAGAGAGAAGCACTTGTATGGAACTCATCCTTACAACTTGTTCGGCCACAAGCCAAGATACCATGAAAGGCGCTATGTAAATTATCCAAAACGTGATGTACAGGAGGCATTTCACAGCTCCTGCATTTACAGCAAGAAGAGCTCTCATATCCTTTCCCCGAGCGCTCAACAAACCAATGGCTATTCCGATGGTCACGGAACCGCTGATCAGTCCCATTATATTTATTGCATGGTATCTGTGACCGCCTTCAACCAAGTCCCAGCTTTCATAGTTAATCAATTGGGCTTCTGACGCATTTTCAGGTTCAACCAAAAGAGTTTCGTATGTTTCGAAGTTCATCGTCACCAGATTTTCTGGAATTAAATTTCGAAGCAGATCAAATAATTCATCAGCCACTGTGACCTTTTTTGCTATTTGTTGCATAGAATTGCCAGGTCCATTGTCTCCAGCTTTTCCAGGTTGGACTAGCAAAGTAACAACTATCCCATAGGTGATAGAAAGCACTTTTGTTACCAGCATCCAAATGACAAACTGGACTCCAAGCTTGCCGGACAGTTTTATGTCGAGAGAGCCAATGGCAGATATCAAACATACCACCATTAGTGGCTGTGCCACACACTTCAACATGTGCATGAATATTTCGCCTATAAATCCAACATACATTGCTTCTCGAGAGGTGTATGCCGTATCCTTCAGAGCACGTAAGACAAACCCAAGTGCTACACCGCATAGAACACCAAAGATCATAGACAAACCAATAACATTTTTCCTCAACAGTACCCCCGTCCCGTGAAGACACGGCCCACAACCTTTTTTCTGGGGTCCATCGGCCATAGTAGAATGTATCAAAGTCTCTAACAGTGCACAGAAGATCTACATGAATGGGGAAGTCTATTGGAAAAACAACATAAGATGTATGAAAAAGGCTTTCTTGTTATCCAATGTATATATTTCAAAGCCTTCAAGATAATTCAATTAATTCAAAAAATATCAATTCCCATTTCACATTAACAGTATGGTTTGCATTGCTACAAGTGGAACATAATATTATTGAAGCCTGCAAGCATTCTGCAGTGCAATTCTGTTTATTTATCATTGGACAGCAGTTCTCATCTCATCATACATTAAAATATTGACAGAATTGCACTAGACTGTATTGCAATTCTGTTAATTTCTTACACTTTGGTGCCACATTTCGTTACTAAAATTGCTTTTTTTAAAATCGTTTATTAAATTCCTTCAAAATTCCTAAAATTCCTAAATTTTATAAAAAATATTAAATTTGTATGATATTGTACATTTGTAGAAGGATGAGCTAGATAAAACTTTAATATTAAAATATACTTGACATCACATCAAGAGTAAAGATCATAAAACATTAAAAATATGGAAAGAGTGCCATTTAAGGAGCAAGAATATTTAAAACACTTTACATTATCAACTAATAAAACTCATTTAGACTGTTTAGACATTAAGTTTCGACAAATTAAAACTCACAAGAAAGTAAAGGAAGCAACAAAAAAAAATCCAAATAGTTTTAACAAATAAAAACATTGAAATCACTCTCACCTACTCGTTACTCAATTTTTGATCACTTTTTCGCCTTCGATCTATTTTGGGCCGTCAATGGCCTTTTCAGACCAGAGTCCACCCTCGATAATGAAACATTATTGAGGGAACCTAACTTTCCATTCGGCACTTTGTTAGTTATCGGCACACGTAGATTGAGATCAGAGTTCTCCTTATTCTCTTGCTGAAAAACAAAAAAAGCTCTCAATTATCATTCTTCAATCCTGCAATGTTAATTACTTATCCACACAAAATCTGACTGAAATTTGCAGCACTACGGGGTGCTATACGGAATGATTCCGTTTTAAAATTATTTCAAGAATTTTAAGTCGAAAAAAAAGTTCTTGAGTACCTGGCATTCTCCCTCACTGATGGTCGAAACGTTCAGTACACTCTCAGCAGCCAAAGAAGGGATATCGCTCGTAGACACCGATCGACGAAGTCCAGAATTCGTTGCCCGCGTCAGATTTTCAAGCTCTTGCTCGATGGACATTGTTTGATCACAATCAGAAGAGCTATCAAAGGTCCCGCTTCCTGGGAATGTATTATGAAGATTGCAAGGTCTAGTAGCTCGGAAGCGTTCCAAGATCCTCAGGTGCGGTGAAGTGACCGCAAACTCTTTCGTATACTGGAATTCCTTTCGCACTGGAGTAGAGCCGGTTGGAACGTCTTTCGCCAAATCCTTGGTAACATACTTGGCGACATCCAATTTACGAGCCTGCAGGTCATCCAGTGTGCACTTGCTCCACTCTGATAGGGTATCCGATTGGCAACCAGTTGCATTTCGATGCTCCGTATCGAAGTTTTGAAGTTTACATCTCTGGGCCACCAGAATCTTCTTGTGGGTATCGGAGGAAGTTTGCACGATCTGGAATGATTCTTCAATTTTGTGCTTTTGTTTCTGAATTTTTCCAGCTATTTCATCCGTTCGATTTTGCACCGAACCCTCGACTCTCTTTAACTCAGCATCGGCATCTTCTCTACATGCACGATGTACATCCTCAAGATCCAGCCTCAAAGCCTCGTTCTTCTTCTGAGATTCTATCAGATAGACAGAGGTCTCGGTAGTAAACGCTTCGAAATTTTTATTAACTTTGTTTGAGCTTTCATCATTTTGGGAGTCGAAGGTCTTGGTACTTTCTCCCATTTGGCCGATTCTTTCGGAAAGAGCTGCGACCATTTCCTTGCCACCGCTCTCGGCAACGGCCAGATCAGAATTGATAACACTGTGTCGTTGACGAGTCTCATTTAACCAGCTTTGGACACTGCTCAATAACTTTTCATGAGACTTTTCGAGCTGGCTAGATTCACTTTTTGCCGATGCAATGGCTTGTGCTTGATTTTTAACCATTTGCACAGCTGTATTTTTCAATGCAGCAAAACCTTCTAACAGCAATGCAAAATGCTTCTTAACTGCTTCCTGGTGGTTTGCAAGCTTTAAAGGTAGAGAGAGTTTCTCTTCACGAATGATTGCTTGCATGACATTATTATCATTATCTGTAGAATGCAGTTGCATTTTCAGCTTGTCCAGATTTTTGTCAGCAGTCTTGCAGGTTGAAGCAGCGTAGGACCTTCTTTCTGTCAGGAATGTGTCTTGCCAGTCATTAATACTCTTCTCTTGCTCCCTATCTTGCATTAAAAGGTCTCGTTCATAATGGCTAACAGAGTTTTGTAACTGGGAGGCTATATTTTCCTCCTCAGCAATAGTTTCAAGATCGGATTTAAGATGATTATCTGAAAAAGAAAATGGTAAATAGTAATACATTGAATTCCATAAATTTTTAAATTATTATGGTTTTTAACAGTAGTTATTTATTTAAAATATTTAAACTAGGCCCTGTATATACAGTACATAGAAAAAATTAAATCCCATGAAAAATCCCATAAAAATAAGATAACTTGCCAATAGCAGCCTGTAGATTCTTATAGCCTTCAAGCTGCATCTGAGTGAATGCTTCGACATCATCAACCAATTTCTCGATCTTCTCGTTGAAATCGTGAAGAAAGGCATTCGAAACACGACAATTGTTGTCTTCGACTGTCAGCTTGCGGAGGAGCTTGTCATGAAGCCTAAACCAAGAAAATTGGTTATTATTTCCACAATGATTTAACAAAGAAATATCTTAAGCCGGGATAAGTAATATTGATTAATAAAACTGGTAATGTTGACAGCTTTGTAACTTATGAAGTTATGTACTTTGTACAGTTATAGTTGCTTTAGTCTGACTAGCTCTTAGACGGCCGAGAAACCAGGCAGCTTTGATTTGCAAAGTTTCAGGAAAGTGTTGCGGAGAGTTTAATATTTGATATCACTCTTTAAATATCTTTTTGAAAAGATAACCCGTTTGAAGATGATTTCAGAAAATAAAAATCTTTTATATGAGCTGGTTTCACTCCGTTGCCTATCAAATACAGCGACAAAGTTTTTTCTCCGGCCACAGCAAACAAGAGCGCACACGCTGACAAACAACTAGGGCTTACATGAAGGTGTCGGAAACGCTTTCTTCTGTGACGGCCAGCAGCTCGTGGACCTGCCCGCCGAGCGTCGCTTCCGTCTCGACGTGTTTGTCGACGAGGTGAGCGCGTTCGTCGCGCTCCTGGGTTGTCTCGCGCAGCTGCACCCTCGTCGTGTGCAATCGCTGCCGGGATTTGTCCAGGAGCTTGCTCGTCAGCTTCAGCTCCTTGTTGCTCTGCTCCAGGTTCATTCCCAGCTCTTCGAGCAGCGCCTGATACCGTCAACAAGCGCGCAATCAACGTCTGGATCGATGTCCGGTTGATCCAAGTAGGGGAAGATGGAAGTCATAAGTCGGGTCGTATTCCGGAGGAAAAATAGGCAGACAATATGGTGGGATGGGATGGTGGGATGAATAAGGTTTTTGTCGTAATGTTTAAGCCACTTAGTTAATCTCGAATACCATTTTTTACCAAGTCGGTAAAGCTTGCTCCTCTGCTTTCATTCCGACACTACTTATCTACAACCAATGTTTGAAGCAATGACCGACCAAAATTGATACAATGAGCACTAACTCAATCCTTGTATTGCAAGTCATAAACGATCATAATTTAAATCCATTATTAACCAAACATTAAATAAAATATATAGATACATGACCTTTAAATCAGTACACAAATACAAGGAAATCAAGAAACTTCTTGCGGAACCAAATTAACAGTGCTGCAAAAAAATCTTTCAGACACTTAAGTGAACCTTTCATCTTTTCACTATTTAAAAAAAAATCCACTTAAAGAGATAGGAAGTTGTGTGATTCGTGCCACTGACTGACCTCCTTCTTGGCGACTTCGTCGGTTAGCGCGCGAATGTTGCCGATTTTTTCTCCCATCTCTATCTGCAGGCCTTCGAGCTCGTCTATCATTTGTTGGTAGTTTTCCTTGGCAATACACACTCCGTTCCCTTCCCGTGTGGCCATCAAATCGCGCCGAAGCCGGTCTATCTCCTCTGTGTATTCCTAAAGCAGAAAAAATAAATATCAATCAATATCATAAGCACTGCATAAAATAGGCTCTTTGTGGTGCCAACAGCATTTCATGACAGATCATGTCAGCTTCATGACCATCTTTATCAAATGACAAATGACAATCTGTATCAAATTAACAATATATATCAAATTCTATTTCACAACCTCTATCACATTAAATCAATTTGTTCCTACTATCATGACTTTATCAGCATTTTAGCTTACCTTGAGCAAAAACTTCTTGGTCAATTTCTGATTTATTTCCGGTCGGTTGGTTATGTTTTTCGCGCGGTGTGCGTAATCTAGTGTGCTCAGTGTTTCTTCCAAGCTGCACCCTGCAGGCGAAATGGTTGCTATGATGGAGGTCTTCGTCTTGCCACCAAGCGAGTCTTGTAGTAGACGGGTAAGTTTAGATTCCCTGGAACAAAAACCTTGATATGAACATGATGAAATAGAATCCAGCCATGCACATATAATTTGATGATAAAATGTTGGTAGACCAAAGATCTTGTAACTGTATTAATCTATGGATCATGGATCATCTATGGATCTACCAGTGTTTTCGGGTGTAATCATAAATTGCAAGTACAAGTAGCATTGACATCCAATATATATATATATATATTATCTTTATAACTTGTTTCCTGAAATACAGGGTCAAGTTTTCATCTTCACCTAGAGTATTTTGGGTTTATTTTTATCCGGCTTGCCAAGCCTGGCATCTTCTTAACTAAAACCTAATTCTCTTCCTTCCAGATCATCAAACTCTTTGTCCTTTTCTACCAGCGCATTCCATCCTTTTATGTCTCCCACAATTTTCCTTGGTCAAACTATTCCCAACTCATATTCCTTACCTCCAAGTCTTCTTTTATCACACCACTCCACCTTTCCCACTCCCCTTTTCCTATTTACTGTGGCTTTAGACTCTCTTTCTGGAATCCTCTCGTTATCCATATTTTTATATTCAAATTTCATTCGAGATCAAATGGAAAAACTTCTCACCTGTAGGGCACGTGTGGGGTGTGCTCGACCAGCGACATGATGACCCTGCCGAGCGTCAGCAGCGACTGATTGATGTTTCCCGCCTCCCGGGCTCGTTTGTCGATTGCACCAGACCGCCCGACATTCTCGCTCCCGGCCAAATCCACCAGGTTCAGTTTGCCCGTCTTCAGCAGCTCCTCTCCTTCCAGGCTGTTCTCCTTGATGTGAACCGTTATCGAGAATATCGTGTGGGACCGGCTGGAAAGAGAATTATGTGAGTCGGCAGTTCTCGGGCTATTTGCTGCCAGGCCATAAAAAGCTTACACACTTTTGGGCATTCTTGCCACAGTTGTTGGCATTATGCAGTTTAAAGGCTGTGAAAATCTGTTGGGTCATGTAAGTTGTTGAATTTGTTGTTTTCATTGTTTAGCAATGTTTTGTAATATTGTCACGAAAGGTGTTCCACCTTCGTGGGACTTTTGTTCCCAACCCTAATTATCCTTCAAATACCTAAACATCCCTTGATTCCTACAACCCTCCCTCAAGGCCAACAGTGCCTATCCTATCAGAATGCGATAACATCGGGCATTTCCCTACTTATCCATAACACCCCTCCTCCAACCCCCAGGTGATGCACAGGTGGGAGTGCTGAGTCAGCCTCTCGGGCTATCATTTAGTAGCCCTGCTATAGCTACTCAATCTGCTGTAGTAGCCAGCCAAATTGTATCTAGCAAGTCAGCAAATCATCGCGTAGACAATTTGTGCATGTGCATCGCCACCTCAGTGAAATCGGTCTCAGACGGCGGACGACCAACGAAGAAACACGTACGGATCGAAGAGGGAGAGAGCGCGGACAACTCCTGGATGTCGGACACCGAACATTTAAGTATCGCTTAGCTTAAGTCACAAACTGTATTTCTGGTGTAGTTGTAATTAGGGTGGCCAACCTCAATAATAAATGGTTTTCTGGTACAATTTTTCAAGTAACACCCGGTAAGTCACGATCCCTCTCACAGCCAACCCCCAGTTCTAGAGTTCCAGGGATGTTCCCTGTGTGAACCACGGTTAGAATTCGTGACAATATCATTCATCTATCTGTCTTCAATTCATCAATAAGTTTAAAAATAGCATAGGTAATTATTTGTGGGTTGAGCTTCAGTTTGCATTTATGTGCATTTTTTTAACAGAAATGTGACTGCACAAGTCATTAGCATGTCAAGTTAATTCAAAACCGAGACTACTCGCTGTTTATAAAAGCTACTTAATACAGAGCGATCATCCATCTACCAAAACTCACCTAGACTTGGCATTCATCAGAGTTGCAGCCGTCTGTCGCTTCAACGAGCCCTTCTCCATGATTTTGTAAACCTCGTTTTTGTTGTGCACCGGCACCTCTTCCAGCCCGTGCACAATGACAGATCCCTTCTTATTGACATCTTCATAGAGCTTGAGCTTCGAGGTGTCGTCCGTGGCCGAGAGCAGGTCGAAAAGCTCCTCGTTGTAGAGCTCGAGAAACGAGACGCGGACGGTGTACTCGGCTTGGAGGATGCGCAGCTCGTCAAACAGGTGGCTTAGAGTGCGCGGAATTATGCCCGAGGATGGATCCTGCACAACAAGGAGAGTTGAAGCCGATTCACAATCAAAGGCTTTCCCATTTGTTCCACATTTTATATTGTAAGAAATTTGTGTTGGCTAATAAACATTATTTTTTATGTTCATGATGTTCATACAATGTAATTTGGAAAAATAATTCAAATTTTTAATGAAAACAAAACTTCCATTAAAATAATTTGGAATCAAGTCCACATTGAAAGATGTGAAACTTTGCAAACAAGGCACATATTCTCAACAAAATCTAGAAGACAACCATTGTTGGAAATGGAAAATGCTTTTGACACATTTGAACCCATTCGTTATGGTGCGGCCATAAAACAGCGTTTTGTTTACTTTAGACCCATCTGGCTCAGGCCTTTATATTCTTTTCTCACACAGTTTGGATTGCTACTCAAGTTAAGCGACAATTTTTCCGTGTGGAAAACAACGCCACCTCTAGGAAATAATAAAAAACTTTTTGGCACCGAACTGAGTGTAAGTATATTCTTTAAATGCCTCCTAGGCAGGAGCTCTGGCGGCATTTGGGGTTGAAATACTTACATTGTCCCAAGAAACATTGGGGTTGTCCGACCTATCCCCCTCCATTGTGTATGTCTTTCCTGTGCCTGTCTGGCCATATGCAAACACGGTGCAGTTGTACCCAGAGAGCACTTCCTCGATTAGTGGAGCCACTACTGCCCGGTAGACCTCAATCTGTAGCAAGAAACAGGAGAAATAACTGTCAGAGGGCAAAATGCAGCCGTTATGATCAAATTGTTAATAAAATTGGATTTGAAACCACAACTAAACATCACAAAAGGGAAATTTTTAAGCCTCAGCAGAAAAACCTTAAATTAAGTAACTGTCACTATTGATACTAAAACTTGATGTAAGTAAGATCCAGAATCCACTGAGTGGGCCTTCAAAGCCCACAACACAGCAGATAACATGCATAATAATCTAGTAGGAACCCACCTGTTTAGAATCTCGATCAAAGACTCTATCATATGAGAATTTCTTTGTTATTCTGTCAGCAGGTCTTTCATTCACCACAATCTCTTTACTTGATGTTGCGTCGACAACAACTTGCGATTTGTGGGCAACTTCATTTGTATTTAGCGGCCTAAGAAAATGATACAAATCTGGTTAGTTTTCACAAGGGTAATGGGACTTACAGGAAATGGTGCGTCGGGCATGAGGGGGGCACCGACCCAGTCCGAGTCAGAGAAAGCCCTACTGAAATGATTGCAAAACTAGGGTGGATTCCCTTCAGGAAAGAAGGAGAGTGTCTCGACTATGCAATCTGAAAAGGGCGCTAGAGGGTTATGACGTTTGGAAGGAATGGGAAGATAGGCCGACCCCAACAGGACACAGGGTGAAACTGACAGAAAAGGGCTCCAGGGGGCGAAATTTGGAAATTCACCAACTCAATAATAGGGCTATCAGAGACTGGAACTCCCTGGAAGAGTCGACAAGAACAAAGGCACCTGATCTATCAAAGACTTTTGATGGAATCTTAGATGTTGGAATCTTGGAATAATGGAATGATGGATGTTGGAATGTTGGAATTTTTATAATATTCATATAGATATATCTTATTACTATCTATACCATAGGCTTTGGCAATAAAAGTTCCTAAAACAATATACCTTTAACTACCAAAATAACTGTTCCTATTTAGTAATTAGTATCGTTGGACCCCTTAGTTCCGAAGTTCACCCTTTTACCATGAATTATCTTGGAATGTTACATGTTATTACTATTATATTATTACATTATTAGCAACACCTTACCACGGTACTGACCTGTACAATTGTCAGAAGATGAAATAAATTACAATTACAATTTTAGAAATAGTAACACAGATTGGTGGTAAGCAAGCAAACAATTATTATTCTGGTTTGGCGGAGTGGTTCAGAGCCACGGAAAGATGGCGGTTTTGCTTTGTTGGGATAAACTTTTGGTCCTGAAAAGGACCTCGGTCGACGTTTTGTCCATGAACTTTTGGTCCTTTTCAAGACCAAAACAGAGCAAACCCCTCAGAGCAAAACCGCCATCTTTACAACCAATTATTATTCTGATTTATTATGAATTGCAGGAAAAAAATAAAATGCCAAGAAAAAATTACAGATGGATCACACAAGAAAAATAGGTAGGAATGAAATTGGAGAGAAAGATTGTAAGATGATCAAACCATTGAACAATTCAATAGTCAAACTATGGATGAGCTGATGCAGACATCTCGACAATTTGAAGCATGCACATTTCGAGCAGCACCACACTTTACTCTCGTTAACATAAAAATAAAATGTTATTAACTTACCGGACACGCACGAAAACTTGTATATTTTCGTTGCTTTTGTCCTTCAATTTGACCGATTTCGGTTCCATTGTATTAATCCGAGAGAGACCTTCTTCTCTGTAAGACTGTCAGCCAGCGAAAGACCGTTGGAAGCCGCCGATGAAAATTTCAAGCGCGTAGCGGAACTCGCACGCCTCTAGCGCCCACGAGATGAAACAAACTATTTGAATTTTAACAGAACTTGCGCAAGCGCACCCACACTACGAGTTCTGTTCTGCCAACATTTTCAAACCAGAAATATTTTATAAACATTTTTATTATGGATTTAAATTAACTAATTTCGTTTCAAATTCGATGAATCGAAAAACGAGCCAGGCAACATACTAGACATATTCTTAATAAGTCCCCCAGAGATCTGGTCCTCCAGCTCTGTTGAAGAAGGCATCAGCGATCACAAGTTAATTACTCTTGACATAAGAATCAAACCTAAAACGAATGCTCCCCAAACTGCAAGAACCAAGTGGTCGTACAACAAAGCCGATCGCCAAAGTTTTACTGAATACCTGATGACTGCTTTCCCAGATTGGAGCTCAATAAGAGGAGACATAAATAATTATTGGACTGAATTCAAAGCTATTCTTGAAGTAGCAAAGCAGAAATTTGTCCCACAATCAATAAGAAAACCAAACAGTGATCCCGTATATTACAACAAGAACATCAGAAGATTAAAAAGATTATGCCGCAAAGCCTACCCGAAGAGGAAAACCAAGACTTCAAAATTTAAAAACCTACAAGAAGAACTGAACACAGCCAAAACAGCTGCATTAGATAACCACATGCAGTCGTTACTAAATGTCGACTGTCCGGGCAACTGGAGCCAGTTTTACAAGCACGTCAATAGCAAAAAAGGAAATTATAATGCTATCCCTACACTAAAAACACCCAACGAGTGTGCAACAACTGCAATTGAAAAGGCAAACCTCCTGAATATTACTTATGAAAAAGCCTTCAATTCGGTCCCAAAATGGAACATAAAGAACCATGTTCCCCCAGAATCAACTGATGCTCTCTCCGGGGCATCGGCAAGCTTCACGATAAGCTACAATTCAATCGAGCAGATCCTCCTTGACCTGAAGTTAAATGTCGGCTCAGTACCAGATGGGATCTCGTCACAGTTGTTAAAGATTTCCACTATTGCCATTGTACCATATCTCAAAGTGCTCTTCACCATATCTATGAATAACAGTCAGCTGCCCCAGGACTGGAAAGCAGCCACAATACATCCGATATTCAAGAGCGGGCCACGCTGTGAACCATCTAACTATCGACCGATTAGCAATACATCGATTATCTGCAAGATCCTAAAGACTAATCGTTAACTACATCCACTCAACCTGGGCAACTAACAGCTGGCTTTTCAGCAACCAACATGGTTTCCGCAAAGGATTCTCATGCGAATCGGCACTCTCAGGCTTCACTCAGGAACTGGTCGAGTGCCTCGATGAGGGCCATCAAATCGATGCAATCCTGGTGGACTTTTCCAAGGCCTTCGACATTGTCCCTTATTCCCTGCTTCTGGACAAGTTTGCCTCGATGGGGCTAGACAACAGAGTGGTGGATTGGATTAAAACCTTCCTCTCACATCGCACCCAGCTTGTCCAAATTGACTGTGCCAAGTCAAAGCCAACCAAAATCACCTCGGGAGTATTACAGGGCACCGTGCTGGGACCAACCCTGTTTCTTGGCTTCATCAATGATGTGGCGAGAAGTATTACGTCACCACTAAAGCTGTTTGCTGATGACCTGATCCTCTACTCGGTTATACACAACGTTACTGCAGACCAAACCACTTTGCAAACAGATCTGGATCAAACACAGCTATGGGTAGATCAAAATGGTATGAGGTTGAACGCAGCCAAAACTACAGTCATTAGCTTCACATTGAGAAAAACCCCGATACCGACCACATATCAGATAAATGGTCAAGTGCTTCCCAAATCTAATACCTGTAAATATCTGGGTATTACGCTTGCATCAAACCTTAGCTGGTCCCCTCATATCGATCAAATGATGGCTAAGGCGAAGAAGTCGTTGCATTTTGTTATGCGAAATCTTAAAGGCAGTCATCGTCTAACAAAACAACATGCCTTCAAGTGTCTTATCCGTCCCCTTTTGGAATATTGCTGCGAAATTTGGGACCCACACCCTGCCGCTCTCGTCAGTTCAATCGAGATGGTCCAACGAAAGGCAGCAAGGTATGTTGCAAACTGCCACCGAAGATGGAATAAAACAAAACTCTGTCCTGTTGTGAGTGTCACCGCGCTTTTGAGGGAGTTAGAATGGGAAGAGCTCAGCTTGCGTAGACGCCGGGTGAGTCTTCGCTACTTCTTCAAAGCCATCTCCGGTCAACCCGCATGGCAGGATATCGCAAGGAACATTCAACCGGCTAAGTTCATTGGACGGAGAGACCATCCAAGGAAGGTTTACCTAAAGCGTTACCGTACAAGTGTCGGCTTCCACACCCTCCTCGGCAGAGCCTCAAGAGCTTGGAACAGTCTCCCAATCGATGCAATCAACAATGTAAAAACCGTCAGTGATTTGAACTCCATTATTGAACTGAAGAACTCTTCCTCTATGTAGCTAGTCAGCTTTTCTTTTTCTTTTATAAAAAAAAAAAATAATAATAAATAAATATGAAATATGAAAAAGAAAAAGTTATTATCTATATAATAATAATAAAAAACAAACAAAAAAATTAAAATTAAAACATAAACCTATAGCAACCACTGGAAGACAGTGTAATAATTTACTACCCAGTTATAGTTTTACTTAAATTTAGTTACAAAACAACATTACTATTATTACATATGTTATATTCCTAAGATGTTACCAATAAACAAATATTGAATTGAACTATTGAAATTCTTGAATTAACGCATTTTGAAAAGCCCATAACTTATTGGCAAAAGAGCGAGTTGAAACGAGTTTCGAGTAGTACTATTAATCTAACAACCAAATGACGAAGCCCATATTTGTACTATGTACCTATCAACGAGCAAAATAAATTACAATACAATACAATACAAGTTTAACGAGTGACTACTTGCCCCTGCCCCTGACCTAGCAATCTCTGTTGAAAACTGACAGTCAAAGATTAGTTTAAATTCAGTATGGAAAGTTTTCTCCTCGGATAATATGGGAAGCGACCACTTTCCTATTAAAATATCCATAGAGCCAACCAGATAAAAACATAGGTTTTATGGCCATCACCAAACCATAGACTAAATAACCCAAACTAACCCAAGAAGGAATATCAAAAAGGTATAAAACAGCCACAAAAATAACTCGTAATCAACAGATAATTGTAAATGCTAAAGAAATTACGACATTTGACAGCAAACTAAATTAGTTCACCCACATAAATAAACTATGTGCTAGAGCTGAGAAAGGGATCAACATAATGAGGGCCCTCACTGGTGTGTGGTGGGGAGCAGATCCAGACTTCAGTCCTCAATCAGTAATCAGATCAAAAATGGACTACGGATGCCAAATATTATGCCAATGCTCCCAAGAAATACATGGAATGCTAGATAAAATTCAAAATAGAGCATTAAGAATAGCTCTAGGAGCCATGCGATCCACACCCATAGAAGCTATGCAGGCAGAGTCAAATACCCTCCCTTTACTTGAGAAGAGAATGGATTTCCATGAAATACTTACTAAAATCCGCATCTATTAAGACTAACCAACTCAGTACAAAAGTCCAACTGCTATCAGAAACTATATGCAGTACTGGCTATTAGAGACAAACGAAAGTCCTTGCCGACATGTGCGGACAGGATTGCCGATAGGTGGGTAAATTTAATTAGAACCGAGTCTGACAGCCACCTGCAAGATGTACAATTAAAAATACAAATAGATTGGCACGCATTACTTACACATTGATAAACTTGTTGCAGCTGCAACAAAAAACTACATCTTGTGATTCCGGAAGTCTAAGACTTCTTGCATACGAAAGACACTCCCACTAAATACACAATTAGCAACAGAAAATAATTAGATGGTAGATGCCAGCGTTAAATCAAAGCAATGATTGCTAGAAAAATTAGCTCGGAATCGTACAGAAAGTGTCAGACTTATTTCCTCGAGTTGTAAGACCAGGACCAGGCATTGGGGTCATTGCAGAATTAGAGGATGACTTCGTATCAATGACAGAGGCTTGTCCACCTTGGCTACTTGCATCTGAAAACAACATTTTCATTCAGAAATCAATTTTCATCTATCAACATGCCATTCAGGGTGAATGAACGTAAACATAATTATTATGCTGCACAAATGGTGGTACATTTAAATGAAACCATAAATGTTAAAAGACAATTGTTTCAACTTTTGCATACAATACAAATATTAAACTCACCCCATTCAGATTTCGTCACGTGTCAACCTCGCACGCCCCATAACCACTAGGTACTGTGCTACTGCCGTTTACTGCAGCAAAGCAACCTTCTTTCGAAGCGATCGCAGCAGCATCTATCAGCTAGCCACTTTTTTTATAATTCAATCCATGTTTCACCGGCATGAGCAAAATTGCAATTCCTTTAAAGAAGGTCGATGAGGGACTTAGCATACGCCGTTCACATGACAAGATGCCTTCAAAATACGACAATTCACGAAATTAACTAACCAGTACATGATCCCCTACCTTTTCTAGTAACTTGTTAAAGAATGAGATAGGCTAGAACTACCAGTTTTGGCCAGGCAACCTTAGTGTTTTTCCCAAAAAGATCAAAGTAACACTCAGACACTCTAATGATGGCTTAAAACTATTATTATAACTAGCTGACTACTTATTAGCTGTCTTACAAAATCTGCAATTTTTCCCCTATTTGGTTTCTACCCTAGAAATAGCTACCTACCGAGAAAAGTTGCAATTAAATGCTGCATTCCAAATAGCAGGCGCTAGTTGATAGACATGCGACAAGTAGCTTACCTGGCAAGGTCCGGTGTACGATTGCGTCCAAAACTCTGCACCCCTTTTGAGAAAGTCAAGGAGTAGGGAGACGCTCTGGAACGGAGCAACCTTACCAGGAAACACAATTACCATAAAATGGGTAGTCAGGGTGTCGTCAGGATTCCCAAGAGTATATAGTGGGCTTGATCAGGAATTTCTCTGGAATGAGTGAAGGAATTGTTGAACATTATTAGCAGCGAATAAAGATTGCAGGTACAGTCAGAGCGTTACAATTCAACATTATTATCACTTCCAGCTTATCAAAAACAAGCCAACCTACAAAATCTTTATGGCAGGAAATTTATTTAACTACATAAGCAAGAATAGTTTTACGTGGCCCTATAGGAGCCATTTGTCTACATTATTTTTTCTTCTATGTACAATTTTTGCCAAGTATTATTCCTGTTATTCTTAAAAAAAATAAAACAGTTACACTATTGCTCATCATCTCCCAGAAGATAAGCCTAATATTGTAACTGGTGACAAAATGATTATAACAGAAATATGGGCCCTTACTTCAATTATAATCATTTCAATATATTTCTAAGAATTACTTTTAATCAACAATCTAATATTTTCTCAACCAGTCCATACATGTTCTTTGTGATACAAAAACAACAAAAAAAAAGCTTGATCCATGCAGCAATAAACGTGGCATAGTAAGCCTAAAGCAACTGATAGTTTCTGTGCTCGCTGGAGATCCGTCGGGGTCAGGGCGTCTTGACCTCGTTGTAGAGCTGCACCGGCCACTGCTTCTTTGTGAACTGGCGCAGCTTGACCAAGTTGGAAAACTCGTAGAATCAGGGATGCAAACTCGCCAAGTCACTCGCACCTGTGTCCAAAGGAATCCGTCGTAGGAAATATGACGACTGCCTTTAAACAAATCCTTACTCATTTAGGAAATTGAATTCATGGGCGTAACTTGTTTTTTTACTGATGTTAATATGGTGAGACGGTACTTTTTACTGCAAGGTAAGGACAGGTGGTAATTAGTTAAGGGCTAAAAAAAAAAAGTTATGCTTATCAAATGCAAACTGTGAAGAAAACAAAGAAAGGAAAATGAAATATTTGAAGAAATACAATGCCTTGTTTTGCATGATCTATCAGTGTCCACAAATGCAGATTAACTCTACATAAGCAAATTTAACGGTATGAAATACTTGTGATTGTTGGATGACCTACCTGTATGATCTTTATCTTGATGTTTCATCATTGAAGGTCTTGTAGTCTCTTAGCCCTCGAAGTCCTCGACGTCTTAGTGTGAATTTAATCCTAAATGCAAATACTCGTTGCATGGACGGTAGATGATGATTATTAGAAACGAAATATCAATTCCAAAATTTGCATCCGTACCGGGACTCGAACCCGGATCTTTGTCTATCCGGGACACTGCACTAACCAATTGTGCTATACGGACGACCAACTGTGGAATTGATATTAAGCGATATTGATATTGATATTAGCGTACCCAACGTCATAATTGGGGTTAGTCGAGTTTGTTGGTGTGTGATCGCAGCATAGCGTCACTAGATTCAGCGCCTTCTATGGTCATTCATAGTCCTGAATCTATCTCCATGGAGCCCAACAACTCAAATAAACTTAATATCAATTCCACAGTTGGTCGTCCGTATAGCACAATTGGTTAGTGCAGTGTCCCGGATAGACAAAGATCCGGGTTCGAGTCCCGGTACGGATGCAAATTTTGGAATTGATATTTCGTTTCTAATAATCATCCTCGACGTCTTCTTGGCAGAAATTGTAGTCTTGATGTCGTGCAGCTCGGAGTACCGATGCGCGTATGTTGCCAATCGCGTCTGCTTGATCCCAAGCTCCTCGGTAGACAAAATCCTCTGGACGCTATGAAGCCGCGTGGTGGGTCCTCTGTGTTGAAGCGCGGCGGGAAGAGCAGGACGTTGTCGGGATCAGCGTAACGTGACAAGTGTTGGTTCTGTCGGTCGGTCTTGTCGGGATTGGCCGGCCCGGGATCGAGACGATTGATGCCTTGTGAAGCCCAGAGGACTGGACGGCATCCTGCGTCAAGGTCACGATAGGGTCCAGCTACGGCCGCTTCTTCACCGCTAGCTCAATCCGGCGGAATATGATATCTGCATGGATCGCTTGCTTGCGAGTCTCGTCCAATATGGGCCCCTGGACAGTTTGAAACATTACTAATACTAACCAAATAGAATCAAGTTTAGGGTGTGAAAGGCTTGTGATTGTTGGATTACCTACCTGTATTATCTTGATCTCCATGATATACAGAAGTTCTTGAAGTCTCGTAGTGTCGAAGTCTCGTAGTCTCGTAGTCTCGAAGTCTCGTAGTCTCGTAGTCTCGAAGTCTCGAAGTCTCGTAGTCTCGAAGTCCTCGTTGTCTTCTTAGCAGATCTGGTAGTCTCCAAGTCATGCAGCTCGGAATTTAGAATTGTAGAACGTAGAATCTGCGTGATTCGTTGCTCTGGCCAGTCGGTCTCGGCTCCTCGGTCTCGGCCTGGCATCGTGACAATCGCTGCTTTGTACTTGATGGCGTCCAGCATCAGGGAAGTCCGGGGGTCGGGGGGAGCTCCGGCCGCATCTTCACCGCTAGCTAAAGCCGGCGAATATGACCGCTGCGTGGATCACCAGCTTGTTATTTCCGTCCAACCCGATCACCTGGAACAATTCAATTCATTACAACCTTGGTTTCAGTCTGCTAAACTGCAGTCAAGCAGACTTTGCATTCACAGGGTATTATTATATTCGAGGAATTGATCCACATCTTGCGTTCATAATTTTAAATGGAGGTAAAATCTTTTAAGAAGAACAATTACTTGGTAGGTTTTAAGTTTGAAGCATTTGAATTTGGCAAAATACTTTTTATCTTTTTCGATTTTGACCAAGTTTGTTAACCAGGGAGTATGAATGGCTTCTGATTTATGATTTATTGATGACCTACCTGTGAGAAGTCTTTGTCACGATGTATTCCCCTTCATCTTCTCTGCCCCAGCGTGGACATGGAAGCCTCAGCCTCGAAGTCGACGTGTTGGACCCAGTCCTGTCGTTACCGAGCCTTTAGTGAGTTGGACGCAAGACGCTGGTCGCCTGCTCGGTGAAGCTGTTGCCGTTCCGTCAATGCCTAGCTATGGAGAGACGGACGGAGAGTGTCTCTGAAGTGCAGTTCCTGTGACGATGATGCTGGTTACTCGATGCTCGCAGCATGACGCAAGTCAGACGTTAGGAAGCTGGCAGACTGCCTGGTGAAGCAGTAGCCGTCCTGTCGATGCCTAGCTACGAGGGGTGGAGTGAGGGTCTGACCGCGATTCTCGTTGATGCTCGCAGCCGGAAGACGTGGATGAACCAGACGGAAGGGCGCTTGCAGATGTTGGTAGCTCGACGACTATGGAGCTGGGAGATTGAAGCTCGGAGGCTGGATGCCAGCATAGTTAGGAGAGATTCAATTGCTCGCAGCCGGAAGACGTGGATGAAGCAGACGGAAGGGCGCTTGCAGATGTTGGTAGCTCGACGACAATGGAGCTGGGAGCTTGAAGCTCGGAGGCTGGATGCCAGCGTAGTTAGGAGAGATTCAATTGCTCGCAGCCGGAAGACGTGGATGAAGCAGACCGAAGGGCGCTTGCAGATGTTGGTAGCTCGACGACAATGGAGCTGGGAGCTTGATGCTCGCAGGCTGGATGCCGGCGTGGTTAGGAGAAATTCAATTCAATTATTTCATAGGCTAAACATAGGTTGAACTTGAAGTATTCCGAAAAGAGCTAAATACAAAAACTATAAAAATTTTATTGCCAGTTGAAAATCTCTGTTCAATTGCATGGATTGGTTGAGAAATTCAGCGGTGATCTGTTGCTAAGATCGTACGCTGGTACCGTAGCGTCAATCAACGTCAATGTGACATGGATTAGTTGAGAAATCCAGCAGTCTGAGTTAGTTCATTCTGTAAAATGCCAGCCAGGGCTGCTCTGATCAAGGTTGTGGGTGCAAAGCTAGAGAAGCCCTCGCCCCAAACATCCAACCTGAGGAGCAAGGATTTGCCGAGGAATCCTGCTGATGGAAAGTGTTACCTTCCACCTGAAGTTACTTTAGAACTAATTAAAATAAATCAATTTTGTTTCCTGTGAATCGTGGCATCGTAGCGAGGCGAGGCAACGGAGGGGGATGAACGCTTGGAGCCGCGGCCACGGGTTGGAGAGTGACACCAAGCTACGAATATCGGACAGCAATTAGAAGACAATCAATCAATGCACCGCAAAGGCACAAATTGAATACTAATATCTACGTGTGGTTTGAGTTTTACAAGGCCAGTGAATCTAAGCAGACGAAGGAGGAATGCAGAGCGTCACGATTTGCCGAGAAGAAAAGAGGTAGATTAGATAGACTTGTAGCCGTTTCGGTGTCAACCGTCTCCTGCACTGAGAGAGTAAACGAGAACGAAAATGAACCTTGACGAACCCGACCCTGACCCCCCGCCCCTGAAAAAATTCCCCAAAAATCTCCCATGCCTCAATCCCAAAGCCACCACACATTCCCCCTGCCAGATCCTACTCCTTGCAGGCTTGCCCACCCCCCAAACTGTCCATCCCTTAATCCCAAACCCTTAACCCTGCCCCCCAGCCCCCGCGCGCGCACAACGGGAGCATCGCGATTCATTTTCGTTCTCGTTGGCTCTCTCAACACGGAAGAAGGCTGTCGCCGAAACGTTCACGCAACCACAAGCCGATCTCGCCAGCCGCTTAACCTCTCAGCAAGTCGTGAAACTAAGCCTTCCGCGTTCTCCTACTTAGATCATAGTATTGTCTAGAAAGTGGCTTCACACTTGATCCAAATCTTGTGTGTTTGAGAATAAGGTCTTATGGTTTTCCTACGCTTTGCCGGGATGGTACAAGAGCCAATGAATTAACATTAATTACACATTTAGCAAAGCAGTTTACATTTGAATCAATTGGTTAGCAGAGGACTTCTGTTGGAGTTGCTCCTCTTATCTGAGGTGAAGTAATACCGTGATACCTCTAGGCTTATCACCAACATGACTTGGTGTGCCCCATGGCAACCATTCAATGTGCAAGCAGTGTGAAGCAGTATACACTGGGTCTGGGACAGGATGGACGACCATCACTATAAACCCTTCGCTCTGAGCAGGTGAGCGCTCCGAAGGTTTCAAGCTGTGAAGCAGCATCACTTCCTTTGACACCAATCTCTCAGCAGCGCAAATTTGTGAATTAATCCGGCATACTGTGTCGTACTAGCGTACTGAAGTGGTTACTTAAGATAAAGAAATATGTTAAGTGAGTGTGGTTCCTGGACGTCTGCAATCGTAGCCCGTTGAAGCAGCCGACACGATGTCGACGGTCCACTGCATCCTCTACGCGACGAGGGCACTTGCAGAAAACACTCTCCACCCGACCATGCTATGGATAATCAGAAGCAATTAGAATACATAAAGAACAAAAGTTACTGGTATTAAGCAACAAAAAGGCGCTTAAATCTTCTTGGTCTACTCATTTGCAATCATGAATCCGGCTGGACTGAACCAGACGTCGGAGTTGAAGTTATCTCATGATGCTCTCAGTGGTTTTTTAGCAAGGAAAGGCAAATTGCCGCTTAGCCACTGTTCTACTTGTGCCACAGAGTTTAACAAGCTTGGAATTGCTGCTCAGCATAGTGCTGGTCTTACGACTGGATGAGTGACCATCTGTTCCAAAGACAGAATTCATTTTGCTACTGACCTCTCGGTATTGCAATTATTTGTGGAAAAAATGATGATGTGCAGTGATACCACCCTTGTCGTGAATTTACTTACAAAAGTTCAAATAAAAATTAATTTGATGTTTCTGTTCCCTGTGCCCTGCTTGTTGTAGAATGTCCAGGCAACGGTGAGATATGGCATAGGGTGATTGCGTCCAGAAGAACAGGAACTAGGTCACGTCCAGGCTCTAAACCCCCCGACAGCTGGACAACAGGCTGGAACATGGGCGAAATAAATTAGTTTCCGATCACACAGCACATGCATATAGAAGTACAATAGCATTGAGTGCAATACTTGCCTTGTTGCCGTCAGCATAGAAACCCTCGGAAGTCTCTTCTCATCACTGATTCTACGTATGCGAGACACAAATCGCGGCGCCGCGTTGCAATCCCACGCAACGCGACGCCGCGAGCGTGCCGTTGGTCGAGAGCAGGAACATTCGTTCAAACTGCGACCGGGTCGAACAACCCCCCGCCCCTAAAAGATCTGAGCAGTTCTCAAAGTGAGCTGCCAAGGATTCCAAGACTTTACGGACGGCCGTGGTTTGACACTACTCTCCCTGTTTCCCACCAAAATCCTAGAAATTTATCTAAATTTACCAACAATTCGGTAAATTATAGCAAGAGCTCAAACGCTCTGGTTTTAACTAAGCAAACATCCTACGTGCCAGCCAGCGGGCAACGTTATGGACAACGGTAAGAGTATCACACTCTAAAATGTCGTCAGCTAAAAGGTTCGTAAATTAACATCCTAAGTGCCAGCCAGCGGGCAACTTTGTGGACAGACGGTAAGAGAATCGCACTCTTTAATGTCGTCAGCTAAGAACGAGATCCTCGATGCTGGAACGGAACGGGTTAGACACGTCAACAAGGTCCCTATGGAGTAGCGCCAAACCCTCGACCTGCCCTCCACTTATCTCCCCGCCAACGATCTGGAAGACTGCGTTGCCCCCGGAGTCGAAGCTGGAAGCTCGGCGAGCGCGAGGGGGTTCGACGATTTCGATCCAACGGGCGGGGGGAATGTAAAACGAGCCAGCGGGCTGCCAGCCTCCAATGGGCGGCGAGACCGGCTCGCTGCAAAGACACTCCGGGGAAAACACTCGATCTTGACAAACACTTTAACGCGATTATGTAAGCAACATTACATAATTTATCGGGGGGACACGATGCCCAGCCAACTTCATGGCCGCAGGCTCGTTACACTCCGCGAGCAAACCCTGATCTGTCGCGCACTGAAATGCATCCATGGGAAACCGACGTTTCACCAGACGGCGTTATCTTTACGGTTCTACCCTAAAACGCTGCAAAGTGGCAAATTAATATTTTTGAAAACACTGATCAGCCATGACTCTACAATCATACCAGTACTACCAAAAGTAGGCTACACATGAAGAAAGCCACTGAAGCGACTCTGAAGTGACGTTAATTGCAATAGCAGACGGCTAGGGCTTCCACGGCTGCATGACGGGCTCGTGGAGCCGACAAATACTGGCACTGACTTTAATTGTCGGACATCTTCGGGGGAGCGCTGAGAAGAGTCTGGAAGGCGGCTCGGTGCCGAACGCGGAGGCCGCGGCCGGCCCGCCTGCCGAGACGAACCGAAGGACGTGGGGAAGACGCAGACTCAAAGAAGCTCCGGAGCCTCGGCTGTCTGGAGCTGCGGACAGATCAACGTCAATTAGTACACAGGCACGGCGCACAGAAATCCTGTCCGATGGTTAAAATATAGGATTTTTGGTGCCGCCTAATTGGTTGCAAACGCAAACCAACTAAATCGGCAAAGCGACCTGTAACATTGCACAGAGCTGGAAACCATTAATTTAATTGTTTAACTCATTCTTCAATTCCAAACAGACAATTCCATGAAAAGAAAAATTACAAGAAGAGCCATTTAGGTTTTAATTTCACTATCGTATTTGCTATAAAATGTTTAAAAAAAAAATAACATTCCTCTGCAGTTCAAACACGGAAGACAGGGAAATCTCTACTCATGCAGGCTTTATTGGGTATATGACGTTGTTTTTCTCAAAATGAATTGGTCTATTGCGTCATAGAACCCGGCACCTCCACCACCTGTAGACATGAGCGAGGTGGATACTAGAATATCCCCATCCCACCCCTCTGATGAACCTTATATTTAATTTTCCTCATTGAGATGCTCCTGGTTCTACATCCCCCCCCCCCCCCCCCCCCCATTGCAGCGCGAGACCCTGAAAGCACTGAAAGTGTGCAATGTTGGTCCATTTTGACCTTCCATCCTCCAGCTTTTTACGATTAGCTTCGATAATACCCACAATATTTCCCTGCGGTTTGCCTACCTCCAAAACACCCTTCCACTTCCAGGGTACCAGCCAGATGGCTTTGCTGAATAAAGGCGCATAAGTAAAATAACACAACCCACAGTGCTTCATTAGGCGATTTCCTTTGTGACAAACACCTCGCCGCCGCGATAACCCAGATCAGACCACCACGGGCATTGAGATTTGAGTTTTGCTTGCAGGGTCTTCGTGGTATTGTGCACTTATCAATTCAACCCTCGACAGCTTAGTTATTAACCCTACATAAGGCTACTGATACCAGTATCTTTGGCCCATACCCACTGCGAAGATAGCCTTCACAGGCGATAATAAAATGCTGACAACTTAAATCTTCTCTATCCGTGATTCTTGCATGCGCAATAAAAATAGGTTGTGAACTTGTGGCTTTGTCTCCAATTTGCGATAAATATGTTTAAATTATGTGTCTAGTCTAACGTGGTCTAACCCAAACACATGATAGCTCCGTCTCAGACCATCCTAACCCAAACGCCGAGTAGCACAGCGCAACTCAGCCTATCGCTACTAGCTGTGTTTTACCGTGGGAAACGAACCAATGCAAGCAAGCTGAAATTTGCACTAAAATATCCATGATGCTTTATCCCAACTTGTCTAACTCTAATATATCTATAGTATATGCAGCTTGTGCCCCGCATGTCTAGCTCTCCCTAAACTAATAGATGTTTGCATGGACACGAAGCAAAATCACACAGCGAATCTTGCCCAGGCGCCCACAAAACGCGGCCACCCAAGCTCAGACACACAACTTGATAGCAATGTGCATCACTGCAAAGCTAGCACAGCGACGCGTGCTATTCCTATCGGCATATGCTTCCCTATAGCACCAAGCCGCGGCGTGCTAGCCCAAAACTATACCTTCATCTTCACTAATTGTCACGGATGCAATTAGGAAAATCAGACAAACTTCATTCGTTGGCTCATAGGGCCCCAGATGATCGTAGTGTCCGATAGAAGTCGACCAAAAATATTGAAATTCCAGAATCCCGAGTCGATAGACCATATGCGAATGCATGCCCACTACATAAATATACATAATGCATGACCACATGCCCAATACAGAATCAAAAATAAATTACAACAAAGTATGAATTGCCATACGAAAAGCATTTCCGCCCAAAGACTCATTCCCGAGAAGTAATAAATTGAGTGGCGATGCATTTATGATGGAAATAAAATTTCCCCGTCTCTTATTGACCCTGGAAGAAGCACTGTTGATTGGTCAGCTATTTCAGGGCCGAAAAGGATAATATAACTATCGAAAATTGTCTTGTCCCCGGCAAAGCATTGGCTACCGCATTTTCTTGCTATCAGATTATAGGTAATCAGTGATCACACTTTACAACAACGCGGATGGTTTGCGCTCAACTAGACATAGTCACATGCCCACACGAATGAAATTATGAACCATGATAATTGAGACTGAAAAACAAGCAAAATGATGAACAGTAGCCTCGTGGCAGCCACACCATTGGGTGGTCGGGTGTTGCCAGATAAAATTCGATTGTCGGCACGTTTAATCAGTCAGATTGAGTGATTGTGCATGTTGGTCAACGCATTAAACATTACCGGTAAAGATTGAAATTGGTTTAATCCCGATGACCTCCGAGAAGGCAGATGGGCTTCGATGAAAAAACACAGAATTTTTTTCGGAGTGCTCTAATTACAACATGGCGGTAAAGCCGCAATTGTGTTTTTTGCTACCAAAGCGAAGAATTATAAAGTGAGAAATACGGAAAAGTAATTACCTTATCGGATGAAATCTTGGGCGAATGACTCGATCCGCACACCGAGCAGGTATGGCGCCGATCGCGGAGCACACTTTTGTCAGGTTAATTTGCAATGAGATTACTGGAGCACAATCGTCTGCATCTTACCCCTTCTAGAGATAGCGCCGGACTGAGGATGACACTACAAGCCGCAGGGGGCAACTTGAGCAACAATTGACCAATCAGAGCAGACTGCTCGCGGCAGGTTGTCGCCACTGACAAGTGATCGCTGGATTTTTCAAATTGGCCGTTACATTACAGATAAAACTGAAAACAAAAATTTTTATACCTATCTTTCTTATCTCTTGCCGATTTTGCGGGACGATGCCTGTATGACAGGCTGACAGCCCGAATAATAATTGAATTTATTGCAGTCAATTTTCTGAGATGAAAAGAATATGTCAAACAATCATAATTTCATTTTTACCTCCGATAGGCTCAATTCTTGGATATGGTTGAACTGATTAATTAATTAAATTTACATGTATTTACTTACCCCCCCCCCCCTTCCCATCACCCCTAAATCACCTAAGAAATGTAAAGACCTTGAGCCCGAGATTTATATTTGAATAATTGATGAAAAAATATATCGGTACCTATTATATTGAGAAGCGCATTTCTTTAATTGAAGTGATTGTAGGAAAATTATCTGCATAAAATAGAAGGAAGGGGACAGAGGAGATCCTGAAAATTGGGACATCATTACAAGCTAAATAATAATCTGAAACTTGGAAAGTTGGGGTGGTTCAGAGCCGTAGATTGTAGAATTGAGAGGGTACGGTTTGGCTCTGTGTAAATGTTGTGGCGGTCCTTAAGAGGACCTCGTCGATTGTCGACGTTTTGTCCACGATTGAGTGCACATCTTCAGGACTGTGATTCAATCTGAAACTAGTAATAGTTTTCTTGAGAAATAAATAAACAATTTTCTTAAAATAATTAAACTTTCTTAAAATAATTAAACAATGAAATAAAATTTGCACCATCAAAACTAGCTATGACTTGTACGAAGCAATAATTGCACCATCAAAACTAGCTATGACTTAATTGTAGCTTGCACCAAATTAGAATGTGAAACATAAAAATATTATATCTGAAACAAAAAAATAATATACAATGTTTTCAATATTTTATTCAAGAAACACTGGTTTGTCAGTTTACCAATTTGTTACAACATATCCGATACAGGTAACGAGATGTGATATTCACAGGGTTTAAAATATCTAAAAATCTGCGGGCAAACTTAGATTTATGCAGATAATTACCAGAGAAAATCAAAACCATTTTTTTTGAAATTATTTGAATTTTCAGATTCAGATTGAAATTTCAGTTTCATTTCCAGAGAATTATGTAACATGCAACTTGAGTTCCTTGAATGATCAAACCTGAACCTGATTGAACCTTTCATCTTAACATATAACATTTTTTTCATTTTAACAAATTTTGTTTCCATTCCTATCCTAACTTAAGTTTCTAAATCCTTTCTTCCATTATTGCACGCGCAGAAAGCATGGGCTTGATTGTTCATCTGCATGTAGAGATTGCAAAGGCGCCAAATGCGGTAATGCCCCCACGACACGAGCAGACATCGAAGAGGATGTTGATGGAGACCTCGACGTCGTCGACTTTGAGTAAAAATGGTTCATTCGTTTAACCAGGTAACTAACTGTCAACGGAAATGATACTTAATCTTGTTCTGTCTCCATAACTGTGCTGGGCACTTTCATCGTGTGGTACCTATATAATATCGAAATATCGGGTGCTTTTCCATTTGACAGATTCACTTTCACGTTTTACCACGTTAACCACGTCCACGAGTACGTTTTACCACGTTCACCATGGGTACACGATCACGCCATGCTGCGTTTTAGTAAGATAACAGTTATTTACTTGTGTCTGATGCTACAAAAGAACTGTGACATTGAAAGTGGGTGTAAATATGTGTTCTGTACCTCTCAAAGAGTCGTTTGATATGTCACATGGCATACCTGTGGCCTGTGACCTTTGACCTGGTCAGCTATGACCTTTGACAACGACTTTTATTTTGTTCTTTATTTATAAGGAGCTTTCCATTAATGCAATTTGTGGTCATAACTCGTAGCTTTCGGGACATTGGATGATATTTTCAAAAAATTTCCCTTTGACCTAACGCTGACCTTTGACCTGATGTCCGATTTGCTTGAAATATTTTTTATTTGGTTTATAAAAGTATTGGCTTTATTTGAAAGCCCAATACGATTTTCGATTTGAGCCCTGGTTTCCGAGATTCTTATTTTTTTGTGGAAAAAACGTGATTTTTGAACTTTGACCCCGAATTTCTCGAAAACTGTGCGTACGATTTTGGACGATTTTGAGTATGTTGTTCAGCGCATTTTTCTGAGTGGGATCCGCCAATAAAACGCTTTGTTGCAATTTGTCCTGAGTCAAACCTCTACAATGACTAGACTATTGCTTACCATCTTGAAAACGACAATCAATTAGAACACTTTTTAGCATTTTTGTAGTTTTTTCACACTACAATAATATAAAGCAAAGCCAATCTTGAATAAAGTTGAAAAAACCTCATAAAGATATTGCATTGTGAGAGTTTGAGGGATTTTGAAAACATATTTTTCTTACTACGTTTTTGAAGTACTTTTACCATTGGCGCCCCTAGGCTACTTTATAAGGGCGCCCCCCCCCCCCCCTCCCCCACCCATCCAACGAAATGTAGCGCATAATTAGTGGTTTAAGAAATACGAACTAGAAGAAATGTTGCAGTGTATATAACAATATTTTTTAAAGTTTGGATATTTACCAGTCGATGACAGGTGGAGCTGGAAAAACCAACAAATGCGATACCGATATGCTGTCTTGACAACTTGCACTGTAGGTTTTTGCGCCGTGATTTCACTGTCGCAAAACTCTCAATAATGTCATCAGTCTCTAACTTATTCAACGAATCGCTCTCAATTGACATTATGGCCAATGATGAGAGTCTCTTCTCAGCTAAGGCTCAAAAGGCAGTCAGCAAAATCATAACATTCAGTAACTAGAAGCAATCCACTCAATACGAAGTATGTCTCTGTTCCATACTGTCGCATTGCTTTGTCGGCGCTGACCGACAAAGGGTAGCGGCGCGACAAGCGAGTCGTCGGTACTCGGAGCACCATGGATATTCTAGAGAATCTACGAATACGCTGTTAGCCCTGCTAACATTACAAGTCGCAAGCTGTCGAGATACGATACGACTTGCATGCATCCATCCAGTGACATAATAGCGAGAAAATGAGTAGTAACTAGTAAGCAAATTTTTTTTATGCACTTATATTTTTTTCTCCTAAAGTCTAAACTATCTACACCAAAGCGGCGTCTTTTCTGGCGCCCCCTCGGACGCGGCGCCCCTAGGCTGCAGCCTAGTCAGCCTAGCCGTAAATCTGGCACTGCTTGAAGTCCACCGCAGCGCTCACAACTGATTGGTGTGAGTCACCATATCTTGTCCGGCACAATGCCGGAGTTCAAGTATCTGAAACCGGCCATAGAAAGACAAGCAGATATGAACGTTGAACTGTCACGAAACCGTCGACCAAGGCTGTAGGTTGGGATACGCAGCTCGAGTCTAATTGCAATTTTGGAACCGCGCCCAACCTATCTATACGGTTTGCAGTTTGCAAGAGTTTTATAATTTTGAATTTTTTCTGCATTTTCAACGAAAGTATGAAGACTTATTGCCTGGAATGTAAGTTGCATTTCATGAAATCTTAGCCATGATACCGACAAAGCTTACATAATCGAGCATTTGGTTTTTATATTAATCTATCAAAATCATCACATTATAACAGCTGGCTCGTTGGTCTAGGGGTGAGATTCTCGGTTCGGGTGAGAGACTGAGAAGTCATGGGTTCAAATCCTAGACTTGCCCTTGAATTTTTGAGTCGATAGACAAAAATAATCCCAAAAATAGACTCTTCGAACAAGGCTAGATTGGTATGCAGCTCGAGTGCTTGAAATTTTCCTTCATTTTTAACAAAAGTATACATGAGATACTCAATTATGGAATGTACCAAATTTAATTGTATTTATTTTTAGCCATGCACAGCAGAAGCAAATCACAATTAGGGCTAGGAAAATCATTTAATTTAATATTTTGAGAAATATGTCTAATTCTATGGCCACCAACATAATCTATTTGTATAACATGTGATTGTGATCAAAAATACAAACTTTCTATATCAAATATTTTCACAAATATTAGTATTTTGCAAAACCCCTTTTTAGCAAAGCGCCACATGTAAAAACCGGTATAACCATGTTTTACATTGTTAGCGAAGCTCCACATGTTAAAAACGGTATAACCATGTTTTACATTGGGGAGATACGCTTATAAAATTGCTTCCGCGGTTGCTACGCAGTTTCATTGTTAGTGCGTTGGAACCCTTGGGGCTTCCTTGAGTAGTATATATAAGAGAGTTATTGTGGACTGAAATAAATATTCAATGTGAAAAACCGGAATGAATGACAGATGATTCACAAGATTGTTGGTACCCTAGTAATTAGGAACCTATTAATCGAGCTTTGCTTTAAGAACTGGCACAGCCAATTAAAAATCTCTCCCTTGGCGTACAGCGAGATTTTTCAACATTAGGGCAACCAGGGCCGCCCATCGGCCTTTCGGACCTTGATTTGCGCTATGCGCATAGGTCTGCGCTATGCGCATAGGTCTGCGCTATGCGCATAGGTCTGCGCTATGCGCATAGCGCAGGTCTGCAATATGCGCATAGGTCTGCGCTATACGCATATGCCCGCGCCCTATGGGCACCAAGGTTGGCGACGCTCGAGCTTGTTTAAATAAATAATGGATGTTCTGCTCTGTATAACTATATAAATCCCTCAAATGAATATACAAAATCTTCACATTTTGATCCACCTGTGAATATTTTTGTGTGTTTGTGGCCACTCCTGTCTATTTTTAGAAAGAAAAACTAACTTTCTTGAAGCTTCCTCAATTCCCACTCTCCAAATGTTTCTTTATTTCCTGTTTATGTTTGACTCAGATCACTATCTACGTCATGATGGGGAACAACTTCCTTGTTTATGTTTGATTGATTTTTTAATGCCCATTGATATTGGTAGTAATAGACCTATTTCACTTAGAGACAAGTAACGTCAGATACCCACTGGACGTACTACCCGGCTGGAAACAATATTAATTAGCTCTGCTAAATAACAAAGGAAAATAGGGAAATCACAACCTACATTGCTCTACTTGGCTTTAGCAAGTGGGTATCATGACGTCATTTTCATAGAATTTTGATTGGTTGAAAGAGGTGTATTTTGACAGAATTGTCTTTTCTATTGAATTGCTGTGACTGTGTTTCATAAAATATGATCCTGATAGGAGTTTGAATTTTGCTATCAGCAAAATCACATCAATGTGATTTTTAACGAGTATATTTTGCTAACCAGTCTTTATTCGACCACTTTTGGTTCGACTACATAATATACGAATAAAATTTAGGAATGAATATTTCGTTTCGAATAACAAATATTTATTGCTAATTCCATTCTCTTCATCATGAGTGCTGTGGAGGTATATTTGCCTGTGCCGCGCCAATGGAAACCTGCGCGTTCCCCAAGCTACCAGCATCGCATCAGCATATTGTGCAAGAAGTTTGTATGGATTTCTTCTCAAAGCCACAAAGTAGATTGTGGGATATATTACAAATACCATGCTCACATACAATCCCAAAATGGTTAATAAATACAAGCCAATTCTAGAGAGAAGCACTTGTATGGAACTCATCCTTACAACTTGTTCGGCCACAAGCCAAGATACCATGAAAGGCGCTATGCAAATTATCCAAAACGTGATGTACATGAGGCATTTCACAGCTCCTGCATTTACAGCAAGAAGAGCTCTCATATCCTTTCCCCGAGCGCTCAACAAACCAATGGCTATTCCGATGGTCACGGAACCGCTGATCAGTCCCATTATATTTATTGCATGGTATCTGTGACCGCCTTCAACCAAGTCCCAGCTTTCATAGTTAATCAGTTGGGCTTCTGACGCATTTTACGGTTCAACCAAAAGAGTTTCGTATGTTTCAAAGTTCATCGTCACCAGATTTTCTGGGATTAAATTTCGAAGCAGGTCAAATAATTCATCAGCCACTGTGACCTTTTTTGCTATTTGTTGCATAGAATTGCCAGGTACATTGTCTCCAGCTTTTCCAGGTTGGACTAGCAACGTAACTATCCCATAGGTGATAGAAAGCACTTTTGTTACCAGAATCCAAATGACAAACTGGACTCCAAGCTTGCCGGACAGTTTTATGTCGAGAGAGCCAATGGCAGATATCAAACATACCACCATTAGTGGCTGTGCCACACACTTCAACATGTGCATGAATATTTCGCCCATAAATCCAACATACATTGCTTCTCAAGAGGTGTATGCCGTATCCTTTAGAGCACGTAAAACAAACCCAAGTGCTACACCGCATAGAACACCAAAGATCATAGACAAACCAATGACATTTTTCCTCAACAGTACCCCCGTCCCTTGAAGACACGGCCCACAACCTTTTTTCTGGGGTTCATCGGCCATAGTAGAATGTATCAATGTCTCTTACAGTGCACAGAAGATCAGTGGGGAAGTCTATTGGAAAAACAACATAAGATGTATGAAAAAGGCTTTCTTGTTATCCAATGTATATATTTCAAAGCCTTCAAGATAATTCAATTAATTCAAAAAATATCAATTCCCATTTCACATTAACAGTATGGTTTGCATTGCTACAAGTGGAACATATTATTGAAGCCTGCAAGCATTCTGCAGTGCAATGCTGTTTATTTAACATTGGACAGAAGTTCTCATCTCATCATACATTAAAATATTTTTAATTATTATATCATTAAAATATTATTAAATTCCTTCAAAATTCCTAGAATTCCTAAATTTTATAAAAAAAATATTAAATTTGTATGATACTGTACATTTGTAGAAGGATGAGCTAGATAAAACTGTAATATTAAAATATACTTGACATCACATCAAGAGTAAAGATCATAAAATATTAAAAATATGGAAAGAGTGCCATTTAAGGAGCAAGAATATTTGAGACACATTACATTATCAACTAATAAAACTCATTTAGACTGTTAAGACATTCCTAAGTTTTGACAAATTAAAACTCGCAAGAAAGTAAAGGAAGCAACAAAAAAAAAATCCAACTAGTTTTAACAAATAAAAACATTGAAATCACTCTCATCCACTCGTTACTCAATTTTTGATCACTTTTTCGCCTTCGATCTATTTTGGGCCGTCAATGGCTTTTTCAGACCAGAGTCCACCCTCGATATTGAAACATTATTGAGGGAACCTAACTTTCCATTCGGCACTTTGTTAGTTAACGGCACACGTAGATTGAGATCAGAGTTCTCCTTATTCTCTTGCTGAAAAACAAAAAATTCTCTCAATTATCATTCTTCAATCCTGCAATGTTATTACTTATCCACACAAAATCAGTCTGAAATTTGCAGCACTAGGGGGTGCTATACGGAATGATTCCGTTTGAAAATTATTTCAAGAATTAAAAGTCGAAAAAAAAGTTCTGAAGTACCTGGCATTCTCCCTCGCTGATGGTCGAAACGTTCAGTACACTCTCAGCAGCCAAAGAATGGATATCGCTCGTAGAAACCGATCGACGAAGTCCAGAATTCGTTGCCCGCGTCAGATTTTCAAGCTCCTGCTCGATGGACATTGTTTGATCACAATCAGAAGAGCTATCAAAGGTCTTGCTTCCCAAGAATGTATTATGAAGATTGCTGGGTCTCGTAGCTCGGAAGCGTTCCAAGATCCTCTGATGCGGTGAAGTGACCGCAAACTCTTTCGAATACTGGAATTCCTTTCGCACTGGAGTAGAGCCGGTTGGAACGTCTTTCGCCAAATCCTTGGTAACATACTTGGCGACATCCAATTCACGAGCCTGCAGGTCATCCAGTGTGCACTTGCTCCACTCTGATAGGGTATCCGCTTGGCAACCAGTTGCATTTCGATGCTCCGTATCGAAGTTTAGAAGTTTACATCTCTGGGCCACCAGAATCTTCTTGTGGGTATCGGAGGAAGTTTGCACGGTCTGGAATGATTCTTCAATTGTGTGCTTTTGTTTCTGAATTTTTCCAGCTATTTCATCCGTTCGATTTTGCACCAAACCCTCGACTCTCTTTAACTCAGCATCGGCATCTTCTCTACATGCACGATGTACATCCTCAAGATCCAGCCTCAAAGCCTCGTTCTTCTTCTGAGATTCTATCAGATAGACAGAGGTCTTGGTAGTAAACGCTTCAAAATCTTTATTAACTTTGTTTGAGCTTTTATCGTTTAGGGAGTCGAAGGTCTTGGTACTTTCTCCCATTTGGCCGATTCTTTCGGAAAGAGCTGCGACCATTTCCTTGCCACCGCTCTCGGCAACGGCCAGATCAGAATTGATAACACTGTGTCGTTGACGAGTCTCATTAAACCAGCTTTGGACACTGCTCAATAACTTTTCATGAGACTTTTCGAGCTGGCTAGATTCACTTTTTGCCGATTCAATGGCTTGTGTTTGATTTTTAACCATTTGCACAGCTGTATTTTTCAATGCAGCAAAACCTTCTAACAGCAATGCAAAATGCTTCTTAACTGCTTCCTGGTGGTTTGCAAGCTTTAAAGGTAGAGAGAGTTTCTCTTCACGAATGATTGCTTGCATGACATTATTATCATTATCTGTAGAATGCAGTTGCATTTTCAGCTTGTCCAGATTTTTGTCAGCAGTCTTGCAGGTTGAAGCAGCGTAGGACCTTCTTTCTGTCAGGAATGTGTCTTGCCAGTCATTAATACTCTTCTCTTGCTCCCTATCTTGCATTAAAAGGTCTCGTTCATAATGGCTAACAGAGTTTTGTAACTGGGAGGCTATATTTTCCTCCTCAGCAATAGTTTCAAGATCGGATTTAAGATGATTATCTGAAAAAGAAAATGGTAAATAGTAATACATTGAATTCCATAAATTTTTAAATTATTATGGTTTTTAACAGTAGTTATTTATTTAAAATATTTAAACTAGGCCCTGTATATACAGTATATAGAAAAAATTAAATCCCATGAAAAATCCCATAAAAATAAGATAACTTGCCAATAGCAGCCTGTAGATTCTTATAGCCTTCAAGCTGCATATGAGTTAATGCTTCGACATCATCAACCAATTTCTCGATCTTCTCGTTGAAATCGTGAAGAAAGGCATTCGAAACACGACAATTGTTGTCTTCGACTGTCAGCTTGCGGAGGAGCTTGTCATGAAGCCTAAACCAAGAAAATTGGTTATTATTTCCACAATGATTTAACAAAGAAATATCTTAAGCCGGGATAAGTAATATTAATTAATAAAACTGGTATTGTTGATAGCTTTGTAACTTATGAAGTTATGTACTTTGTACAGTTATAGTTGCTTTAGTCTGACTAGCTCTTAGACGGCCGAGAAACCAGGCAGCTTTGATTTGCAAAGTTTCAGGAAAGTGTTGCGGAGAGTTTAATATTTGATATCACTCTTTAAATATCTTTTTGAAAAGATAACCCGTTTGAAGATGATTTCAGAAAATAAAAATCTTTTATATGAGCTGGTTTCACTCCGTTGCCTATCAAATACAGCGACAAAGTTTTTTCTCCGGCCACAGCAAACAAGAGCGCACACGCTGACAAACAACTAGGGCTTACATGAAGGTGTCGGAAACGCTTTCTTCTGTGACGGCCAGCAGCTCGTGGACCTGCCCGCCGAGCGTCGCTTCCGTCTCGACGTGTTTGTCGACGAGGTGAGCGCGTTCGTCGCGCTCCTGGGTTGTCTCGCGCAGCTGCACCCTCGTCGTGTGCAATCGCTGCCGGGATTTGTCCAGGAGCTTGCTCGTCAGCTTCAGCTCCTTGTTGCTCTGCTCCAGGTTCATTCCCAGCTCTTCGAGCAGCGCCTGATACCGTCAACAAGCGCGCAATCAACGTCTGGATCGATGTCCGGTTGATCCAAGTAGGGGAAGATGGAAGTCATAAGTCAGGTCGTATTCCGGAGGAAAAATAGGCAGACAATATGGTGGGATGGGATGGTGGGATGAATAAGGTTTTTGTCGTAATGTTTAAGCCACTTAGTTAATCTCGAATACCATTTTTTACCAAGTCGGTAAAGCTTGCTCCTCTGCTTTCATTCCGACACTACTTATCTACAACCAATGTTTGAAGCAATGACCGACCAAAATTGATACAATGAGCACTAACTCAATCCTTGTATTGCAAGTCATAAACGATCATAATTTAAATCCATTATTAACCAAACATTAAATAAAATATATAGATACATGACCTTTAAATCAGTACACAAATACAAGGAAATCAAGAAACTTCTTGCGGAACCAAATTAACAGTGCTGCAAAAAAATCTTTCAGACACTTAAGTGAACCTTTCATCTTTTCACTATTTAAAAAAAAATCCACTTAAAGAGATAGGAAGTTGTGTGATTCGTGCCACTGACCTCCTTCTTGGCGACTTCGTCGGTTAGCGCGCGAATGTTGCCGATTTTTTCTCCCATCTCTATCTGCAGGCCTTCGAGCTCGTCTATCATTTGTTGGTAGTTTTCCTTGGCAATACACACTCCGTTCCCTTCCCGTGTGGCCATCAAATCGCGCCGAAGCCGGTCTATCTCCTCTGTGTATTCCTAAAGCAGAAAAAATAAATATCAATCAATATCATAAGCACTGCATAAAATAGGCTCTTTGTGGTGCCAACAGCATTTCATGACAGATCATGTCAGCTTCATGACCATCTTTATCAAATGACAAATGACAATCTGTATCAAATTAACAATATATATCAAATTCTATTTCACAACCTCTATCACATTAAATCAATTTGTTCCTACTATCATGACTTTATCAGCATTTTAGCTTACCTTGAGCAAAAACTTCTTGGTCAATTTCTGATTTATTTCCGGTCGGTTGGTTATGTTTTTCGCGCGGTGTGCGTAATCTAGTGTGCTCAGTGTTTCTTCCAAGCTGCACCCTGCAGGCGAAATGGTTGCTATGATGGAGGTCTTCGTCTTGCCACCAAGCGAGTCTTGTAGTAGACGGGTAAGTTTAGATTCCCTGGAACAAAAACCTTGATATGAACATGATGAAATAGAATCCAGCCATGCACATATAATTTGATGATAAAATGTTGGTAGACCAAAGATCTTGTAACTGTATTAATCTATGGATCATGGATCATCTATGGATCTACCAGTGTTTTCGGGTGTAATCATAAATTGCAAGTACAAGTAGCATTGACATCCAATATATATATATATATATTATCTTTATAACTTGTTTCCTGAAATACAGGGTCAAGTTTTCATCTTCACCTAGAGTATTTTGGGTTTATTTTTATCCGGCTTGCCAAGCCTGGCATCTTCTTAACTAAAACCTAATTCTCTTCCTTCCAGATCATCAAACTCTTTGTCCTTTTCTACCAGCGCATTCCATCCTTTTATGTCTCCCACAATTTTCCTTGGTCAAACTATTCCCAACTCATATTCCTTACCTCCAAGTCTTCTTTTATCACACCACTCCACCTTTCCCACTCCCCTTTTCCTATTTACTGTGGCTTTAGACTCTCTTTCTGGAATCCTCTCGTTATCCATATTTTTATATTCAAATTTCATTCGAGATCAAATGGAAAAACTTCTCACCTGTAGGGCACGTGTGGGGTGTGCTCGACCAGCGACATGATGACCCTGCCGAGCGTCAGCAGCGACTGATTGATGTTTCCCGCCTCCCGGGCTCGTTTGTCGATTGCACCAGACCGCCCGACATTCTCGCTCCCGGCCAAATCCACCAGGTTCAGTTTGCCCGTCTTCAGCAGCTCCTCTCCTTCCAGGCTGTTCTCCTTGATGTGAACCGTTATCGAGAATATCGTGTGGGACCGGCTGGAAAGAGAATTATGTGAGTCGGCAGTTCTCGGGCTATTTGCTGCCAGGCCATAAAAAGCTTACACACTTTTGGGCATTCTTGCCACAGTTGTTGGCATTATGCAGTTTAAAGGCTGTGAAAATCTGTTGGGTCATGTAAGTTGTTGAATTTGTTGTTTTCATTGTTTAGCAATGTTTTGTAATATTGTCACGAAAGGTGTTCCACCTTCGTGGGACTTTTGTTCCCAACCCTAATTATCCTTCAAATACCTAAACATCCCTTGATTCCTACAACCCTCCCTCAAGGCCAACAGTGCCTATCCTATCAGAATGCGATAACATCGGGCATTTCCCTACTTATCCATAACACCCCTCCTCCAACCCCCAGGTGATGCACAGGTGGGAGTGCTGAGTCAGCCTCTCGGGCTATCATTTAGTAGCCCTGCTATAGCTACTCAATCTGCTGTAGTAGCCAGCCAAATTGTATCTAGCAAGTCAGCAAATCATCGCGTAGACAATTTGTGCATGTGCATCGCCACCTCAGTGAAATCGGTCTCAGACGGCGGACGACCAACGAAGAAACACGTACGGATCGAAGAGGGAGAGAGCGCGGACAACTCCTGGATGTCGGACACCGAACATTTAAGTATCGCTTAGCTTAAGTCACAAACTGTATTTCTGGTGTAGTTGTAATTAGGGTGGCCAACCTCAATAATAAATGGTTTTCTGGTACAATTTTTCAAGTAACACCCGGTAAGTCACGATCCCTCTCACAGCCAACCCCCAGTTCTAGAGTTCCAGGGATGTTCCCTGTGTGAACCACGGTTAGAATTCGTGACAATATCATTCATCTATCTGTCTTCAATTCATCAATAAGTTTAAAAATAGCATAGGTAATTATTTGTGGGTTGAGCTTCAGTTTGCATTTATGTGCATTTTTTTAACAGAAATGTGACTGCACAAGTCATTAGCATGTCAAGTTAATTCAAAACCGAGACTACTCGCTGTTTATAAAAGCTACTTAATACAGAGCGATCATCCATCTACCAAAACTCACCTAGACTTGGCATTCATCAGAGTTGCAGCCGTCTGTCGCTTCAACGAGCCCTTCTCCATGATTTTGTAAACCTCGTTTTTGTTGTGCACCGGCACCTCTTCCAGCCCGTGCACAATGACAGATCCCTTCTTATTGACATCTTCATAGAGCTTGAGCTTCGAGGTGTCGTCCGTGGCCGAGAGCAGGTCGAAAAGCTCCTCGTTGTAGAGCTCGAGAAACGAGACGCGGACGGTGTACTCGGCTTGGAGGATGCGCAGCTCGTCAAACAGGTGGCTTAGAGTGCGCGGAATTATGCCCGAGGATGGATCCTGCACAACAAGGAGAGTTGAAGCCGATTCACAATCAAAGGCTTTCCCATTTGTTCCACATTTTATATTGTAAGAAATTTGTGTTGGCTAATAAACATTATTTTTTATGTTCATGATGTTCATACAATGTAATTTGGAAAAATAATTCAAATTTTTAATGAAAACAAAACTTCCATTAAAATAATTTGGAATCAAGTCCACATTGAAAGATGTGAAACTTTGCAAACAAGGCACATATTCTCAACAAAATCTAGAAGACAACCATTGTTGGAAATGGAAAATGCTTTTGACACATTTGAACCCATTCGTTATGGTGCGGCCATAAAACAGCGTTTTGTTTACTTTAGACCCATCTGGCTCAGGCCTTTATATTCTTTTCTCACACAGTTTGGATTGCTACTCAAGTTAAGCGACAATTTTTCCGTGTGGAAAACAACGCCACCTCTAGGAAATAATAAAAAACTTTTTGGCACCGAACTGAGTGTAAGTATATTCTTTAAATGCCTCCTAGGCAGGAGCTCTGGCGGCATTTGGGGTTGAAATACTTACATTGTCCCAAGAAACATTGGGGTTGTCCGACCTATCCCCCTCCATTGTGTATGTCTTTCCTGTGCCTGTCTGGCCATATGCAAACACGGTGCAGTTGTACCCAGAGAGCACTTCCTCGATTAGTGGAGCCACTACTGCCCGGTAGACCTCAATCTGTAGCAAGAAACAGGAGAAATAACTGTCAGAGGGCAAAATGCAGCCGTTATGATCAAATTGTTAATAAAATTGGATTTGAAACCACAACTAAACATCACAAAAGGGAAATTTTTAAGCCTCAGCAGAAAAACCTTAAATTAAGTAACTGTCACTATTGATACTAAAACTTGATGTAAGTAAGATCCAGAATCCACTGAGTGGGCCTTCAAAGCCCACAACACAGCAGATAACATGCATAATAATCTAGTAGGAACCCACCTGTTTAGAATCTCGATCAAAGACTCTATCATATGAGAATTTCTTTGTTATTCTGTCAGCAGGTCTTTCATTCACCACAATCTCTTTACTTGATGTTGCGTCGACAACAACTTGCGATTTGTGGGCAACTTCATTTGTATTTAGCGGCCTAAGAAAATGATACAAATCTGGTTAGTTTTCACAAGGGTAATGGGACTTACAGGAAATGGTGCGTCGGGCATGAGGGGGGCACCGACCCAGTCCGAGTCAGAGAAAGCCCTACTGAAATGATTGCAAAACTAGGGTGGATTCCCTTCAGGAAAGAAGGAGAGTGTCTCGACTATGCAATCTGAAAAGGGCGCTAGAGGGTTATGACGTTTGGAAGGAATGGGAAGATAGGCCGACCCCAACAGGACACAGGGTGAAACTGACAGAAAAGGGCTCCAGGGGGCGAAATTTGGAAATTCACCAACTCAATAATAGGGCTATCAGAGACTGGAACTCCCTGGAAGAGTCGACAAGAACAAAGGCACCTGATCTATCAAAGACTTTTGATGGAATCTTAGATGTTGGAATCTTGGAATAATGGAATGATGGATGTTGGAATGTTGGAATTTTTATAATATTCATATAGATATATCTTATTACTATCTATACCATAGGCTTTGGCAATAAAAGTTCCTAAAACAATATACCTTTAACTACCAAAATAACTGTTCCTATTTAGTAATTAGTATCGTTGGACCCCTTAGTTCCGAAGTTCACCCTTTTACCATGAATTATCTTGGAATGTTACATGTTATTACTATTATATTATTACATTATTAGCAACACCTTACCACGGTACTGACCTGTACAATTGTCAGAAGATGAAATAAATTACAATTACAATTTTAGAAATAGTAACACAGATTGGTGGTAAGCAAGCAAACAATTATTATTCTGGTTTGGCGGAGTGGTTCAGAGCCACGGAAAGATGGCGGTTTTGCTTTGTTGGGATAAACTTTTGGTCCTGAAAAGGACCTCGGTCGACGTTTTGTCCATGAACTTTTGGTCCTTTTCAAGACCAAAACAGAGCAAACCCCTCAGAGCAAAACCGCCATCTTTACAACCAATTATTATTCTGATTTATTATGAATTGCAGGAAAAAAATAAAATGCCAAGAAAAAATTACAGATGGATCACACAAGAAAAATAGGTAGGAATGAAATTGGAGAGAAAGATTGTAAGATGATCAAACCATTGAACAATTCAATAGTCAAACTATGGATGAGCTGATGCAGACATCTCGACAATTTGAAGCATGCACATTTCGAGCAGCACCACACTTTACTCTCGTTAACATAAAAATAAAATGTTATTAACTTACCGGACACGCACGAAAACTTGTATATTTTCGTTGCTTTTGTCCTTCAATTTGACCGATTTCGGTTCCATTGTATTAATCCGAGAGAGACCTTCTTCTCTGTAAGACTGTCAGCCAGCGAAAGACCGTTGGAAGCCGCCGATGAAAATTTCAAGCGCGTAGCGGAACTCGCACGCCTCTAGCGCCCACGAGATGAAACAAACTATTTGAATTTTAACAGAACTTGCGCAAGCGCACCCACACTACGAGTTCTGTTCTGCCAACATTTTCAAACCAGAAATATTTTATAAACATTTTTATTATGGATTTAAATTAACTAATTTCGTTTCAAATTCGATGAATCGAAAAACGAGCCAGGCAACATACTAGACATATTCTTAATAAGTCCCCCAGAGATCTGGTCCTCCAGCTCTGTTGAAGAAGGCATCAGCGATCACAAGTTAATTACTCTTGACATAAGAATCAAACCTAAAACGAATGCTCCCCAAACTGCAAGAACCAAGTGGTCGTACAACAAAGCCGATCGCCAAAGTTTTACTGAATACCTGATGACTGCTTTCCCAGATTGGAGCTCAATAAGAGGAGACATAAATAATTATTGGACTGAATTCAAAGCTATTCTTGAAGTAGCAAAGCAGAAATTTGTCCCACAATCAATAAGAAAACCAAACAGTGATCCCGTATATTACAACAAGAACATCAGAAGATTAAAAAGATTATGCCGCAAAGCCTACCCGAAGAGGAAAACCAAGACTTCAAAATTTAAAAACCTACAAGAAGAACTGAACACAGCCAAAACAGCTGCATTAGATAACCACATGCAGTCGTTACTAAATGTCGACTGTCCGGGCAACTGGAGCCAGTTTTACAAGCACGTCAATAGCAAAAAAGGAAATTATAATGCTATCCCTACACTAAAAACACCCAACGAGTGTGCAACAACTGCAATTGAAAAGGCAAACCTCCTGAATATTACTTATGAAAAAGCCTTCAATTCGGTCCCAAAATGGAACATAAAGAACCATGTTCCCCCAGAATCAACTGATGCTCTCTCCGGGGCATCGGCAAGCTTCACGATAAGCTACAATTCAATCGAGCAGATCCTCCTTGACCTGAAGTTAAATGTCGGCTCAGTACCAGATGGGATCTCGTCACAGTTGTTAAAGATTTCCACTATTGCCATTGTACCATATCTCAAAGTGCTCTTCACCATATCTATGAATAACAGTCAGCTGCCCCAGGACTGGAAAGCAGCCACAATACATCCGATATTCAAGAGCGGGCCACGCTGTGAACCATCTAACTATCGACCGATTAGCAATACATCGATTATCTGCAAGATCCTAAAGACTAATCGTTAACTACATCCACTCAACCTGGGCAACTAACAGCTGGCTTTTCAGCAACCAACATGGTTTCCGCAAAGGATTCTCATGCGAATCGGCACTCTCAGGCTTCACTCAGGAACTGGTCGAGTGCCTCGATGAGGGCCATCAAATCGATGCAATCCTGGTGGACTTTTCCAAGGCCTTCGACATTGTCCCTTATTCCCTGCTTCTGGACAAGTTTGCCTCGATGGGGCTAGACAACAGAGTGGTGGATTGGATTAAAACCTTCCTCTCACATCGCACCCAGCTTGTCCAAATTGACTGTGCCAAGTCAAAGCCAACCAAAATCACCTCGGGAGTATTACAGGGCACCGTGCTGGGACCAACCCTGTTTCTTGGCTTCATCAATGATGTGGCGAGAAGTATTACGTCACCACTAAAGCTGTTTGCTGATGACCTGATCCTCTACTCGGTTATACACAACGTTACTGCAGACCAAACCACTTTGCAAACAGATCTGGATCAAACACAGCTATGGGTAGATCAAAATGGTATGAGGTTGAACGCAGCCAAAACTACAGTCATTAGCTTCACATTGAGAAAAACCCCGATACCGACCACATATCAGATAAATGGTCAAGTGCTTCCCAAATCTAATACCTGTAAATATCTGGGTATTACGCTTGCATCAAACCTTAGCTGGTCCCCTCATATCGATCAAATGATGGCTAAGGCGAAGAAGTCGTTGCATTTTGTTATGCGAAATCTTAAAGGCAGTCATCGTCTAACAAAACAACATGCCTTCAAGTGTCTTATCCGTCCCCTTTTGGAATATTGCTGCGAAATTTGGGACCCACACCCTGCCGCTCTCGTCAGTTCAATCGAGATGGTCCAACGAAAGGCAGCAAGGTATGTTGCAAACTGCCACCGAAGATGGAATAAAACAAAACTCTGTCCTGTTGTGAGTGTCACCGCGCTTTTGAGGGAGTTAGAATGGGAAGAGCTCAGCTTGCGTAGACGCCGGGTGAGTCTTCGCTACTTCTTCAAAGCCATCTCCGGTCAACCCGCATGGCAGGATATCGCAAGGAACATTCAACCGGCTAAGTTCATTGGACGGAGAGACCATCCAAGGAAGGTTTACCTAAAGCGTTACCGTACAAGTGTCGGCTTCCACACCCTCCTCGGCAGAGCCTCAAGAGCTTGGAACAGTCTCCCAATCGATGCAATCAACAATGTAAAAACCGTCAGTGATTTGAACTCCATTATTGAACTGAAGAACTCTTCCTCTATGTAGCTAGTCAGCTTTTCTTTTTCTTTTATAAAAAAAAAAAATAATAATAAATAAATATGAAATATGAAAAAGAAAAAGTTATTATCTATATAATAATAATAAAAAACAAACAAAAAAATTAAAATTAAAACATAAACCTATAGCAACCACTGGAAGACAGTGTAATAATTTACTACCCAGTTATAGTTTTACTTAAATTTAGTTACAAAACAACATTACTATTATTACATATGTTATATTCCTAAGATGTTACCAATAAACAAATATTGAATTGAACTATTGAAATTCTTGAATTAACGCATTTTGAAAAGCCCATAACTTATTGCCTGGCAAAAGAGCGAGTTGAAACGAGTTTCGAGTAGTACTATTAATCTAACAACCAAATGACGAAGCCCATATTTGTACTATGTACCTATCAACGAGCAAAATAAATTACAATACAATACAATACAAGTTTAACGAGTGACTACTTGCCCCTGCCCCTGACCTAGCAATCTCTGTTGAAAACTGACAGTCAAAGATTAGTTTAAATTCAGTATGGAAAGTTTTCTCCTCGGATAATATGGGAAGCGACCACTTTCCTATTAAAATATCCATAGAGCCAACCAGATAAAAACATAGGTTTTATGGCCATCACCAAACCATAGACTAAATAACCCAAACTAACCCAAGAAGGAATATCAAAAAGGTATAAAACAGCCACAAAAATAACTCGTAATCAACAGATAATTGTAAATGCTAAAGAAATTACGACATTTGACAGCAAACTAAATTAGTTCACCCACATAAATAAACTATGTGCTAGAGCTGAGAAAGGGATCAACATAATGAGGGCCCTCACTGGTGTGTGGTGGGGAGCAGATCCAGACTTCAGTCCTCAATCAGTAATCAGATCAAAAATGGACTACGGATGCCAAATATTATGCCAATGCTCCCAAGAAATACATGGAATGCTAGATAAAATTCAAAATAGAGCATTAAGAATAGCTCTAGGAGCCATGCGATCCACACCCATAGAAGCTATGCAGGCAGAGTCAAATACCCTCCCTTTACTTGAGAAGAGAATGGATTTCCATGAAATACTTACTAAAATCCGCATCTATTAAGACTAACCAACTCAGTACAAAAGTCCAACTGCTATCAGAAACTATATGCAGTACTGGCTATTAGAGACAAACGAAAGTCCTTGCCGACATGTGCGGACAGGATTGCCGATAGGTGGGTAAATTTAATTAGAACCGAGTCTGACAGCCACCTGCAAGATGTACAATTAAAAATACAAATAGATTGGCACGCATTTCTTACACATTGATAAACTTGTTGCAGCTGCAACAAAAAACTACATCTTGTGATTCCGGAAGTCTAAGACTTCTTGCATACGAAAGACACTCCCACTAAATACACAATTAGCAACAGAAAATAATTAGATGGTAGATGCCAGCGTTAAATCAAAGCAATGATTGCTAGAAAAATTAGCTCGGAATCGTACAGAAAGTGTCAGACTTATTTCCTCGAGTTGTAAGACCAGGACCAGGCATTGGGGTCATTGCAGAATTAGAGGATGACTTCGTATCAATGACAGAGGCTTGTCCACCTTGGCTACTTGCATCTGAAAACAACATTTTCATTCAGAAATCAATTTTCATCTATCAACATGCCATTCAGGGTGAATGAACGTAAACATAATTATTATGCTGCACAAATGGTGGTACATTTAAATGAAACCATAAATGTTAAAAGACAATTGTTTCAACTTTTGCATACAATACAAATATTAAACTCACCCCATTCAGATTTCGTCACGTGTCAACCTCGCACGCCCCATAACCACTAGGTACTGTGCTACTGCCGTTTACTGCAGCAAAGCAACCTTCTTTCGAAGCGATCGCAGCAGCATCTATCAGCTAGCCACTTTTTTTATAATTCAATCCATGTTTCACCGGCATGAGCAAAATTGCAATTCCTTTAAAGAAGGTCGATGAGGGACTTAGCATACGCCGTTCACATGACAAGATGCCTTCAAAATACGACAATTCACGAAATTAACTAACCAGTACATGATCCCCTACCTTTTCTAGTAACTTGTTAAAGAATGAGATAGGCTAGAACTACCAGTTTTGGCCAGGCAACCTTAGTGTTTTTCCCAAAAAGATCAAAGTAACACTCAGACACTCTAATGATGGCTTAAAACTATTATTATAACTAGCTGACTACTTATTAGCTGTCTTACAAAATCTGCAATTTTTCCCCTATTTGGTTTCTACCCTAGAAATAGCTACCTACCGAGAAAAGTTGCAATTAAATGCTGCATTCCAAATAGCAGGCGCTAGTTGATAGACATGCGACAAGTAGCTTACCTGGCAAGGTCCGGTGTACGATTGCGTCCAAAACTCTGCACCCCTTTTGAGAAAGTCAAGGAGTAGGGAGACGCTCTGGAACGGAGCAACCTTACCAGGAAACACAATTACCATAAAATGGGTAGTCAGGGTGTCGTCAGGATTCCCAAGAGTATATAGTGGGCTTGATCAGGAATTTCTCTGGAATGAGTGAAGGAATTGTTGAACATTATTAGCAGCGAATAAAGATTGCAGGTACAGTCAGAGCGTTACAATTCAACATTATTATCACTTCCAGCTTATCAAAAACAAGCCAACCTACAAAATCTTTATGGCAGGAAATTTATTTAACTACATAAGCAAGAATAGTTTTACGTGGCCCTATAGGAGCCATTTGTCTACATTATTTTTTCTTCTATGTACAATTTTTGCCAAGTATTATTCCTGTTATTCTTAAAAAAAATAAAACAGTTACACTATTGCTCATCATCTCCCAGAAGATAAGCCTAATATTGTAACTGGTGACAAAATGATTATAACAGAAATATGGGCCCTTACTTCAATTATAATCATTTCAATATATTTCTAAGAATTACTTTTAATCAACAATCTAATATTTTCTCAACCAGTCCATACATGTTCTTTGTGATACAAAAACAACAAAAAAAAAGCTTGATCCATGCAGCAATAAACGTGGCATAGTAAGCCTAAAGCAACTGATAGTTTCTGTGCTCGCTGGAGATCCGTCGGGGTCAGGGCGTCTTGACCTCGTTGTAGAGCTGCACCGGCCACTGCTTCTTTGTGAACTGGCGCAGCTTGACCAAGTTGGAAAACTCGTAGAATCAGGGATGCAAACTCGCCAAGTCACTCGCACCTGTGTCCAAAGGAATCCGTCGTAGGAAATATGACGACTGCCTTTAAACAAATCCTTACTCATTTAGGAAATTGAATTCATGGGCGTAACTTGTTTTTTTACTGATGTTAATATGGTGAGACGGTACTTTTTACTGCAAGGTAAGGACAGGTGGTAATTAGTTAAGGGCTAAAAAAAAAAAGTTATGCTTATCAAATGCAAACTGTGAAGAAAACAAAGAAAGGAAAATGAAATATTTGAAGAAATACAATGCCTTGTTTTGCATGATCTATCAGTGTCCACAAATGCAGATTAACTCTACATAAGCAAATTTAACGGTATGAAATACTTGTGATTGTTGGATGACCTACCTGTATGATCTTTATCTTGATGTTTCATCATTGAAGGTCTTGTAGTCTCTTAGCCCTCGAAGTCCTCGACGTCTTAGTGTGAATTTAATCCTAAATGCAAATACTCGTTGCATGGACGGTAGATGATGATTATTAGAAACGAAATATCAATTCCAAAATTTGCATCCGTACCGGGACTCGAACCCGGATCTTTGTCTATCCGGGACACTGCACTAACCAATTGTGCTATACGGACGACCAACTGTGGAATTGATATTAAGCGATATTGATATTGATATTAGCGTACCCAACGTCATAATTGGGGTTAGTCGAGTTTGTTGGTGTGTGATCGCAGCATAGCGTCACTAGATTCAGCGCCTTCTATGGTCATTCATAGTCCTGAATCTATCTCCATGGAGCCCAACAACTCAAATAAACTTAATATCAATTCCACAGTTGGTCGTCCGTATAGCACAATTGGTTAGTGCAGTGTCCCGGATAGACAAAGATCCGGGTTCGAGTCCCGGTACGGATGCAAATTTTGGAATTGATATTTCGTTTCTAATAATCATCCTCGACGTCTTCTTGGCAGAAATTGTAGTCTTGATGTCGTGCAGCTCGGAGTACCGATGCGCGTATGTTGCCAATCGCGTCTGCTTGATCCCAAGCTCCTCGGTAGACAAAATCCTCTGGACGCTATGAAGCCGCGTGGTGGGTCCTCTGTGTTGAAGCGCGGCGGGAAGAGCAGGACGTTGTCGGGATCAGCGTAACGTGACAAGTGTTGGTTCTGTCGGTCGGTCTTGTCGGGATTGGCCGGCCCGGGATCGAGACGATTGATGCCTTGTGAAGCCCAGAGGACTGGACGGCATCCTGCGTCAAGGTCACGATAGGGTCCAGCTACGGCCGCTTCTTCACCGCTAGCTCAATCCGGCGGAATATGATATCTGCATGGATCGCTTGCTTGCGAGTCTCGTCCAATATGGGCCCCTGGACAGTTTGAAACATTACTAATACTAACCAAATAGAATCAAGTTTAGGGTGTGAAAGGCTTGTGATTGTTGGATTACCTACCTGTATTATCTTGATCTCCATGATATACAGAAGTTCTTGAAGTCTCGTAGTGTCGAAGTCTCGTAGTCTCGTAGTCTCGAAGTCTCGTAGTCTCGTAGTCTCGAAGTCTCGAAGTCTCGTAGTCTCGAAGTCCTCGTTGTCTTCTTAGCAGATCTGGTAGTCTCCAAGTCATGCAGCTCGGAATTTAGAATTGTAGAACGTAGAATCTGCGTGATTCGTTGCTCTGGCCAGTCGGTCTCGGCTCCTCGGTCTCGGCCTGGCATCGTGACAATCGCTGCTTTGTACTTGATGGCGTCCAGCATCAGGGAAGTCCGGGGGTCGGGGGGAGCTCCGGCCGCATCTTCACCGCTAGCTAAAGCCGGCGAATATGACCGCTGCGTGGATCACCAGCTTGTTATTTCCGTCCAACCCGATCACCTGGAACAATTCAATTCATTACAACCTTGGTTTCAGTCTGCTAAACTGCAGTCAAGCAGACTTTGCATTCACAGGGTATTATTATATTCGAGGAATTGATCCACATCTTGCGTTCATAATTTTAAATGGAGGTAAAATCTTTTAAGAAGAACAATTACTTGGTAGGTTTTAAGTTTGAAGCATTTGAATTTGGCAAAATACTTTTTATCTTTTTCGATTTTGACCAAGTTTGTTAACCAGGGAGTATGAATGGCTTCTGATTTATGATTTATTGATGACCTACCTGTGAGAAGTCTTTGTCACGATGTATTCCCCTTCATCTTCTCTGCCCCAGCGTGGACATGGAAGCCTCAGCCTCGAAGTCGACGTGTTGGACCCAGTCCTGTCGTTACCGAGCCTTTAGTGAGTTGGACGCAAGACGCTGGTCGCCTGCTCGGTGAAGCTGTTGCCGTTCCGTCAATGCCTAGCTATGGAGAGACGGACGGAGAGTGTCTCTGAAGTGCAGTTCCTGTGACGATGATGCTGGTTACTCGATGCTCGCAGCATGACGCAAGTCAGACGTTAGGAAGCTGGCAGACTGCCTGGTGAAGCAGTAGCCGTCCTGTCGATGCCTAGCTACGAGGGGTGGAGTGAGGGTCTGACCGCGATTCTCGTTGATGCTCGCAGCCGGAAGACGTGGATGAACCAGACGGAAGGGCGCTTGCAGATGTTGGTAGCTCGACGACTATGGAGCTGGGAGATTGAAGCTCGGAGGCTGGATGCCAGCATAGTTAGGAGAGATTCAATTGCTCGCAGCCGGAAGACGTGGATGAAGCAGACGGAAGGGCGCTTGCAGATGTTGGTAGCTCGACGACAATGGAGCTGGGAGCTTGAAGCTCGGAGGCTGGATGCCAGCGTAGTTAGGAGAGATTCAATTGCTCGCAGCCGGAAGACGTGGATGAAGCAGACCGAAGGGCGCTTGCAGATGTTGGTAGCTCGACGACAATGGAGCTGGGAGCTTGATGCTCGCAGGCTGGATGCCGGCGTGGTTAGGAGAAATTCAATTCAATTATTTCATAGGCTAAACATAGGTTGAACTTGAAGTATTCCGAAAAGAGCTAAATACAAAAACTATAAAAATTTTATTGCCAGTTGAAAATCTCTGTTCAATTGCATGGATTGGTTGAGAAATTCAGCGGTGATCTGTTGCTAAGATCGTACGCTGGTACCGTAGCGTCAATCAACGTCAATGTGACATGGATTAGTTGAGAAATCCAGCAGTCTGAGTTAGTTCATTCTGTAAAATGCCAGCCAGGGCTGCTCTGATCAAGGTTGTGGGTGCAAAGCTAGAGAAGCCCTCGCCCCAAACATCCAACCTGAGGAGCAAGGATTTGCCGAGGAATCCTGCTGATGGAAAGTGTTACCTTCCACCTGAAGTTACTTTAGAACTAATTAAAATAAATCAATTTTGTTTCCTGTGAATCGTGGCATCGTAGCGAGGCGAGGCAACGGAGGGGGATGAACGCTTGGAGCCGCGGCCACGGGTTGGAGAGTGACACCAAGCTACGAATATCGGACAGCAATTAGAAGACAATCAATCAATGCACCGCAAAGGCACAAATTGAATACTAATATCTACGTGTGGTTTGAGTTTTACAAGGCCAGTGAATCTAAGCAGACGAAGGAGGAATGCAGAGCGTCACGATTTGCCGAGAAGAAAAGAGGTAGATTAGATAGACTTGTAGCCGTTTCGGTGTCAACCGTCTCCTGCACTGAGAGAGTAAACGAGAACGAAAATGAACCTTGACGAACCCGACCCTGACCCCCCGCCCCTGAAAAAATTCCCCAAAAATCTCCCATGCCTCAATCCCAAAGCCACCACACATTCCCCCTGCCAGATCCTACTCCTTGCAGGCTTGCCCACCCCCCAAACTGTCCATCCCTTAATCCCAAACCCTTAACCCTGCCCCCCAGCCCCCGCGCGCGCACAACGGGAGCATCGCGATTCATTTTCGTTCTCGTTGGCTCTCTCAACACGGAAGAAGGCTGTCGCCGAAACGTTCACGCAACCACAAGCCGATCTCGCCAGCCGCTTAACCTCTCAGCAAGTCGTGAAACTAAGCCTTCCGCGTTCTCCTACTTAGATCATAGTATTGTCTAGAAAGTGGCTTCACACTTGATCCAAATCTTGTGTGTTTGAGAATAAGGTCTTATGGTTTTCCTACGCTTTGCCGGGATGGTACAAGAGCCAATGAATTAACATTAATTACACATTTAGCAAAGCAGTTTACATTTGAATCAATTGGTTAGCAGAGGACTTCTGTTGGAGTTGCTCCTCTTATCTGAGGTGAAGTAATACCGTGATACCTCTAGGCTTATCACCAACATGACTTGGTGTGCCCCATGGCAACCATTCAATGTGCAAGCAGTGTGAAGCAGTATACACTGGGTCTGGGACAGGATGGACGACCATCACTATAAACCCTTCGCTCTGAGCAGGTGAGCGCTCCGAAGGTTTCAAGCTGTGAAGCAGCATCACTTCCTTTGACACCAATCTCTCAGCAGCGCAAATTTGTGAATTAATCCGGCATACTGTGTCGTACTAGCGTACTGAAGTGGTTACTTAAGATAAAGAAATATGTTAAGTGAGTGTGGTTCCTGGACGTCTGCAATCGTAGCCCGTTGAAGCAGCCGACACGATGTCGACGGTCCACTGCATCCTCTACGCGACGAGGGCACTTGCAGAAAACACTCTCCACCCGACCATGCTATGGATAATCAGAAGCAATTAGAATACATAAAGAACAAAAGTTACTGGTATTAAGCAACAAAAAGGCGCTTAAATCTTCTTGGTCTACTCATTTGCAATCATGAATCCGGCTGGACTGAACCAGACGTCGGAGTTGAAGTTATCTCATGATGCTCTCAGTGGTTTTTTAGCAAGGAAAGGCAAATTGCCGCTTAGCCACTGTTCTACTTGTGCCACAGAGTTTAACAAGCTTGGAATTGCTGCTCAGCATAGTGCTGGTCTTACGACTGGATGAGTGACCATCTGTTCCAAAGACAGAATTCATTTTGCTACTGACCTCTCGGTATTGCAATTATTTGTGGAAAAAATGATGATGTGCAGTGATACCACCCTTGTCGTGAATTTACTTACAAAAGTTCAAATAAAAATTAATTTGATGTTTCTGTTCCCTGTGCCCTGCTTGTTGTAGAATGTCCAGGCAACGGTGAGATATGGCATAGGGTGATTGCGTCCAGAAGAACAGGAACTAGGTCACGTCCAGGCTCTAAACCCCCCGACAGCTGGACAACAGGCTGGAACATGGGCGAAATAAATTAGTTTCCGATCACACAGCACATGCATATAGAAGTACAATAGCATTGAGTGCAATACTTGCCTTGTTGCCGTCAGCATAGAAACCCTCGGAAGTCTCTTCTCATCACTGATTCTACGTATGCGAGACACAAATCGCGGCGCCGCGTTGCAATCCCACGCAACGCGACGCCGCGAGCGTGCCGTTGGTCGAGAGCAGGAACATTCGTTCAAACTGCGACCGGGTCGAACAACCCCCCGCCCCTAAAAGATCTGAGCAGTTCTCAAAGTGAGCTGCCAAGGATTCCAAGACTTTACGGACGGCCGTGGTTTGACACTACTCTCCCTGTTTCCCACCAAAATCCTAGAAATTTATCTAAATTTACCAACAATTCGGTAAATTATAGCAAGAGCTCAAACGCTCTGGTTTTAACTAAGCAAACATCCTACGTGCCAGCCAGCGGGCAACGTTATGGACAACGGTAAGAGTATCACACTCTAAAATGTCGTCAGCTAAAAGGTTCGTAAATTAACATCCTAAGTGCCAGCCAGCGGGCAACTTTGTGGACAGACGGTAAGAGAATCGCACTCTTTAATGTCGTCAGCTAAGAACGAGATCCTCGATGCTGGAACGGAACGGGTTAGACACGTCAACAAGGTCCCTATGGAGTAGCGCCAAACCCTCGACCTGCCCTCCACTTATCTCCCCGCCAACGATCTGGAAGACTGCGTTGCCCCCGGAGTCGAAGCTGGAAGCTCGGCGAGCGCGAGGGGGTTCGACGATTTCGATCCAACGGGCGGGGGGAATGTAAAACGAGCCAGCGGGCTGCCAGCCTCCAATGGGCGGCGAGACCGGCTCGCTGCAAAGACACTCCGGGGAAAACACTCGATCTTGACAAACACTTTAACGCGATTATGTAAGCAACATTACATAATTTATCGGGGGGACACGATGCCCAGCCAACTTCATGGCCGCAGGCTCGTTACACTCCGCGAGCAAACCCTGATCTGTCGCGCACTGAAATGCATCCATGGGAAACCGACGTTTCACCAGACGGCGTTATCTTTACGGTTCTACCCTAAAACGCTGCAAAGTGGCAAATTAATATTTTTGAAAACACTGATCAGCCATGACTCTACAATCATACCAGTACTACCAAAAGTAGGCTACACATGAAGAAAGCCACTGAAGCGACTCTGAAGTGACGTTAATTGCAATAGCAGACGGCTAGGGCTTCCACGGCTGCATGACGGGCTCGTGGAGCCGACAAATACTGGCACTGACTTTAATTGTCGGACATCTTCGGGGGAGCGCTGAGAAGAGTCTGGAAGGCGGCTCGGTGCCGAACGCGGAGGCCGCGGCCGGCCCGCCTGCCGAGACGAACCGAAGGACGTGGGGAAGACGCAGACTCAAAGAAGCTCCGGAGCCTCGGCTGTCTGGAGCTGCGGACAGATCAACGTCAATTAGTACACAGGCACGGCGCACAGAAATCCTGTCCGATGGTTAAAATATAGGATTTTTGGTGCCGCCTAATTGGTTGCAAACGCAAACCAACTAAATCGGCAAAGCGACCTGTAACATTGCACAGAGCTGGAAACCATTAATTTAATTGTTTAACTCATTCTTCAATTCCAAACAGACAATTCCATGAAAAGAAAAATTACAAGAAGAGCCATTTAGGTTTTAATTTCACTATCGTATTTGCTATAAAATGTTTAAAAAAAAAATAACATTCCTCTGCAGTTCAAACACGGAAGACAGGGAAATCTCTACTCATGCAGGCTTTATTGGGTATATGACGTTGTTTTTCTCAAAATGAATTGGTCTATTGCGTCATAGAACCCGGCACCTCCACCACCTGTAGACATGAGCGAGGTGGATACTAGAATATCCCCATCCCACCCCTCTGATGAACCTTATATTTAATTTTCCTCATTGAGATGCTCCTGGTTCTACATCCCCCCCCCCCCCCCCCCCCATTGCAGCGCGAGACCCTGAAAGCACTGAAAGTGTGCAATGTTGGTCCATTTTGACCTTCCATCCTCCAGCTTTTTACGATTAGCTTCGATAATACCCACAATATTTCCCTGCGGTTTGCCTACCTCCAAAACACCCTTCCACTTCCAGGGTACCAGCCAGATGGCTTTGCTGAATAAAGGCGCATAAGTAAAATAACACAACCCACAGTGCTTCATTAGGCGATTTCCTTTGTGACAAACACCTCGCCGCCGCGATAACCCAGATCAGACCACCACGGGCATTGAGATTTGAGTTTTGCTTGCAGGGTCTTCGTGGTATTGTGCACTTATCAATTCAACCCTCGACAGCTTAGTTATTAACCCTACATAAGGCTACTGATACCAGTATCTTTGGCCCATACCCACTGCGAAGATAGCCTTCACAGGCGATAATAAAATGCTGACAACTTAAATCTTCTCTATCCGTGATTCTTGCATGCGCAATAAAAATAGGTTGTGAACTTGTGGCTTTGTCTCCAATTTGCGATAAATATGTTTAAATTATGTGTCTAGTCTAACGTGGTCTAACCCAAACACATGATAGCTCCGTCTCAGACCATCCTAACCCAAACGCCGAGTAGCACAGCGCAACTCAGCCTATCGCTACTAGCTGTGTTTTACCGTGGGAAACGAACCAATGCAAGCAAGCTGAAATTTGCACTAAAATATCCATGATGCTTTATCCCAACTTGTCTAACTCTAATATATCTATAGTATATGCAGCTTGTGCCCCGCATGTCTAGCTCTCCCTAAACTAATAGATGTTTGCATGGACACGAAGCAAAATCACACAGCGAATCTTGCCCAGGCGCCCACAAAACGCGGCCACCCAAGCTCAGACACACAACTTGATAGCACTGTGCATCACTGCAAAGCTAGCACAGCGACGCGTGCTATTCCTATCGGCATATGCTTCCCTATAGCACCAAGCCGCGGCGTGCTAGCCCAAAACTATACCTTCATCTTCACTAATTGTCACGGATGCAATTAGGAAAATCAGACAAACTTCATTCGTTGGCTCATAGGGCCCCAGATGATCGTAGTGTCCGATAGAAGTCGACCAAAAATATTGAAATTCCAGAATCCCGAGTCGATAGACCATATGCGAATGCATGCCCACTACATAAATATACATAATGCATGACCACATGCCCAATACAGAATCAAAAATAAATTACAACAAAGTATGAATTGCCATACGAAAAGCATTTCCGCCCAAAGACTCATTCCCGAGAAGTAATAAATTGAGTGGCGATGCATTTATGATGGAAATAAAATTTCCCCGTCTCTTATTGACCCTGGAAGAAGCACTGTTGATTGGTCAGCTATTTCAGGGCCGAAAAGGATAATATAACTATCGAAAATTGTCTTGTCCCCGGCAAAGCATTGGCTACCGCATTTTCTTGCTATCAGATTATAGGTAATCAGTGATCACACTTTACAACAACGCGGATGGTTTGCGCTCAACTAGACATAGTCACATGCCCACACGAATGAAATTATGAACCATGATAATTGAGACTGAAAAACAAGCAAAATGATGAACAGTAGCCTCGTGGCAGCCACACCATTGGGTGGTCGGGTGTTGCCAGATAAAATTCGATTGTCGGCACGTTTAATCAGTCAGATTGAGTGATTGTGCATGTTGGTCAACGCATTAAACATTACCGGTAAAGATTGAAATTGGTTTAATCCCGATGACCTCCGAGAAGGCAGATGGGCTTCGATGAAAAAACACAGAATTTTTTTCGGAGTGCTCTAATTACAACATGGCGGTAAAGCCGCAATTGTGTTTTTTGCTACCAAAGCGAAGAATTATAAAGTGAGAAATACGGAAAAGTAATTACCTTATCGGATGAAATCTTGGGCGAATGACTCGATCCGCACACCGAGCAGGTATGGCGCCGATCGCGGAGCACACTTTTGTCAGGTTAATTTGCAATGAGATTACTGGAGCACAATCGTCTGCATCTTACCCCTTCTAGAGATAGCGCCGGACTGAGGATGACACTACAAGCCGCAGGGGGCAACTTGAGCAACAATTGACCAATCAGAGCAGACTGCTCGCGGCAGGTTGTCGCCACTGACAAGTGATCGCTGGATTTTTCAAATTGGCCGTTACATTACAGATAAAACTGAAAACAAAAATTTTTATACCTATCTTTCTTATCTCTTGCCGATTTTGCGGGACGATGCCTGTATGACAGGCTGACAGCCCGAATAATAATTGAATTTATTGCAGTCAATTTTCTGAGATGAAAAGAATATGTCAAACAATCATAATTTCATTTTTACCTCCGATAGGCTCAATTCTTGGATATGGTTGAACTGATTAATTAATTAAATTTACATGTATTTACTTACCCCCCCCCCCCTTCCCATCACCCCTAAATCACCTAAGAAATGTAAAGACCTTGAGCCCGAGATTTATATTTGAATAATTGATGAAAAAATATATCGGTACCTATTATATTGAGAAGCGCATTTCTTTAATTGAAGTGATTGTAGGAAAATTATCTGCATAAAATAGAAGGAAGGGGACAGAGGAGATCCTGAAAATTGGGACATCATTACAAGCTAAATAATAATCTGAAACTTGGAAAGTTGGGGTGGTTCAGAGCCGTAGATTGTAGTATTGAGAGGGTACGGTTTGGCTCTGTGTAAATGTTGTGGCGGTCCTAAAGAGGACCTCGTCGATTGTCGACGTTTTGTCCACGATTGCGTGCACATCTTCAGGACTGTGATTCAATCTGAAACTAGTAATAGTTTTCTTGAGAAATAAATAAACAATTTTCTTAAAATAATTAAACTTTCTTAAAATAATTAAACAATGAAATAAAATTTGCACCATCAAAACTAGCTATGACTTAATTGTAGCTTGCACCAAATTAGAATGTGAAACATAAAAAACTATAAGTCTTTTATCATATATTATATCTAAAACAAAAAAATAATATACAATGTTTTCAATATTTTATTCAAGAAACACTGCAGTTTGTCAGTTTACCAATTTGTTACAACATCCGATACAGGTACCGAGATGTGATATTCACAGGGTTTAAAATATCTAAAAATCTGCGGGCAAACTTAGATTTATGCAGATAATTACCAGAGAAAATCAAAACCATTTTTTTTGAAATTATTTGAATTTTCAGATTCAGATTGAAATTTCAGTTTCATTTCCAGAGAATTATGTAACATGCAACTTGAGTTGATTGAATGATCAAACCTGATCTTAACATATAACATTTTTTTCATTTTAACAAATTTTGTTTCCATTCCTATCCTAACTTAAGTTTCTAAATCCTTTCTTCCATTATTGCACGCACAGAAGCATGGGCTTGATTGTCAGTGATGTAGTCGTACATTTTATAGTGGGGGTACGCATTAAAACCAACGTTTTGTGTATAGTGCCAGTGTTGGTGGGGGGTGGGGGGGGGGTCAAACCTTCTGTGGCTTAGGTAGCCCCAATAAAAAATTGATTTCAAGCTTTTATTTTTTAGCAAATCTATATGCCTACGGTCATCTGCATCTTGAATTCAACTAAATCCAGTGTGGTACGTGTGTGGCATTATGGGTATTGTTATTGCTTTTGTCATTACTGCGAATTCTATTTATTAGAAGCGGGTTTGCTTCTGAGGGTTTGCACCGCGGTGCTAGTACGTAAAAGCGCTACCGACTTCCAAAAGTGTTAACTTGACAGTAATGTGATTTTTATTATTATCATTCTCGTAAGCGGCTTGGTTAGACAAACCCCTTTTGTCACGGGTCGCGACGCCGACAAAGAAACATCCTACTCATACACTAAACATACAAGTTCATTATGGGTAGGTTACGTGGATTATTTGGAATGGAACCCTGAAATTGGATATTTTTGTCTCGAAAATAAAGAATTGCATGACATTTCGAATAATTATTATAATTTAATAGAGCGTACCCGTGCGTACACCCGCGTTCCTTCGATATTTTAAAGTGGGGGTACGGACAAACATTAAAATAATAGTGGGTGGACTGCGTACACCCGCGTGTATATACCACTACATCACTGTTGATTGTTCATCTGCATGTAGAGATTGCAAAGGCGCCAAATGCGGTAATGCCCCCACGACCCGAGCAGACATCGAAGAGGATGTTGATGGAGACCTCGACGTCGTCGACTTTGAGTAAAAATGGTTCATTCGTTTAACCAGGTAACTGTCAACGGAAACGATACTTAATCTTGTTCTGTCTCCATAACTGTGCTGGGCACTTTCATCGTGTGGTACCTGTATAATATCGAAATATCGGGTGCTTTTCCATTTGACAGATTCACTTTCACGTTTTACCACGTTAACCACGTCCACGAGTACGTTTTGCCACGTTCACCAGGTACACGATCACGCCATACTGCGTTTTTGTAAGATAACAGTTATTTACTTGTGTCTGATGCTACAAAAGAACTGTGACATTGAAAGTGGGTGTAAATATGTGTTCTGTACCTCTCAAAGAGTCGTTTGATATGTCACATGGCATACCTGTGGCCTGTGACCTTTGACCTGGTCAGCTATGACCTTTGACAACGACTTTTATTTTGTTCTTTATTTATAAGGAGCTTTCCATTAATGCGATTTGTGGTCATAACTCGTAGCTTTCGGGACATTGGATGATATTTTCAAACAATTTCCCTTTGACCTAACGCTGACCTTTGACCTGATGTCCGATTTGCTTGAAATATTTTTTATTTGGTTTATAAAAGTATTGGCTTTATTTGAAAGCCCAATACGATTTTCGATTTGAGCCCTGGTTTCCGAGATTCTTATTTTTTTGTGGAAAAAACGTGATTTTTGAACTTTGACCCCGAATTTCTCGAAAACTGTGTGTACGATTTTGGACGATTTTGAGTATGTTGTTCAGCGCATTTTTCTGAGTGGGATCCGCCAATAAAACGCTTTGTTGCAATTTGTCCTGAGTCAAACCTCTATAATGACTAGACTATTGCTTACCATCTTGAAAACAACAATTTTAGAACACTTTTTAGCATTTTTGTAGTTTGTTTCACACTGCAATAATATAAAGCTAAGCCAATCTTGAATAAAGTTGAAAAAACCTCATAAAGATATTGCATTGTGAGAGTTTGAGGGATTTTGAAAACATATTTTTCTTACTATGTTTTTGCCTAAATATTCTCAAGTAATTTTTTAGTAATTTTTAGTAACTTTTATTTTAATCAAGCTGAGAATGAGAATGATGTTGACTGAACTTCAAGGTTCTATAGGTTGTGACAAAATTGATTCACGGGAGAAAACTGTAAAAACGTTAAAACAAAAAACACGCACAAGATATCTGAAATTTAACCAGTCTTGCTGAGTGCCGTCAGTCAATCAATCAATAACAAATCTTGTAATACTGTCACTGTTTCTATTCACAGCATATATATATTATCTTTATTTCTTGTTTCCTTAAAAAAATACAGGGTCAAGTTTTCTTTTTTATCTAGGGCATCTAGGGTTGCTTTTTATCCGGCTTGCCAAGCCTGGCGATTCCCCGGTATCTTCTTCACTACAACTAAATTCACTTCCTTCCCCATCATCACACTCTTCGTCCTTTTCTACCAGCGCATTCCATTCTTTTTCGTCTTCCCACAATTTCCCTCTGTCAACCTCCTCCCAACTCATCTTCCTTTCCTCCAAGTCTTCTTTTATCAAACCACTCCACCGTTCTCTTGGTCTTCCCACTCTTCTTTTCCTTTTTACTGCGTCTTCAAACTCTCTTCGTGGTATCCTCTCTTTATCCATTCTTTTTATTTGTCCAAACCACCGCAACCTTTCTCTTCCTAGCTTATACCCCAATCTTTCCAGTTCCAGCTCCTTCCGAATATTTTTACTTCTTAATCTGTCTATTTTGGTCACTCTTTTAATACTTCTTAAAAACTTCATCTCGGCAGCTTGAAGCTCTCTTTTTTCCTTAGTTCCGATTGTCCATGACACAGCCCCATATGTCAAAATTGGTATATAAAACATGTTGTACATAATTTTTTTGCAACATACTGGAAATTCTTCTTCCCATAATAACTTCCGCACCAATTGATAAAATATTTCTGCTTTCTTAATCCTTGCTTTAATTTCGTTTTCAATCTTTGCATTTTTTGTTATTATGCTTCCCAGGTACTTGAACTCCTCCGTCTCTCTTAACTCAATTCCATTCAATTTGATACATGTTCTGTCTTTCGGCGTTTTCTTTTCCATCATCAGTATTTCACTTTTTTCTTGGCTTATTTTCAGACCTATTTTCTCTGTTGCTTCATTCCATCGATTTATCTTTTCTTGAATTTCTTCTCTAGACTCTCCCCAAATAAATACATCGTCTGCATATATTATCGTTCTTGTATCAGTGTCTTCCTTTTCCTCGACTGTTCTTATATTATATAAGATATAATATTATATAATAATATTATATAATAATATTATAATATATTATATAATATTATATAATATTATATTATTCTTATATTCACAGCATATAAATAAAAATTTGTACTCCTCGGTATTTGAGCCTGACTGGAACAAATCTGTCGCTGGGTTGACAGGAGCGATGGAGAGACTTGAAGTCAGTGCCCGATTTATACCATTGGCGCCCCTAGGCTACTTTATAAGGGCGCCCCCCCCCTCCCCCACCCCTCCAACGAAATGTAGCGCATAATTAGTGGTTTAAGAAATACGAACTAGAAGAAATGTTGCAGTGTATATAACAATATTTTTTAAAGTTTGGATATTTACCAGTCGATGACAGGTGGAGCTGGAAAAACCAACAAATGCAATACCGATATGCTGTCTTGACAACTTGCACTATAGGTTTTTGCGCCGTGATTTCACTGTCGCAAAACTCTCAATAATGTCATCAGTCTCTAACTTATTCAACGAATCGCTCTCAATTGACATTATGGCCAATGATGAGAGTCTCTTCTCAGCTAAGGCTCTAAAGGCAGTCAGCAAAATCATAACATTCAGTAACTAGAAGCAATCCACTCAATACGTAGTATGTCTCTGTTCCATACTGTCGCATTGCTTTGTCGGCGCTGACCGACAAAGGGTAGCGGCGCGACAAGCGAGTCGTCGGTACTCGGAGCACCATGGATATTCTAGAGAATCTACGAATACGCTGTTAGCCCTGCTAACATTACAAGTCGCAAGCTGTCGAGATACGATACGACTTGCATGCATCCATCCAGTGACATAATAGCGAGAAAATGAGTAGTAACTAGTAAGCAAATTTTTTATGCACTTATATTTTTTTCTCCTAAAGTCTAAACTATCTACACCAAAGCGGCGTCTTTTCTGGCGCCCCCTCGGACGCGGCGCCCCTAGGCTGCAGCCTAGTCAGCCTAGCCGTAAATCTGGCACTGCTTGAAGTCCACCACTGCGCTCCCAACTGATTGGTGTGAGTCACCATATCTTGTCCGACACAATGCCGGCGTTCAAGTATCTGAAACCGGCCATAGAAAGACAAACAGATATGAACGTTGAACTGTCACGAAACTGTCGACCAAGGCTGTAGGTTGGGATACGCAGCTCGAGTCTAATTGCAATTTTGGAACCGCGCCCAACCTATCTATACGGTTTGCAGTTTGCAAGAGTTTTATAATTTTGAATTTTTTCTGCATTTTCAACGAAAGTATGAAGACTTATTGCCTGGAATGTAAGTTGCATTTCATGAAATTTTAGCCTTGATACCGACAAAGCTTACATAATCGAGCATTTGGTTTTTATATTAATCTTTCAAAATCATCACATTATGTTGGTCGAGGGGTGAGATTCTCGGTTAGGGTGAGAGACTGAGAGGTCATGGGTTCAAATCCTAGACTTGCCCTTGAATTTTTGAGTCGATAGACAAAAATAATCCCAAAAATAGACTCTTCGAACAAGGCTAGATTGGTATGCAGCTCGAGTGCTTGAAATTTTTCTTCATTTTCAACAAAAGTATACATGAGATATACTCAATTATGGAATGTTCCAAATTTAATTGTATTTATTTTTAGCCATGCACAGCAGAAGCAAATCACAATTAGGGCTAGGAAAATCATTTAATTTAATATTTTGAGAAATATGTCTAATTCTACGGCCACCATGTGATTGTGATCAAAAATACAAACTTTTTACATCACATATTTTCACAAATATTAGTATTTTGTAAAACCCCTTTTTAGCAAAGCTCCACATGTAAAAAACGGTATAACCATGTTTTACATTGTTAGCGAAGCTCCACATGTTAAAAACGGTATAACCACGTTTTACATTGGGAGATACGCTTATAAAATTGCTTCCGCGGTTGCTACGCAGTTTCATTGTTAGTGCGTTGGAACCCTTGGGGCTTCCTTGAGTATATATAAGAGAGTTATTGTGGACTGAAATAAATATTCAATGTGAAAAACCGGAATGAATGACAGATGATTCACAAGATTGAAGGTACCCTAGTAATTATAGTATTACCTATTAATCGAGCTTTGCTTTAAGAACTGACACAGCCAATTAAAAATCTCTCCCTTGACGTACAGCGAGATTTTTCAACTTTAGGGCAACCAGGGCCGACCATCGGCCTTTCGGACCTTGATTTGCGCTATGCGCATAGGTTTGCGCTATGCGCATAGTTCTGCGCTATGCGCATAGTTCTGCGCTATGCGCATAGTTCTGCGCTATGCGCATAGTTCTGCGCTATGTGCATAGTTCTGCGCTATGCGCATAGTTCTGCGCATAGCGCAGAACTCTGCGCTATGTGCATAGTTCTGCGCTATGCGCATAGTTCTGCGCTATGCGCATAGTTCTGCGCTATGCGCATAGTTCTGCGCTATGCGCATAGTTCTGCGCTATGCGCATAGTTCTGCGCTATGCGCATAGTTCTGCGCTATGTGCATAGTTCTGCGCTATGCGCATAGTTCTGCGCTATGCGCATAGTTCTGCGCTATGTGCATAGTTCTGCGCTATGTGCATAGTTCTGCGCTATGTGCATAGTTCTGCGCTATGCGCATAGTTCTGCGCTATGCGCATAGTTCTGCGCTATGTGCATAGTTCTGCGCTATGCGCATAGTTCTGCGCTATGCGCATAGTTCTGCGCTATGTGCATAGTTCTGCGCTATGCGCATAGTTCTGCGCTATGTGCATAGTTCTGCGCTATGCGCATAGTTCTGCGCTATGCGCATAGTTCTGCGCTATGCTCATAGTTCTGCGCTATGCGCATAGTTCTGCGCTATGCGCATAGTTCTGCGCTATGCGCATAGTTCTGCGCTATGCGCATAGTTCTGCGCTATGTGCATAGGTCTGCGCTATGTGCATAGGTCTGCGCTATGCGCTATGCGCATAGGTCTGCGCTATGAGCATAGCGCAGGTCTGCAATATGCGCATAGGTCTGCGCTATACGCATATACCCGTGCCCTATGGGCACCAAGGTTGGCGAAGCTCGAGCTTGTTTAAATAAATAATGGATGTTCTGCTCTGTACCTATAACTATATAAATCCCTCAAATGAATATGCAAATCTTCACATTTTGATCCATCTGGGAATATTGCCATTGGTTGTGTGTTTGTGGCCACTCCAGTCTATTTTTAGAAAGAAAAACTAACGTTCTTGAAGCTTCCTCAATTCCCACTCTCCAAATGTTTCTTTATTTCCTGTTTATGTTTGACTCTGATCACTATCTACGTCATGATGGGGAACAACTTCCTTGTTTATGTTTGATTGATTTTTTACTGCCCATTGATTTTGGTAGTAATAGACGGAGACCTATTTCTTAAGAGACAAGTAACGTCAGATACCCACTGGAGGTACTACCCGGCTGGAAAACAATATTAATTAGCTCTGCTAAATAACAAAGGAAAATAGGGAAATCACAACCTACATTGCTCTACCTGGCTTTAGCAAGTGGGTATCATGACGTCATTTTGATAGAATTTTGATTGGTTGAAAGAGGTGTATTTTGACAGATATGTGTTTTTTCTATTGTTGTTGTGACTGTGTTTCATAGATAATGACCCTGATAGGAGTTTGAATTTTGCTATCAGCAAAATCACATCAATATGATTTTTAACAAGTATATTTTGCTAACCAGTGTTTATTCGACCACTTTAGGATAGACTACCTATACGGATAAAATTTAGGAATGGATATTTCGTTTCTAATAACAAATATTTATTGCTAAATACCATTCTCTTCATCATGAGTGCTGTGGAGGTATATTTGCCTGTGCCGCGCCAATGGAAACCTGCGCGTGCGCTGCTCTGGCCAACGTTTCTAACCACTGTGGTTCATGGTGGTTCTAACACAGGAAGTGTTAGAAATAGTCAGCTGTCAGAATTAGCAGGTGAAAGGGGCAAGTGACAGGCGGCGTTGTGTTGACCAGTGCAGATCCTGGACGTTATTCTCTGGCAGATAAATACGTATGTTGCTACTAAATATATCATCAATGCATATGTACTGTATAAGAGCCATTGTAGCTCAATAGCAATGACAATAGCGTTCCTAACCAACAGTGCCTCTGCTCCAATTATAAAAAAAAACTTGGCTCAGGTTCAAGGTCTGAATGAGGGCTATGTTTAAATCCCCAATGCCTGGGTCCTGAGCACAAAAAAAAATACCTGTGTTAGCCTAGTAGCCCAGTTTCGAATGTTAGTTGAAAGTGAGTGAAGATTCAGTCTTGTTGGTAACCTAGAATTATTATAGAAAAAAATATAAATTATGTGCTCGTAGCTAAATGATGACAATGAAAATGAAAATCGCTGTTCAACAACATGCATGCTAAACCTTTGCCGTTATGATTTTTAAAAAGTGTCACTGTCATTCTACAGCAACGATAGGTTGGATCAACGAAGATTAAATCATCTCAAAAATCTTACTGTGATTTTTTTCAGATTGAGTGTGTCTGCTGCCATGTAGAGAAGGTGTAGCTGGCATTTCAGTTGAATAATGGGATTGCAAGAAATTGTATCATGGTAAGATTTTAATTCATACCATTTTTAGCTGTAATCACTAGACTCAAGAAACGGTGGTGGATCATGGTGCTACAGTTTTATTTCATCATCAAGCTATCTACTCATGGTAACGACTGATAAATCCTTATCTTAAAATCAATTACATAGTCCCACTTCTGTCTTTTGTTAAGCAACTTATTGCAATACTTGTGACATGAAGTAAGAATAAAAAATAGAAAGTTTGCACGAACTTCATCAGTATTTTCTAAGCTACGATCAATCGGTGACTTCCTAGTGATTTCCTAACGATGTAAATCCATTTATCCATTTATTACAATGTAGGAACTACATCATTTCATAGTCCAAGGTTATAGATACGCCTACAAATCTACATAGGTACAATTAATTACACTTTTACAATTGCTGTTTATTTTCAAACTCACAGGTATCAGAAGAAAATCGGCACCTACGACAAACAAGCATGGGAGCGTACAATCGAGCAGCGCATACTTCACGGCCTGTCCAACGTGCCGCGCAAGTCCACAAAACTGAAGACGGATCTGATCGACGTCGACCTAGTCCGCGGCTCGTCGTTTCCAAAAGCCAAGCCCAAGCACGGCTTTGCGACGGTTCTGCGGCTTGCCGTACTTCGCTTTCTCTTCCTGCCGGCGTACTGCCGCTGGTGGATTCAGCAGACTTCGCGGCGGGCAGTTGCCGTCCTGCTGGCGCTCTACTTCTTTCAGCTGGGCAACGTATCCCTCTTCTACTACCTAACGAGCCGTGGTGACGAAGACACACTTGACCGTGTTTCGTACTCGGAGATCATTCTGCCCTCGGTCGTGATGCTTGTGTTGAGCTTGATCCACTCTCAGGTCAGTGCATCGATTTTAACTCGAAATTGCTAAGTGGTGTTTTCAAGCAGTAACATCATGGGGTCTTTGCTAAAAGAGTTAAGGAACAACCGTTATTTAGTCTAGATGATTCTTTGCAGGAACTGGATAAGATTGTATTATTGTTTAAACTAAAATGATTAAGAGTGGTCGGAGAAAATATAGAGTAGTACGTACAAAACTTACTAGATTTGTGTATACATTAATCAAACTACAAATCTCTTTGTTCTGAAGATTTTTTGCCATTTCTTATTGACGTTCTCTTAAGATTCATTTTCATGTCAGAAATTAACTTCCTCATATATAAATATAGCATAAAAAACAGCTTACATCTGTCCAGAAATGATTGAAACAGCACACATTTGTTGACGCTTCAGATTGTGTCAACGCACACCGACTTGAAACGTAACGGCACGACAGCCGTCCATCGTTCGCGTCGCGTGAGACGCACCAAGAGGCGGGTGGCTCCATCTAGGTCGACGTCCGGCACCAAGACGTTCATCTCGAGGCATCGTGCATCCATTGACAGGCTGCAGCCTCAGGTACACAAAGTCTATTTAATTTAAAAATAACCTTGTCCGCTCAGCGCTAGCAGTCAATACGATCACCAAATTGACGCCAAAACATTTACAGAGACCGATTTACCTTCATTTCTAACTGTATCTCTCTTTATATTCTATATTTCTAACAGTATATAACCGTCACCACAATACAGTTGCTAGTAAAAAGTGGGAAGATAAGCGAGTGGTAAATAAAACGTTTAGCAACTCTTCTACCTAGTGTTTTATTTTGATATTTTGAAATGGCGCCTTGCGGATTTAGTTTCATGAGTTGGTGAAGTGTAAATGGCGGACATTTTTTGAGTATGATCTTATGATCTTATCCTGGGTAAACTATACCGTCCCAAGGACCCAGACTGCACGGAGTTGTTGATGCATCATGGCATCTTTATACCTAGGGCTAGCAATAAATGAGTGTTTCCAAGTTATTATTGTTCTAGTGCTGTCTATTCCAAATTTTCCGTTAGATCGGAAGTATTTATTTGGTAAACAATAGTATTATACCATTAGGTTATTGACTCAATAATTAATGTGTTATTAATGTGTTAGCTATGTTGACATTGTGCGAAGGTCAATTATGTGTTAGTTTCTATCCTCTGTTGCCATGAGAAATGTGTCTTGTGTCACCTGTTTGCAATAGCTAATTGTGACAAGGCCAAGTTAGGGATTTGACATTGGTTTAAAAAAATTCAAATGAAATCACAAGATTGTCTGGAGCAGTCAATAGAAAAAAACCTTAAATTACAATGTCCAAACCAGATTTGAGCTTATTCCAAAGAATATAGCTTTGAATAGCAATCTCCTTCTACGGTAATAGACCGTATGTTGCTTCCTGTATGATCTGGTAGCACCATATTTATAATCAATTGGTTACAATTATTTCCCATTTGTTCGAAGAAGTTCAACTAACGCTTAACTAACGCTTAACTTAAGCTACAGGTTTGGAGTTTGGATATTGTAAGACTGGCCTCAAATTAATTATCTGCGCAATAACTATATGACACACAATAATAATAATAATAGGTAATAATAATAATAATAATAATAATATTTATTTATTTTTTTTTATTTTTTTTATTAATGCTCAATTATTCACAAAAACAAAGTCAACCTTTCATCTCACAGTTCTTGTCCACAAAGCCTTAATGGCTCATCTGTGGCTTAAATTAAATATGCGTCAAGTTTAACTAATACGTGCTGAGCAAACTTCAACAAACATGATGCATTCAAAAATTAAGTCAATTATAAATACAAATACAATATAATATATAAAGTACAATTATAACAAGGAGTAATAATAATAATAATAATAATGGTCAATTAAATTTTTTTTAAGGCCTCCCCTCTCTCTTAAACGTAGCCGGATGGCCAATCCTGCAGCTAATGACTGTGCGTCTTCTTCTTCTTCCTCTTTGTCGTCGTCTTCTACTAAATAATAATATTTAAATATTACAATAAAATTTTAAAAATGCCTTACGTATGGTCATACTAAACCTAAGATTCTATCTTGTATGCACCTAACTTTTCTGACATAACCTTATCAACATTCACATGAAAGCGGAGAGAACGGACTCGTTTTGAGGCAGCTCTTTGCGTTGCAGGCGGGCGAGCGCGAGACGACCCCGCTCGATGACGACGGCTTCGAGAGCCTCAACGGCAACGGCTCGAGCGAGAACGGGGACGAGGAAAACCGTGCGAGCGTCGCCGACGGGGCCGAAGCCAAGGCTGCCAGCGTCGCCGATCGGTCGGCGCTCAACTGGCAGCCGGGGGAGTCTGCCGCGGTCCCGGGGCCAGAGTTCCAGGTGCGTGCTTCTGGCTACGGCTGGTCCTATCTAGGCTTACTAGTAGCTAGTACTAGGGCTTTGTGAATGCTTTTTATAAATGCGTTGTACTATCATGAACATTCTTGCTGCTCTCACTATCATGTTATACGTTCATTTTAGTTCAAGAATTTTCAAGTTTGCTGGTCCTACTAGCTGTGGGTGACTATTTCATATCCAGGTTGCTCTGTGACAAAATTAACAACTATGAAAGTTTGCCGTCTTAGAAAACTTCTCCAATGTCAATTGTGCGGAGTTTTTGCAAGCTTCTAAAATTTAACTTGACTAATTTGTTTCATAAACTTGACAGGTCTAAATTAAAAGGGTTTTAGTGATCACAGAAAATTTGATCCCATTCAGATTTTCTATCTGACCAAAATTGTGCAATCAAACGTACTTTAATATAACAAGATGTCAGGCTTTTTTTCTGGAAAGATATTCAATTGATTTGTTTCTCTATATCTTCCTGATTCCTCATCATTGACTATAGGGAGAAGTAAAAAAAAAATACTGCATTTATTGCACGTGCATGTTAGCTGTATTTCTCCATACTTAGTCAACATGTCTGTAATTGTTGTTATCAGCTCTACAGTTGCATGCTATACTAGGAACAAGCACTTTCACTTAAGGAACCATGTCACATTGTAGCTAATTCACTTCAATTTATCTAATTACAGCTGGTGATTGGTAGCTAATTTGATGCACCTTTGTTGTTTGTTTACTTTTCAAGATCATGCAGATAGCAAAATTCTCTTTGCTGGTATTAGTAGAAACTAGAAAGTTAATTGGGGAATAAAGATGTTAGGCAAATAATTACCTTCACTTATATAGGTAGGTAGGTGTTTATAACAGTTGCAAAAATCTTATCGAGACCTTTTTAGTTCACCATGAGTGCTGTATTTTTTTGAAGTACATCAATTACTGTTGGTGGTTGCAATTAGGAGTATGAACTGTGTACTTAAGATTTTGTTTTTCTATTTTATTTAATTCTTTGTTGCATTGGCAGGCAAGTTCAGTACATAAGTGTAGAATTCAAATTTCAAAATTCCAAATCCCACCAGCCAACTTGACTCTCTATAATTATATATTTTTTGCGGGTGGCCTCTGAATTGACCCCTACCCGACTCCCAACACTTGATGCGCGGATATGACCACGTCCCCCTTTGCCTTGCTAACGGCTGCTCCGTTGCGTAGGAAGCAAAGGTGGGTGCCGACGACGGAGTCTATCGCCGCACGTGGGTCAAGAACCTCCGTCGGCCGCAAGCTGAGGTGGAGGGCGCCCTCTCCGACTCGAGGCTTGGCCTGCCTTCACCCCCGAACGTAGACAAAATCAAGTAAGTGTGGCTAGACAGTAAAAAAAATTATCCAAATGCATGCATATCCTCATTTTAAATATGTCCCTGCTAAACACATCATTGTGTCCCAACTAGAGTGGAAGGTAAAAAGTAAACTATTAATTAATAGAAGAACGGTAGATCGACGTTAATTTAAATAGTAAAACATTAATTTCTAGTAAGCATGGACGATATTATGTAAAAAAAATTACTTATTCTAGTTTGCACATTGGAGTCGGCTATTGTCAAAACATCAACAATAAATTCCCTACCAAGTTCGACAAAATTACACTGCTTTACTTGTGGGTGCTCCTCTATCCCCATTCTAATGAAATATTCCAGGCAATAGATAACAGGGTACATAGAATAGTGATGAAAGTATTGATTTGATCTCACAATCACCAGTCTCTCCAAAACGCCAACTACATCCGAACCTATCATCAAGAACCTTTCCGTCCTCGTCGCCAGCCCGCTGCGCGTACCGGCCATCTCCGACATCGGCACCGACGACGAAGAGTACGAAGGCCCGCCGCCGACCCCGGGCTCAGTGGCTGGCTCGGCGGCTGGCTCGGCGGCGGGCTCGGCGGCAGGGGCGGCGCCCGAGAGCTCGTACAACAGCTCGTGCGAGAGCGAGACCAACGCAGCGTCGGCTGTAGACTGGCCGGGCATCACGACCAACAGCGACGACTGCAGCTACAGCTCGGATCTGGACCGTTCGGACGACCAGGACACGCTCAACGACCACCCGTTTGCGTGGGAGTTCGGCCTGTCGCCGACCGTCATTCTAACGCCGAGCTGCGCGGCATCGGATAGAGGTGACAGACTGATTGTCTTTTTCTTTATTCATTTTTTGTGATTGGGTTGTAATGTTTCTAAAGCAGGTTGTGTGCTAATAATACTAGGTACGAAATGTATGGTACTAAATTGTGCACTGCTTTTCAGTAACAATAATCTATTCAAATTTTTTGTTTTAATTTTAATAGTCCAGGAGATAACTCTTGTTCGAAATGCAATGAGACTGGTGAACTCACTTCACATTGTAAATGCACTTTTTTATTTTGTCTTTTCTTATTTTGTTAATTATTTTTGCCAAAAAAACTCGGCTTGAACCGTTAGGTTGCTGTTTGGCTTAGCAATTATCATTTTAGTGTTTGAACCTAGAACTTAGTTTCTAACATTGGTTACTTTCTGTACTACCTTTGCTAAAATAGTAATTTTGTTTGTCTGGTGATTTGTGTTTACCTTTGTGACTTGAATATATTCAGAGCTCTTTGTCCTTTGAATCAATGACTCCCAAAATTAAATCTTGAGTAGTTTAAAAAAAGTTAAAACTTGTTAAAATCTGTTAAATGGGTATGGAACATTGACTAGCCAGTCTGATGTACCAACCCATGCTTGTACTAGTAGTTTCATCAGGCCAGTTTGTTGACATCTCACCAAGTGACTTGTCTCGACAATTGCAGTGTCGTGCACAATGTGGGAGCGGCGGGACGCGAAGAAGGCCGACCTGTCGGTGCTTGACATAAGCTCGGCGATAATCGCGCGAGTCGAGACGATGCCCAACGACGTCGACTACTTCTACGGCGGCTTCCTGCTGTCGGTGGGGCTGTCGATGGTGCCGCTGCTCTGCCGGCTGGCCCCCACCACGCTCGAAGACGCACTCGCCGTGGACGTGGGCAACGTCACCGAGTCCGTGCTCACTGACGTTTCCGCCTCGCTCGTGTCGCTGCTCAACACCACGCTGGGACAGCCGGGGTGGTAGGTCGATGGCGCACTCGGATCGGTCTGCATGTCTTGTGTCTGTTTACATTTAAAGAATGTTTTGATTTTTTAATGATGTTAGCAACTGCGCGCCTTCTTTCCTCTGTTAGGTACTGTGCAGCCAATGAGCTTTAGCCAAAGATCATTAAGTTTAACAGAATTTGAATACTAATTTACTGTTGAAATTCTGTTACTTTATGTTACTTTAAGTTATAATCAGTTATACTTATAGCATGGAATATTAGCTGTGAATATTCCAAAGTTCTGATATTTTTAAATTATGTTGTTACCTACTGCTGATAATGGTGACAAAAATAACAAAAACTAAATTGATTTTTCCTAGCCTTAAATGGGAAATATTTTAAATTTTCTGATATGTTCCATTTACGTGGCCAATTTTGATTGAGCACTAAGTATCCTAGCTGCTAAATGTCGGTAGTTTTGATTCCGATTCGAGCGCAACGCACTCGCTTGTTGCAGGGAGCGCTTGATAATCGTGGTGGCTCTGATTGAGCGCTTTGTGCTCGCCTGCCTGTTCTTCTTCCTGCTGGCCGTGGCCGAGCGCACGTTCAAGCAGCGGTTCCTCTTCGCCAAGCTCTTCTCGCAGCTCACGTCGTCGCGGCGCGCCCGCAAGTCAGATCTGCCGCACTTCCGGCTCAACAAGGTGAGGAACACCCTCGGATCCAAAATCGGGGTTGAAATATAAGCTGCATGCCGATAGAGTTTGTTGCTAAATATCCCATGCTTCTCAGACAAACATCGGTCAATTTTAGGACCGCAAATGTGTCGAAACCGAGCAAACCCGTATTCACCTGAACCATTTAACCACAGCTCTGAACCACTGCTCAATGCCACTTCAGAATTGTTTTGATAAAAGTTGTATAGAGTTTGTAATAGTGACAAATTTTGTGCCTGCTCTATCTTGTAAAGTAACTGCTTTTGAGAGCATAGAAAAAAGCTAAGCTATGAGTCGGCATAGTCAACACAGACATAGACAGTGAGTCAACACTGTGTGTTTTCTGACGAGTCCGTGATTCTGTTCCAGGTGCGCAACATCAAGACGTGGCTGTCTGTGCGGTCGTATTTGAAGAGGCGCGGTCCTCAGCGTTCGGTCGACGTCATTGTCTCGGCTGCTTTCATCATCACCTTGCTGCTGCTGTCGTTCCTCAGCGTCGAGTGTCTCAAAGTGAGTCATTTTGCTAACTGCTATTTGTTTTGGGTTTAAGGGGTATGCAGTGTCATTTCCTGGCAGTGGTATAAACCAAGTAACTTCTGCATTTTGCTTAGACCAGTTTACTGGAGAATTGTCTATTTGTGAACATTAAAAATGTGATTCTACTTCCCTCGTCCCAATACACCAATGCTATGGTAGAACGTGGGTTGTTTGAGTGCATGCTTTTTCTCTTTTTCTCTAAAAATTACATGCCTAAACCAAAAAGCAAATTAGTGGAGACATTGCCAGCTTGAAAATGAATCACACTTAGAGAGCATCCTGTGATATTATATTGCAGGCTGCAGTTTTATTAGATTTTTCCTTGTGGAGATTTGAAAACACTATAGGTACTCTCAAATCTTGGCTCCATACTGTAATAAGATTGTGGAATTGGTATCAATTTCATACATCTTCAAACATCCGCAAGCACTGGCAGGCCATTTACATCCATTTTGCAGCTGTTGCTGTCTATCCATCCATATGTAAAATTAATCTCACCTGATGTGGTATCTCTCAGAGCAGGTCTATAGATAGCTCTGGCAGAAAGCACAGTTCACACACACTCACACATCTATCCACATCCTCTTATCATCACATCAGTTATCAGGGTATGAAATGGCACCTAACATGCCATATTATTATCAATGAGATCAATTATCTGACCATATTTACTTTTCAGACATAAAGAGCACAAAGACTAATTGTAAAGCAGCTGTTAGGTCTTATCTTTATTTATTTTATCATTTTGATGATAATGGCTAGCCTAGGATTACTTGATAGTGATAGGTTTGATAAAAATATATCTATATGCTGGATTTAGGAGATTACTTTTATTGAACAAAACTTTGAGATGCACTATTTTTTTAAAGAAAGAATCCCAGTTCTAAAAAATATCTTAATGCCTCTTGCAAATATTATGAAGGTGTTGCACTTTGAAATACACAGTAATGCCAAGTTTACCTAGTTTACCCACCATTTCAAATCCACATGCATTTAGGGAGGGCCCACAAAAATTTAGAAAAATCTTTCTCTGTGGAGCAAAGAAAATCATGAAAATCGTGTAATCTCATTTAAGTAACGCTAGTCTAAAACTGGTAAAACCATTATTATTATCCTGTTGCTAACGGCATGTCTTCCGCTAGGACTCTGCGCGCGTGCACACGCAGTACATCCTCGAGGCGTTGTTCTGGTGCCTCGGCCTCGGCATCTTCCTGCTGCGCTTCATGACGCTCGGCACCAAGATCAACCGCAAGTACCGCAACCTGTCCGTGCTCATCACCGAACAGATCAACCTCTACCTGCAGATCGAGCAGAAGCCGAACAAGAAGGACGAGCTGATGGTGGCAAACTCGGTGCTAAAACTGGCTGCCGACCTGCTCAAAGAACTCGAGTGTCCGTTCAAGATCTCCGGTCTGTCTGCTAACCCCTACCTGTACACTATCACCAAGGTGGTCATACTTTCGGCGCTGTCTGGCGTGCTATCCGAGCTGCTTGGCTTCAAGCTGAAGCTGCACAAAATCAAGATCAAGTGAGAGACAGGTGCGTCACTTGTCAAAATTTTCTTAGTTGAATTGTATATTTTTTATTTGTGCATTCATTCACAAGTGAAGGAGGTTTTCTTACGGTACCTACTTCGGCGGCTCAGCCGATGGAACGTTGTGCAAACTTTAAAAGTGAAGGATCTAATGTTGTTCATATATTTTTTTGTGTTTCAAGCAGTGCCACTGGTTACTTTATTTCTAGGTAATGCGGTCTTAATCCCTCAAAATAGGTACACTTTTCAGAAGAGGTTTCCAGTGAGTAGCTGGTGTAGCAATGTCGGACCATCACCGATTTACCTTAACTAGTTGTAACTTAAATTAGGAAGAACGCTGGGTATTAGATGTAAGTTTGGAGGCAAGAATGTCTTCTCCCTGTATACATACTGCACGAATATAATTTTGTTTAAATATCATTTATTGTTTAGTGTGATTTAGTGACTCACACTGTGAGGAAACCAGATTCAATTGCTGACATCGGGCAAAATGTGTCTGTGTTTAGAAAATATAACTTGAACTTTGACCATGCATTTCCAATTGCTACACTGTCTTGCTTTTGAGAACAGTCGGTTAGATCTGATAATTGTTAATTACTAATCTTAAGTAATAATAAGTTAACTAAGATATTGTGTATCCAATGATAACAAATACTTAGAGAGTGTATTAAGGGGCAATGGCCATTAATGATCTATTGATTGCAAACCAAGGTCATACGTCTACATTTGAACCAAGGCACTTTACCTGCTTATGTTCATAACTTAAATGGCAAAGAGGGAATGGAGTAGAGGCAACAGGCAACTCACTGAAGAAATATATCAAGTTACAATGTACAAATTTTTTTGTTTGACGTTTCAGTGGTAGCATTGTTCATAAATAGGAATAAGGCCGACTGTTAGAAATCTCAGTATGAAAATTGATAATTTCATTTCACTGGAATATTATTCATTCCTGTGTGATTATTTACCTGCATTAAAAATGTGTATGTATCATCGTGTGAATTACAGTTTAAAAAGTTATCGTAATCTAGTCTGATGATTGCAGGGCATACATTTTAAGCTTTGTTCAATAAATTTATGATAGTAAGTATAGGAGTAATTAGTAGTCAGAATTACTCAAGGTTATCACACTTCCTACGGTTTAGTGTGCTGGAATCGTGCCAGTAAAGTTCATCGATTCATCAATGGACACTATTTGAGTATTTGCTAATGAAAAAGATTAGCCCTTACATAATAACATCACCCCATGATACTCTTTGCTGTCAAGGAATAAATTTTTCTTATCTTAATTATTCCCCATTTTTTGTGCTATTAATTATATGATAAAGTTATTTTAGTTAATAATTTAAGCTAACTTGTGAGATTATGAAGTTTTATATCCATCGTAGTATTGTCTATATTGATGATCCGTGTTAAATTTTTGCTGTAGATATTTATATTGAATAGATCCTTGTTAATTTGTTAGGAACTGTGTTAAACAAATTCTCTGTTTGAGAATGATAAAATCAAGATCTAAAGTAGTTTAGAATACCTACCTGAAACGTAGACTAGGGGTACATCTTGAAAAAATGCCATATTACTATTTTTATGACATATTTTTTTTTGTGTTATTTGTTTTCATGATAAACTTATGCACCCAATTAAGTAATTGTATATTGATTGCTTGATACAGATTCCATATGATTGATAATTGATATGGTATGAATGATGGAAATGATAAAATATGATGATTCTAATCCAGAAAATAAAAAGCTAAAAAAAATGATGCAACATGACTAGATTTATTTATTTGCAATATATTTGTTTCTTTTTATATTCTAGGAAATATTTTATAAATCAGTTAACAAAAGCTCTCCGCCAAAATCTTTGCATCCCAGTACAGCAAAGAAAGTCATATTATCCAATTGAACTGGTTCTGTGGAAACATGAATTACCCAATTGGCTGTCGGCGATTGCGTAACCGAAAGCAAACCCATGCAGAACAAAAGCAAAGAAGACTGTAGGTAATGCAGTCACTGGATTGCTTGCTCGGTCTAGTGAATGGTTGACGTTCACGTATCGCGCGATCGCGGGCTTTGAATTGATGAGGAGCATGAGCAATGTACAGCTGGTAGATGGGAGGGGGCCCGCCCAGCTATCATAATATTTCGCGAGCAGTTCGACCATGGCTACAAGCGGGGCTGGCGGCCAGGTTTTCTCCTGGCTAGCCGAATTGACTGGCCTGCACATCGATTTGGTAATTACTTCAATTCGATCCATTCGATTACTAAACATGTTTACTAATATCTCGCGTGCGTTACTATTTCTTCTGTATTACGAACAGACGAGAAGGTTATCAAAATTGTTTACTATCACACGCATTTTTTCGAACTTGCGTAAAGTCACGATACCTGTGTAGAGCTTTGCGTGTTTCCCAGTTACGCTTATCACGTATTGTAATGAGATTATCAATTACGGAAAAAAGGGACGATTTGACACAACACGCAATGTTTATTTGATATGAGTGTTGTGGGAGTCATGCCATCTATTGATTCCAAGGTCCTGCATCATAGTTATTTTGTGCGTTATTTGTCATTGGTCAAAAGTCACGAGCGCTGATTTTGAAGTGATGATTTAAAAAAATAAACCAAAAATAGACAAATTTGACATCGTCTTATTCGTCGTATTCACCGAGATACTTGGCAAGATCCACTGTTGCTTCTGGACTTACCTGTTGACATCTCAGACCTGTTGCTTAAATCCACTCCTTATTTTGCCAATTATACTTTGTTCTATTAGATGCTTTAAGTTACTTCTTTATAAAATCTTGGTCTTAAAGTACATATTCAAGTTCAAGAAGGTTACTACTTTAAAATACCATTTACAACGTTAGTTATCACTTGAGATACTCTTGTGTCCGCAGGTGAACTACTTGGTCAGCCAGTTAGTGGCCCTAGCTCTGTCACCTTTGTTCCGTATGGTACTGCATCCGAGCACATCAAGCCCAGGATCTCGCCATGCATTCGGCCTCATCGGTGGTCTGGCCATTGGCTACTTCTGTTTCGGAAAGTAAGCCCACCACACTGCATTCTGTCGTGGTTTCCCATAATTTTTATAAATCATTATTCCCGACTACAATGTATGTGTGCATTTACCATTGTTTGTTTTCAGCCAAGCAATCCATCTGGCAATACTTCCAGCCTTGTGCTATGTGGTCATGCGAACACAAGCCGCCCGTGACATGCAGAAGTATGATGCCTACAATACTTCCGTAATCATCTCCAACAACAATAAAACTTCCGACGAATTTGCTAAATGCCCGGTGCTTTGGATTACAGATCCGTGATGTCAGTAGCGCTGTTCTACCTTTCATGTGTTCATGCTCATCGGCTCGTCTATGACTATGGGTTTGACTCCGTGGACGTTACTGGTAATTGGCTGGAAATTCTGAACTATTCTTTTCCTGCTTATGGAAGTGTAACATGTTGTCAGGGTGCTTGCACAACAATTCTCATTGTTATTTAACTCCAATGAGCCATTTAGTGATAGCAATTATCATCTCATTGATTATTATCTGAGCATAAATTAGTAAGTTTACATAGTGTTTACAAAGAAAATGCTGATTACTTGGGTGTTGCTATTCTCTGTTGAAACAATTTTGTTGCGTCATTTCAGGTCCCCTGATGGTCATTACTCAAAAAGTAACGAGCTTAGCCTTCAGCCTCCATGATGGCTTGGCCCGGGCAGATGAAGATTTGACACCTTCACAAAAATCAAATGTTGTTAGGTGAGAAACAGACCATAGCAACTTTTTATTTTCATAAAATTCCTGGAACTTAATGTTGTTAATCAATAATTTTCAGAACGATGCCATCAGTCTTCGAGTATTTCAGCTACGTATTCCACTTCCAAGGTCTCATGTGTGGACCCGTGATATTCTACAAAGACTACATGGACTTCATATATGGACACAACTTCATCAATAATCCACCGCCTTCCACAGACAACAACTTTAACAGTCAGAAAGTAATGCTAGAGCCGTCGGCATTGCTGGTAGTCTTCTACAAAGTTTCTGCTGCAGTATGTTTTGCACTGCTGTACGTCCGCTATCGGTCCCAGTATAGTGTAGACAAGCTAAAAGGTTTGTCACATTCATTTAATGATTGGCATCACTGACAAGGCAAACTGATGGACTATCTTAATTCAGCAATCTGAAATTTCATGTTTTATTGCACCGATTTCCAGATAACGACTTCATGGACAGTACATCTGCTGTGGACAAGATGGGCTACTTGCTGATTGCCACGACTCTAGCCCGCTTCAAGTATTACCACGCATGGCTGCTATCCGATGCCATCTGCAACTTGGGCGGGCTAGGCTTCAACGGCTACAGCAACGGCAAGGCGCGCTGGGACCTGATCTCCAACGTTCACGTTGTCAAGTTCGAGATGGGCCTGAGCCTGCGAGACAGCATCGAGCAGTGGAACATCGGAACCACGCGCTGGCTGCGAATGGTCGTGTACGAACGCACGCCCTTCATGCCGACGTTGTCCACGTACGCCCTGTCTGCTCTTTGGCACGGCTTCTATCCCGGATACTACCTCACGTTCCTCAGCGGAGCTTTCTTCACATTCGTCAGTAGGACTGTAAGTGTCGCCAGCTTGTTGAGCTTGGTTCTTTCATTAATGACAATTTTAATAGTTACATTCCATAGGTACATTAAAATAGTAAATCAACTGTCATTACTTTTTCCAAAACATCCCATCATAATTTTACCTTGGAGCAAAAATTTCAATGTCCAGTTTAATAGTTACTATCTATTAGTTAGCAATAAAACAGAAGCAACCATGATTGATGAGTATTGTTCACTTTCTTAATCTCATAACATCTCTGAAAAAGTTTTATGTCAGAAAATCTTACACAATCAAGTTTGGAAGTGTTATCTCAATCTGCCTTAATCAGAAATTTCCTAAAATTACTGAAATGATGGTTCCTTGCATGGCAGGTGCGTCGGAGCTTACGCCACCACTTCCTGTCCCCGCCACTGCTGAAGAATATCTACGATCTGGCAACGATCCTGACCACCAGGCTCGTGCTGGCATACATCACATTCAGTTTCGTGCTGCTCGACTTCTGGCCCAGCATTCGAGTCTACTGGTCTGTGTGCAATGCTCTATAATAATTCCTATGTTTATTTACTATGCTCTACACAAACCGTATTTGTTCAGATTGTCCAAAGCCTGATTAGTTAAATGGTTGTTAATGATTGGAACTAGGAAATAACAACAATCAACTATGAGCATTTTTCTGAATATTTGGAGGAAATATGGTGCTAATGTTATGCAAATGTCTTCTACGAAGTAGAATGACATTCCTTTCATTTTTGTAGTGAAATATTCCAATACAACATCAGCCAATTGTCATTCATAATGCATATAAACTATTTATGTAAACAGGAAATAGCAAGTTTGATAAGCAGTATTAATATTAATCAAGGAAATTGTATTTAGGCGATTAATAGACCGGGCGATAAGGTGTAATGTACTGATGAAAGTCAAGGTCACAAAATTTACTATTTTTAATCTACTAGATTATAAATATAACTTTTCGCTCTTATTATCAATCTGGGCCACATTACTTAGTGGCGCCAAAAGACAGGTATTACGATGGTGCTAGTGAAAAATAAGTTTTTCCCTATCCTTTTAACACAGTTATACCGGATAGCACCACTCTTTGGAAGGCCCCTGTGTTTGTCATATAAAAATTAGAATTTAGTGTCAATCATTATGTTAGTTGGTTTCAAATTAGCTACTTATTGAAGTAGGCATCTGGCCCTCCTACCTTAATGCGCCTACCTACGATAGCAAACATTTCTTTATCAGCTTCAATTGTCGGGCCTCGTACTTTTATTACTTAATATTAATTATTATTTTTAACCCCTTTGTTACCATTATCAAAACTAGTACCAGTACTTAGTTGCTACACTGCTACTATTTTTAGTCACTATATTAGTCACTATTATTACCTAACTACTATTACTATTTATAAGGCCCATACAAATATTATGTATTTTGTCATTTGCCAAATAAATAAATCAGAAGTATCATTTTGGAATGAATTCTAGAGATCCTTAGCATGAAGCAGAATATGTTTGGACTCTCTGCCAGAGACTAACGCTTGTGCGTTTCCACAGGAGCATATACTTGTGGCTGCACATCGTTGGGTTGGTAGCGCTGTTGGCGTTGCCCGTTATCCTGCCGCCGCAGCGCCACCAGTCCTCCCAGCGTCCGGTCGAGAATGGCCGGAAGATCAACGGCAAGGAAAAGAACGCCAGCCACACCAACGGCCACGTGGTCTCCGCCGATCATTGAACGGAATCCAAGGCAAGTGCAGACACGTCATCTCGATGGGACCGGCAACGCAGCCAAAACGTTCGTTTCTGACAATCGAAGTCGCGCTCAGGTTTTTATTTGATATAGGTTATCGTCGCACTGGATTGGTGCCAAATCGGTGCATTCATATTTTTGAATGGAGGATTTCCTAAATCATGGTTCCAAAAGCACATCACAAAACATATCCGATTAAGTATTCGAAAGATGACGAACATTTTTTGTATTTTGGCCAAGCGACGGCAATTTGTATGATGTTTCTTTACTCGTTTAAGTATTTTTTTTGAGTCGAGTCTTCCCAATTTTCACCCATCATGACGACAATGTACCGTGACTTGCATTTACTTTGCTACCTAGGTATCCCATGAGCTAGCCAAAACATGCTACAAATGTACACACATATATTTTATATAGTAGTTAGTTAACTATTCAATTAATTGTAGCTTATTTAAATTTTTAAACATTCTTGTCGTTCAGTGGCGAAGCATTTAGGTATAAATGATAGTCTTGTTGTATTTTACTATGGGAGTACATATTATTATCTTATTATTGTTTGTTGGGGTACGCACAAGGATCGGAAACAATGTAATTATGGGCAGCACATAACCACGGGCTAGGATATAGAGCCATGATATGTTATCAACTTATAATATGACAAGCAATCACACCAGTCTCGAGGATCGCCACCTTCCTAACCTGCTGTCTTCCGCCATCTGCCATCAAAACGAACCTTCCGTATAGATTGTCGGCTATTTTGCTTTGATTGCAACATTGTATTAACGAGCTGAGCTCGAGCCCGCAAGGACCCAATGCTACTGGGGCGAATTCCTGATGCTGGCAGCCAATATTACGTCAGTGCACAAAGAGCATGAGATACTTTATTTATCAAGCTACCTACGCTCAAAAATATTTCAGAGGAAATGAGAAATAACAATTTGGTGCTATTTTGTTAACTTCTACTGTGGAATTTAATAATCATAAGTTTTTAGAGTGTTAGTTTCCGTACTAGATAATGTTTGGTACGAAATTTTAAGAAATCTTGATATTATAGTTATGTAGCTACTTGACTCAACAGGAGGAGGAAGGGAAAATAGTGTTTCCTCTAACGACATGTCTCCTCAGGTCAAAAATATCATCGATAAACTTTTGATTAATGGTGATAACGATTGGCGTGGGTGGCAGCTATGTTCAGGCTGTGGTTTCAACAACTCAAAGAAGTGCATTGCTTTACTTTGAAAGCAAAGAACAACCAGCGCATGCTTCATCCAGGTAATCGAGATCACCACATGTACTTACTTTGGTTGAACTATGAATGGTTTAAAGAAATTTTGTTTTAGATGGAAATGCAAAAGAAAACAGTGTGGTTGGGTTCAACAGTGCTGACGAGATTATGTAGCTGCTTGCTGGCTTGCATTAGGTTAGACGTCTGCAGAAACCAGTGTGGTGATCGACCCAACGGCAGTGAGCTTTGTTCTTTCATGGCATCCCATCTATAGCGGCACTGCACTGGTGTGCCGATTTTTCGCGTTGTGATTTACTAACTATAAATGATAAATGTTACCGCTTTCCGTTTGCGTGGAGAGAACTGAGAAAGGCTGCATACAAGCAAACCGGAGCTAGGGAAAAATGTACCAAACCGTTTAAATATAATGTATGTCATAGTCAAATTTAATAACCCTAGTTTTTTAAAAGTTTTTAATAAATTAAAATAATATTGAAGTGTCTAACTATGAAACAAGTAATGTGTGTGATCGTAAAACGCGTGTAACATTTTAACTCATTACTAATAAATTTTATTTTATTTTATTACTAAGTGGATCTACCTTTTGTAATTATATACTGTAATGTTTATCAGTCACCATAAAAGAAATGTTTCAGCTTTTTTGGAGTTTTATCTTGCACGGTGTCTACCTCGGTAAAGTAGTTGATCAACTCGATTTTGAAAGAAAATTTTTATAATTTCATATTGTTTCTTAACTTTGACAGAATCCAGGCAGAACAGTTGGCTATCATCGGTCTACTTGTCGAATTAATACTGCGCTCCATAAGGACATGAACATAATTAGCAGGGTTCTTACAACAGATATGGAGACATTGTATGAATACTAAATCAATGATTGGCCACAACACAAATATCAAATCACGTAACTATAGGAAGTATTAAAAAATTGACAGTGCATCATAAGCAAATCTTGAACAAATTCTATTCAGCATGAAACTAATCCCCTTGCTACAGCGTTGGTGAATGTTATTGAGACTCTCGTGGAGACTTTGCTGTGTGGCAAATGGATGCCATAAGAAATCGGTGCCAAAAGGAAATCAAACTTGCGATGGTCAGGTAATCTGTAACGCAATATGGCAAACGAGATGGATTTTCTCTGCTTTGCCCTCGATGATTTCAGTTTGAACGAAAATGAAGGCTCCCTGCCATTTAGAATTCTCATTTATAGAAAATCAATAGTGGTCTTAGTGTGAATTTAATCCTAAATGCAAATACTCGTTGCATGGACGGTAGATGATGATTATTAGAAACGAAATATCAATTCCAAAATTTGCATCCGTACCGGGACTCGAACCCAGATCTTTGTCTATCCGGGACACTGCACTAACCAATTGTGCTATACGGACGACCAACTGTGGAATTGATATTACCACATGCTAACATTATTTAACAGGGGAAACGAAATATTTGTTCTTGGGAGAGGACAGGAAGGCTTGTAACTCAGAAAAGTTTTTCACAAGGTTTTTACGGCTCTCATTTATATTAGACAATGACGTTAGATTTTTTTAGAATGACCAATAAGAATAACTAATAAGTAACCATAAAAGTACTAAAAATTAACATGTTTTAATAAAAAAACCATTTATAAAATCAAATTAATTGAACAATTCCATAACTACTTTTGAGCTAGTTCATTAAATCCTTGCTCTCGTTTGTTAATTTAAACGCGACAGACATTTTTCCAGTTTGCAACAACTTTGGTAGAGTGGTTGCAAAAAACTAATCAATGGTTCTAAATTCATTATACAATAGCAGATTGGATTGTTTATGATTGATGATATTTATAGAGCATACATTACGTAGATTACCATATGACTTGTGATTCCTTACGTAATGATAGGCACATATCAGAAGTGGTGTTTATAAGTACCGAAAAAGTCTAAGTAAATTTAATTCATCACAATACAACTGACTACATTATTGATAGTAGATACCTATAAACCAAATGGGATAGCTATGTGTTATTTCTATGTGTCTTATAGTATATTATCTTCTACTACTACCATATTAAAAATTGGTATAAAAAATTAAAACCTTAACTTGATATTATATTTATCAATTCTCCATCAAGAGATGGTAAGATGCAAAACAATTATTATTATCATATTAAAGTGTGAAAAATAACAAAAGAAATTGTGCAGCAGTTTCTTTGAAGAACTGAATTGGAGAAGTGATTAATGGATCTCTTCTTAGCAGTTCTCACCCAGATAATTATTTCTGCAACTAGTCTACAGCCAATGGTGGAAAAAATAACCCACATTCAAAAGTTCTTTTACAATCAATCACTTCACCACTACCTATTTGCACAAACCACAAAAATTAGGTATTCAAGTATTTGGAAAATACACACTTGAATTTTAAGCAAGAACAAAAGATGTGAACCTATAGGTATACTTTCATAAATGGATGGTTTGTTACATGTATTGTATAGTATATGTGTACTGTAAAACTAACACATTAAGAGAAACCATGTGACCAATATCACAAGAGGAATTACCTGCCTCAAAGTGCTCAGAACTCGTCCAGCAGTTCTAGCACGGATAGACGAAAAATACTCTGGCATTTTCTTTTCAAGGCATTCATAGAAAAACTATTTTTAGTGCCCGAAGTGCTTCAAATCCAATCCAAACTGACACCAGCTTAACAAACTGCTCTGGGGTAGAGCAACTGGTTGCCCTGAGGGTTGACATTAAGTAGTTCACTGCCATCCTTTAAGCACATTTTGTCTACTTGATATTTACTTTCTTTACCTATTACCTACATTATGTGCACTTTTAATTTTTCGTATAATCCTATGATAAATAGGGCCCCATATCTCTCTCAGTCATCAACAGTTTTGTTTAACTTTAAATATCTATGTTCTAAGTTCTAACCATTTGCTTCAAAGAAGCTTAACATCGTTATTCATCAATCACTCTGATTCTTCAAACTCTATAAACTCTCAATATTTGTTCGATTAGCAATAAAACTGCTGTTTCATTGACACTACATTGTAAATAATACCGTATTGGTTCTAGAAGTCACATAGGTATCTATTTACTCCACGGAAATTGTCATGGACATGAAAATTTGACGAAAGACATCCAGAACACTGCCATTATTACTACAGATCCAGTTTCCATCTAACCTGTTCGACTTTCAAAAACTTCAAAGGCAAAGATAACCTCATCTAGCTAGAGTACTGATTAAGAGGAATGTGCTTGAGCGGAATTCTCGTTACGCTTCCACGTGGTTCCTTTCGGCTTTGAGCGGCTCGGTCGCCTCGGCCGGCTTTACCTCGCCCTTGGGGTAGTTCCACGGCTGGATCTCGGCCGTGCCGAATAATTGGAAGGAGACGTAGGTGCCGCCAGCCACCGCAGCGGCCACCCAGAACACCTGCCGCCACTGCTCAATGTCCGTCTGGGAAAGAACAGAAAGCCTTCAGTCTAATTTTCTATGACGCAGTTGACTATTCTTAAATTGGCTAGCAAAACGTTCTTCTACGGAAAGCAAGCGACTGTTGCCAGATTAACAGGATAGCTTTGCAAAATGTTGAAAAAGTTGCGATGAAAACGGCATTCTTATCCCAGTTCATGCAAAAATCCACCTCCGCCGCATCTGCGAGGCAAAGTGCCCTGAACCTGGCCGCGTTTCCGGCCGTAGAGCTGGCTTTTCGAAAAAATTAAAGTCTGTATTCTTGAAGCTGCAAATTACATTCGGCTTGGTCTCTGTATTCCGAGGAAGAATATCCAAAGCAAACACAGTGTCTCACATGCACCATATACACATCCACCGATCAGCGCTCTTGAAGCAACCAGAACAACGGACTAGTGACCTAAAAAACAACGAGTTACGGTGTACTCACACTGTCCCTGAGCAAGTAGCCAGCGACGATGGGCGATAGGAAGCTGGCCGTCATGTGGATTGTCTGCGCAAAGGCAAGCACGGGTCCCGCCAAGTTGGGCCCGATGTCGACCACGTTGGCCATGGCGCCGGCGTAAGCTGCCGTGATGAGGGTCACCGCGAGGAACCACGCGAAGAGAACGATGCCGAGATCACATCCCGAGTAGCCAATCACCAGCAAGAGCAGTCCTGGGATAATCTGGGCTGTGAAATGAATTGTGAAAATCAAGCTCTGAAAACATTGCGCAGGGGCTAATAAGGAACTAAGATTTCATCAAAAGTTTAATTATTAGTTTTTCATAATATATGTAGAATTGCTCATTTCAGTGTATTGCATAAAAGTGTTATGAAGTGGAACCGTGTAGTGTTAAATGGCCTACATTGCTAGCCCACTAGGCCAACTGCTGGTTGATGAAGCATTCTACAACAAAGCACATAATTTTTTTTAGTTTGTTTTGTTTCTTACACATGGCAGTAAACATTTTCCTGATGTTGGTAAGGCTCATCAGCTTCCGAGTGCCCAGTAAATCGGCGACATAGCAGAAGACGACAGAAGAGAGATAGCTGCATAGGAACGGAGCACCGGATAGAAGGCCATTCTGCAACAGAATTAATCAAGACATACATAACAAACATAAAGACATACACATAAGGACTTGGGTTCAAGAAGTGGGCTTAGCTAAAAATTGCAATCTATCGTGTCGGTATTACAAATTACAATGTCACAAAAATTGTTTACACTGTAACAACTGCAGTCAATTGACTGATCTGTGTGGCATACACTGCTAGGAAAAATTTCAAATTTTTTTACTTAGTAATTTTTATTTTTCTGGGGGTAACCCTAATTGAGATCTCCTATCCAAAGCCCACTGAATGCTGGAATGATGACCGACCTTCTGAATGCTGAATCCAAGCACGGTCTTCATGTACATTGGTCCGGGAATGATGAAGGTGTAGTGGACCCAGATGCGGCCGAACGTTGTGATCCCAATGGACCACGCTGGTAACGAGGTCAAGATCGCGATCCACGGCACCGGCATTCCCTGCAACAAGATCGGAGGAACTCGCGCGGATAAACAAACAAAACGGATCGGAACAGGTAATCAGGTTGTCAAGCAGAGAACATAACTGATGGGCAAAGATGTTTTAGGGAATTATGGATGAAGTGGGAATTTTGTATATGGAATTTAGTTCAAAGGTGGAATTATGGAATGGTTATATAATCAAATTAAAAGTTTGGTCAAGGAAGGGAAGAACAACAAATTAGAACAATATTTCTCCATATATATACTGGCCTTAGTCTAAATTTCAAATTTACATAACTTCAGCTGTTTTCTTCGTTGCGCGATTGTACCCACCTTGTCACCTACGACTGTATTCCCGACGTTGGACTCGATGTATCTGCGTTCGGCGGCGGAGATGCGGGGATGCACGGCGGGCGTGTCGTAGCCGTAGTACCACCACGCCAGGCACCACAGCACGCCCAGCGTGCCCGTCGTGTAGAAGCAGGTGCGCCAACCCCAGTGCGCAATCAGGAAGCCGCACAGCGGGTAGGTCAGTCCGATGCCGAAGCTAAAGCCTGCGCCGGTGAGAGCAAACTCGTTAATGTTTGTCATGATCATTTTTTCGGATCCACTTTAATGCAAAATTGTGAGTCCCGGGCTTGAATCCCCGAGGCCCTAGACATTTTTGAATGGAAATTGATTTTGATGGGGAAGAAATTCATTTGCAGCATGCGTTAGTTGCAATATCATTTTATGCAGTTGATCTAAACATAAAAAATTACGCATGTTGAAAACATTTTACCAATTTGTCATGTCTATCCTGATTAACCCCCTCATTTTAACACATATTGGGTGACCATTTGATACTTCAACCATCTCCAACAAAAAATCTGGAAATAATACATCAGTGCTTAGCATTCACCAGAATTTAGTGTCAAGTTTCTGTTTTGATTTGATCTTGAGAATGTATACAAATTACAAATATGATATTGCTACAATGAATTGAACTTTCTACCGATGGCTACCTTGAAACGAGGACATGAAGCGACTCCTCTCGAGCGGCGGTATCCAGTGCCCGACGAGCGCGTACATCGCCGGCCAAGTGAGACCCGAAGCGTAACCCTGGATGGAGCGTAGCGCGATGAGGAAGCCGTAGTGCATGGTAGCGGCTTGCGGGATGAGCAGCGAGCAAGCGGCCGTCGCCAGCTGCGACAACCCGAACACCACCTTCGTGCCGAACCTAGCACAACGAGCGGGCGTTAGCTAGCGTCCCCCGGGCGTCAAAGTACGAGGCGTCAGCGGAGATTCGGAGTTCCAGTGAGCATGCAACGCTTACTTGTCGTCGGCATTGAGGTGGGGGTGAGCTCGAACGAGCAAAGTGTTAATTACTTAGTTAATTAATTACTTTTGAGTGAGTACACCCCCAACAACTTGCGACAAGATGTAGCACCAGTAGAACGAGCCGAGAATCAGCGATTGAGTCGTCGAGTCCCAGTCGAATTCGCCTTCCTCCTGGAAGTAATTGGCGGTAAGTGTGGGGTCGCGTTGGGCTCCCGCTCATTGCTTTTCGTTACGATAGTTTTTGTTTTGGACTCTGGATTTAGCTGTGATATTTGCTGTGTTTTGTTTTATATTTTTATATTTAGGTTGATTTAGGCAGTATTTAGAAAGTTAGTTAAGAATTTATTTCATGTTAGTTCATTATTATATTTTTTCATGTTACTAAATGGAATAAATGTATTTAATTTAATATCATCCTTATGTTGATTATTTTATGTAGGAGATTATATTATGTGAAAAGTTTATTCAAAATTAGTTCAAATATTATTATCTTGCATGTTATTTTAGTTTAAGTGATTCCGGGGTTTCAATTCGATTACAGAAACGGAAACATAACTCGGACAATACACACACCACATTGGAAAGCAGACCTGTGCACTTCAAACATAAACCACGCGGGTGCACCTACTAAACATTGAAATCGTGAGAGATCACCACATCTAAGTGCAAACGGGCACTCGTATTTTACCCTCGTTCCTTGACACGCCCGCTCAGGCTGCCCGCTGCATCGCTGACAGCCTCGTCTCCACGTTTGGCTTTATTTCGAGGAAGAAACGCCGACTTTTAATTGCTTCGCGTTGCAAGTTTTTATGGGTCAATGAAACAATAGGATGTTAATTGAACTGTGATCTAACACAATTTATTATTGCAGCTGCAAAGTTCATTTACTTCATGGTGACTCATTTTAAGTGTCAGACAGACGTTGTGATTAATTTTTATTTTTAGGCATTTATTTTCAATTATTTGCTTGTTTAGTTTCATTTTTTTGTTTAGTCAAGTTGCTGTATGATTAATTGTGAGTAGGATGTGGAATTTCTTGACCGTGTATTTAAATTGCTTTTTAAATGGTTTATAACACCAATTTTATAGATTAATGGTTTCATGGCATTTAAAGGTAGGTCCTGTATTAAAAAAAAAAAAATACTAGTAATATTCAAATAGCCGGTAGCAGGGGACCCTCGCGGCTGGAAACATACCTGGGCCGTCATTGGTTCCTGGTCACCTTCTAGCGACATGTTGCCGGGATCTACGTAGCAGTGGCTGTGTCCTGCGGCGCTGCTGGTGTTGTTCCCCGCGTCGCTCACGTTGCCTTGCGACATGCGCACCATGGCGACGATGGCGATGTTGATGTCGGTGCGCATCATGAACGACACCAGGAAGCCGGAGAACGACATCATGTAGAGCACGACCCTTGCCGGCACTTTGTCTGTCCGTGGCACGCGTTCACATGATTAGTAGGAATGGATATGTTCCATTTTTTTTAGAAAAACTATATAACTGGGTATTGAATGCTGAGTCCCAAACTCAAACTTTTCCCTTGGGACTTGGCAATTAGTTATAAGTTATAGCAAATTAGTTTTGTGACAATTACGTTCAACACCCAGTTATATAGTTTTTCGTAATACCAACATGCTAAGATTAGGAAAAAGACACGACTCTTAAGAAGGTAATAGATATGTTTCATCTTTGGTGGCAGACACATGTGTATTTCATGATAAATTTGAGCCGCAGGGGATGTGAACTTCGGTCTTCTGCTGTTCGACTATACTGAGCAAAGTCGATTATTATGTCAAAAGAACATTTTTTGCACTGATAATTTTTTTTTTTTATTGTTATAATGAATCTTAATTAATCCTTTAGCTTTGCTTTCAGTATTCACCCTACCTTGAAGGGAGCGGCACAGTTGTTTCGACTGCTTTTTAGATGTAGGCGATTCGTCAAATCTGAGAGAAAAACAAGTTTTATCAATTTCTTGTATATTATGATAATAATAATTGATATAGGATTTTAAATTTCCTTCACAAATAATTTGCTAATACATGGACGGTAGCATATTTAAAGCCTAATAAACATAAATCTATGACTAAAAATATGATTTGTAAATACAATCAATCTGCTATTTACCGCGACGAGTCTTCCATTGCAATTGCAGGGTCAGGGAAGCCGGGGTAAGCAGATCTCTGCAACAATATCACCGATCAGTCACCTTCCTCGATCAAGGATCCCGCCTCAGTACTACACCAGACTAAACAAGCCGACGTGCACGCTCGGTCAATTCGCCATCGTAGTCGCTGGGATCATTATACTTCTCATCTACTTCTACAACACCGACACGTTGCGTAATCAGCCACTAAAGATCACAATAGCTTCACGGCTTTACTGTAACAACGACACCTAAAGCTGCAATTATCACCACCACTTATATGCGGAGTTGCTAGAAAAATTCCGAAACAATCCACGTGCTTTCTACCCGACACAACATTCTGCTGAGACCGCACTGACAGAACGTAGTGCGTGCAATCTGCGAATTGCGTGTTCGTCGCACGCACGTTCCTCGCCGACTGATACGGATTGGTTTGAAGCATCCGACTAGTTCTGGCGGACAGCCAGAATCATAACGTGACATAAGGCTCGCAACTGCCAAAATGAGAGGCCCGCAAATTGCAAATTACTTAATTTATTCGGCCGCCGCCGCAAACTAATCGAGAGATGGCACGCGCGTGTCTGTCAGACAGTGCAGTGGGGTAGGATAGCGGAGTGGTGATGAGTGGGGGGGGGGGGGGGGGAGGCGTCGCGACGTCGCGACGTCTTTTAGTGACGTTTGACAAAAGAACACGTTGTACTCGGATGCGTTCGGTATTTGAAGGCGGGTACGCACGCCAACGCACAGATTGTTTAATTAGGTCAGATTGACTTTACACTGATTCAGATAAAATGCTTGTGTCATGCTGCCGCTGCTGCTGCTGCCGCTGCTACTTGCGCGTTACGACACACAATTGTATTGCGTACATTGATAAATATTTTTCTCGCATTTTTTCAATCAGTTTTAGTTACGCGTAACCTGAAATGCCTGCAGCTATATTGTAACTCGTGTATATTATTACGGAGGGTTGTCAATTGGCAGCGAAGGACAACTGGCCAAGAATTGATGAAAAACGATTTACCTATTATTCCTGTTAACGTCAGCTAAACGGCGTGCATGCATGTCACACGCACAGTTGTTAATTTCGCACGAGTAAAATCCATTATCATCATCACCAATCACCTTTCAAGCCTGCGAGTATATTCCTGAGTCATGTCCACGAGTGTATTTAACCACTGCGTCGTGTAATATGCGCGGTAGCAGACGATTGAACGAAGTCTGTGACATGCTAGCCGACAAGACTTGTATCACATTTCCCTGATATGATAGCGTTAAAGGTTAAAGTGGTGGACTGTGGCTTGTACGAACGGTGAACGATAGGCCATAAATGTGTTCAACTGTAAAACATACTGAGGATTCGTTAATTTCGGTCAAAATGTGTCGTTCATTTAAAATGATATGACTCATGGTGAATGAAAACGAAACTTGCGATATAGTAGGTATAAATGGTATTTGCGCCTGGAGTGCGGTGCACCGCGTTCATTAATTTTAGCAATCCACGGGATCTTTGGACTGTATACCTGTAATCCGTAAATAAATATAGGATGTTCAGGAAGCTCGGTCAGCAATCGCTTAAAATAGGAACTACTTCCGCACGTATTTTTATCACTCCTCCTCCCACCTATCAAGTATGCTGACACATTAGAAGAAATATTTTTTCCCAAGAATTTATTGCAATGTGTTGTTATGAATTACGTTGGTCGTATAATAAAGCTATGATGGTCATGGAATATAACATGATCGCTTGTCTTTGAGTCTAGATGTCGCGAGTTATTTCAAATCAATCTTTTTTTTGTCCATTGTCAAACAAACAAATTCCTCCACCACACCTTGAGGAATGTCGATAGTAGACACAGATACAGCCAGAATAAATATTTCGCGTTCTTTCAAGTTGAAATAGCCATCTCCACTCTTCAGTCAAGTCTATGAAGTCGGTTATGAACATGATTAATGATATTTTATCACGAGATACAACTTGCTCGATCGATCAAAAGCCCCAAACATCGACGATATTAATACGGTGTCTACTTTATTGCTCAAACTTGATTTATCATCAAAATTTTATTTGAGTAAACAAATGTACGGTAAAGTTCATTTGAGACTGAATTGAATCAAGGTTGCTTGCTGTATGATTCTCCTATGTAGGATGGAATCATATACATTGAATATTTATACAACGTTTAGCAATAAGTATACGTAACGTTGTTATAGAAGAGTTACAATTTTTTTACATTTTGCCTTCCAGGGTGTCGCCTCTCAATTAATTACAATGCCCTTGAAGCATTGACTCGAGGGGCGTTTTAAGACGTTCGCTTCGACCGGCAAATGCTTTCATGGATTATGCGATATTGTGTTACGTAACTACCATTGCAATGTTCATTTTCTTTGTGCTGTTTACCCCAAGGATGCGTTTTTGTAGGAGATATTAAGTATATGTCTCATCTATAAGTTTTAAGTCTGCTTCACTATTCTACCTGCAGATCATTTTTCGCAAAAAAAAAACGCGTTTCAATGAGTGTCATATTAAAATTTAGTCATATATTTTCACCTTGGTTAGTGAAAGCATTGGTGTGGCGAAAATAAACCTGGGAACTTGCGCTGAATTTCCCGAGTGACATGCTGATAAATACCCCAAGTGCACTACCAAAATTACCTGGTTTTACCAAAATAGGAAAATAACTAAATTCAATTATAATGCTTGTGATTGACTAGAAATATCGCCATGAATATAAATTGAACAATTTTAATATCATTGGAAATAATTCGTATCTTTGAGAAAATGCAGGTAATTTCCCTTAGAGATTGCAAAGCAGTAATTTAATTATATTTTCTAAATTGATCCACGGCACTACATTCCACTATCGTGATAAATAAATGTACCTACAACATTCAAACTATGAATCTACAGCGATTTTGTCCAATTTCACAAGAAATATCATTTTGCAGACTTGTTATTGGAATCCAAAGACCACCCTTCTGTTCCTGCGCTGATTACAACCCCTAGTCCAGATTGGAGCAATAAAATTACTGTTAAACCACCCTATTGATTTAGTGAGTCGTGAATTAGACATTTTCTGCGTATGGTTTCGACCAGTTTCGACTGTGGTGTTACGAAGTGTTACGTAACGCGGCCATCGTAACTATGGGTTACTCTATAGGTACATACAATTGAACTTATGTTTCGTGTGACTTGCCGAAATCCTTGACCCTAACAGATGTAAAGTCTGAACCTTATGTTTCCTGCTTCTTACCTGAACAACACGAGACTTTTTAGTGACTACACCATGCCTGCCGAATAGCAAAAGAGCGTGACAGCTTATTTTATGCTGATAAAGATTTCAGTGTACAATATAATTGCGAGTTTAAGAAAAATTATATAATGATCACGTAAGCGAATTAAACTTAACAGACGATTGAAACATATTCAAATATAACACCAGATTTTCTGCTGAGAGCATGCATCCTCACTGCGTGCAAGTATAACCATAGTGGTCTAACCATGGTGAAACCTATTAGTACTAACTGACCGTATCACCGACACTCGGAACGAATTTCCCAGACACAGCCAGGACCACTTCCTAATCCAACAGCGGTCTACGCGATTGTGAACGACCCCCCTTTCGGTACTCACAATATATCAGCGGTGGTATGTTAGGTCAAGTCAGGCGCCATCGTTCGCCGCCGCCACTACCCTTGTGTCGCGACGCCCAGCGATTCGGCGCGATAGCCGGCGCCTGTGGGGTCGACCACTCATTGCCCACGTTGCCAACGTACTACGCCCGTTTAGAGTCTGCACTCCATTGAGAGGGCCGCCGCTGAGGTTGGTGCTACTGGCGACTTCTCAACAAACTCTTCGAGTGATGACGTCGCCTGGCCAATCGATGTGGTCGTCGCGACGCTTGCGTGCAGAGCGTCGGCGTCGAAAAGTGACGTAACAGTTCACTAGGTCATTGCTTCATGACAGCCGTCCCACCGGAATCGTTGGAATTTCATCAGGGCGGCTTGGAAAGCGGAAAAGAGTGGCGCTGGCTTGCATACCGGGCGCTTCTGCGTGCGTGCGCGGCGTTTGAAGATGATGTTTAAGTCCCCTTCCTTGGAATGTGATCGATTAAATGAAATTCCGTATTTTAGGGGGGAAAACAACTCCAGTTTTGAAATGGAATGATGTAGCGCGCCGAAATGAATTGTTGTGCAATATAAGCACTCGAAGCATTGACATCAATATTTGTACTTTAATCTCGCGATGCTCCTTTTTAAATATCGAGCACATAAGCTATCAGCTCGAAGTACTCTTATTCTAAGCAAGCCACCGGCTCCAGACACCTGAAATTAGGTCTATGTCAGGCAGCTCATACAACATCAACCTTAGATCCGTGCTGCACTCGTTCGATTTTTACTGTGTTTCGCGTAAACAAGCTGATGAGGCTCCGGCCGTGATGCAAAGCTCTTCGCATTGTTCATCTTCACATTGGGGCTTAATGATGGCTCAACATTTCATCTCGACGCAAGATAAGAGACCCACAACCAGAGTCGAACAGGCATCTCGAACGTCACGATGGGAATGGCTCTCAGAGGTACGAATTTTCGATCTCAATTTGTCTCGTTTCGGGTGCATTTTAGCGTGTGCAGAATGTGGATTGTTTCTTGAAAGATTATTCAGTTTCACCGAATTCACACTATCACATTTCCCAGGATGGTTTTCCATGACGGCTCGCGACGTTCTCTGGTACCTGGTCTTCTTCGGGTTCGCCGTGAACTACATGGTCCGTATCAACCTGAACATCGCGATCGTGACCATGGTGAGGCGTCGCGGGGCCTCCGACACCAGCAAGTCCTCCGAATGTTTCACGTCGGCGTTCTCAAACGCCACCGAAGACGCGAACTTCACCTCGATAGACATTGAAACAGCCGAAGAAGAGGTAATTAGAGGAGAAAATATTTAAAATATTTATCACGCTTCGTGAGACGACTAAATATAAGACATGCTACAAGTTAAAATGCGCGTTTCTTTGCACAGAAGGGCTTCTTGTGGGATGAGTACCAACAGAGCCTGATTCTCGGCGCCTTCTTCTGGCTTCACTGGGCATCGCAAGTGCCCGGTGGCATGCTCGCTCAGAAGTTCGGCACGAAGCGCGTGTTCGGGTACAGCAACCTGCTGATGTGTCTGCTGGGTCTGCTGATACCCTACGCTGCCAACTGGGACTATCGGGCTCTCATCGTGCTGCGAGCAGTGCAGGGATTCATCGGGGTAAGGTGTCCGTCTGAGGAGAACGACAGTGCAATAGACCTTATTCTCAAATGTGCCATATCGAAATTCATTTCCACAAAAAAATAAAAACCAAAATAGTTTCGTTCTCCACCTTTCGTGGATGTTTCTCTGGTGAGTTCAAATAGTTAGAATGCCCTCGAGAAAGGAAAACTTTCGACGGGAACTTAATTTAAAATTTCGGCGTATGAAAAAAGTGTGTTGTTCAGGCTTGTCCTGCATCAACAGGGAGTCTGCTGGCCGTCGATGCACAACATGGCCGCCAGCTGGATTCCTCCCAACGAGCGAAGCAAGTTTGTCACGGCGTACTTGGGTAAGAAACCTCAGTGTCAATTGATTATGAAACAGTTCTTCTGCCAGCTAATAACTGAATGCTCGCGACGCAGGCAGCTCCATCGGCGCCGGGCTTACGTTCCCGATCTGCGGCCTGCTCATCGACTGGTTCGACTGGCCCTCGGTGTTCACGGCGACCGCTCTGATCGGCACCACCTGGTTCCTCGCCTGGTGGTTCCTGGTCTTCGACACTCCTGCCAAGCACCCGCGAATCAACAGGGACGAGGAGGAGTACATCGCCGAATGCCTCGGACGCACGGTGGTTGTCAACAAGGTAGCCCCTTAGCTGGCCGTCCCGGTTTTTGGTTGGTGGATGGGGGCTTCCATGACAAGAGTGTTGATCTGGTTCCAGCTTCCGGTGCCGTGGGCGCGGATCTTGATGTCCAAGGTGATGTGGATGACAACGATCGCGCAATGCGGAGGGTTGTGGGGTCTGTTCACGTTGCTCACCCAAGCACCGACCTATTTAAAGCAGATCCACGGATGGGACATTCGAATGGTATGCGCGATAGCAAATCACATCGGATATTGACTAGTAAATGCTAAAATTTGTGCAACGAGAGTATGCGAAAGTTGATTTTGCATGTAGACAGGCTTCTTGTCGGGGATGCCGCACTTCTGCCGCGTCCTCTTCGCGTACGTCTTCTCGCACTTTGCGGACCGGATGCTGAAGAAGAACTCGATGAACCGAACGGCGGTGAGGAAGTTCGCGACGGTTGTGTGTAAGTCCTCTTCTAGAGACCGAGGGAAGCTTCTATAGCACTTGCACTCTAGCACTTATCGTAACCCACCCGTGCAATGTCTTGGTGCAGGCGTGATTGGCCAGGGCATGTTCATCTTCGGACTGGCGTTCTGCGGGTGCAACTGGCTGGCGGCGATCGTGTGCGTCACCTTGGCGACCACGGTGAGCGGCGCCGTCTCGTCGGGTCCGCTGGCCACTTTCGTCGACCTCAGTCCAAACTACGCCAGTGAGTACACCATGTGCAGCGGGAGACTGTGTGGGAAGTCATGGGTGCTTGTGTCTGCACGAGACACTTCCGATTTGGGCCTTTTTCGACCGGGGATGGTGTGTACTGTGTTGTATAGTGGAATACATTAAAAGTCCACTAAAGTTCAGTCTAACTCACCTATATCACGTGGGATTTGAATGTTGAAACTCTGGCTTTGTGGGCAGGGAGCTGACTGACAACTTAGTTTCCGCTTTGTCTTTTTGGCGGCGACAATGCTCTTGTTCGGACAAAGCTGAAATCGAAATGATCCCGAAGGGTTGGTTGTTGGGCTTGGATAGGTCGTACGCCTTGGTATTCGGCAGCCAAAACTGCATCAGCGTACGACAGGATGCCGAGATGATAGGTCGATATGACTCGCGAGTCAATGAGGATGGAGCAGAGATAGGAGAGCAGGCGCTAAGATGAGACGCTGAACGAGATGTTGTAGAAGCTTTGGATTGGTTGTTTTTTCAATGTTAAAGCATGGTGATTCTTTGCCCAGGTATTACCCTGGGAATCAGCAACATGGTTGGTGTGTTGCCCGGATTCCTATCACCGATTCTTGTGGGGTGGCTCACGTATCAAAATGTAAGTTCACACGTGCAAACTTGTACGAAAGCCAAGAGCTACTATACTACATCTGAGTTCGTGAATAGGTTTATCGATTTCTCAGCAAGCCAACACAATAACTTTCAATTTTAGCAAACGGCTGTTCAGTGGCAGAAGTTTTTCTTCATCTCGACGGCGATCGTGGTCCTGCCGGGAATCCTGTACGTTTTCTTCGCGTCGTCCACCCTTCAGTCTTGGAACTCTCCGGGAGAGACGGGCCAGGAGCTCATGGCATTGCGACAGGAGGAGAAACTCATTCGAATTGTGCCGAGTGGAGAGAAAGGAAAAGAAGATGAGGAGCTCGAGAAGCAATGATCGATTGACTCAATGTGATATTATTGTATGATTGGTTTGGGACTTTCTGTTACTGTGTAGAAGTAAAAGCGAATAAACATTTTAATATTGTGGAAGTGTATCATTTTGCAATATGACTAGAGGAATGGGAGAAAGAAGATATTTTTATTTAATTACCTAAAGTTCATTTTGGCTTTTGACTGTATCACACGTGCCCACCACATGGTCTTGATCACGTGCCAGTGGGGGCGTAGTTTCAAATGTCAACTTGGGCTGAATGCAAATTGGCGAGTTATTGTTTCGTTCTTTGTTCGTGAACTGTAATGCTGCTGATAAAAGGCTAAAACGAAGATATGGATAGTGAAGAAGAGTTCTTAAACAATTTCTTTACTCTGGTATCTCAGTTGAGCTATGAGAAAGCCAAGGAAAACGTGGTAAGCTGGCTTATCTTGAGTGATTTATAGGTTATAATTCCACAATGGGTAAAAATGTTTTCCATCGATTATTTTAGATTGCAGGGTTACCGAAATCAATTTGAGTAAAATTGTATCTGTGCAATAAATATAGTTTGATTATTTCAGGAACGTGAACGAGAATCAGGTCGTCCTGGACAGCCAAGCTCTTGGGGGATGCTTCTTGCACATCTGCCGCAGATTGCTGTCATAGAAAAATCTTACTTAGAACTTGGATTTCTTATTTCACGAAACAAGGGATTTCTCAGGAAAGATGTACGAATTATGCATTTATATTACATGAGAGGATTGTTTAGTTTATTAAGCCTATTTGACTGGCATGAACTGCTCACAGTTAACAATTTTTGTGCATCCTTGCCATCCAGAAAATGTATAAGATTTCCATCTTCACAGACGTCCTTGCGCTCAGTGTACGATTCTCTGCGAAGTGACTTTCGCCGCCTGGAAGAAATGGCAAGGCTGACTGGAATCAGCTCTGACAAAGTTGTTATCAGCGTTGCCAACCATTTGTCTCAGTTCCTCACTGCTCGAATAGAACTCATTGACTTGTATCCTTGTGTATATTTTTGCTGGTGCTACTGTGCTATCTTTGTTTGATGATTTTTAATATTAGCAAAATATAGACAGTGAATATGCACAGCTATTTTCAATTATTGTTCATGTTAACAAAATATGTGCAGTGAATATAGCTGCTTATACTACTAGTTTATGGATGTCCAACTCTTAAACAACTTTACCAAAGGAGTATGTCGGCAGATTTTTAATATTATGCGTGTTTATTGGGCCAAATTTTCTTAACAATTATCAGTTACGAGAAGATGCAGCTAATGGGATCATGGAAACAGATTCGATTTGAAGAGCTACTGGCACACATTGAAGATATCATCGACCGCAACACCATGAATTTCTCGCACTTGGTCCTGACGTCGATTAAATCCACTCTCAGGTACCTTGGTCACAAGTTCTTCAACATCACACCACTATGAACTTGAAGTGTTATTGCTCTTTCAAACAGTCCACAGAAAAAATCTTTTTATTGCTGATGATTAGGCCAGGAGATTTAGTTTGGCTTAAATAATATCAGTACAAAACAAAGAAACCAGCAGTCCTGCAAAAGAAAAAGGTTTGTAAAAGAGACTAACTTGTCGTTCCAATTTACACATGCAAATGTTTGTCAACAACTAAAATACATTGTATCTTTGTGCCTGTTTTTGCTGGTGCTACCATGCTATACAGTGCTATCTTGGTTTGATAACTGTTCCTATTAGCAAAATATGCAAACTAAAACGGTTCTTATTACCAACGATATAATTTCTTTGTTATATTCATGCTCCGTGCACAACCGAAAATATCATTTTTACTTTCTTAAGACTAGTGTCTTTTCGTAATCTTAGCACGTTAGTTTTCAGAAAAACTATTTAACTGGGTAGTGAATGCTAAGTCCCCGACGTTTCGCAAAGCAATGACAATATCATTTCTTCATTATCATTCAGCCTAGAGTGCGAGATACTGGTCCATCTGCTCCGGGCACAACTCGAGATCCAGCAATGGAACTTTCTGCAATCGCTGATGCTGCTGCACAAGGCGAACACCCGCATCGTCGCTTGGGAACAAACGCTGCAGAACCGAGAGCCGTGGAAGCTCGGTTTCGGCGCCGGCTTCCTCAAGGCCAACCAACCGCCGGCATTGTTCCAGTGGCTGCTCAAGCTCAAGACAACGTTCCTGTCCAAGTTCTCGCTCTACTTCTACATGACGCTGTCGCAGCAGACCTCAACGCAGGAACTCAAGGCAACGCTCACTAAGCAGGTGTGACGCAAATCGGCTTGTTGGTCATGTTTTTTCTTTACTATTTTCAGTAATGGAAAATGGAAAATAGTTTTATTTGTTTGTAAGCATTGATTAGTTGGATGCACACCCTTTTAATGTTGGACTTAATATTGGTCGACGCATACGGGTATTTTTTTGTATTATATGACACTTACGGTAATATCTTGTAATTGTGATGGATTTTAAAGAAGGTTAATTTGGCTGAGGTCTGCACACCAGCTTTCAGTCAAATGGATATCGAGAGTTTGATTATAACAATGCGATGCCTTGATTAAGGTGTTAGTACTTAGTATATTGTTATTCTTGAATAGAGTATACCAGTATATGAGCCATACCATCAACTCTGTGATTTTACACCTACCTCATATTCTCACTAGCTGATCATGTGACATTTTCGCTTGTCGGCCAGGGTTTCGACTACCTGCAGAAGATACAGAGCTACCAGAAGCGCTACGACGCAACGGCCGTCATGCTGCTCCTCGACACCCAGGGCAGCACGAGCTTTCACGGTGCCGGATACCATCTTCCCGACAAGCCGGAACTGACCCCTGCCGAAGTCGAGCCGTTCTACATCATCATCAGCTACCCGCTCGTATGTTACTCTTAGTCTGACGCTGCATTCACAAATCGATTTTGGTTCATTTGCTCGAAGGTTGTGGAAACGAGTTACACGCCTTGAAATCCTTAATAATAATAATAATAATAATAATAATGGTTTTTTTATTCCAGATTGTTTACAAATTACTTGTCCGTAGTTTATGAAAACTTACTGTTGTTTGTAGAAATTTTCTTACTGGTGGGATGATTTAAACCAACTTGTTTTGTAACATTCCATCTCAATTTTATCACTAACCAATTCCATTTTAAATCTTCCAGAAACCATTGACCCACATGCCGAACATTGTGAAAATTCTAACGGAGAGGTCTGCAGATCTATTAGCCATGGACAAAGTTGTTCATGTATTTAGTCCAAAAGTAAGCATTGACTCAAAATCTAACTATTTTATGCAAGTCAAGGGTATGTATCCTGAATGAACTAATATGGCTACGTGACTATTTCAGGATCAGCACACATATTTTTTGTCGCTGGTCGACCCTAGAATATCAATTGTTCTTGTGTTTGAAACCAAGAAAGGCGAGAAGGACAGCTACGCTGGACACTTTGTGAACGAGATCAGCACGCAACTGCGTTGCACCAAAGTATTCGCCAACCTGAAACTCAACGCTAAATGACACAACGCAATCTCCCCAGGGGCTTGCGATGACTACGAACTGGAGGGGCGAATTGCAGCTGGCTCCTCGCTGTGATACTTGCTTAATTTAAATTTGAGCGTGGCTAGATAAAATATCTTAAGTCAAGATTGAAGATTTAGGAATAAAATTATTTTTTATATAACTAAATAAGTCCTTCAATTTGTTATTTGTATTGATTGTACCTACAGTTTCCTTGGTTTTCTTCTCTGTTCTCTGTTCTATTACCTCTTCTCTGTTCTATTATATTTTAACTCTCTAAAAAATAGTGAATAATAATTAAATATAATAATAATATTGCAACTGTGAAATCATACCTGGTTCACTGTAGGTGTGGGGGTAAGAACAGTAACACAAAACTGTACAGTTAAACATCACATTTTATTGAGATTTTAAAATAACTATTGGCAAGACATAATATTTTAAGGAACATTTTAAGTATAGGATCATGAATTACGTTGAACATTATAAACAAAATGATTGGACAAATATGAGAACATATAATTTGGTATGATCTACTTATACAATATTATACAAAAATAAAAATATTACCTTTGTCTAGAGTATGGTAATTTAGCAAAATAACTCAGCCCAATCAGAACATCCGTTATTTTTATAGACTATTACACCTGGTTTAACAACATTTTGTAGCTATTCCTATTTACATTGACGATTTTTTTTTCAGAATTAATAACAGGCAGAGACAGTCACATGCAGTAAATTTATTATTCTGGGATTTATCAACATTACTGTTGATTAACCTCTTGATTGACATTTTCACTCTGTCGCATTCGTGAATTCGAACAAGAATTCATAATTCGTGAACTTTTAGGACACCACATGCGAAATTGCCAATTCAGGGTCTATAAGAGATTTTAACAAAATGCTTCTCTATAAGAAAATCTTGGGCACAAAATTTTTTATCGTCTCCGAAATTGAATTTCAAATGTGGTATTTTCTAGTTCCTTTTCAATCACCTCGAAGCTAATGGTGTATAGATCGATTTGAAAAAAAAACGTCGTTTGATTTGACCTTGTTACCACCAACGTTTCTCGTTCCATTGTTGATCGGACCAACGACTTTCGTAGGTTTAACCGCTGCCATCGAGTTTGTCCACTGCTCCTGCCACTGCGCTCAAACTTTGCTCACATTTAAGTTCATGGGTGCATCCTTTCCCGTCGTCGAGATGTAGTACTTCAACGAGGACTGGTGAGCATCTGCAAAGAGGCAATTTGTTAATTAACTTTCAATTATATTTACATGACAAGGTAAATTAATGAACTCATAACGGCGACCTGTGCGACGGACGTTACATGGTCTATGGAGAACGACATACAGTTGGTGCAAGTACAACTAACTATTAAGTTTCTACAAGAAGTTTTGTTTGTGCATAGACTGGGCCATCATGGGATGTACTGACTTATAACTAATAAGTATAACATGTTGACATTGATGGGAAGGTATCACCATCTTCAATTTTCTTGGTTTGCGTCTGGGATTTAGGTTTAGCAACCTTGCTTGTCCTATGATCGGCGCGAAATTAACCTAGAGATGTGTTTTACCATGACAAAATCGCAATCTTTGGGTTGCGATACAGTTCGTATCGCATTCCATACTTCATTCTGCAGATATTTTTCTTCGCACCTATTCGGGATTTTGACCTTTTCTATCCCACTTGCAGTGACATTATAAATCGTTTCTTCGTCTCCTCAAATACGATTAATATGAGACATCATTAATAAGACTGTAAAAGTTAATTTCATCCGGAAACAACCCCTTTAAGTCGCGAGAGCGCCATCCAATCCGCATTGCCGCATCAGCATGTGAATTTCACTTAGCACTCTGATCTTCCGTCGCGATTTGGCGGTGAAAATGACCCGCCCAATTGCAAGCAAGTGTCACACTATAATATTCTGTTATCGGTTTTATCGACGCCAATATACTCACAGCTAACGCGCTCGTTGCATCTCATACTGGCCGCTGTGCCACATTGTCGTTATGCTCTTTTTAGTAGGGATAAATGTGATTAAAATTATCATCCCAGGAAATGGTGGAACCCGATGTGTGCGTTAAAGGTTAGAACTATAGACTCTGTAGGTTATTTGAGAGGTGTTGCTTGCTCTACTGACTAACGAGTAACCTAATAACGTCACGTCGAATTTAAATCAACCCTCCATTTAGGATGGGATAATTGACACCGCTGATTGAATTTGGCACGCTAGGTATACGGTTAACTGTACTAATTATCAAAGCAACCTTTACACGATTTTATCAATTTTGTTTGCAAGAAACCGTGCAAATTGCAATTAGATTCTGAAATCACCGAGTTTATAATATAATATGCTCATTTCAATTGCTCATTTTATGAATAATTAACGTACTAACTTGAATCTCCAAACTACTTATGCATCACATAGCTATGGAACTGTTGGCATACACTATACAGTGTCTCGTTGAATTCAAATTCTTCGTTTTATTAACTTAAACTTGATCCACAAATGTGCAGAAATTATAACCACACAACACAGCGAAGTTGTGGAAGCGTTGGCATATCTTTGGTTTAGTACCGACTTAAAAGCTTCTGTCACCACAGACATTACCACAAACCGAACCATAGCAAACTTCATCCTGGCCCGACCTCGATTGAAAAGTTTCGGATTTCTCGCGGTAATGGTTTGCTTCTTGTCGACTTGGCCTCCGATTTCCTATTATCGCTTTATTCATGATAGACGCCAATGATGCGAACTTTACTCAAGAAGGGGTAGTCGGTGGTTGGTTGACGAGCAAGGCCATGCCGACAACAACGAATTCACGTTTGGATAGGCGATGTCATACGCAACGTGTCTGAACCACCCTATGGCAGTGGCGACATGACGCGGTCGCCCGATTTCAACCCTTGTTAGATGAGTGAGTGATCTCCGAATAAGCTGTGGCTTACGAATACCGTGCTAAGTGATGGGAGGTTATAAAATTTTAATTGTTGAATTTTCATCCAAATATTGTCGGTATAGTTCAATATGGTTCAATGTTCAATGCTGACAATTTATAAACGAGAAAGGCAATCAAAACTTTCTTGTCAGTGATGACAATTTACAAGAAATATTTGCAAAAATTTCAAGCTTTTGAAAATTTATAGATTTTTAGATAAAGAAAGATATAGATAGATCTGTGGATTTTGAGAGAAATTGATACATATAAAAACTAAAATTTCGTCAAGAAAATAAATCACTTTTCAAAAATTTACGTTTCCGACAAGAAGAGATAATATTGTGCCACGCGACTTTTTTTCAATAGAAATTAATTCCATTGACACTAAATTGCATTCCATTTCAATTGTCTCTCGCAATTCAATCCTATCATTATCGCAACGAGACAATTCGAATTTAATTGTTTTTCAATATTGACTAATTGAATCTCAGCTCTATCTCTTTGATTTTGAGTTGTTCAGTAATTTTGTGGGTCAGAATTGGCTTTTATGAATGAACGATCATTTTAATTGCGCTTTGAATTGGCGTGAATTGATATAAATTTAACGGGGAATTTAGTTTCGAAAAGAGAAATTAAATAAGTATAAATCGATGGTTTACATGTCTGGAAAGTTTTGTCAAATTATACTAAGAAGTTTGATCTCTAAGAGGGGTGTTGAAAAACTGAAACTTCATAAAAATTAATTTCCAAGAAAACGGTTTCACCGATTTGCATCAATACCGTAGAATATTAAGGTCCCTAAAAATTTTCATCAGAGATTTTCGCACCAGGAGGTGAAATTTACTATTCACTTCACTCGTTACGCTCGTTAGTAGCTAAGTTCATCAATTAGGCACCTAAAACCGCGTAATACCTTCGACAGAATTTAATTCTATTCCTCCTATAATTACTTTCCATTCGTTATTTGCCAATTGTATTGTTTTCCTGTGGATTGCGGAACAACCCCTGCCTAAATGTTTGGGCACAATTAGCAACCTCCACCGGGGCAGGCCCACCGTTTCTCACGATCTAACTGCTTTGCCCCTTTCTTTCCTAATCGTTGGAGTGGTGCACCCCCAAACTTTCTTGTTTGTTTCACTCCCCTGAGATTCGTCTTCGATAACAACGTAGCAAGAGTGTTTACAAACGTGCAAGAATAGTGTTGTTTCCCACGTGACGGCACTGAGAGGCAAACTCCCTACGCAGGAGATTATTTTACATAATAGAATGTGGTTTAATCAAGCATTATTTGGTGAGTAAATTCGATGTACTATACCTAACACACTACTCTACTCGTAAAGAGGATTATTAATAAAATTACTGGGGCTTCCCGAAAGCTGATTTTAATCGCGTTTTGGGTGAACTTTGTTTGAACGATATTATATCTTTGGTGTTCGTTGTTTAATTATATACAGGGTCAAGATTTTTGATTTTAATTATCTAATCTAACGACATCTCGGGTTATTCTTAATCCGGCTTGCCAAGCCTGGCGATTCCCCACCGTCTTCTTCAATACTATTTTAATCTCCTTCCCCGTCATCCAACTCCGTCATCCCTTTTCTATAGCTGATCGCATTTCCTTCTCTTCTCCCTCAATCTTTCTCTGAAAACCCCCTCCCAACTCATCTTCCTTTCCTCCAATTATCTTCTTTTATCACAGCAAAACTTCTGAACGATACTGATATAAATAAAGAATGATGCAACCTCCTCATATTTTCACGGCTCGCCACTGCCTCGAGTCGATTTCGCTACAGACCCCGAAACGGGCACGTTTGCCCCTGCGCGGGGCCCATACACGGTCACGGTCCCGAGCCCAATCTCAGGCAAAGTTTGGCCAACGACACAAGTTTCGCGGCAGTAAAGAAACTGTGGCGGCGGCGGCGGCGATGGCGGCGTCGTCGACGCTCATTGAAACCAATGTAGCAAATAAACGTAGCACGAGTTCGGTAATGAAGTGGAAATCAGTTTGTTAGGACCTTGTAAGAAAGCAAAAAGGAACGTGTGGTGTGCGATGGGTTGCCCGATGGAGCTGCACGTGGGGATAGCGACCCTCAAGGGCGACGGGAAAGTGCAGTTTATATCTTGACGGAGATTGCTCGATATGTAAACTGCATGCGCGTGGCTTTTCATTCTGCGCTCGTGATTTGTTGCAATGGAAGGAGAGCCCGTGGAAATGTGGCTGGTGTAGAGAATCTTAAATTCGACCTTTATTTTGTGTTTGTTCGCTTAACAGACTTAATGCCAGAACCGATTTTGGTGAGAAATTCTGAGAACTTTCCATGTATTCCTGAAATTTGATCTTTGAAAAAGTTTGACTGTAAATTTATTTTATACGACATTTTATGATTTTCAACAACGTGTCGCACTCTCCGGGCCAAACATTATACAATTTAACATTTTGACGAAATGTTTCACTCATGATACTCCTGACAGACTGTGTTAAATCTCATTCTATGTGAAGCATACTTCTCGTCATATTTCAAAATAACATTTTTTAACGCTTTATTAGCGTTTGTGCAGTTTCCAATTTTGGGCGAAATTTATTAGATTTACAGTGTGCCTTTAAATGAATCCTCAAAGCAAGGCATCGTGCGATTTTGAACCATACTGAAAGATTGGGGTTGTCTTTAATCGATTTTTACGTTTTTAATGATTAATTTCGGCTGTTAAATTTTCAAATAATTTTCAATAATTTTAATTTAAATATGGCTCATCCACAACTCAATAAAAATAAGCTTTTGCGAATTCTATATGGGGATATTATTAACATTTTAATCGTGCGTCTCGTTTCGTCCTCCCAATTACCTCTTCGTTGAACAGATTTCTGTCCTCGTCAACTGTATTTTGTTACAATTAGAGAAGCATCAATGTACAGTGTACAGAATGCTTAAAAAATATACAAATTAATACTTGGAATCTACAATATTATCATATTTTACCTCGAGATCCCTTATAAAATTAATGATCGACAGGAAATACGTGCATCATCAAAATAGCTCAAAGCAAAACTTTCAGATCTTCCTCAGCCCAATTCGCAACTGATACACAGTATAATTTGAGAATGGGCTTGAAGTTTCGATCCCGTACGACCCAAATCCACGCCGTCATAACGAACACCTTTATCCACCTTTCAGCGTGCATAGGTTGCACTTTGCAAAACTAGTTACTGGGTGGCAGCAAGTTGAGTGTCTTGCCGCAGATTCCATCCTATTCCTATCAAGAGAACCGATGAAGGGAGGTGGAGCTGATAGCGATACGGAAGCGTTGTTCCACTTTCAGCCACCCTTTTTCTAGCGTCGTCTGCCCACCTGATATAATCCGCGCGGCTTAATTAAATAATAAATTGGATTGCTTGTTTGGCGCAGAATAGCAAAGACATTCGATTGTAACTTGTGGATTGACGAGGAACTAGATTATACGAACTAGGAATTGCTTGGGGGACCTAACTTCAATAACGCATAGCGTATACTTGCAACTTGAGAATCGAATCTGTCTGGTTTACAAACAAATCTTTTTTTTGTTTCTTTCTAGAAATGTGACTTCCCAGAATCGAATTTACATCTATGAGTAAAATCACAGTCTCTAAATTTGAAACAGAGATATAAAAATTCATCTTCTGTCTCATTTATCTCGGTCGTAAATTTTGAGCCAGAAAAACGAGTGTGATTTTTTTTATTCGCCTATGTAACCAGTGCATGTGTGTGTGTGTTATGATCGGAAAACGAGAAATTATTTGCTCGTAATTTTTTTTAAAGGAATTTGTGTGTTTTACCCGACATCAAAAAACAAAGACAAACAAACAAAGAACAACGCTTGTAATTGTGCTACTTATAGCGTGTGTGTGCAGTTTGTTGGACTTGATTCCGATGAAGACAAAATTTACCTAGTGTCTTTGAAATTCTAGTAAGAATGTGAAGGTGTGATCGTGAAGCACATAAGATTAATGGGGTTCTTTTAAAGAAATTGTGCTGTTTTTTAATGTTTATTTCGAATATTAAAATTTTTATCGAATAATTTCGATAATTTCGATCATAAAAATTAAGTTTAATAACGCTCATCTGTAACGCGATCAAGACGAAAAAAGTTCCTTGCTATATTTAGTTATTAGTTATGTTACACCGGGGCTTCGCGAACGAATGTTTTATTCGCGTTGTGGATGAGCGTCATATTCAATGTGGGGCAAAAATTATGCAGTACCGAATGAATAAATATTTAACAGCGTAAAAATAGATTTAGGGGAAATATATACATTCGATTTGCTTCAGAATATCACAACATCAATTTTTTTGGCTTTAAATGCGCTACCATAATTTTTTTAAATCACTGAAGCCAAATTTAGCTGAATTCATATTTTTCATTGAATAAAACCGCAAATACACAAAGAAATCGTCCTCATTGAAGCAAATCAATTGAATTGTTTTTCTCAGAATAACACAGTAACTTCTTTTTAATATGTATAACGCACGCAGTAAAATTTGTCTAGATCTATAGAATTTTCATCCAAATCGGTTTTGGCGTTTTGCCGGTAGACTGCGAACAAACACAAAAAAAGACAAAAAAAAAATGAGATTTTTTTTAGCAGTAAAGTGTAATTGAAGATTTCGCTTCACCCGCTTCGCTCGTTACGCTCATCAACTATGACATCATGTCATGGTTATTAACATCCTAATTGAAGATATCAATAATATTCCGAGGTGTGCCCATCAATTTCGAGCCAGCCAGATGAAAACCCGTGCAAAGTTAGCACAATCTATCAATTAATCTCCACTCACCTCCGTTTACGTTCCTCCTGCGAGACGCGAAGTAACCTGTCAGCGTTTCCTGGAACCGACAGAATGCACCGGATCAGATTATCAACCCCCATTAACATAATACATCGGTGCTGCAGTGTCGGAGGCTGCAGCAGAGGCGTTACTTGCTGGCGATAATGGGATGCTAATCATTCCCTACTCGCTTACCGTCTTTCATCGCCAACTATGAAAATTCAGCAGAAAATAATAGCATTACTATATTATAAAGTGATCTTAGACGACGGGACTATGCTTTAGTCTTTACGAATGGTTGAGATAAGAGAGAACCCCCGTTATATACCTACCCAATTGACGGGCTAAATCTCCATTTTCACTTTCTTACTTGCTTATTGGTTTAGCTCTATTGTCTTTGATGCCATTACATTTGAGAAATGTCTTCTCTACACGTCCTCAAAATATAAATTACGGGCGTAAACCCGTAGAATGTTCTATGCTGACGTGTGGGTGGTGGTATGGTGGAGGAGCCGTGATCGTAACGGCACTTCCACCTCAACCACAAACTAGTCTTGAGCTCCTAAGATACACTCAACCAATACCAATACCAATGATGATAGTTTTTTTGCATGTTAGTGTTGCCTTGTTGGTAGACTACACAATAATTACACCTCCACCAACCAAATGCTTCACCTTCAAACCGAAATTGAATACTCCGTCGAACTTGTGCGTCAAATGACTGGTTTGTGCTGTTTAACGCACTTCAGTGTCTCTTGGTTGTTGACACCACGAAGTTGTAGAATTGTGGCATAGACTAACTTCATCATTGGCGGTGCCTACGACATAACAGCACCCCCAAGGCTTGCGTCCAGCAAACTTGTGCTTCTTTGTGGCAGGTTTGTGGTGCCGTGAATGTCTTGTGCTGTAAATGCTCCACTAGCTTTTGATAGCTTGTGGCTAAGTGTTTGTGGAGCCACAGAGATGGACTGGTCCACCTCTAGACAACATTAACTATGCACATGCACGCAAGTTGGCTTCCCTTGAACACTGCATATAGCTTGTGCTGGCTTGTGACAACTTGTGCAGCTACATGGGTAGAAGGGTCCACCTCGGGAGTACAGCAACTACACATGCATCGCATGTGCTGGTTTGTCCACGGTGGTATGGGACTGTTAACTGGTAACTGGTATGGGAGCAGTGACTTTGGGACTCTGGTAGACTGATTTAGCAACTGTTTGCTCACCTTGAATGCTCCGCGGAACTTGTGTGACATGATGTGGTAGAGCAGGGGGTTGATGCTGGTGGATAGATAGTAGAGCACCCCCGAGACGTAGGTCAGCGTGACGTAGACGTTCTCGAGCAGGCGGCTGGGCGTTTTGCCACCGATTGTGGATCCGTAGACAGCCAGCAGACGTTGGGCGTGGAAGGGCGCCCAGCAGATGAAGAAGCCGACCACCACGGCGACTGTATGCAGAGCAGGTCGTGACGTTACACCACTTGTGTGTTGTGCTTTTGTATTTTATTTTTTATGGATTTAAATTGTTGTAAACTTATTATGATTGATTTTTATTTGAAAATTTTAATTTTTTGCAAAAATTGTTTGCCATTACACTTACAGCCCTTGTCATTGCCAAATCGCTGGACAACTGAGTTGCCATTGGGTGCATTGCTAATTGAAGCAAAGTTTATGGACCGGAAGAAATTCGAATTCGGTGCGAGCAGAATCGCACTGCCTGAAATTTACCCATTTACCCAAAGTTATCATTTTTAGGTCAGCTTATTACTGATTTCTACCATTCCAATCCAAATCTTTTACAAGAAAATTTTAAAACTTTTTAGTGGAAATATTTTCTCCAACACTGTGTGTGTTACATATCGTCATTGACACGTGCCGTGTTTTTTGTGTCTCTTTTGGGAATTTCTACCCTCCAGAGAGGTGTTTGAGCTAAAGGAGATCTTGAAATCATAGCTTCTTTATCTTGGATAAGCAGCTCCGAATACTAAGTATATAGTTGTTTCCTGCACATGTTTTTGCCAATTGAGAATGAGATGGGAGACATATCTACGATTCATAATCGGCTGCTATTACATTTATAACATTTCGGGGCAAGTCGCTAAACTATTGTCGTTTTGCGACATTACATTTTCTTAAACAAATCACGTTTCAATCACGTATTTCACAATGCGACTTGAAACTCAATAAATGTCCCATCTGCGTACTTGGCTGTCTTATGCATGTGAGCTAGCACTTGGCCGCCTAGAAAGTCAAGCAAATTTCACTCCGATGTAAGACGCATGTAAACTGTAACATTGTAATAATGCAATTGTTAAGTAATTTCAATTGTAGATATGCAGTCTGTAAAGATGTGGGTCTCTATGCTCAGCGATGTGCTCAAAACAGTAAAGTGTAAATTGTAATATGCTAGCCCTCAATTCAAATCAGAAACTATGATTGTTTTTATAGAATCACACTAGCTGGTACCCAGCTAGGCCCTGCGGGCAGCTTCTATGCCCCTAGGGCAAAGTTATGCCCATAGGGCAAAGATATGCCCCTAGGGCAAAGATATGCCCATAGGGCAAAGATATGCCCATAGGGCAAAGATATGCCCCGAGGGCAAAAAATATGCCCATAGGGCATGTTTATGCCCATGGGGCAAAGCTATGCCCGTAGGGCAAAATGCTGCAGTATTTTATGTCAATATGCCCATAAGGCATAACCCTATGCCCATAAGGCATAACTATGCCCCTAGGGCAAAAAATATGCCCATAAGGCATGTATATGCCCATAGGGCAATATGCTGGCAAAATAATATGTCAATATGCCCATAAGGTAAAACCCTATGCCCATAAGGCAAAACGATATGCCCAAAGGGCAAAATGCTGGAAAAATTTAATGTCCATATGCCCATAGGGCAAAACCCTATGCCAATAAGGCAAAACCCTATGCCAATAAGGCAAAACCCTATGCCCTTAGGGCAAAATGCTGCCAAAATTATATGTCAATATGCCCATAGGGCAAAACCCTATGCCAATAAGGCAAAAATATGCCCATAGGGCATAGAAAAAATATGCAAAACAGCATCAATATGCCCATAGGGCAAACAATATGCCCATAGGGCATAATGCGCGTGCGTGGCAAGAGGTTTAGTGACGCAATGTGTCTTTATTGCATGAAATTGTAAACTACTGTGTACTTGTTGAATATTCCAGTGCTATAGTGATATTTTCCATTTTTATAGTGGATGCATTTTGGCCGGCCGTCGGTTGCATTTGTTTTTTTTTCAGCCTAGACGAAATCAGATTTCTTCAAAATTAAATAAGAAAAAGGTCACAGATCTCGCTCAAAAACGAAAAATAATTTGGGAAGAGAATATCAAAGGTTTTGAAAAAAAACCCACTAATTTTCGTCCATTTTTCACCGTTTCTATAAAAGATTTATGGAAGACATAGCCAGATACCCAGATAACCAGATACGTACAAAAACAGCTGAAAATCAACCCTCTTGTAAGTTATATAAGGTTGATGCCTAGATTGCCATGAAGCTAATAGTCCATTGCAGCTAAGTTGAAATTAAGATGATATGGCGATTGCCCTTCATCCATCACACTATCAGAGGCCGTCCTCACAGCATTTGAAATTTGGTTTCATGTTCGGTTCGATTTTTTCCCTCGCAGTTTGTACCCTAATTTCCACACCTTATTCCTGAACACGACGCTACGGGTCTCGTTCAGCATCCCCCTCTCTTTCTCTCTTTCTCTCGTTATCTTCATTGCTTTCTTAACATGAACGACTTCGGGGGTGTAGTCACATTACATTTCTGCCCCGCAGTGCCCCGCAGTGATGCAGTGACTTTAAAGGGGTTGATAGCATATTTTTTGCATATTTGGATGCACAAGTAAATTTTCTGGAAATGTTGACAAATAGTGATATATTTTGACTGGAGCGCGTGGGGACTAGATCGATCCAAAAGAATGTAACCCAGGATTCGAACAAAAAAAATAATTGATAAAATCCTAAAGCACCGAATCCGCTTTGCTACGGTACCTAATCCTCTTACTATGTGGTTAAAAGGATATACTCTGATCGCAAAACCGAATTATTATTTACTGATGATAGGAGGACGATTATATGTCAATATTTTTTTAATACTTATTATGTGGAAAAGTCCATGCTCTTTGTATTATTTCATATGTGAGATGAGATGGCGGAAAAGCCGAAAATTTACCATCTTTGTTTACCACGCTTGTTGCAAGTAGGGTTTTTTGCCTTCCTAATTACAAACCCACATGCATCACTGGAAAGGAGTTGGATTTTATTTTTAGAGGTTGCAACTACTTTGAAGTTTAATCCGAGCAAATACTTCGTCCCTAGCTCCCGTGTAAATACGGCGAATTGCGACCAGCACTGAGAAAAGTGTTCCTGGCTACTCAGCTCGCGATGTACAAGCAACCAGGCTCGTCTCGCATGATGATGATATTGATGTACCAATAAAGATGTGATTAATGTGACATCTCACATGATGGATCGGCAATAAGGATATGAAGACATCTTTCTGCCACGTGCGATTTATGTTTATTAAAAGTCTGCAAAGGACGTCCGTCCATCATTCGGGTCAGGTGCCTCTGGTGGGGTATGGGGGTCATTTTTTTACGTGATATGAGGGAACCTCCCCCCCCCCCCCCCACCCCCTCCGAATACCATTTCGACGATCAGAATCACACCCTGGCTCCATTTGATCGAGCTCTTTATTTTTGACATGGACATGCTTCGCAGATTTAACCTGCCACTGCCTGAATCGTAATCGTAAAGCAAGAACTTGTTGATCAAAACAGAATTCTAGCTCGGAGGTTTGCGAGCAAATATCTCGAATTCCTATAAATAGGTATTTGTCCCCCGAATGATCCGATAAGGAATTTCTGACACCAGCAATTCAAAATTCAAATTTTGGCAAATAGATTAGCTTGGAGTGGGTTTGATATTCGCACGCCCAATACAGGTTATATTGTAACTGGGGCTGGAGCTAAAAAGCCGTACGAGAATTTTTTGGACTTGCTGGGATGCATTTCATGCTTTTAGCGGCTAATTTCACTCCCGAGTTCTTGTTCATTATGTTCACCTCGTTCATATCGGCTTAATTTAAACTGTAGAGGCACTCACCTAGTTATTTACCGCGGCAAACATTTATATGACAGTTTAATTAACTATAGCTACCAAGTCCCGTGTTAAATGTAATCCCAATTCGTATATAGAAGCCGATTTCGGTTGAGCAGTTTGAGCGCGCGCGCGCTCGCCTTTTGCCGACAGAAAGCCACGGAAATGCATAAAGTGCAGTGTTAACTGCACATGGCATGCTTTGCGTTGCATGGATTGCATTGCATGCCGACGCCAAAGCCGACGCCGACGCCGCTGCCGATGCCCTTGCGATCCAATATTACCAGTCCCATTCGACCCGTTAATTGGCCGCTCGCGCTAACTTATGACTTATGAGAAGCGACCTCCACACGCCATTGCGGCCGACACCTCGCGCCCGCCCGCTCTAGGACTTCTAGGAACTAGACACGAGGAACGAGGAACGAGGAACGAGACACGAGACACGAGGCACGAGGAACGAGGAACGAGGAACGAGGAACGAGGAACTAAGAAGTGATGGACCAGCGCGGGAGGCGCCATGAGAGTGTCGCATAAAACTTGATTGCGATTGGCTTCTTCGTCCCCGAAACCAGCAACATCAATGGCACCGGCACCGGCACCAGCACACAGTATCGCAGACGGCAGTGATCAGAATTGATGGCGGAGATCAGCGAAGCCGGCAAGCCGATCGAATCGAATCGCGCGGCTCGGCAGACGCAGCGAACCGCGAGTGCTTTTAGATAGAAAGATTTAAGACGCCACTTATCGAACGACAATAACACGGCGGCTAGCCGATGCCGATATACCTACCTAGCATCTTGACGACGTGTTTCGTGGCTTTCGTCTGGTTGTTCCGCGTCGAGCGACGCCTCCCCGCAGCAACCTGCTGCGCAGCGATCGCAACCGCTGCGCGCGTCCTGCCCGGCGCCTGTCTGCGCAGTCGCACCACGCTGGATTTGCGCAGCTGGATCGTGATGAGAATGTAGAGCACTGTGATCAGAGTCATGGGCAGCACGAAGAACACGCATGTCGAGATCTCGAACGAGTGCGGAATGATTGTGCGCAATATGGCGCAGACGGAGTGCTCGTTGTCTAACACCGTGCCGTCCTCGCGCTTTTCGTAGACGATGCCGAACTGGATCGCCTGCGGCACGGCGAGCGCCAGCGCCAGCAGCCAGATGGCGACAATCAACCGCAGCGCACGCGACAACTTGGACAGGTTGTGCGAGAGGAACGGGTGACAGATCGCCACGTATCGCTCGACGGTGAACGCCGTGATGGTGAGCACCGTCGCGTTCGCCGACGTCTCGGCTGCGAAGCCTTGCACCACGCAGAACAGCTCGCCGAACACGTAGGGGTAGCGCGACCAGATGTAGTACATCTCTTGCGGCAGGCCCGAGACGAGCAGCAGCAGGTCGCTGACGGCGAGCGAGAACAGGTAGTAGTTGGTCGCCGTGTGCATGTGCTTGTTGCGCGAGATCACGATGCACGTGACCACGTTGCCGACGACGCCGCTGAGGAAGATGAGCGCGTAGATCACGGTGACGGGGACGACGATGTAGAGCGAGTCGCGGACCGGCCCCCAGTGGCTGTCGTCGGGGAGGGTGGTGGGCGTCGGCGAGGTTTCGTTCGGGTTCGGGTAGTCGGTGGCGTTGAAGTCGAGGGACACGAGGAACTGGGGCTGGGCGAGCATGACCGCTGAGATGACCGCGTCGACATCCGGGGCTGGAAGCAACCAGGCGGGAACGATTACGTTGGTGTGAAGGCGGATTGCAGATGAATTGGATATCGGGGCGTATCGTCTCATATGGTCTCATGGCATCGACATAAAAAAAGCATTAATAATGTTGGGGAAAGTGAAAATATTTGGGTTTTTACTTATCGTATTGTTTTACCAATTTAAACCTAGTTTTATATCACTCCTGGGGATAGGGGTATAAAATTTGGGATCATAAAAGCAAGAGTACCTCAAGATATCCATTGCAGCATCGATTGGATGTCTCTCTCCCTAACCTACACTTTCACGTTAATCTCCGAGATCCTCCTACCGCAGAATGTTAGCAACACAAAGGTGGTGTTGACACTTGAAATGACATTGTCGCCGCCTACAAACTGTGCGAGACCAATGTGGAATACTTGGTCTGCGGCGAAGCACATGCTTTTTGCCGCGCTGAAGCCTATTCTAACGCGAACGTGATTAAAGCGGGTCATAAACAAATTACGCTAATCTACGCCATACGCGCGTCGCCGGCCGGCAAATGTTTCACGCTGCAGTTATACATCATACCAAATTACACGATAATTATCGCGGATGACATTCGTATTAACTTCTTCCCCTTGCTGCTTCCACCGAGTGGACGAAATAACATAGGCGGACGGTCGATGGAGATGGAAAAGCAGAAAATCCACACACAAACCTCAATTTTATACCATCTCCATTAATTTACGAGTTGTGTTATAAAGACTGGACAAGCAATTTCAGCTTGCACGCGCACTTGTTACAATAAATAATACAGGATATAGACTTTTCTCCAAACCCCATGAGCGCTCTTTCGAGATACCTTCCCATAAGAATGAGGTGTTTTCGAAGTAAATTTCCTTGGAAGTGATTCATATCTGCTTATAGGGTGACGGCTCGGAAGTGCTACAGCACTTCTATACCTCGTTTTTTCTCGCCCGGTTTCTTTTCCTCCAGCACCACGCGTAATTAGCGTAATTGCGAGGCCGGGAAATTGTTTACACACTTGCGAAGTGAGTGAACGGATAATGTTTGCCGCGGAGGCGTTCCACACATTTATCACTCGGCCTCTGGCCCGTCCATGCATCCCGCTATACAAAGTAGCGACTCACAACCAATTCATTTTTATATCTCGCCATATTTCACGTTCAACTCTTTGTGAACATGATGCTCAGCTCTGATGTGAACATGCAAACTGCAAAGAAAACATTGCTGGAACAGGCAACTTATGTTCTTCTATTATTTCTGCGGTAAGTGTGCTAGTGTGGCCAACAGACTGTGTAATTGTTAGAATGCTATAAGCATGCTCAGCGCCAGCTCTTTTCTGCACTGTTCAATGCGTTCGTTTGTTACTCTTCCTAAGTGAAACATGGCGAGAATTAGAAAAAGCAGGAGCCAATTTATGTGTCCTCGTTATGCAAACATCTCGGGCAGCGTCGACGGTATTCGAGGTATTTTACGCGCGGAAAACACCGAGCAGTATTTTCTTGTTTTTCATTTTCTTAGGTAACGAAAAGCAGACGTCTCGCGTCGCAACTGGCTGTGCTATGGTTCGTGTCAAGTAATCAGTTCAATTCACAATTCCGGCTACTATACCGTGGAACTGAAAAATGTACTAGGTTTATCCAACTGTTTTATATCGCTGTGAACACAAAGATGAAAGATATGCAGGATAACGAACACTCGTTCCATTTAAAACTCTCTTCATCAATTTTTGAGTCTTTGACTGCTCAAGAGAAAAAAGCAGCCTAATCAATATTTAGACTTCTCCTTTGCATTAGCATGAGAAAGAATTTTTTGAATAGCATCCAAAAATTCATTTCCTTGCGGCTGGGTACAGGCGATATATCACATTTAAATTCACCCGCAACGTATAAAAAAACGCATGAAAAATCGCCGAACACGAAATTTGCATGTTCGCCACCGCGCGCAATTCCTCCGCCCCCCAAGGCCGCCCTGACCGTGGACTCAATTAGGAACTATTTTCGTTGACGAGAGCGCGAGCGCACCAAGTAGCTATAAGTAGCAACGTAATCGGGCCCATTCCTTATCAGAATCACCTCCCGGCGACTCCGACTGCTCACGACGGCCCCGGGGTGGGTTGCAGCAGGGGTGAATTTCATCGGGCCGCGGCCCTGCGATCCGGGCACACCCTCCGTTTATCTCCGGATAACGGATGCCCATGCACGTCCAGTGGGTGTCAGCTGGTCGCAACGGTCGCACGATGCAGCCGGGGAGATGCCAGCCGCTAGATTATTGCTGCTGGCCGCTTTGATAATGTGGCTTGATTGGCTAAAATACGATTTCCCGGTACAGCACGCGCACGTGAACGGTCGCGGGGGAAATCGGGGTGAGTGTGGCTGTGGCAAGAATCCCTGGTTTTCCAGTTTGAGTTCTGCGCCGGGTCGAGAGGAAACTGGGAATATTGTGGCGGATGTATGCGCTGAATTCGATTCCCTGCCATGTTTTGTCTTTTTTTCGCGTTGTGATTTTTAGTTGAGTGTGTTATTGGAACAGGTCACTAAGTGATGCGGAGTTTAGGAAAATGTTTGCCGAGGAAGGCGTATAGAAACCGAAGGGAATCGAAAATTGAAAGACGGGCAAATGTTTTCGCGAACACGACTTTAAAAACTTGACCAGTCTATTTTATGAACTCCCTCAACAACCAATTCATGACGTTAATCACGAGGGAGAAACCAGAGTTTCCACATAGTTTTCCCGCAAAGGAAAGCTGCCTCGCGGCAAGGGAAGCTCCAACCCGAAGCAAGCTGATATTACGTTCGCATCGCCAATAAATCTTTTATCTCACAAAGAACAAGTAAAAATGAGCCCAAAGGTTGGAAATGACGGTCCAAGCACTCCTCACCCCTCCCCCACCCTAACGTACGAGTGGAAATTAAACGTTCAATGATGTGGGCGGAGTGTTTGCTCCTAAAGTCTCGTATTTACTAAAGTTTCGATCTTTTGTGTTGTTTTAATTAATACTCGCGGCGGAACCGTGAGGGTTTGGACTCTGTTCTCGTGTGTTGAACACCGCTGTCATCGACGTAAATGCGGACTAAGTGCTCGGAGGAAGGAAAAATGTTCACTCCAATAAACAGACGACGCCGAGCGACGGAATGGCTTTCGGAGCGATACCCATTCATTCTAACTTCATTTCCGGCTTCGAATATCAATATGCGGAAAGTACGAAGGAACATTTGCAATTCAAATTGCAACAATAAATTGCACCTCGCTGACATGCCCAATAGCAAGGTAGTAGATATTTTCTTGGCCTTCTCGTGGTCTGCATCCCCTGTGGAGTCAGATCTTCAGATTCGGTCGCGCTTCGGATATAATACGTAACAGTCGTCACTCGTCGGCGTGTTTACGACAAGAAAAAGATTTTCCGTAGTGCGTTGTTCACTTCCTTTCCCCTCTAACAACTAAAATAGTTACCCACTGTCACAACATTGATATTATGTTTCGCGTCAGAATATCAGATTCTCACCAGTGTTAACGAAATGGCCTCAAATTACTATAATGATTCCCGTGGCCCACCGAAAATAAGTGCCGATACTCACACTGCCCACAGCAACGCCACACGCGGGCATTTCCAGTCAACACCCCGGCGCCAAAGTATGCCCACCACCATCCTAACACATAATGGACTCCATTAGCGCGCAGTACGTTCAATTATTGGATATTTACTACTATAGTTCGCGACGACCGCTGTTTTTATTTTAATTGTATCATAAAAGTTAGTTCCTTTAGCTGTTGCTTGTCGTTGTGCTATAACTCAGGGGTTTCTCATCCCTTCTAAGCCCTCCGCTGCTGCTTCTCTAGTGGGATAGGTGTATAAACTATAAATCAGCTTCCGTGTCGGTGTCGCCCAGTTCTTGTCTCTGGTCCCAAGTGTGCACCACTATCACTTTCTAGTTTCTACTCGCCCGTGTGAACGCGTCTCCATCCTCAAGCCTCATAGCCGGGTGCGCGCGAATTCATGCTAGAGTAACGAGTAATTACAACCCCTGTTCCGTGCTATCCAAACGTAACCTAATTACTGTTACGTTATATTGGTCATAATTCGGAATCATCGTATACGTTACGAAGAATAGCGCAAGTAGTAATAACATTTTCTCATCTTGTCATGAAATGAATGCGTAAAAGATATGGGAGAACCGAGGGGAATGTATAGAGAATTTTACATAGCACGTTTGAAAAATAAATTTTCGATTACAATGCTCTGTAATCTAAGCGCAAACATGAAAAAAATCATTTATAATGTATGAATTTGAGGTTTGCATTGGCCATTGTACTGCCGTTGGATCGTCCGCGAGCATGCGAATAAAGGTTTCGTGAAAAATCTCGGATGGAGCAATGGGAAATTCTTTGGAATCACAAAAAATGCATTCAAATGAGTTTTGCAAACAATTTTCAGATATATTTTAGTCACTCATACGATGTCATACCGTCGTTGGCCTTGAAAAACAGATTTTCACTGGTTACAACCCCAAGTGAAATTATTGAAATATATTAATTCGATCACATATAATTCAACCTTCAGCTGACAATGAATTGATTTCACAGGAATCACTCACCAGGATTTAATTATGACGATCTCAAGAGCCGAGGGAGATTCCTTCTTTGAAACAACCATTTCTCTTTCATCTCTTCGCTTTTGTATCTTAAAATATGATTCAAGGGTTCGAGTTCCTTCGATAATGAAATTTCAAGGGCTTATGAGAATTTATTCAATATCAATATTATTTCGCCAAGGTTAAACGAGATTATTGAAATACCTTTACCAATTTCAAAATACCCGAAGTTGTATCGTCAGCCGAATACATATTGTCATTTTATTTTTCTCATTTTAAATCATTTAACTCTTGTGCGAGGTAAACTTAAGCATGCTTTCCAGTCAAAATACCCCAATGAATTACGACGTTACATTGTGAACCACTGGAACCAAAACTATTGCAAAACACATTGCCCTCTTCCACCCTTCGCCGGCGATTCCTCGAAATAACAGAGACCCAGAGAGCATAAGCGGAAAACCACACAGGAATATCGCTTCCTGATCTTGCCAAATAAATCAGACGAGGAAAGAGTTGTTGTTGTTGTTGAAAACTGGCTCTAGAGCAGAACCACTGACCTGATTTTCAGGGCTCAACTCTGCTCCAGAATAGTACCTATCAAGTACCTATAGCCTAAATTCCTGTACCACATTCGGGATCAGAGGCCAAGATCGAGCCAGAATCATCCATGGCGTGACTCCTGAGCCGCAGACACAACGAGCTGTCATCTGGAATATGCCGATGATTCTCTTATCGCGATCGGCTATATACGTGCTCCCAATTTGCCACCCCCTATCTACAGCATTATACAGTCCCACCTTCCCACTCAATTCCCAGCCCCCGCATCGACCTAGAAACGACCGCTCTTTCAAATTTGACCCTCTGCGACGTGGCGAAAATACGATATAAAATAGCATAGGTAGACGTTCCGTTCCGTTGTTCCGGCGTGGGCTCCACGGGTGCTTCCCCAATACCAATAAAAGCCAGCCCGCACTTCGCGATCATAACGGCGCGCCGTAGTACTGGAATATAGATCGTTGTAAAATGATTAAACTAGCATCACCTGATGCACCTTTGTACTCTCCGCGCAAGAACGCTGAAAATCATGTCTTATATAGGTACTTAAAAAATTCCTAGTTGTTCGCGCTTTTTCTTGTTTTATGGCCAATCATACACGCCATCGTCGTAATGAATGCTGTTAACTATTTCTTTACCCCATATTGATGATTCGGGAATTGGGTGGTAAAAAGCTAAGTTAATCTCGATTTTTTTAATAGTACCTATCTACAGTCTTATTGTTAATTTAATTAACTTTCAAAATTATGTCGATGTCCGCTATAAACTCAGTGGTGACTGGTGAAGATACTTCCTCGAGTGAATGTTTATTCTCCAAAAGAATTAAGTATCATGTAGATAAACATGTAAAGCTGTTTTTTTATTTTTTTGTTTTACCATGTTTTCTGAATTTACAAGATTTTAGCCCCTTAAACCATCAAAAGAACAATCCACTTTGCTTGGGTTTATGCGCAAGCCCGGCACCTCCACATGAAAGCGTTGCCACGACCAGGGCGTCACGTTCAGAATTTAACGACACACATGCTCGCTGGCGGCTCACGTTGTAATGTGTCGATATCGTTGTTAGTGGCGGCATCGACACCTCGGCGTCGGGGGTTGGAGACGGGGCGAAACGAGAGCTGGGCCCTGCAACCCCTCACATTTATAGGATAGTAATTCCATCCATTCGCCCGTGCGAAGTTATCGCGGGAAATAAGGGTTAGGCGGTGACCTTTACGGAAAAAAAAACGCATTTCCTACTTCATTGAAGGTCTTTCTAGAAATCTTGAGTTTTACAGGCGCATGGCTACAGGCGTTCTACGCTCCAATCAAAAAGCAGTAAACCAACAAGTTTAACCACGACGACAACCAATAGTTGCTTCTTTCTTTTTCTAAGACGCTAGAGGTTAGCCACAGCCATTGAACAGACAATTTAATACGCGACGTTACTTATCGAAGAAACCCGCTTGTCACAACACGTAAGCGTCCTAATGAACTTCACGATCATCTACAATAATTGAAAGGTCCAATTAGTGTCCAGCCCTAACTAACTTTGGTCCAGTTATCCGGTTAGCCCCCGTCACGTGCTCTTGAACCCAGGGTTGAGATTCTGTAACTTTTGAGAGCGTTCCATTAAAAACATTGACAAAAGTGAAGGACCCTTCTCATCTCACCTTCAAAACAGTTACAGACTCGCGTTCCTTAGCTCTACTGCGATCTGGCACCTCCACCTTGTGTGGCAGAAAGATTTGGCCAGGATAAACCACAGCGTCGTATAAAAGCGTCGGCAATTCCGGGCGTCGCGACACTGGAGTGCCGCGGTGTCGATCAGTTTTAACTCAGCCTCGACATCTGTTCGTAAATCACACGAAGCTTAAGCTGCTTCCTTTGGTTGTGTTAATTTGGCCGGCTCTTTGCCGCTAGTCAATATTATGTTCCGAGCGGGGATTGTATGTCATAAAAAAACATTCGCGACTTCAGTGGTATTAGCAGGAGCCAGTGATGAATGTCTGCAATCTCGTGTTCTGCAATGGAAAATTACCTAATTATCTCTAGCTATTATCTAGAGCATGCTGCACAATTATTTTGAAATACTTCCGATTTGCGACCAGCACATGTTTTCAATCGGTCTGATTGCTTTTATTAGCTCGACGATTCGAGCTATGATCTGCGATTCATTTGCACGTACAACAAGTATAACGGTTATGTATAATAATCCTTGCTGATGCCGATGCTGATGAGCTATGATTGTCTACGTGTGTTCGACGGCAATGACGTCAGAGCGTCGTTACTAGAAGTCGTCAAAGCATTGTCGGTTCTTTGACCACCGATGTCACTAACTGTGATTAGTTAATATTATTGAAACCGCCTGCCAGTGGTCGCCCAGTAATGATGTCAATTGCACATGTAATGCGTTGATTAGCATAGGTTATTATACCGTGTTTCTTGCTGGTATCAAACATTTTTGACAAACTCGTTCTAGATCCAGCTAGAAAATACCAGATGCTTCAATTTAATAATTATGTCGGTCGGATGATTCACTCGTTGTGCAATAAGGACAATTACGATTTCGCTTATTATCACTTGCAGGTGTAATGTTTTGTTCGTGTCCTGTAAAATATATTATGTACGAAGTGTCGGGTGCCAATCAAGGGGACTCATAAATTTCAATTTTTCAACGGTCACTTGCCGGCTGCCTCTTAGAATTTAATTTGAATTCCGTGAAAAAAAGAAACTAATTAGATCGCATGATTATTTGAGAACGACAAGATGTAATTAAAAAATCTTCCTCGTCTGCTACAAAATGATTGTACGTTATTTCGTGCAACAGAAGAACAAATAATTAAATTTCCAGTTTTCAATAAGGTCGGCCGACATTTCTTTTCTCAAACTGGGTTAAACGCCTTGAAATTGCATCTCGCGTCAAATAAATAAAGATTGCGCCGCGTTGTGGCGGCTGGTACGAGAACTGACCTAAAACATTTTCACGAACACCGACGATAGTCGAACATGTTATGCAGCTCGACTGCGAAAGAAGAACGCTTTTGTCATCTGATTTACTGGATATAAAAATCTATCTTTTGTGCGATATATGCGGTCCAACGGACATCCCATAAGTGTCTTTTTTGGCCATTTCCTTGACCATGACTTTGACAGCTTCAACCACAATCTAAATCAATTTCATCTTCAATTTTAAAACATCATAAATGACTGTTTTATGTTTATCTCACCAACGTTGGCAGTCAATTTCTTCGTAATAAGTAAATTCTTTTCTCACATATCCTAGACATGATATTACCCAAATATTACGACCACTTTCGTGACCACCCCCTAACGCCTTTACCCCGCATGATGACTGCGGGGGATGACCGCAATAAAACTTGCACGTTAACAGTCCGTCGTTAAACGTGCAGTTTTATCCTCCCACATTGCAACGCAGATCTTACGAATCCATTCAATGCTCAATAACAACAAAAACCTACTCTGCACACGTCATAATACCACTCATTTAGCAATCGCATCACATAAAACTAACCATCTATGTCTATACTCCACTAACATGGAAAACTTCACGCGAACATACGCATCTCAAATGGAATTTAATACGGTTACTCCGTCAAACGTATCCCCTCAGACAAAAAAAACATAGAGTTTCTTCACAATATTATTCCGTCATAAATCGACATGTCAAACGAGGTATTTGGCACAGCAAATGAACCCACCTGTTGTATCAAGCGTCGAGTCCGAATTGAACGACAGTGCCGGCACTTGGTCGCCGTCGTCCCATGGCCGGTCTCGCGTCTACCAGGCGTCGTGGTGGAGGCGTCGTCCTTCCGCGGCTGCTGGCGGCGTCGAACTGTACGCCCGCCTGCCGCTCGGGCGTCGGCGTCGTCGCAACGTTCCTGCAGCGACGCCGACGCCGATGCCGACGCCGACGCCGACGCCGACGCCGACGCCGACGCCGACGAGGTAGGGAGCTACGGTTGAAGGACGCATGGCGCATCGGAGGCGCCACCTTCATGTGTCGCTTGGTGGGAATGGTGAAACACAGGTAGTTACGACTGCATAATACGCGAATAACAATAAAATTGTTGGCGAAGAATGAGATAGATGTGGAATTAATGTCTGCTTGCTTAGTTTGGACATGGAAGCTGGAGTGACATTTCGAACTGTCAGTTGACAAGGACTCGGTAGGATAGGCAAATGACATCTGTATCATGCGGGTAGTTGTTGAGTTGTATAGTTCAATCAGCACTGAATAACATCGTGCGTTTGTGTCTCTGGGTATTTTTACAGAGTAGGTACTTATTTTAATTATCTTGCTTCGTGTACATTTTTTATTTCGTTACCTGAGCGACATGAAGGAACTTAAGACAGGACCGGGAAATCAACCTTGATTTTCCGATGGTTTAATGTTTTACTTTACTTTAGGCAGAGCCGGAACCGGTTGCTAAAGACCATTGGACTCCAAAAACCCCTCAAGCTTCCTGTCCCTATAGTGAAACTGCCAAAGAAAGGATTTGGATAATGTGTACTGATTCATCACAAATTCACTCCAAATAATTAATGATTTGTTTAAGTCCTATATGTATACATTATCAAAGCTTCTTTGAAGTTTGCAGAACTCAGATGCCAGAATAATATTTCAGAGAATTCTAATAATGTAATGATGACAAAAAATGTCGGAAAGTTAAGGAAACCCCAGGCGTTTGAAATGAGTCTTGTTTGGAATTTGAATCATCCCATTTCTATTACACTTTGGAAAACTATGAGAAGAGATTTAGTTTTCGACGGCTTGGCATGGGGGAAAGAGTGGAGAAATACATTTTTGAAATATTATCAACACAATTGAACTTAGAGGGAGACCCATACATTCCGAAACTATCTCGAATGCAATCGATCAGAATCTACTATGTGATACCAATAATTCATTCGAATTCTATTTCTCTGTGATCAAACTGAGATAAAGCGTCGGTCACAGCAACAAAAACATGCTCAGGATCCAATCTCGTATCGAGCAGAGAAGTGCATTATAAATTATGGCTGAGCTGCAAGCAACGCGAGCCGCCGGCGTTGTTCGGGTAGTGACCATCATCATACAGAAGACGACGCCGACGCCGACGCCGACGCCAAGGAAGCGCTCAGCGCCGTCGTTTCCGTTAGTTGAAAATCTTCTTTCCGGCGCTTTATTTGTCTCTATTAATATAAGTATTGCAAGCAATGAGACACATCCTTGTCGCTATCGCATCCTGAAACTGGGACAAGAAACTTTTTAAACACTTCCGTTTTCCCATCAAGACTTTTGTGGCACTTGGTTTCGGCTTAGTATTTCTGGATTTCTTATATAATATATATTTTCATAGCTCGCTGTACAATAGTCGGTGTAATGCTCGTCAAAAACTTGGCGCAATATAAAAGTTTGGGGCACCAATCAAGCCTGAGTGCCGCTTGCAAGTAGAAAATAAATAATCTGTTGCTCTTTCATGGCCGATTTGCGCACCCATTGAATTCAACGATCTACGCTACAAGCCGCGTTCGTTTATATCTCTTACAACTTACAAGTACGAAAAAACAAACTTTAAGTCGACTCTTTGCGAGCAGCAGCAGGCAAGAGGACATGGTCAGCAGCAACCACCGACAAGTCAATCGAATCAAACGAACCCAAACAGGTATTGATTGACTTCTAATTCAGTTCCGAATTCATTAAAATGCATGACACCGACCCATTTTCATCTACGCATCGGCATAGGTATTACTTTTTACCCTAGTTACGGCGCCTGCAACCTTATGACAAAACTCGTTCTATAGCTACCAACTTCAAATGCGCCACAGCGGAAATTTTTCGAAAAGCATAAAATCAAATGTGTTTTACCTAAACATGGACGGAGATTAATCAACTCCAGTCAGAAATATATTGTAAATTAATGATAATTCGTCTAGCCTAACTGTTGCCACTGAGGCGAGTCAACGTGACTATCTACGGCGTGTTGTTTGTTGCCGGCGACAAATGGCTCAAGATCATCCAGACAGCCAGCCATTCCTCTCGACTGCCGACTGACTGCACATTGTTGCATTTAGCAGCGCGGCTGCGCAAGAGTTTGGCTGTTCTACGCAGCTAGCACACATTTTTATTGTTGTACTTTTCTGCGTGTGTTTGTTGCGCAGCTGAACGCATTTAATCGGCACATTTATCCGCTGCTGCGCCCGTATTTTTGCACTTTTGAGCCGACTTGTGAGTATTGTTGCTTTTTGATGCGTGCTCCTTGCGTATTTTTGCACTATGTGAGTAACTATGTGAGTATTGGACTGGAGAATGTTCGTTTCTGCTCTGATAAGATGCGTTTGTGGTCCTGATAAGGACCCTGACGATTGTCGACGTTTCGTCCACGTTGGCGCGGACATCTTCAAGACAGATGTCCGCGCCAACGTGGACGAAACGTCGACAATCGTCAGGGTCCTTATCAGGACCACAAACGCATCTTATCAGAGCAGAACCGAACATTCTCCAGTCCACCAAACACGGCTCTTAACCACTCCGCATTTCTATGTGAGTATTGTTACACTTAGTGCATTCTACTTGCACATTGTTGCATTGACTGCATGCTGCGTGCATTTTATTGCACTAAGTGAATGATACGTGCATTTTATTGCACTAATTGCATGCTACGTGCACATTTTTGCACTGAGTGAATGCTATGTGCATTTTATTGCACTAAGTGAATGCTAACGTGCATTTTATTGCACTAATTGCATTCTACGTGCACATTGTTGCATTGAGTGCATGCTACGTGCGTATTGTTGCACTAAGTGAATGCTACGTGCGTATTGTTGCCGTCAGAACTGCGCACGCGCCGCGTCGCTGATTCTGGCGCCGCGACGCTGACGCCGACGTCGCGACGCTCACGAGGACGCCACTCGACGCCGCGACGCTTCGCAAGAGAGACGTCGACGTAGGTTCGTAGCCAACGACGCCGGCCTGCCGCCGACAACGGGTGCATGTGAGTACGCGATCGCTGGAATAAATTACAATTAATTTCACATTCATGAATAAAAAGTCTGTTAATGAATGTCAGTAGAATCTTAAATGGGTAAATCTGTGTTGATTGCTTTTCTCAATGAGCAGAGGGATTTGGGGGCTGGAAAATTTTACTGTGCAAGCATCTCGGGGTAGTTGATATTTAAAGCTTTTTACCGGGATTTAACTACGAAGTTACAACCCTAATTATATTTGCGATCAAATTACTTCTGCTGAACTTGTATGTAACAAGGAATTTAAACGGATATCTCTCACTGGTATTGTATAAATGGGATTGGGAGGGGAGGTTGTTTTGTGTAGCCCTTGCCTTTGAACGTTGCAAATTGGCTGTTAGACCTGAAAGTTGTCCAATGATACGGCCTCTGGGTCCAGATTTTCAGTCACTTCAAAATCGCAGTTTCACTAACTTTTCAACAACATCCTCAGGATGTGTAGGCCCGCCAGGAAAGTTGTCAAGCGCTTACATATAAATCATACAAGTCTCCTATTCTGACCTCCCGGAAAGAAACACATGCAACTTTTTTTCAAGTGCTACACCGAAATCCGAATTCTCTTATATTATCTTCACCGCAGGAAAAAAAACGAATTTTATTTATTTGCAACTCCCTTTCAATTCTCTGGCGACGGCGACGGCGGTGGCTGCGGACACTGTGGGAGGAGACAGTTATTGTATGAACTCCCTGCTGCTGTGGAGATCTGTCTTGCTTCCGAAGTAACCACGCGATATTGCGTCCGGTGGCGCCAGAAGAAAAATCACGATCTCGCCGGGAAACTCATCTCCTTTTCCTCACGTACTCGTGTGCGCCCGACACGAGATACGGCACAACACAACACATACCTATATTACCTACACATGGATACCTGACTTCAACAACTCAACATTTGATTATTTTTCATCGGCATTACCCAGAAAATAAATAAATTCGATATTTATTTTCGGATGATCAAAATTGGAATGTGTACATCGTATTTCCGTATCATATAGGTGTAGCCTCAACTATATCCGTAGCGTGTTGGACTTGCTCATTGCAAGTAGAAATTACATGAAAACAGAGCACTGCTTCGATGACCTCGGATGAAGTGATTGCTAACAGAAGAAGACGTTGTACCAAGCGTCTGAACAAGCACATAAAACAGCTTACGCCGTTTTCCCTCCCCATCCCGATCGGCCGCCTCCCATCTTGGCCGATCTACCGAACTTCCCGACGATCCTATTCAGAGTCGCACGAGCGAGACTTTTTCCACGGTGGACGAAAATCAGACGAATAAACCGAAAATTGCACCCCCATACGCGTCGCACTCGACCCCACACAATCTTTGATATAAACTTAAACGATTCGCCCGTATCTCGATAACATCGTTTCGTAGATGTCTTCGCGAAACTTTGATTAATTCTGTGTGCAGCATCCCTACAGTCTGGACCGCTTCGGCAACTTTCAATCATCTTGCAGATAGGATCGGAATCGTTCTGAGGTCTGGAAATGTTGACCTTCTTTGACCTTCGCGTTGATAAGTGAGCGGAAAATATACTTGAGCCTTGTGGACGATTGGAAGGATGGGATGGAAACTAAGGAAATGTTAAGTATCACTCAGATTTTGAAACAATCGTCTTATAGTTTACAGAACATTTCGAGATGGAGTCTGCAAAGTGTCTCATGTCTTACAAGAAAAATAAATGTCCCAACGGACAAGAAAAAATAATATAAAAAATATGAATCGAAATGTAAATCTCGTTTCGTGCATGCTAGATATTTTTTATTAGAATTACAAACAGAATATAAAGAAAAATATGAGTGTACAAACGGGGCGTCCAGTTACCTCAGTTGGTAAAGAAGTTCGGGGTTTTAATTCTCTTCAGAACACAAGTATACTTTTAATATATTTCGTTTCTAATAATAAATGGGATGGAATATTTCCTGATAAAAAAAACGACGCGTTGAAAGCAGTAAACGACTGCACTTATGATCTCCATACTCGAACTATTTATACTGAATTGTATGCCAAGGGTAGACGATATTTCCACTCTTTGTAAATACTCGCGATTGGCGCGCGCCATTAGACCGTTGTTGACGCTGCCGTTAAGAAAAGCGATGCTACACTAACACTAAACTAATAATAATAACAATTCGATGACAGCGCAAGCGTACAGGACGTGTACCTCTCCCGTCGAACTAGCCAGCCATGCATCTTATGATACGACGATTGTAATAACAACAGTCGGCTATAATCGCTCTTCTGGCGACGTCACCGTGGGTCAACATCGCCAATCGCTTTGCATAAACTCGGCGTCTCGATCTCGGCGTCGCGACGCCGACGTCGGCTGCAAGAAACGACGCCAGCTCTTACGTCGCATCTTCGAATCGTTCGTATGGAGATGACGGTCCTTTAGTTTCGCTTCTTGTAAATCGCTGGAAGCGTGAAATGACGTTAAGTAATTCGCGAGGGTGACCTTGATTTTATCTCCCAAATGAGGGGGTGGCTACTCAATAGCTTCGTGTTGCGTCAAGACATAGCCTGTTGAGCAGGAGGTCCTTATTCCAAAATTAACTTCAAGCTAACCGGCGAGTAGCATTGGGAAAATTGAGATTATTCTACACATGGGAAATGTATCGCTTGCAAATGGGTTGCACAATGGACTTGTAACTCTTTCTGCGCTGTCTCATTAAACTTCAAATTACTACCGCATATCTGTACCTGATGGAAGTAACTACATATAAAGTTTTATTACATCAGAGGAGGATTCAGGATTTACTCTCGTACTTTCTACATACTATTGCAATAGCTGGCGCCGAGTGCCGCTATGGTGCAGCTCTGTGGCTCGGCGGGCGCCAAGGCGCACCACCCTCGGACAGGCCCCCCTTGTTGTTGGAAGATATGAAATATGCGCGCTCGCTGATGTAAATTACCACAGAAAGGATGGCGCTCCCCCTGCCCTGACCAAACATGGGTGCAAATGCAATTGCGATCCGATCCCCACGAGAATTATGCGCTTGTTATGTTTCAGATGCATTTGGTGACGTCAAGCCTGCTCGGTTACATGTTTACCAACAACTATGATCCGTTCACAACGCGGTTAATCTTGCCTCGCGCCGACTAATTGCCCGCAGATATTCTTGGCAAAACTATTCGCGTCATAATTGATGACAGTAGAATTATTTATCGCACGCGGGTTAAACTTAGATTGCCGGAAACACTAGTGATTTTAATGAGTGCACATGGTTTCATCGATTGCATTCGCCGCGAGTTATTCGAATGTTAAATAAATGAGCATCGATTAAATTAGCATGCTGCTAGCAGCGTCGCTCGCGAGACAATCTATCGCAGCCGCATTCGCAAGGAGACGGCCACTTGATCAATTACCCGTCGTCAACTTGATAAGGAAGCCTGTCCGCTCCACCCCAGCGATTTGCCAGCCAATCACGCGGCCAGGTCACCAGGAACTATAATCGGCTGGCGACATGCATCACTACCCGTAAACCACGCGCCACGTCCCGTGTCACCCTTCACCCGTCGCCGCCCGTGATCTTCCGCGATCTTCCGGCGTGCGCGCCGCACGTGCACCGACCATGCTCGCCGCCCTGCCCAACGACACCGTCGACGCCGACGCCAACGCCACGCCCGGCGCCAACGCGTGGCTCGAGCCCCGCCACGACTCGCTCTACATCGTCGTCCCCGTCACCGTGATCTACGCGCTCATCTTCCTCAGCGGCGTCGTCGGCAACGTGGTCACGTGCATCGTGATCTCGCGCAACAAGCACATGCACACGGCGACCAACTACTACCTGTTCTCGCTCGCCGTCAGCGACCTGCTGCTGCTCGTCTCGGGCCTGCCGCAAGAGATGTACTACATCTGGTCGCGCTACCCCTACGTGTTCGGCGAGCTGTTCTGCGTGGTGCAAGGCTTCGCAGCCGAGACGTCGGCGAACGCGACGGTGCTCACCATCACGGCGTTCACCGTCGAGCGATACGTGGCGATCTGTCACCCGTTCCTCTCGCACAACCTGTCCAAGTTGTCGCGTGCGCTGCGGTTGATTGTCGCCATCTGGCTGCTGGCGCTGGCGCTCGCCGTGCCGCAGGCGATCCAGTTCGGCATCGTTTACGGGGACGAGGGCGCCGGGTTCAGCCAGTGCACGATCAAGTGGATCCTGATCGACCACGCGTTCGAGATCTCGACGCTGGTGTTCTTCGTGGCGCCGATGACGCTGATCACGGTGCTCTACGTGCTGATCGGGGTGAAGCTGCGCCGGTCGCGGCTGCTGACGGCGGCGAAGAGGGCGAGCATCAGCAGCGGCACCGAACGCTTCGGCGAGACGGGCAGGAGCGTCGCCTCCACACAGAACTATGTCATCAAGATGCTGGGTGAGTCGATTAGACAGAATTTGTCATTCTGTCTTAAGAAAACAGATCTTTCTTACCGTGCTTTTGAACAAGCTTACTGCATTTCAATTTCACTTCAACGCATTATCTTGTCTGAACTCGTGAGATATCATGATATTATCACAGCCGTACATGCAAAATTGAGTGTTGAAAACGTGAAACCACTGGCATAATATTTGGTTATTACATTGCCCATTTATTATTCTTATAAATTCATTTTTTCCCTGCGTATAAAGATATAGAAACGAGGAAGTCTGAGAGAAAGTTGAGACATTTGTATGTAAAGTAAGGTGGTGGCGCCGGCGACCCCCTGGGCTGGCAGTGCTCGCTGTTCTCGAGTATCTAATAAGACATATTCTATCGCACCCCCGACGCCGGGCGTAAAGGGGTGGACGCTGTTTCTGGCACGCATGCAAGCCATTGTGGAACATGGCGTTCGTCGGGCTTCGTTCTCTGCTACTGCGGCTGTCTAGACGTTGGAAATGGAGCTCTATCTAAAGTGGGTGCCTGGGAAAATGCTGGGGAAAAAAACTCTAGTAATTTCGGGCCGAAAACCAGGGATGGTGTAATCATAAAAGAACGTGGTCGGAAATTAGAAGGATATTACGATCTCTTTATTCTTATTTCGCGATCTTCCTCCAATTCTATTAAAAAACAAGAGAATCCTCCTCTGTGTTATAACTTTGGCCACGGAACACCAACAGAAACAATTTATCTTCTGAATTTTTTTTGGCTTTTACCACAGCATGTAAAGCCAAACTCTTTCAAACCAGGAAAAATAATATTGAATTTGCTCTTCCGTCTTCGCCTAGACGAACAAGACAAGGACAAACTTTGACGTGCAATATCAACGTTTAATTTACAGCATTCAGTTTTCTCTTCCCTAACTTACATCGTTGAAAATTAACTGCACTTAACGACATTGCCAGGAAATTAGATTTCATTCCCGAAAGTTTGTCAGAGTGCAGAAATAATTAAGATCGGCAATAACGCTTCACATGATAATTAGCATTCATGAACCGTTCAAGTGCACACCAAGACTTTTTCAAGTGGCCCAGATTTGCCAAGAACAGATAAATCGCTCCAAGAGAATAGAGTTAACTCGTACGAACTGCTTCTAAATGCACCCGGCGTAAGCCAACTAGACCATGGCTGGCTCTTTAACGCGATGCTGGAATAATATATTCGTTTGGACTGCATTCAAAGTGCAGTAAAGTATTGCAACGGGAGTCGGCATGTGCCTGGTGGACGCATACACGGGGGCCCTAGCACGGGTCGCACTCGCAACTAACTGCGTCTCTAATTGCTTGTGTATTCAGTGTTAATTAAAACGATTGTTACAGTCTTGACGTGGTCGTGATCCCGGGCCATGGCGATGCATTAAGGCCACGTGCTCCCCCCCCCCTATTTCCCCCATTCCCCGGGCCCACGTACAGCCGAGGATGATGCCATCCCACCCGCATGGTAATTCCTGGATAGGTCAAGGTCAAAGTCTACCACCCTACTGCTCTGCATGAGGGCAGAGATCGCTAGGTGTAATTAACCCGATCCCATGATGAGCGAATCGATCCACAGACTGAAATTGATTTCGTCACGGCTGGATGGCTCTCTTCATTTCTTGACATCATGGGACAGTTCGAAGAACATTAGGCTTAAATTTAACGGCAGTCGGCGTTCGGCTACTAACACGCTCATGCATAAAAATAAACGAGCTTGTTAAATGTTAAGCAATCGGAAATAAATTTAATTGAGCCGTTGTCGCGTTCAATCAACGTTTGATAAATTCGATGGAAAATTACGATATAATTTCATTATAATATTAAGTTACTTTCTCATCTTTCTCACCTTCCGCACACTTTCTGTGAAAATGCTTAACTTTTTATAGTAGGTATGTGCCCATTTTTTTCACAAGGTTAAAGTCACAGGTTCAAATTCAAGGTGAATTTTATTTCCCACCTTTCGTTCGACGGTAAATTGTCAGTTTTTCTGCAAATAAACGCGGGGAAATGCGAGGTAATGCATGACTACGTGGCTTTGCGAGGCTAGGTGAGCAGGCAGGCAGGGACTAAAGCGTGGTTAAACGCGACTAAAGTAAGCATGGAGCGGTATTTATCGAGGCATCTGGGTTTTGCGGAGCGCGGCGTTCTGCGCTTTACGAGCTCCGTGCGAGAAAGGTCGGCTAAAAGGAGCGATGTGTTCACTCCAAAAAGACAGAATGATTGATATATTTGACACATTAATGACGAACTCCTTGGTAATGCGATAACAAAATGAGAAGCATCCGAAATAACGCTTTTAACAGACACTTCGCTGCAAATTTCTGCCTCTGCAAAAGATATCAGAAAATAAACACCCGGTTGTGTTGATATAAATTTCAGTTGGCACCTATATGTTATAAGCTGGGAAATGAAGCCCATATTTTTGTTTAAAAAATGTAGGCCTCGAAAATAACAAACCTCGTGGCCCATGAAATTAATTTATTCCTAGAGCTTCACTCACCTACAATACGCATTTTCCAGCGCAATTTACAGGGGGCTTGACTTGTAAACAAGTCAATACTGAACCCGGCACTTCCACCATTTAAACCAAACATGCCGAGAAGTGCAGAATTAATTTCCAAGCTCCGAGTTTGCTCCATGCGCTACATCTCGTTGTATTACAGTCAGAAGGACTTAAATTGCACTCCGTATTCTCTCATGCAGTAATAAAGAGTAATGTTTTGTTGTGCTAATCTTCTTGAAGAGCACACAATTTGTCTTAGCTCGCGAACGCGATAGAGTAGAGGTAAGTTGGCGAGAAGGGTTGTAATAGTAATAGTAATTCATTGTTTAATTGTCCTCATAAACGCGTCAGCCGATTGTTGATGGCTGTATGCCGTGTGTAGACAGGCGTATCCACTATCCACACATCTCGTTTGTCTGCATTTCGTCCGCTGCTAATATCTACATACACCCGAGTTGTGGCGACAGTTTCATTGCACCGTGGCTAATATAGCATAATCCGCAAATGGAAACAAAAGATTCTGTGTTGCTGATAACACGTATGTGCTGCGATGTAGTGCAACTGGCCACCTATCTATACGTGAATCTAACGCCGCGTTATGACAACCATGCATATGTATTACCAGGCAAGCATTCGAACGTTAGGAGGAACCGAACTACCGAAATCGACTCATAATCAGACCTGTTGAATAATCATTGTGAATTATCCCTCTCGCTGGCGCCAGATGTATTCAGTGAGCAATATTCGCTCAGCAAGCGCAGTAAAATGTGTCGAAGTGTACAGACGCTGAACGCTTGAATTGAAAAGCAACCGGAATGGGAATTTAGATATTCTTTCATAAAGTGTTATCGCTTTCGTTGCTTTCGTTGCATACATCACAAAACTTAAGGACTATTCCTGCCCAAGTGATGATGATCAAATAAGTTTGATGACAAAATGATCCCACACTGATTTTTCCATGGAGAATAATATACCTAGTGATCCAATCTTCGAACCTATACACTTAGAACAGAATACAGATGGGGCAAATCAAATCAGACCTAGAGTGTACGCCTTTTGGTATTAATTTGATTTTATGACGTGACCATGCCAGTGCTGGGATCAGCCGTTTAAAAACTAATCAGACGCGGCGGACCGCAACGAATCCCTAGTGGTGCACGTCTGAAGTCGGGACTTCAGTCCAGGATCTTGGAAAGACTTGAGGTGGTGCAGAGCAGAGATATGAGAGGCTGCGTAGCCGTCTGCTAAATCCTCAGAACAGATGCTTTAGCTGACTGACGCCTGGAATGATTATTTTCGGTGCTTGTTTGTTGGTTAATATTTTCTACATTTTCTGGCAATTCAGAGATAAGAAAAGTTTCGGAAAGTCAGTTTTTGTTTGCGAAAAGGAGGTGAAATTTTATTTTTGACTTATAGATCTTCGTGGACTTCTAAATTCTGCTCAACGCATGAATGTGTAATATGATAGAAAACATTATAGTTAGCTGCGAATTATTTTAAAAACTCATGTCACACTATAACTTAGTGAGAAAAAAAACATATGAACGATCCAAACGTTGTAAAAATATTCGAGACACTCGCACAGACAAATGGACTGCTGGTTTTTTGGGACATAATCTGTGTGGTGAAAATATAAGTGTGTGGTTGGAAATATTGAACTGTCAGGCTTGTCAGCTTGAACTGTTCTTTAAACTCGTGTGTGCAACAGATGCAATTGAGAAAGTGCAGAGGAATTCACTAGGAAAACGAAGACGGTGTGGGTGGGTGTACTTTAAAGAGGATCGGCTTCAAATATGAAATGTTTTGTGAGGTGACAGTGAAATTATTTATATACAAGTTATTGCAGAAGAACTCTTTTGGTACGGACAGCTTCCTCGCCCTTAGCTTTAACGACGATATTTTAACGAGGGAGCTGGAGAAGAATTCGTTTCTATCGGAAAGCGAACAGAGCAAAGAGATCTTACGCTTGGAAAAACAAAGAAATAAGTGATGATTATATATATATTTTGGACTGGTGTACCTTTAGAGACTTCTCATATTTCTTAGCGAGACTTTATTCATTTGTCATAATAATAAAAGTTTAATAAAAAAACTTCACTTCCGTTCTTACTCTCAGTGCAACTGAAAGTTTTCTGTAATATGACAGAAATTGAAAAAGTGCAAAGACAATGGGAAGATACTCTCCTTGTCTGAAGTTAACCAACTTCCAGGAAACCTCGTGCGAATTATAATCAAAGGAATAAACGTGGCTCAGAATCTTTGATTCGTATAATTTAATTGAGTATATAATGTAATATACTCTATAGATGAGTAAGGATTATAAATTATGTTGGTAAATGCTTTAGGAACGTTTATGGACACGAGTTTGTGAACAGGAGTGAGAAATGAGCGAGCACCACTTAAACATACCTACAAAACTTGGCTGTAAGAGAAACATGAGCAAAATGAAATGTGCCTCCCTTCTTCCAAAATTCCGTCGCGATGACTTGAGATTTCACTATTCTTTCCTGGAAATAGGTGCTTGTCTGTCGCATTTTCTAGCATGCGTTTTGGCTTCCATCCAGGCAGATAGCGTGCGAGATCTGTCACATCTGTCAACTTTAAAAACCGCTTAAAATGTTATTTATAAACAGGCCCACTTTCCTCGTTGGCGCGCATTTGCACACGATGGCGCTGAAGAAGCGGAACGCGGCCCATTTCGACCTCGATCGACTTGAAATTGCGCGAGCTGCAAATATTGCACATCTCTCAAGTCTTGAATCTCGATCAACGGAACGGACGGACGAATTTGATTGCTTTCTTCCTGGGCGACGCCGATTGGGTCGAGTCACGAATCACGATATCAATTAAAAGTAAAAGAGCCGCGCTTTTTCTGCCAGCCGTGTGAATTAGATACGGCGAAGAAACAGTAGCACAAGGTGGCGCAAGTCTGTGCGTTGGTGTTACGTTCTTGAGCTCTGGCGCAAGATTACTTTATTTTCTACATTAAATTTTGACTGGATTGTCCAGAGCATCCTTCCGGTCAACTTTGAATGTAGTTTCTTTTGAAGCACGATGAAATTAATTCGAAAATGATCCGTAATTACGCGCTTGTGAATTAGGGAGGAGATGAGCTAAAAAGTTTTTGTAGCCGGAATTTCCAAAGCATCCATATAATTATTTAATTACAAATTACAAGCAACAACATGATTACAATGTAGTGAGTGCTAATTAGTTATTACATTAGGAATAAATACCATGCGGAAATAGATGTCAAGATATATATCCAAAGACTGTTGCTAATGCAGTGACTCAGCGCCGCTCAATTTCCCAAATATAGCAATATTAAATCACTGCCATGCAGTATTGCGTAGATCGAGTGTAATTGAGTGACAAATCTGGTAACCAGCAATAGTGATCGTGAATTCCGCGAGCAGGCGACAGCAGCTGCGATTTAGATCACTTCCCACTTGACGAGCAATGTACGGGCTGTCACGAGCAATCGACGCGATTCAAATGCGCGATCCATTGCTGAATTATCGTGCCACTCGATCACACTTTTTACCTTGCCTTTTATCTCCTCAAAAGCACCTGATCAGCGCGGAGAGAAAACAGATTTGTAGTCCGAATTTATTTCACCCAGCGAGCCGACTTTAATCACTTTCGTCTCCACTGGATGTACAAAATTACGATGAAGAGCGCCACAACCTTTTGTGTTGTTAGGTTTCAGTATAATTAACTCACAAGAAACAACCACCATTTTCCTCCTCGATGAAAGAGGATTCTCCGAATAGAAACAAAGATATCTGGAAGCTATTCTCATAATATATGGACTGACTCTTCTCCCCTTTATCATCCCAATTTCCTTCCCTTAGCTTCCTAGTCTTTCTCTCCCATATCCATCCACTTTACCCTCGTTCGGAATAGTAATATAATACTTATACGAAATTTATTTATGAACAGGGGGTTTGTGTAGATCCATCATCATCCTGAGCACGTGTGGCTATAGCAGCTAACAACAGTGTGTTTGTGTTTCCCTACAGTCGCCGTGGTGGTCGGCTTCTTTGTCTGCTGGGCGCCCTTCCATGCCCAACGTTTGCTGGCCATCTACGGGAACGCCGAGAGTCATTTCACGATCGCCGTGTACTCGTCGTTGACGTACGTCTCGGGGGTGCTCTACTATCTGTCCACCAGCATCAACCCCCTGCTCTACCACATCATGTCACACAAGTTCCGCGGAGCATTCAAGGTGAGGTCAACCACGACGGGGGAAGGGATGCCGGAAAGTTGGACGGTTTGTTCTAATGGATAACAATAATGGTCTTCATTTCTGTGATGGGGGAGCTCTGTGGTTTTCCAGCAGCAAAGGTTGCGTGGATAGCAATCAGTGGATGGCAATCCACGTTTGCATTTGATTAGGAAATTATCAGAAAATAAATCATTGGCTGACCTGGGCTGGGGGGTGGGGGTTATACCACAGATTTCACGAGGAGATCGTGAGTGGGTTTTATTCTTCCATTGTGCATTATAAATGCAGTATGAAACTAAAAAAATATCTACTGTGTTAGTTTGAAGAAAATCAATTCAACTGTTTTTCTTTTAACCGATTTTTACATTTTTAAATATTCAAATAATTTCACGACGACTACATCATGATATTTCTAGGTAACTAATGTCATCGATAAATCTTCTAAATTAACGCCTAACTTTTTAAATTGATCATAATGCCTCAAGTCATGCGCACACGCAATATAATCGCGTTGTGGGTGAGCGTAAATATTACGCTCATCCACAACTCGACTATTTGAGTGTTCGCTAATTACATTAAAGGTCTTAAACGTTAATATTTTCAGCTATCTCACACTTACTTCGGGGTGCATGAATAGCGACTAATGGAATAACGACTCATACTACACCTTGCAACAGTGTGAACTGTGGGTGTGAAGGTGTAGACTCCACTGGAATAAGAACTAATTTCTGTCAGGCGTGATTAGGACGAAGAAGATTAGGAAGAAGAAGACGATTAGGAGACGAAGAAATGTAACTTCTACGAGTTCAATTGAGACTATTGGTCGCCATTCCGGTGAAACAAGGCCTAAGGGTGTTATAACTAAAGGCCATGGGAACACTCATTCACATTCTGGATTTTTTTAGCAGTAAAGTGTAATTGAAGATTTCACTTCAATCGCTTCGCTCGTTACGCTCATCAACAACAAAATTACAGTAACAGAAATTAGTTCTTAATCCAATGGAGCCCACACGTTCACACTGCTGCAAGGTGAAGTATTTGTCGTTATTCCATTGGTCGCTATTCAGCTCCCTCATACCATCTACCCACAAATTAATTAATTTCCTATTTGAAAACTGCCATGGCTCCCGCTTCTCAAATCTCGTTTCCCCAGTACGTTAAGTCAACATTGAATAACTTACGAAAGACAAGTACGCCTAAGGGCCAAAATGTGTAAATCACATCTCCATGCCGCCGTAACACATCCAATATTAATATGATAAATCAACGCCAATTCGTACCGCCCTGGCGCAGGCAACCCTGACGCAGCTCTTCGGACGTGGACGCAAGCACCGCGAGTCTTGTCAGCGCCAGAACTACAGCATGCTGTGCCGCTGCCAGCCTCACAACGGCGTCCTGCACCCTCCGACGCGCCTCCACAACGGCTCCATACCGCGACGACACTTCTCAGCCAACGCCACCGGCGCCGGCGACCAGAGCCGCCTCCCCGTCTCCAGTCGTAGAAACAACTCCTTACCCAGCGAGCATGCAGACCTCCAGGTGACTCTCCCAAAGTGTTGCTCGGCGTGACAGTAATACAATGGCGGTGACGGTGATGTACGGTAATACGGTAATACGGTAATACGGTAATACTCGCTCGCTTCAATCATTCAGTAGCAGCCCCATCGTGGATCTCATTGAAATTGATCGCTTGGTCACCTGATGACTATGAAGTTGGTCACACGCATGGACTGATCGATGTTTGACCAGATACAGGCGCACCTACCGAACCGGAAGCTGCAAGGACGCTCGTTTCCGGTCGAGACGACCCCGGACGCGCACAGCTTCCCGATGTTTACCGGAAGGAAGCGCGGAGGATCCGAGTCGAGCCAGATCACGATGTCGACGTCGGTGGGCAAGCTGAGCTTGGACGGCGTCGCCAGGGTCGCTACCGTCTGTGGGGCGGCGGGGGCGGCGGCGACGTCGGCGTCGGGGAGAGGGGGCCGGGGCAGGCAGGCGGGAGAGAGTGGTGCGGAGTCGGCGTCCATAAGCAACTCGAGTCTGCAAGATATGGACGGCATGGAGTTTTGCGACACTGAACTGGCCCACTACATGGGAGAACTGAACAGGCGATGAGATGTGCCTCGAAATGCTAGGGTTGGCTCTGGATTCGACTAATTGGCATCATTCGAAATGTACCGCCGGAATGAGGCGGAGTCTTTTTGTGGCTGCGAATTAGTTGGCTGGCCTCGTGTGTGTTGTGACTTGCGAGATTATTGTGAATGGTGCTTTGGGTGCCAGATTATTTTCATGGTCAAAACGCCCTCTAGTCCAAGCTCTCTAGTCTGTGACACAGTTGACCGTTCGCCGCTAGAATGCGTTGCGTGAAACTGAACTGGCTCCGATGTTCGACCATCGATGTTAGCGGACCAGTTCAAACAATCGACCAAGTCAAGTTAAAAATAAAGCTAAATTTTGCTTTCATTTCAACAGTATTTTTAAGTGGAATTATTGTAAAATTGAACAAATCTAGCGTTCAATTTATTTTCAGTTGCCTTGGTAAGACTTAATCGCCAGTATGTTTCAGAGAAAACTAATGTCTCTGTATGATATACTACTTGATATTGCGATATATTACTCAATCCCACCTTTGTATTTCGTGTTCCAAATATTACTAGCCATGCCATGCTGCATTACGAAAACCTATGTGTAAATTATGCAAAGGGCAGATTTTATGAGATCAATAGTTCTTTGATTCCACGATATGGTGTCCATAATAGAGGTTGTGAATGTTAGAAATATTTCTAATGGATTATTTCAATCGTTTTTCCCTATCTGTGAAATCGGTCAGGGAAAAGATAATGACATATTTCCTACCTTAAAAACTATATACCCACGTCATTCACGACAAAAGCAACCATGGAGATCCAAAATAACAATGACATGCTTAATATTTCCGTGGTTCATTCAGATTCGTTTTCAATAATTTGTACTCAAATTGTATGATCTTATAGAAGTGGAGAGATATGACAAATAGTTCATGACATCAAAAGTCAGTGTCATTCTCTATTCATTCTATAAACCGTTGAATTAAGCGGTTGAATCATCATCCCATAAAAAGAAAACATGATGCATTAAAGATTGACAAAAAGCGTTCCCATGTTAAATGCAATTAGTAAATTGACACTTACTCGCACTGTCGCTAAGATTAAATAACGAACAGCTCAGCACTCAGCAGCATAGTAAGCATAATGTCATCTTTGTAATTTGCCGCAGCAAGCACGGAGCATCGTGTATTACATTTACAAAGTATACTCTGATCAGGATCAGCCTTGGGAGGCGCGATGTAACAAGCAATTATCTAATCACAGGCGACCGTTCAATGCATCTTGTTGTTCATTCAGTGTTACCCCTACCACCGCTACCACCAGTCACCGCTCCAACTCGGCTCGCTCTGACCAACTAATGCCCTTATAAGAATGTTGCCGTCGATTTGGCGAACCATGTCTACAATTTATGTATGTGTAGCGTGCGGCTCTAGCAACAGCCCGCGGTCACACCGCCCGCTCAATGTTGTTACTTATGATAATTAATTGCCCGTGATGAGGCATTAATAAAGCTGAGATTTATGTCTGGTATTATTGGGAATTTTAGATAACACATGGTAATAAATTATTCGGCAATGTAATCCTTTGATATAAACTGTATCAAACACCTCGTGTTTTATGGTATATAGAGATTGCGATGTGGTCACTTTTCGAAACCATAAGGATGCCCAAAAGGGACCGGATGAAAAGTTATGAAAGATAATAAATAATAATCAGTGTGTGAGTTTTTCAGTTCCTGTATTTAGATATTTAGATGAAATTATTTCAGTCCGTGTCGTCAGAAACGCTTGCACGATTGGAGGCGAGCCTTTACGTCCTCGTCGGCAGGCATAGCCACGGTGATACCACCGCCAAGAGTCGGTACTCAGTCGTGCTCCGGTCGCCGTCCGTGAAGCACCGTCCTCGTGAACTCGTCGAACTCGAGACCCTCGTGATACCAGCGTGATCCTTAATCGGATAATCTCTCAATTTCTCGGCTCCTACATCACTGGTATAAAGCCGCACTAGATTCATATTCCTGCCGACAACATTATCATGTGAATGCGACCAGACGGTACTGTGAACATCAAACAAGTGTTTAAAGCCTGCAGGCAGCGTGTTTTTGCGGTTTTACGTGTCTATACCTGTTCCATATTGATTGTGCAAGTGTTTGTCAGGCAAACAGAGGGACACCCTACCTGTCCTAACTACTTGTTATTGTACAAAATACCGACCGTCGAATGCAGGAAAATGCCAACATTCCACAGTGGTAGCGATCGGCCAGTGCAGACGGGAGACGACAGAGACAAGGACGTAGGACGACTCGAAGGTTGCCGAAGGTGAAGAATGGAAGGTGGCACCGGCAGTGACATCGAGTGCAAAATAGTTTTGGTAGGCGACGCCAAGTGTGGGAAGACTGCTCTTGCCCTGAGATTCACCGCGAATTCCTTCAGCGAGGTTGGTTCATAACATATCGAAAACACATGTGAGGTGGTGGGGGCGGCGGAACGGATGCTGTGGTCCATTTCAGTCAAACACAAGCGCCAAATCAGCCGCACATGGTTGAACTTTCTCTCTCGATATTACCGAGAAACTTTCATTTCAACGCCTGTTATCTTTGTCAACAAAACGACTGGCGTGGCGTGTTACGAATACGATTACAGTAGCATGCATGCTACTTTGGCGAAATGAACGCCGTTTTTCGAGTACGTTATATACCCTAAACGTACGACGGTTCGCGTGACGATGTGTAATTTCGCGTGTCATTACAAAACGTCGCGGGTCTGCTCTGGGTCTATTCGCGTTGGCGTGCCAAAATAGAACACGCTTCCCTCTCCGCCCCGTGCGCACTTTATCTCCCAAGGATCGCGACGCCGACGCCGACGCCGACGTCGACGCGGCACGGCGAGGCAAAAGTGCCGGGCCACTTCTTTAATTACGCGCTGTTTACGTGTCTGAGCGCCGAATCGTCATCGTCTTGAGGGTCTCGAGTCTCGCCGCCGCCGTGAGAATGCCGTTCTCATGACATTTGAACTTCACCGTCTCAACTATCACCCTCTTCCCTTCATTCTCAGCTCCTAGGAGAGTAGCTAGCGAGGGCTACCCTCTTCTTGTGTCTAATGGATCTATTAGGTCTATTACTGCTGTAGCACGTCTGTTTGCTGTACCAGATTACCAGCCAGGAGGGGGTCGTTAATTTATTAATATCCTTTGCTAGATTAGTCCTTACACAAATGCGAGCTCCACATTGCATTTGTCTTTGCACGAAGTGATGTGCTATTGAAGCAGGTTGAAACATAGGTTGAAACGAGTTGGCAAAGGTACGAACCCATCGGTGTATCCAGTGACTCGTTGCACGAGTGCGATGTATTTTTCTCGGTAACCCGTTTGCCCGCAGATCTGTGGAATTGAGCCCCGGCCTCCAAAAACCGCAGAAAGACGAGCGGGCAAATTTTTTTAGTAAGTAATCAAGCGAACGTGAGATCGAGAGCATTCTTTTGTTGCTAGCTGTCTTTCGATCTTCTTGAGAACAGCAACCAACTTCACTTTCTCTCGCTTTTGAGAAGAAAAAAAAGGAAAAAACTCACACATTGAAAGTTTATCGAGAGTTAAACGAGATCCGAGAACCACAAATTTGTGTGCGCGACCCAGAAAAGGCGGGGTCGTTCACATGACAGGTCCAGCCCCAGCGTTGTTGCTTGGCACTCTATCGTCACGTTATCACTCATCGTGGGCGCAGGCACGCACACCAAGAGCATGTGTTGTTGTTATTACCTTCGTACGCTTCGCCCATATCCACGCGACCAAGTGAACTCTGGAAATAGCAGCCCTTTGGCGTTGGGAAAGCTCCCTTGCTGAGATGTGGACAGACCGGGCCTTTTTTACGTTTCTTCACACGTGGGGCGCAGTGGCGTATGCCTGGAAAACATTCATGTCATCGCTCACCGGGAGCCGTCACACGCATTTTTAGATACGAGTTGGATCGGCTTGAAAATAAACTAATCGTCGCGCTCTGAATTTTAGCTCGAAATGTATTAATCTTGTCAGAGACTTTCAATGAGAAGAGTAAGAGAGTAGAGGAGAGGTAACAACTACCAAGTGTTACTTGAGTCTCGTTTGCTTAGCTGTCTCCGTCAATCTCACATTGAGTGCTCGTAAAGCGTTGAAAGATTGTGGTTATGAATAGAGTGCACACTTGTCGAAGCAAAAGTGTCATGTTTACGAGCGTCAAATGGGACATGAATCATGCAAATTGGCCTCCGCTACGGGTGGTGAACCCGTCGAACTCGAAGGCCGGTCATTCCAGAATCTTTTAACTCGATAATTACGCTGGCGATATGCCCTACTCATACTATTGTCAGATATAATCATGATTGGGTTTTAAACATGTTATTGTTCGTGGTGACGACCATTTGGTACGTTGACACTGCTATTCAGTTTTAATATTGGGTAACCAAATTAGTGTTGTACTTGTTTCCAAAATGATATGCAATAGTATTGTGCTAAAACTTGGAAATGCTTGAGGTTTCGGGTGTAGGTGTGAATTACCATGCATTTTGAATAGTTGTTTTGTCGCTTATAGTTGTCGAGTATGTTGGTCTTGGGTTGTAGCTGGTTGTAACCTCGGAATTATTGTTCCCGTCAGTAAGAATATCATGATAAGTATTCCTTTGGGTGTACTAATCGTTGACCTACTGTGGCATCCGCAAACTCGTGAAAATACTAATTTCTTGCCTCGTCTTTACGCCACTGTCGACGTAAGAAATTGATCTCGAGTGTTTCCATTCAGCTCAATCATGAATGGAGCGCCCGGCTTCGTTTTGTCGAGAGATAATGGCTCCATGGGTCCACATCCGGCAGCCTTCAATGGGCTCTTGTTTTTCTTGTCCAGCTATTCATTATAACGTTAGCCCTTTGCAACCCCTCACCAAGTGGCTGCTTAAATCTCGTGTGTTTTTTAAAAAGCTACGCAACCTTTGCAGGAATTCCACTTCAATCATGTTTCTAACATATCCCATACCATTACTCTATGCCCATACCACACAAACAAGCACCAACGATTGGCTAAAAAATTAAACAGCGTATTATGGACCGAGTTTTTATGTGTAGGGATAATAAGAACCAATTTTAGGCAATCAGTCATCCATAAAATGATAAACGATTCGTCAGCACCTCTGTTAGTTGAACCATCTTTGACTCGCTCGTTTTCTCAGAAGTCAGAAGTAATCGTGTGATAAACTGCTTCGTCGATTATTTCATCGATTCTGATCAAAGTGGTCTCGACCAAAATCGAAAAAACCTCCCATGCCGTATGCATTTCCCCATTCCTTCTCTCAGCAGTCTGCAGCAGTCGTCGAGAAAGAGAGAGACCTACATAAACTTGTAACACCTTTATCCATCAACTAAACCGTCACGCAAAGCAATATAAATAAACAATTTCAGCTCTGGGTTGTTGGAATCCCGACTGCCCAACCATGTGGTAACTTTGGCTGCCTAACAGTCCCATATCGATTCTATCATCAATATGTCACTTGCCTCATGCAAGCAATACTCCCGTTTGGTTTTTTTCACGAGCTAGAGCTTCCGTAAAAAAACGTACTGGTGAGAGCTAGGAGTAGTTTGGACTTTGGTTTGTATGAGAAAGATCGGGTACATCCTTCCGGAGTCAGCATCACAGCGGAAGATGCCGAGACCAATAATAATCATCAACCTTCGATCAATTTTGCTGTATGTATTTATACAGCACATCATGATCACCATCTACACGAATATTTGCTGTATGTATCTCTCACCTCAAGATTGAACATTCTAGACTTCCAAGAATTCGTTAAAATATCTTCCAATTACAATCATACCCACCATTCCCCTACCGCCTGTAATTATATTTCATAACTGTTATCACAATGGCTGTTAAATTGGTAGATCCAGTATAGGCACAGCTGTTACAGCAGCCAGCAGGTACCAGCATCCTATGGGTGCCAGTGTTGGCGCTTTTCACACGTCACTTCACACATTCACACATACCTGCGTGACCGCGTTCGCACGTGACATACGTCACAATGGTTTCCATGAATGTAGCAATATGCGCACCATCAAACATCTATCTCTCTGTGTATGCCGGAGCCGAACTTGGCAAATGTCGCGAAAGAGATAAGACTGATCATATTGACTCAGTGGCTACACTTGTGCATACTCTCCACACCCGATGAGATTTCACCAAACACCGATCAATTTTCTTTTACCTTACTGCAGTGTGCTTGCAGGAAATAGCATGTGATTTGCTATAATTCAATAAAGGCGTGTTATACATTGCTTATCACCATTTCGTGAAGTTTTCTGATTTAGAAGATTCGGATTCCAAGCCGAGCACAAATCATCGTCGCCCTTCTTTCCTGCATCGTGGGGTGCTTTCCTGCCAGTCTACAACATAAACAAGCCACAAGCCACCACCACCAAAAACCATCATCCTTTTAAAAAACAGCATGTGCCACTCAGAAGGTGTTTGGGAGACCCCAGCGTCGTCGCACACTCCGCCCACCCACAACTCAGCCTACTTTAATTCGGTCCCCAGACGCCATCGACGTCATCGTATAGCAATCAGACGACGCCCATGCAGTTACCCAGTATATCCGATTCCACGACGCTCTTCAATTCCCTCTCCACCCCCGACGCCATCCCCATGCCCATTGCAGTAATGAGTCAGTCTGGCCCGAGTGCCGTGCATGTGGTCACGTGTCAATTACGCGATGACGTCGATACGTGGAAGGCATCTTCAGAATAGCGACGCCGTCCGTGCAGCCAGCGACGCCCAAGCAGCGTCCCACGTGTCGGTCTAAATGCGACGCCGACGGTGTGACCGCATCGGTGGGTTTAACATGGTGATAACAGCGATCGTCTTGTGCTTGTGTCTCAGGTGTACGCGCCTACGGGATTCGACAAGCACTCCTCCGTCGGCAACGTTGCTGGCTCGCGAGTTCGCTTCACCATTTGGGACACTTCCGGTAAGTGAGTCTGCAACGCGCGGTTTTAGGGGTGATGGTTGCGCGGCGCCAGCAAATCCGAAATTTACAGTGATGTAATTGCCTAATTTGGTATCGTATGTAGCGATGCTACGGCATAGCAGTTCTCTTGAACTCATCGAATATTCATTTAACATGAATCATGAATGACCCCGCATGAAGTGCTGTGGAATAATTGAGTGATTTTACGATTTATTAGTGCGGTGCATAGTCACACTTCTAATGTATCTCAATGCTATAATTATTGGATTGATGAATGTGACGAGGACGGATGCATTTGAATAATGCACTCATATCTCTGATCTGCAGACTCCCATCCCGTGACGAATTGCCATTGTGGGAATAAAGCAAAACAAACGCCGCTTTTCGGTCATGTCCACCTTCCCCCCTCGTGTGGCGCCCCACCGCGGCACGCCACTGGGGGCAGCGTTTACAACGCTGACCTAACTGGGTCAAGCGAGCTAATTAAAGGGATCACTCACTTTTTCCTGCTTCCCAGCGGAATTAAAAGGCACGCTGCACTCGTTATGCGGGCCCTAGATAGACTGGACGTGTGCGACGTAACATTTTTTTGTTTTGTGGCGACCTTCACAAGATCGGTCAACCTCAAAGCTTTTCCCAATTTTATCTGATGTCCTTCATGTGATTTTATCGCGTAGTTCAAGTCGACATGATGAATTGGGTGATAAATTCATGCTGGTTGTCAATTGATGCCATGGCAAGTCCATGTAAACACTAAACAATGCAGAAAAACTAGTGCATAGTATACAGACATAATGTGGACAGATGTGTTAGCCTAGTTGATGTTTCACCATCGTTGCGCATTCAACATTTAATTTATGAATATTTACTTCAATTATTAATTAAGAAAGTGTGGAAACTAATTTGAGAATATGCATATTTAATAATAACATTAACGAGAAAAGTCATGGGAAATAATTGTATGTCTGTTTTATTATATGTTTCGTATACTCCTACTTTTCACAATAGTATATTTATAACTGCTATATCAGTACCACAGGATGGGCATATATCATAATAATTATATATCAACGTGGAGATTGTCTTAACAATTAGCATGGTAACAATAAATGCAGCAAACACATTAGTTTTTTTCCTCAAGAAATTAATATTTATTGTGTCTGAACTGAAGGAATTTGCAACATTGCTGTTCATGACTATCTAAGGAAATTGCTGTTGAAAGAAGAGGGCAGTTATGTAAACATAAATCTAGATTCAAGATTATAATAATGTAAGATAATGACAAAAATTTAGTTATTTCAAATTTTTACTTGAAACACAGTGGGAGGTAAAATGTATAGAACTACCCTGTTCCATACAATTTCACACAATATTTTTATAAAAGTATTGGTGCCTTGAGTATGGTCATCATCATACCTCCTTGGTTCAATGCCGTCAATGCCAAATTTAAAAATTAGCTTTCAATTAAGGTGTGGTATCTATTTTGTTCCTTGCATTATCTATGATCTATGTCACAAAAAAAGTAGGCTGCAAAAAAGCAGTTAACTTTTATTTCCGCATGTTAAAACATCAAGTTAATAAAAAAATCTCTTTTTATAGGATCGTCAGCATACGACACTCTGCGTCCACTAGCCTACCAAGATGCCAAAGTGTTCCTCCTCTGCTTTCGTGTCAGTGATCCTGACTCCTTGGAGAATGCCATTAGCAAGGTAAGCTTTCCATTTTCTTGGAACTCTTCGAGAAGCTGCAACAATTGTGAAGCGTCCTGCATTTTTTCTCATTGCAATTTGACGTATGACTGATTCGGTCAGACTTTTTTCGCACACATACAAAGAATCTCATTGACCTTGTTGACTTGTAATTGAGTAAACGTTGCAAGAGGTTCAAGCTTTGGTTAGAATGGTAGGAGGATATCAAAGAAGCCACAACAATCTGCCACAATAGCAAAAACCACAATAATTTGCCAACGTGACTAAGACCCCTGTAGGTCTTCCCACATTAAGTAAAACAATTAATGAATATCTCATGAATAATAATACTTAAATTAACACCAAATAAATCTCTTGCTGAAAAACCAGAGTTACCCTCTATTTTTGAATGTTGGTGCCAATTTGATCATCAGAAACTAACCAACCCCGGTAATGCAACAGATCCTTGCTTCGACTCCTAGTACGGGTACAATTTTGGAGTCGATATTTCGTTTCTAATAATAAATATCTACCGTTTATGTAAAGAATAAATTTGCAGTTTGGTTCTAATCAACTTTAAGCGGTGCCGATTGTTGATAGCGTTGCCTACTTTGCAGTGGTGCCCGGAGATCCGGCTCCACAGCGGAGACTCCGCCCCCATCGTGCTCTGCGGTTGCCAGAGCGACATGCGGAACGACATGGACACCATCTCGAGCTTGGCCAAGATGAGACGCATCCCTGTCACCTCGGAACAGGCACGTACACACCTCTACACCTCTAATCGTGGATTCACGCACCGTTTACACCCAAGAGAACCAATATTTTGAGTTAGTTCTCGCAGGCTCTCGTGAGGTGGAGTGCAAATTTTGTATTTTGCCACCGGTTCATGCAACTTGGGATCTGTTAGGGAAATATGATAGTTTACACCAAGTTTCAGTGAATTTAAAAAATCTGCAGTGAAAGCCAAAAATTTAGCCATGCCTTAAAGTTTTAGTTCTTGAGGTTACTGATTTGTAAATTTGGGTAAATAAATGATCTCTAACTCACAAAGGGACATTATTACCAAATTTTTTCAACCCCGAGCAAAGCCAACTCCCAGAAATTTAATTTCACTGCCAGAGGCCGTCGCAATGGAATATAACTCAACTCCCAATTCAACCACAAATCAATAAAATGGTTAGACTGGCCCTAAATGACAGGCTACCATTTTATTTACTCCGGGTTGATGTGAGAGTTGAGTTAAATTCCATGGTATCGGCCAACCTTATGCAGTGTAATTAAATTAGCTCTCATCAGGGTTGAAAAAATTGATTACACTGGCCCAGGTTTAATTCACGCAGAAGTTTTTGAGTGTAATTTTGAAGTAAGCAACTGATCAGTGACCCTTTTGTAAATGATAAACTGGCCCCAACTCGATCATATCAACGATTCTAATCTAACCGCAACGAACGCTTGGTTCCAGGCCGTCTTGGTGGGCCGCCAGATTGGCGCGGTCACCTACGTCGAGACTTCGGCCAAGGTGTCTGCCAAGGCGACGGCAGACGCGCTGGAGGTTGCCGCGTTGGCCGCCATGGGCAAGCTGAACAAGAACCACGCCGTGCTGCAGAGGCAGAAGGCCTACAACGCGGCCGTGGGGAAGTCCAAGCTTGACATCAAGACCGAGCTGAAGGGTCGCGCAAAACGCTGCACGCTCATGTGACCAACGACCGCATCGGACACGAGGACTGTTTCCTTCACTGTTTATTTTTATGGATCTTGTAAATAGCCGAGAGTTGTGTTGGAGAGAGCACTGTGTCTGGTTTGCACGGTGTGCAGTTATCTGTATAGTTTGGGGGGATGAACGCCGATGACGAATGAAACCAAAATGCCAATTAAAAGTACAGATTAGTTGAGAAAATTATATCACTATATATGGAAGGATGTTAAGTAGTGCAGTACAATGCTTTTTAGTTTTTATGTTGCCATTGTTAAGGAGAAGAGATGAGATGGAGAGTAATGAGTGGAGTACTAGTCGAAAATAGACCTTTTCTATCCCAAGACGTGTGTATTTATAAAAGTGTATATTTTGGTTATGCATATGCTAACAATGTGGAATGATTGTTTGATTAAGATTTTTCACAATGTGGCCTTAATGTTAATAAATGAAATCACGATTGTGCAATTTCTACTTTAATGCTGTTTATTTACACAAATATAAAACAGTTTGATTCAAGGATTGTTTGGGCAATCATTTTTAAGATAGGTAGAGTGGTACATTTGTGCACTGTCGTCTTCGCGATATTGGTGCTGTGTTGCACCCGGCTCTAAGTTAAAAATCCCTAGTTCTTCCATTTCTTTTCCATATTAGCAATAAACTGATTTTCTTTAATCATGTCTTCACACAAAAGAGCACATGAGAATTAATTCAGGTGAGTGACTTTTAAAATAAACCCTAGTGAGCCCTTTGTATATTTTAAGTCTGTGAAGCATAAACCATGATTCAAATCATAAATTTGACGTAAAATTGAAATGCATTGCACCTCGGACGACTAAAATACTTGCTCAAATTGCAGCTTGGGTATGACATGTCCAGATCTATGCACATCATATGAATCTTTGGCAAAGCGTTATTTGAGTAGTAGCCATCGGTTTACTATGTATCATGGATTCCTTTTGTTATTTTTGGGTCTCATGATCGATCTCAAGAATGTGACTGCCCAGTTTTGCGAAAAAATTATTAAAATTATTTCAAAAGACATGGGCTCAACTCAACAGTACTCGTCAAAAGCATAATAAACAAATACAATACAATACAATACAACAGATTTGAATTACGTGAATTTTTCGGCCATTTTCCCAGCAGCCAATGAAATCCTCATAAATCGTCTTGAGTATTTTCTGAACGCACTCATGGTCATTGATCGAAGCGCTGTCGAGATGGCGGCCATTGCGCATGCGCGAGACGGTCATCTTTAATCCTAGTCGGAATCCGGAGTACCCATTTTGGCCACATGTGAGTATTCCGAAAGCTTGATATTTTCGATCATTTTTAGTGTTTTAGGAGTGTTTATAAACGTTTGTCAGGTATGCCATTCACTTATATAACACGGGAAATTGCCCGCGATCTTGTTTAACTCTTATACGGCTTATTGAAAGACGGTAAATGTAAAAACCGGCGTCCAGCATTGACAATGCTCGTGTTATAGAAAAACTTCGTTTCCCGCCATGTTGGGTTTCATAGCTGAGAAATAACCACATTGAATCTCGCACAGATAATTTCTTGTTAACTTGTACTTTCTACATCTTCGGTTAGTTTTTGCTGCCGATTTATTGTCAGGATAGCTTTGAACTGTTGTGGCTGCAATTTTATGGCTGTCATGATACTTGTTGGTTGAACATTGTCAGAAAATTAGGCAGAGTAATCTAGCCCTACTTTTGTGGAATATTCTCCCAGAGCGTTAGAAAGTTTTGTCTCCCTGACTTTCGGCTTTTAGTATAACGTGGTGATTATTAGAGACTCATCCCACTCGTTAGTCGCATTATAAAATGTGATAGTCAAACATGCTTTGTTAGAAATTATTAACTTCTAGAAGTCTAGGCTTATGCCACATGGTCAGTGAAGGTAATCATTTGCTAACTTTCATGGAGCTAGGTCACAGGGTCACCACATTAATTATTAAAGATAGGTTCCCTATTCGTGTCGATGTAATTCAACTATTTCTAGACAGGAAGCCATATGTTGCTTTTTTGTTTTTTTTTGTTGATGCACATGTTCAGCATTTGCTGAGTAGGATAGTTTTAGTACGTTACTCTCTAGTCAGCGGCGTACGGAAAGGATTTTGAAGAAAGTCGATGTAGCTTAGCCTTGGGCCTTTTTTTCTGTCTAGTTGTAACCATAAAGCTACATCTTTGCTATCAGTAAGATCTTGCCAATCTTTTATTGTTAGCTTAGGGGCATGGAGATAGTAGATTTGATAATTAATCACGATATTTGACAATATTTTAGAACAACCTTGAAAATCTTTGCATTCTGCAAAGATAACCTACTGGGAGTCAATTAGGTCCTCAGCAATAATTTTGGTTTATGCTCTTAATTTATTCACCACTTATTCTTGCGTTGCAGTCAGCAGTTCTTCACGCAGCTTACAAATGGCAGATATTGAAGATGGAGATTTCGTCACCGGAGATTCGGGTGCCTCGGTTGCATATCCCATGCAATGTTCTGCCCTGCGTAAAAACGGTTTTGTTATGATCAAGGTGAGTTGGTGGTTAATGTTTTTCCTTCCTAACTCAATTTTTTGCATTATTTTAGCATCCAACTAATGGATCGTAATTACTTTTGCTTTCAGTCTCGCCCGTGTAAGATTGTAGAAATGTCCACTTCAAAAACTGGGAAGCACGGACATGCCAAAGTTCATCTCGTTGGAATAGACATTTTCTCTGGAAAGAAGTACGAAGATATTTGTCCATCGACTCATAACATGGATGTGCCTTTTGTCAAGCGTGAAGATTATCAGGTAAGAAGAAGCTACAATGGTATAAATGCAGGAAATAGTGAAAATCTTGTCATTAAAAGTTCTCATCTATTGTCATACAGACTTCTAGTAAATATAATTTTAGATTTCAAATGCTAATTAATAAATTACATTAGTTTGTTGTCAAACTTCATTCTGGCAGCTCCGATCACTTTTAATTCTGTGCCTGCGAGTCGTGAATAGAGTTTGAATTGGATTGATTTGTTCGGTTGCAGCTGACTGACATCTCTGACGACGGCTACCTTTGCCTGATGTCAGACAACGGAGACATTCGTGAGGACCTGAAAGTCCCCGACGGTGAGATCGGTACTCAACTGCGCGCTGATCACGAGGCCGGGAAGGAGTTGCTGGTGAGTCGAGAGTCAAAAAGCTGAAGCGTTGTGATATTTTTCTAACTGTTAAGGGTTCTTACTAATTTACTGTAGGCTCACGAAGCTTTCTGGTACCTATGATTAGTTTTGGCAATGGACAAGAGGAATGGACTTAATGCAAGGATTTTTTTACTAAAGCAGATAGTTGATGTTGAAATATTGGCTTCCTAAAGTAAATTCAGTTGATGCCAAAAACAGATTGCGTTAGCAGCTGAAATCCCTGAAAAGTAGTCTTTGGTGATACCCAAAAAAAACTTTTGGTATGAAAGTTATTGTTCTACCTACATTTTTGTTTTCTTTATTTTTCAGTGCACTGTTCTGAAGGCCTGCGGTGAAGAGTGTGTGATTGCTATTAAAACCAATACTGCCCTGGACAAATAATAAGGTCCCCGATTTAAAGAAATTGACAAGACGCGAGAGGTTTGAGATGGGCAGGATGCAAGGCAGAGTGCCAGCCGCACTGGCTCGTAGCCTGTCCATTTTATGCTCTACGAAAAACACAATTATTCCAACAAATAACTTACAAATACTGTACCATAGCTGTTTGAATAACGGGCCATGATGGTAATAATTTTTGGAAAACGCTTGTTTGATTTCTTTGAATGAAGAACTCCCAGAAAAAATACGAAAACTAATAAAAATCAAATTGACTCCAAAAGAGTTTGGCTCTCTTCTCCTTTAACGAGGACATACATTGGCTTCCGAACGCGATGCCCATTAATAAGCGGCTTGCTGTTTATTCCAATGCGTCATCTTTCCGATCGACTCGGCTCATCCTTGGCCCCGGCCTTCTCAAAGCTGTCGTGTTCGAGTCTGCTCAACGTTCAGAACATGCATTTCAGGAAACATAGGAATCGAGTTTTGAGAATTCTGTTTATACTTATTTTTATCAACGAAGAAGCACTGCAATGCGTCAGATCCTGTTAATCAGTGCGGGTCAGTAGCAAATAAATGCTGATTACCAGGACGGTTCTCAAGCAAAGCTCTTGATGATGTTAAAGCTTTTTGCCGTTATTAGTGGCAACTCTCGCCGCTGTTTGTTTGCATGCATCGGGATCGGATGTGGACGTTTTCCGCTGCTTTTTTGGCTCCTTCCCTGTTGGCGAATCGAAATCGCAGGCGCAGGTACACGTAGCTGAGCACTCAATCTTACATTAACTGGTTACTCTAACAATGTTTTAAGTCTGGTGATGGATAATACTTGCAATGGAGTTGGCGGGTGAGAGATGATGGGTTTACATGAAAATGTCGAAGCTTGTGAAACTGTAATCCATTTTATTTTTACCCAGAATGTCTCTTGGAAAGTTATGTGATATTATAAGACCTTTGTAAGTTATGGAATCTTCTTCAGGTTTTGTCATTTGAGTGTAGATTGGCCACATTTATGAGATGGAAAAATAATTAAATCTTAACATAATTCTGCTTCAAAATCTTTCTGTCTATTTGAAGTTTCGAATAAAAGTTCATTCCCAATGTGATCCGAGTGATTTAATGCTGTGTGGCCACGCCAGTCCAAAATCTTAGATGAGGCGGCTAGGGACATTAGGGGAAAGGTGTGGGTAAGAAGTGGTAAGAAGGGTCAGCGCTTTGTGTGTGTTAGGTGAGGTCATTGTCTTGTGCTCTTGCTGCAATTTCATCGCAATTACTTTCATTTCGGATGTTGGTATGCGTGAAGACGGGCTGACGTCACCGGAAACGCATCTACATGTTTCGGAGTAATAATTCCTTATTTGGGCCTTGTGACTAGTGTCTGATCAATTATCAACTTTGTTATCAGCGGCATTAGAGCAGATCTTATCAATCTGTTATTAAATTACGAAATAATAACTGATTGGCGGCCTAAATTCAGTTCTCTTCTAGATTTGCTTGCAGGTTGTTGTCGGCCATATTTCCAGTGACTATTATCAGGTGAAGGCCTAGTTTATGACATTTCTAACGACCTGAAATACGATATTTTGGATTGGATACGATGGTAAGTTTACAAATGGTTTTATTAATATTAATCAGAAATTGAGAAGCCCATTCTCTTCGTAAAATTTAGCAATAGACTTCTTATCAAATACAATTTCCTTCCACTATCTTGATTTTGGTGAATGTTTCCTGAGTTCACACCCACTTCTTGGTTATGTTTGATTAGACGGACCAGCAAATGGATTGTGCCCTGGATTTGATGCGTCGACTGCCACCTCAAGAGATCGAGAAGAACCTCAGTGACTTGATTGACCTCGTGCCGTCACTCTGCGAAGATTTGCTATCATCGGTCGACCAGCCCCTGAAAATTGCTCGCGACAAAGACATGGGCAAAGACTACCTACTATGTGACTACAATAGAGATGGTGATTCCTACCGATCACCATGGAGTAACTCGTACGACCCCCCGTTAGAAGATGGTTCTATGCCTTCGGAACGTCTACGGAAATTGGAGATTGATGCAAACCATGCTTTTGACCAGTACAGAGAGATGTACTTTGAGGGTGGTGTGTCGTCGGTCTATCTATGGGACTTGGACCATGGCTTTGCAGGTGAGACTTGAGGATAGTACCTAACTGGCTTGTTGATGATCCATTCGAAGATTTTTAACAAGATTTATTTGATAAGCATAAACGAGTAATGTGATTTTTCAATGAAGAGAAACGCGGTTTATCTGTATTGTATAAACAAATCATAACATACAGCAGCATAATTAATAATTATGAGACAATTTGAGTACACATTACTTAACTTAGCTCTGAATGCAAACCTTGCCAAGTTTTTCATTTTATAGTCCATTAAATAGTTAAATAGGTAGGATTTTTGTCAATGTGGCAAACTGTCATCTTTTATGTGTCATTAAGGTATTATCATTTCAATGCCATAATGTGTCACTGATGATTCACTACTAGGTGTGATACTGATCAAGAAAGCTGGCGATGGTTCGAAGAAAATCAAGGGGTGCTGGGACTCGATCCACGTCGTGGAGATTCAAGAGAAGACGAGTGGACGGAGTGCGCATTACAAACTTACGTCAACAGTGATGCTATGGCTGCAAACCAACAAGACAGGCTCGGGAACAATGAACCTCGGAGGCAGCCTCACAAGACAGGTATAGCTAAAATACATTACATTTACATTGTTTATAAATTTTTGCTTTTATATCTATGTTCTCAGCTTTGTGCAACAGATATTGTCTCACTCCCATATTGAAAATATATCTGAGAAAATCATTCTTGCATTTTGAAAACTTATGTTTTTATTAGGATTGTCATCGACCCTAGTGAGGGTTGGGGTCAAAAAAGCTACCCTATTCAATTAAATTTTATCAAAATGACATCTTGATACCCACTTGCTAAAGCCAGGTAGAGCAATTTGGGTTGTGATTTCCATATTATCTTCCTTTGCTATTTAGCAGAGCTAATTAATATTTTTTTCTAAACTGGTACTATGTCCACTGGGTATGTGACATCAGTTTTCTCTGGGTGAACTAGGTCTATTGCATATTTCCAATCCATTTGTGCAAAAATCAACAATCACATTTTTAAGATGCTACTTTTCATATCATCATGGCACATTTATTTCCATAACAATCAATGGTCTTCTATGAAAACCAACTACCCTACTTGGCACCTAGTTTTGTAGAGAGGAATTGGGTGAAAGGTTATTGTTAATGTAATCAAACATTCGGTACTGTGATGGCCTGAGAGTAGGCTCTATCAGCCTGTAATAATTGTAGATCTAAGTCCTAAGACTGAGCTTTCTTTTACATGACTAAGATAAGAGTAGAACTCAATCGTTAATTGTGTCTGGAATTGGTTGGTAGTCCCAAAAGGCTGTTAAATTAATGATAAAGGAGGACTTGCAAGTGAAAATTCGGAGAATATAGAACAAAACAATACCTACTTATTCATTGCTTCTGCTCAACATTCTTTGGTGTCAAGAGAGAGATCCATAGAGAAGCCGTACAACTGCTCACTTAGCCCGTGCAATGCCTTACGTAGCCACTATTTCCTTGCCGACTAACACGTTCGCTCTGGTTATGCCGACAGATCGAGCAGGACGCGCCCGTGAGCGAAGCGTCGCCGCACATCGCCAACATCGGGCGGCTCGTCGAGGACATGGAGAACAAGATCCGCAACACGCTCAACGAGATCTACTTCGGCAAGACCAAGGACATCGTCAACGGGCTGAGAAGCGTGCAACCCTTGGCCGACCAGCGGCAGCAGGCGGAGCTGCGGAAGGACCTGGCCGCCGCGCTACAGAGGAGGCAAGTGAAAGGGGAAAACTGATCAACGGAATTCACTTTGTATTCGTAATGCGGTCCAGCTCTGATTTCCGACGACATCCGTACGTGAGCTTTAAGCCAAGGAAGAACGAGATGTTAGGGTTGTTGTTTGCCCGCCTGTCGCGGATGCTTTTTCGAGGGCGGCGCGGGTCGGGTCGTGGGACATCATGGTTCCGCGCCCGTTTGTGTTTTCAGCGAGGTAGTTGAACTGAGACCTACGTATAGACTGGCTTTTGTTTTTATTTCTGACGGCGGGCAATTACAACAATCTGGTCTTCCGCAGTTGATTATATTATTGTTAAACCGTTTGTTGTTCATTAGCTGCAACATCTTGTTAAACTGCTTAACTCTCTCCTTCTCTCTCTTAACTTGTTACTTGTGTTGAGTTGAGATTTCTATATGATAAAGTTTCGTCATTAGTTGATCGTCTACTTTTGCTTAATTAACTGACAGACTTTACCAGGCCGGTGTATTTCGATGCCACAAACTAGCAAGAAGCCCATCGGCTCGGAATGGGGCGCAGATGGGTCCGTGGAAAGGAAAGGATTTTTGTATCATAGGTAAAGAAAACCATTGTACATTTTCTAATTAATGCAATATTTTGTACTATTGTACTAGTATGTACTACAACTTCAACTAGATAAACGAGGAAGGGATAATCAATAGATTAATTGCTTTATTTGTCACAAATGCTTAATATGAAACAATTACTACCTTCTTAAATAATTTGCTATAAAGTTGAAGTTTGTAAAAAAAAATGTCAATAGGTACGAAAATGGCCAACATTTTTGTTTTATTTCCCATAAAAGTGCCAGAAAATGAAATGTGGCTAGAAATTTTTATCCCCAGAAGATTTTTTTGTCAAATTCCTTAGTGAATATTGTTTAGTTCATCTGCATGTGCGGTGCACGCTGATGCTAAATGTTACGGTTGATGGCTTGCGAGCCTTCGTGGATAATGGGTTGATAAATAAAGTTATTTTGAATGCAAACATTGTATGTGATATTTATTTATTTTGCAAACCTTTCCTGTTTCTTACAGTAATTCGCTGGTGTAGTTGACAGTTGGCAAGCATGGAGATGGGCAAATAATACTTTCTCAAGACTGATGTCTTTTCCTAATCTTGGCATGTTAGTTTTCAGAATAACTATTTATGAAGTTTTCGAATGCTGACTCCATTACTAAAAATTTTCCTGATGTTTTGCAAAGACATTCTGTCTGCTTTGTCAAGGGTCTGAACTCGAGTGCCGGATAGCTACAATGTTGCTAAGTTTGAGTTTTGGACTTGACAATCAGACCCATTGAAATAGTTTTCCTGTAATGAGATCGACAAATCTTACAGTGTTCAATTCTGGCGCGCTCAGCGCTTGGATAGGTGTGGTGGTGGGAGTTTCTAAACGCACTTCAAATCCCACCTGTGACTTGTGACGTAGAGTGTGTTTACGTGCGTTCCGACGACAGGTAGTTAACCCATAATATGATTTATAAATTTAATTCGATTATTTCTCTACCTGACACTTTAGCTGGCATGGAAGCCATTTGAAATCCAGAGTAATTATCGTGGTGCCAGTTACACCTACCTGCAAATCACGGCCATATTTTGTAACGTTCAAGTTTTAAGTAGTCGAGGCTTTGACATAAAGGCGTAGGCCGTGGCTGTATCTGCGAATAGGATAGTGAATGAGGCATGAACGAATGCGGTAGGTATTCAAATGATTCATAGCAAGACCTTCATCACCGGTATTAAACGATCAAGCCTAATCATCCGTATATGCTGCTCGTTACGTTCATGAACAAAGAAGAAAATACGATGAGGTTATATTCTAATGGCTCACTTTCCTTTCCTTACAGGTTAATAAGGCAGGACAAATAATACTCGCTGTGGATTGTCTGTGGCAGCTTTACATTGTAGTGACTAGATTCTACCGACGTAGACTTAAGAAAAGCAAAGCGTTTCTTCGACACTTGAAGAGGAAAATGCCTACGCAAATGCCAAACGAAGCCGATACGCAGGAAATTAGAGTGAAGACCGCATACAATGGGTAAGTAATGAATTTGTAAATGCTCCAATAATCGGAAAAAAAATCCGTGGGGAAAATATAATCAAGGGATTGAAAGGAAATCTTAACCGAGAAAAAAACGATTGACAATGCAGCACTCGAGGCACAGTTTACTGAACGTAATTGTCGAAATTGAAGCTTGATGATACAATTTGACTATGGTAGTGTAGTCATACTATGATTGAAGTTAAGATGAAAACCGCTAATGTTTGGTGTTTAAATTTATTTTCCAGCGAAGTGATGATAACATACATAGACCCACAATTGACTGTGGAAGAACTCTGCCAAGAAATGAAGGACATCTGCAGATTTCCTCACGATCAGGTGTTCACTATGAAATGGGTAGACGAAGAAGGTATGTTCCATAGGATTATTATTTGAAATTTATATTTGAGATGTGCTTTAGGAGATTTCTTAGTAGATTTTTTAATACCTAGACCTCTGGCTATTCAGGCATAATAACGTTGTCAATTACAGGTGACCCTTGCACGATTTCTACACAAATGGAGCTGGATGAAGCAATTCGGTTATACGAGATTAACAAAGATTCCGAGCTCACAATTCACGGTAAGGAGCGTAACGATTACCTTTTATTGCCAATTAAAAGCTTCGACCAATACACAGGACAGACAATCTCCATTCAAATGGCACACAAACCAGTTGATTTCCTCTTACAATCTGATACATTGACTTACCACAACAATTATTTACGCAGCATTAGATCAAGGTGCATTTTAAACACTGACGTAAAGATGCGCTGCGCCTATTGAGAAATTGCCTTGAAAACTTTAACACGGTAAAAATTTTGACATTCCATTTTAAGCATTGGAAGTAAGTACGCAAAGAACCGTTTAGAACAATTAAGAGGGTCTATGAGTCACATCCCCACTTGGCTGGCTGGAAGCTGGTTATCTCTGAATTATTCAATTAAGAAGGAAATGCTAATTGTAAGCATTGACTGCATCCTTGGGGCCTGACACATCTGTGTTTGTGACAACAGCTGGCAGACAGTGGAAGCTCAGTAGCTGTGTGAATGTCGCATGCTTGCCAGCCTCGTTAACCGGCCAGCGGTCTAGTGAAGCGTTGGTTATTTGTGTTATTTACTGGACAGTGTCTGATTGACTTCTTCTTGGTATTTGCAATATGAGTTTGTCGTGATTGTGTCGTGTGATTGACAAAGGCGGAGAACTAATAGTGATAGCCGAGACCTGGTTACAAACGTAACTTACCTTGGTCTATGCCAGTCATGACTTTGTTATTAAATGCTATAGTTTGAATTAACGTATAGATTAAAAAGACGTTTTTCATTACTAGTTTTTCACTAAGAGTTTTTGTTACATAAAATCCAACAATGGTGCAATGCAGTCCGGCTAGTTTGCAATTGCTGTTGCCAAGGTGCTTGAATCTGAGCTTCACCAAGAATCAGACTAATGAACCGGGTAAGTCCTTACACCTTGCTCGTGACAAAATAGCAAGGCACTTCTTTAATGGTGTCCTAGTTCAAAAATACAAGGTAAAACTCCTTGCCAATTGGTAAAGGCGTATATAAAATGCTGGTTCAACTTTGTTTGAACATGTGTGGTCTGCTGTGTTTAAAACAGTAATTAAATCAGGCCTCCAAAGGTCCTAATTGAGGGGACTTTAAAAGTATACAGTCTACTTTACAGACATTTAATTTCATGCGACTGTGAGAAAGCCAAATCTTGGTCGCCAACCGGCATCAAACAATGCAACAGGCTCAAACCGTCGAACCCGCGTGTATATGCAAATGGCTCTCGAGTCCAAATTAGCGACTTGACCTGTTTTTGCACAAAGCCACGCTATCTGAAATGGGTGTGCGATTTGCCCATATCTTTCAATCGCTGCTCCCAGCCGGAGATCGCGCGTATTTAACGGCCGATTCACCCGCGAATTACTGCGAGCCGTTTCCCCATCTGCATGCGTTGTCCGCCCGGCAGCCAGCGCCGGCAAATCAGTGAAATGGGCCACATTTGAGCTCATTGACTTGGCCTCCCATGTTCGACCATTTGCACTCGGTCATGCAGCATGCTTTAATTGTACGATCACGAATAATTGCACTCGGCGCTCGACGTACACGTGAACGCCATGGTCTGGTTTAGCGAGCAGGAAACGAGACTAATTGAGTTGAAGAAAGAGACCTGATTGGGAGATTTATCGGGACAAGAGAGTGCTGGTGGGCGGGGAGGCCAGGCGGCGGGGAGGGCGCAGCCGGGAGTTGTGTGGCTCGCGGGGGCGATGCTGTCAACACCCCGAAGAGAATAAGAACGCGAGCATGATGAATAATACAGAAGCCGAAATAACGCTCGTTTACTGCGTCCCCCAAACTCTGCACCACCGAGGCGCCCGAGTGTCTAACCGATTGAATTGTTTTATTACGACTGCGCCTTTCGTCGGGCGCATAGGGAATACCAAGAAATTGCGTCATCTTTCATAATTCAGTTCGTTGTTCGTGGCACACCTTCGATATGCGACGCTATCGACGACGAGTCGCGATTCGACGCTGTTGATATTCAAACAACGTGCACCTTTCTTTACCGCCGGCCCTAAACTTTCGGTACCCGAAGTACGAGAAGGGTGTCCGCCCTGCCCCCGCCCCCGTCGCCGCCGCCGCCACTACCCCTGCGCCTGCCCCTGCCCCCGCCCCCCATCGCCCCCGGACGCCCCGGTTCGAGCAGGCAGGGCGCCTGCGTCGGCAGTCCGGGCGTGTCGGTGGATAGAAGCGCCGGGCTGCTCAGTAGCAGGTCACTGGGCCGAGCCTCGCTACCGCAGGCCTGAAGCCACCCTCTCGCCGACGCCGTCGCCGACGCCGTCGCCGCTGTCGACCCACGGCAAGTGCTTCAATCGGGATAACGACATTAACGCGCGACGAGACGTCGCCCCAGCCAGCGTCTGCCAGCAAAACCAAATCCAATCTCGACTCGAGTGGTGTGGAGTATATAGTGAAGTGGGCGACGCTTAAACGCCGAGCCGGTCGCGAAACGGCACGGTCGAGTGGTCGCTGGTTTCGCGTGTGCGTGCCCCCACCGCCGATGGCACTCGCCTCGCCGTCTTGCTGAAGTGATCCGTTCATCTCGAGCCGCGATGGCACTCGTTGCCGAGGACTAAGCCCTAATCGCGCGTCGCACTGTCCGCTGCTCGTCGACGGAGACGCGAGGAGTCTTTGAGTGGTGACCGCGGACGTCATGGCTTGGGGCTATTGGAGCGCGACGGCGGTGCCGGACAGGGGCCGGTCGCCGCGGAGGCAGACGTCGCCGGCGACCGTCCTGCCGCCGCCCATCGAGACGCCTCTCAGCAGCCGCCGACCGTCGATTGACATGGCCAGCCCCGCCGGACATATGGGCCCCGGCGGCGCTCTGGCCGTCGTCCTCTGCGGCGGCGGCGGAGGAGGCAGCAGCAGCCACAACAGCCGCGTGAACTACATGGACCGCGAACTGGCCGGCGGCGAACTCGGCCGTGGCGACCCTCGCGACATCGGCTTCCTGGACCGCGAGCTGGAGCGCTGTAGTCCGCCCCCGCCGCCGCCGCTCGACATCTACGAGTTCCGGCACGCCGAGCACTGTCAGCTGCACCAGACGGCGATGGTGCAGTGTCACCACGCGCTCGTGTCGGGCTCGGAGAGCGACGATGACGAGCCGGGATATGCCACAGGTACTCGCGGGTTGCGCGTCCGTCCGTCCCCGTCGTTATGTCGCCTGCTTTGCCGGCATGGCGGGCGTGGGGTTCGGGGGCGAGGTGTTGGTTAGCACGGGGACGGGTGGACAGGGTGGTGAGCTCTTGATTGTAGCAGGCACGGACGAGGGTGGACAGGGTTGCTATCGTCCGACACCTCAGCGGGCGCGTGGGAGTCGTGCGGTGAGCTTGTTGTGAGACGGTTATGGTTTGAACCCCGTCCCCACCCCCACCCCAATGATCAGCCCCCCGACTCGAACGATAATTATCTGCAGACATCGTCTGGAATTGCCATGATGTCGATCATTGGTTCAGCGGGCTCACGCTCTCGGTTCTAATACGACTGGGCGTCACGCGATTTCAATTCGTATTCGGGTCTCGCGTCTCCCGATAGCATTGGAACAAAACGCTAGATCTGTGTAAAATGAAAAGGCATGTGCTATCTGAAACTTTTATCTCACTTCGTTAAAGTTTTTGGCGTCGCATGAACTTCTGATTGCGCCCAATTCTCGGTTGGGCCGATGATCGGACGTGACCCGAATCGGCGAGTGTGCAGATTGCAGACATGCTAATGCGGCAGATATAAAAATTCGCGGATATCACCCTTCCGAACATCCCTCCCCCCTTCCCCTTATCCCACCCCTAACCCAACCGGCGTTGCGTGGCACTGAACAGTTCACATTTCGTGTTTTAATTGTCTTTGCCGGCATTAAAAGGCTGACTCCAGCCGCAAGCTTTTACCCCCCCCCCCCCCCCCCCCCCCCCCCCCCACCTCACTAACCCCCTAACACGACCACGCCGACGCACGGTTGCGCCCTTTGCGCATTGCAAGTTGACTTATTTCCACACCGTCCCCGACCCCAAGCCGTTTTTCTATCGGCCTTCTCATTCGCGAAAAGCCTCCCTTTGATGTTCGGCTCACGGCTTGATAAAGGTATATAATCGCTAATTGGCTGCGGCTGAGCGGGATTTTCCAGCCTGTTGTTGCACGTTACAACCCCGCATCCCGTCCGGTGAGTTGTTATCACATTTTCAAAGCGACGGCCGGCGCCGCGGCGCACGTGGCTGCCTCGGCGTCGTCGTCGTCGTCGTCGCTCTCTGATGGCCGGTGGCGATATGTCGGGCGATACGCGCTCTGCAGAGAAACGAGTCACTCACATGCATGTGCTTCAATTCACCGCCGCCGCCGCCGCCTCTAATGTCGCTTGACGACCGGTGTCCACTCGATAAATGAGCCGGGGGGTGCAAGAAGGGAATGTCCGAGTGCGCAGACAATGACCGCTTGATTCATCGCGCGCGACCTCGTCAGCAGGGGCGGAACAACGATTCACGGGCCCGCCCGCAGATTTGGACAAAAAGGCCCCCCCCCCCCCCCCCCCCCCCCCCCCCCCAAAGGCGACAGGTTTTTCAGCCCCCGAAAAAATTTTGAATCATTGTCCTTTTTTAGAGCGAATCTATGCGTTGTAGCAAGAATTTTAAACATATTGCAAAGCTATTTCAAATTGACGGATTTGGAAAATCAGCTCGATATTTTCTGTGAACCACATTTCCAAGTTTTATCTTGCAATATGATAAGCAGGATAGACCTTTCCTAAAACCTTCCACTATAAGTGACCCTTGCGTATACCTACTAATGTAATTGACAGTGTTTTTCTGTAGTTTTTCGTATTTTCTGATATTTTACTCCTTATCAAGCGAAACCTTCGTGTACCAAATTTGACCTGACTCGACAAGGGCCCCCCGCGTACTGGACCAGTCTGCCTCACACATTAAATCTGCAGTTGGCGTGAAACAAGAGTGAATAACACTGAAAGTATCGCAAAAATGAGTAAAAGTATTTCAGATTTAGTGACAACCGACGGGCCCCCCGCGGCCGTAGACGGGCCTGGGCCCGCCCGCGGCCGCGGGCCCTGCGGGCGCCTAGTTCCGCCCCTGCTCGTCAGCCAGGCTTTCTTGAAAACAGGGTAATTTTTCAAGCCAGTCACTTGCCGCTGGCGAGGGCTTAGAATGGCAAGCTTGTTTTTGGCTGCAGCTGGTTTTCTTTTGAAATGAAACATTAGGTGTATGAGTTTTCTCGGTGATCAGTCAACGTCATCTGTCAACAAGTGTGCTGCGCCGCGCATACAGCTAGGACACTGATCTATCATTTTATATGCGGAAAGCCATCCGGAATCTGGGACGAATAAATTTACTTTGCCTTCGGATGACCATTATGCAAAGTCGTTGAATTTCATCTTGTTGCAATCTGACTATAATAGTTACACATCTAATCCGAGCTGCTGACTGCGCCGAGTGTTAAGCCGTGCGACACATTTTCGCATTCCAAGCAGCCACCCCATAGCGCCACGCGGCACTGTCGGGCATCCCTTAATGTTGTCCATCGATAGAAGCCTGTCTACCTGCACCCTTCGGCTTGAGACGAGAGGCGGAAGTCCCGCGGGGCCGTCGCGACGCCGCGCGAGCCACGCGCCCACCTGGCAAATTAGCAACCGCGCCAGCGCCTGACGTGTAGCCGTCGCTAATTACTAATTACCACCCCTCCCCCTGCCCGCCCGCCCGCCCTCGCCCAACCTCCGGCAGTGTGCCGCGTGTCGCCGCGACGTGACAATCGAGTCAATCGACTCCAATTACCACCCCCAACCCCTGCGACATTTCACTCTTCGCGTGGATCGTTTCGACCTTTCATCGCGATCCCATCCACCATGCAGCAGGGTGGGCGGGTGGGGGTGGGGGGGGGGGCGATCTGATCGTGAATTGACTCGCTTTTGGCACCTCCACAAAACAAGCCGCCGCGGCGCCGTCGGCGTGTCTGCAATCCCAACCCCACCTTCCGACGGCTAGTAATCCCTTCAGTTACGAAGGTCTCGCCCTTTCCCCGCGAGCTGCCTGTTTCTCCCACGGAGCCTTCCTGCACGCTGCTCGAAGGAGCCTAATACCTATATAGCTATATACGTGTGCACTGCACTAGCACTCGCGACTCGCCGCTAACTCGACTTGGAAACTTTTTTCATTAAGCCCCATTTAAGGCAAAGGGTAGATGAGAGAGAACAAATTGCCCGGTGGTGGGTGTAGGTACCGAAATGGCATAGGTCCATTTCTTGCTTGTAGCGTGCAGCTGAGCGTGGAGAGAGGGTGGGGGAGTCGGGGCGACGGGGGTGGGGTGGGAGCGACGGAGAGGGCCAGTCGGCTGGAGAGAGAGAGAGAGAGAGAGAGAGAGAGAGAGAGAGAGAGAGAGAGAGAGAGAGAGAGAGAAAGAGACGAACAATACGGATCAATAGCCGAGCACTAGGAGATCGTATCATCCACCATCGCGAGGACTGACGTCACATCACACCTGATGCTTAATTCTGCACCACAATAGCCTAATTTTTCGGCGCGGACCGCGCGCGGGCTTCCAGTGGGGTCCTCGCCGCGGCCGGGGCCCCCCCCCCCGCAGATCGATCAGAGCGCACGCCCCGGCGAGCCACAGCGCCGCTTTAATTATCGAAAGGGGGCGCGGTCGGTGTCGCTCTCGCGGCAGGAACTTGGAGGAGAGAGTTGGTGACAGACGTGCGGATCAACACGATTCGCAATCAATCACTGGCGCCGTGATAAGATTACGGAAGTCGCCGAGCGGCTGCCGCATTTTCCTCCCCGCGGTCGCTGCCGGAGATCGATGTTGGTGCGTTTTCCCGTCCGCCGCCGCCGCCGCCGCCGCCGCCGCCGCCCGTTTTGACTTTTGGCACGAGGCGGTGGTCTCCGGTAATGCAGTCGAGTGCGGCTGGGATCGCGGCTCGAAGTCTCCAAGAGTAAAATCAATGCCGGGTAGAGTGGGTAGCGGATAGCGCGTAGCTGGTAACTCTTGTATACACGGGGAACCCGTGGCCGCAACACGGTCGAGCGGCTCGGTGGACCGATGTAGGTCGCGGCGCGGGTCACGCTGCGGGGTCAGTCGCTGAACCAGGTGGACCAGGTGAACCGAGCGGCTGGACTGCGAGGATTGCGAGGACTACGAGGAGGATGTAGTGCGACCCGGGCACCGTCGCGACCTGCCGGGGAAACTCGGGAAATGCGTGCCGGGTGCCGTCGCCGTCTCGAGACCGAGGGGGTGTGTGGGGGGCGGCCGGGGGGAGATTGCGATACGACGTGTGCTGGCGGGTTACCCACCTTCAAATCCCCGGCATCAAGGCGTACGCCCGCCAGCCGCGCCAGGAGCGCCGAATGGCTTTTCAAATGGCTTTTCCTCTAAAGTATCCGCAAGTTTTTTTTTTATTTGATCTCCTTTCCAGGATAAGCCCATAACACTCAAATTGATTAAATTCTGGCTGACATGTGAGATGTTTGTTATTCTTTGCGAGCGTGTTTCTTGCACGCGAGCCGCAAAGTTCTGGATGGCTGTACGGATGTTTGCGAGGCGGGATTTGTCGCACCGCTGCTGACACGGAGCATATGCGACGCGGATGCTGCATCGTCGATGTCGCCAACATATCCAAACTTGCAAAGCGACGACGCGTCCGCTGAGATGTTTCACTCGGGCGTAAACGTGTCGCCTGCGTCCCTTCACGTCACTTGACGTATAGCGTGCCGAGCAGAAAGTTTGGTCACCATCCCCCCGGCTTTTCCCACTGCGCCCCGTCTCGCCGCGGAACCCTGAACCCGCATGAATTCTCTCGGGGGCGAGCCCCATAACTTTCGTAATTAGTTGTACTGGACCACAACGTCTCATACCTGTCCTGCGTCGCATTCTCCCATCATGGAAATTAATTCCTTCGCCCTCTGGCTCCATGGCGAAACAAGAAGTGGGGGATATTATTCCAAGATTAAATCTGACATAAAAATGAAGCAAAGTGCCACCACTTTAGCTAGACCGTCCCAGAGGATACTATGAAAAGGGTTTGCTGGAAATCGTGTCTCCACTCCCTCACCCTCCTCTCCCCCTGGTCCCAACCCAACCCCAGTAGCCACGCGAATGACCCATATTCCTCCCCACCCACCCCCCCCTACCCACCCCCACCCAGTCCACGCCCAAGTGCTGCATCGTCATCCATTTCTTTCCGCTGATCGTGGTGCATTCCCCGCTGCATGGTAACGGTACGACCTCGCGACCTCGACCGCTGTAACCCACACATGCGATCCCACCACCCCACCACGTTGAGTCACATCCCTTCTGCACGGTCATCCCTAATTCACGACCGCTAGCAGCTCGCGATCTCGACACCACACGCCACGCTCCCCGGTGGCCCGTGCTCGAACAATGTGCGAGCTGATCTGATATTACAACGTGAACGATCTCGAACCTTACAGCCTGCAGCTATAGCTGCGAGGTCCCCGCTCGGGAAATCACCGATCTACACTACACGTTGACCCCGTGTTCGTGCACCCTGCACCCTTCCATCAGCGCCCTCGTATGCCGGCGTGTACCTATTATGTAGTAGCTCCACCGGCCACCCTCCCGCCCCCGCCCACGCCCCCGATCGGCGCTGCCCAAGCGTTCTGCATACGTCAACGTCGCGTTACGGCTTACGGAGCCCACCGCCGATTGCGTGCCTGTTGTACGGCTCTACGGCAAAGGGGACAGAACAGGTAGATGGCATGTTACAATTCACAAGTGCATATGGGTTGTGTGAGGGTGGTGGGGAGTGGTATGGGAGGGTGGATAGCTTGATTAATACCTTTTGCCCTGTCAGCTCTTTTTTTGTGATAACTGCTTAGCTCTATAAAGCATGAGATATCACGGGCTGGCGCGTTTGTCTCTCTTTCTCCCTCTCCCTCTCTCGTTCTCTGTCTCCGTTAGATCGGCGTGGTTCATTTCTTTGTCGTGTTCGCCCGGTGCATGGTTTGATTGCGAGTTAGTCGAGTCGTGATTAAAATCGCGGCTAAGACGAGGGTGGCACAGTCAGTGGGGGCTGTAACTTCGTACGTCGGGTACACATAGAGCCAAGACAATCTAATGCCAGACATACTCTCTTTTATTACAGTGCGTTGGTGTTTACTTCGCTTCAATACACCTTTCAAAAATGTTGGCTGATTATACATGCCGACGACGAGCGTGTGGGAATAATATATAGTTCGAGCTTTTTTGTTTTCCACGTGTATTGTTAACACCCTTAGTTCTTTGCGCTTTTATTATTTTTTATTATTCTGCTTCATGATTTTGAGTATGATTATTATTAGACCATGCGTTCACCAGGCGCTCCCATGGTGCCACCCCCACATGTCCATCCCATTCCTCCGCCCACGTCAGAAGTACATGCGTCTATAAGGAGTAGATACGAAGCATTACGGAGAATATCGGACACCCGCGATGGGCTTTCAACGAACTAGGACGGCGAGGATGCCGCAGTGAATGCTGGCTACATTTTTGTTTTTCCAAGGAACCTCGTGAAAGATTAACAACCCTCGCGACTCGGCGCCGGGCGGGACGGGCCCAATAACAGTCCATGTTCATCGTGCGGGAAAACTCGCGAAAGTCAGGTGTTTCCTTCGGGGATGCGCGAAATGTCTGGGGAATTGAGCGCCATATAGTTTGTTTTTTTCCTCTCGCGAAAATCTCGAGTTCAGAAAGTCGGGGAAATGTGTGGGCTCCGTGGACCGGAGGTAAAATTTGATAAGGGTTTAAGAGAGCTGGCGAGAGATGCGAAATGTACGACGTCGGACGGAAAACAAGTTTTTTGTGTGTGTGTCTGCCGTTCTTTCTCTCGTGACTGAAACGGTAGGCAGTAACTGGGGGAAAACGAAGAAGATATGAACAGATAATCGTAATTTATTTTCGTTCAGTGAATCACGTCTATTCACCGCCGAACACTCACATATACAAATCGCATGTTATCCTCGCTCATTGTCAAACAGCCAGCTATAACCGACGATAATAGAAAGAGAAACCCTTGGAAAGAGATTCCGACTCCGATTCAATTCAAATAATTCAAATAGAAGCAGCAAGCAAATGCAATCTAATGGCCACTTTTATCTAGAGCTACACAATACACGTTAGGAAATGGACTTGTAGAGCTGAGGAAGGAAGCTTCTATAAATTGGAATATAAAAGTAACGCACCCCCTCTCCAGTTGGCGAGCGGTGCTCGTGCAATCATACCGCCGGCAATTCCCCATCCCTTTGGGCCAGCCAATATTGACCGCGTTATCAGCTCGTGACCGGCGGACAGGGATGATATCTGCTGCCGCCGACGCCGACGCCGCATAATACCGCACACTGCAACACGAAGCATCGCGCTCGCGGGAATTGCCAGCTCCACTCGTGTGAAACGATTGTTTCCATCGTGTTCTTATCAGCGCCGCTGCCGTTGCTGTCGACCGTCGAGTTATCTCTGGCTGTCCGATGGCGTTGGCTCGTTGAGTCCGCGACGCAGCGTCAGCACAGAGTGCAGGTGATGCATCAGGCCGAACGGCGGTGTTGCTTTGCTCGGATCATGTTGGACACGGCTGGAAATGCGCTTTAGAGGCGGAGTCATTGACAGTGGTGCAGTGAAAAAAAAAACGGCAGCGGATTAATGAACTTCACCGTCGACTATGCATTCTGGGAGTGTAAATAGCAAATTTATCCTGTATACCGGTAGCTATAATGTGAACATATTTACATTCTCTGTGTCGTCCACGATTAAAATTCTCGTTTTTTTCAACTGTTTTTCTATGCAACTGGGTCGGGTATATAATATGAAAACCGTCCGCAGTAGTTTATAATGTTCTGGCATATTATAGAAGTTACAGGAAAGCTGCAATTTTATGGTAAAGTTGTGCCGTTGCAGAACTTTAACCGCGTGCCGATAAAACCTAATTGTATGCTGCAGGTGTAAAATTGGTTCAAACATTTCAGAAACTAATACGATCAAATCTGGATTAGACTCGCCTGCTTCGCGATATCTAGTTACTTTAAATTGGTCGGCGTCGCGACGGGCGTCGGCGTCGGCGTCGGCGTCGTTTCACCAAAGTTTCACGCTCCGGCGCCGCGAAAACCCCCTAGTCGCACCCACGTCGTCGTGAAATGATGAAATGAAACCCACCACCGTCTCTCTTCAATGTTTCGCATTTCAAAAGTTCGTCTAAAGGACGTCAGCACCCTGCAACGACGCATTCGATTTCCAACGTTTTACGTGCGACGGGATTTCACCCATTTCACAACCGTCACTGCTCTCGCTGCTCAGCTTTGAAGAAGAACCTTTGAATGTTACCGCCTCTACATAGAACACTGCGACGCGACGTAACTAGCTCGCTCGTTATCTCCTGATAATCAACGAAACAACGCGAGATAAAAAGAGTTGCTCCCATGTGAAGTACATGAGATTGCGAGAGGTTCGGCGATAACATTTGGTTTGACCTTATTTATGTGCCGGCGTTGCGGTAAATTCGCGAGACCCCCAGATGACCCGAGATGGCGGCAGCAGGGCGGCAGCAGCATCCGACGGGACAGGCCAGCCGCGCAGAGAGTGGATCAAGGTTGAGCTAGGTCACCTCGGGTAGTCCTCCCGGCCCTTCGCCGGATCGATGGGGTACTGCAATGGACCAGCTAGCAGGAGGCTGGGAGCAGTCGTAGGGCTACACCGCGCTAAATTACCCCCACACCAATCACGACTGCTATCTTGATCTCAAAGGGGAGACCCGGAATCGGAAACAAGCTTGGCTTCGGGTATACAATTGTGTTAACTTTGTCCTCTCTCCTCTTCGAATGTTTGTTGATTTCCTGATAAGGTTTTGCGCAATACTTCTTGGAGACTTTGCGAGAGAAGTTCGGCCAAGTTCTTAAAAGTTCTATTGGTGCAGAAATCGAATCGTGATTCGAGATGGCTTTGAGCCAGCATTTTTTTTTCCTTTTTCCCCAACAATAGGAATCATTTCCTGATAAACAGTTTTATTGGATTTTACAGGATTTCATTTCAAGCTTTGATACCAAGCTACGATTTCAAGTATGGTTGCTCCAATTGATTGGTCCACCACTAATACGAAAGAGTTATACCCCGAACTCTTTCGAAGTGACACCAGCATCTATCCAAGTTACACGAGATTCGCACTTCCATAGTGAGTGAACATTTATTCATTAGAACAGCTGTCATTTCATTCGTGTAGGGTGGGAAAACTGGGAGGTGTCATGTCAAGTGAATCACCAACCATAGACCACAGCGATTAGAAAATCGAGAGGAAGCCAGTCTATCCAGCGTTCTTGTCTCACGATGCCCGTCCGTGATCCCTCAGCGATGTCACTTGCCTGCAGCGTTACCGACTGAGCCAAAAAGCGAAGAGGATCCACGATGAGATCCGGTTCTTGGCCGACTATCAGCGCACTGCATTGCAGGGAGTCAGGGTGAACCGCATCTTTATCAACGGATTCAGGCAGGCACTTTTCCGCAAGATGATTCCTACGACGATCACCAAGAGGGAGCGCAAACGCATTGATGAGTTGGTGGGCAAAGAAAACAATTTCCACTATTGAAAACTCGCAAAGGTCTATCTGAAAAGCGTGCAGAGCGATTAACCTTAATCGCGAAACGAGATCCAAATTTTTGCGATATCTTCTAGAGTATAGAATGACGTTTTTTGACAAAAAATAAAACGTTTACCCTCGCAGTTTGTTTTTTTGTTGTTTTTGTGTCTGTGAAAATGGCGAATGGAAATGAGCCAGTTGACATTTCAGCCTTTGGTGGTGAGGAAATGTCGTGTTTGTGGGAGTATTCTCGTTTCTTTCTCCCTGTTTTGTTGTGTGGGAGTTGGAGAAGCTCTGGCTGGAAGAAGAAAATACACGGGGAATTCTTTGAATCGCCGAGAAAGGACTCAGGAATTCTATGGCTGATGATTGCCTTCTCTTTGTTGCAGTCTTCCCAAATGTTCCGGCCGCCCCAGGGATGCCCTGCCAGGGCGAGGATAGTAAGTCCACGACCACATTATTAATATTTATTATGTGTTTTTTCTACCACTTTCTTCGTTTTGTTGATCTCGATCAGGTTTAGTGAAAGCAGCCCTATCAAAGTCACCTCCACTTCAATAACAAACGCAATTAGGTGTTAAAAAATTCACTAAAATCGAGGGCTTGTACCAAGTCCTGCTTGCTATATTCGGCTACTTTCCTTATGTTTCCCAGCAGATTTCATTGTATTGTTGTGAAAATAAATCCCTTGACATGGCCAAATGTTTTTGCAACTTGATTGCAAAAGAAAATCGTATGGCTTTGATGACAATAGGTCGTAAGGTACAACATCGTACTTGTGTTTGTGTACATAGGAAAATAACTAGCACGCCATTCAACTTGAACATTTGTGGTTTTCACTAGCTCACGTAGCTCTCCTTTCAACACAAAACACTTCCATTGTTTGACTTTGCTGTGCTCAATGGTCCATAAAATGTGATGTTTATTATCATTCTTGACCCGATTTTTCTGTAAACTTGGCACTGAAACAATGATCTGAAAAAGTGAAGTCAACCTTTGTCTATCAACAACAACCCTTTCCTATTTATGCTCTTGCCACTAGAATGTTGGTTCTAAATTTAGGTAACACAAAATTAATATTTCTGAATCTCTTTTCTAGGGAGTATCTATAGGAGAGGAGCTCGAAGATGGAGGAAGCTATACAGAGTTAATGGTCATATTTTCCAAGCCAAGAGGTTTAATAGGGTGAGTCAAGCTTACAATTTCTTAATCACCTTTCTGACCTTTGCCCCGAGCCTATAGATTGGTAATTTATCTGACGAGAATAACCTCTGTTTACTATGCTGACAGTTGCCAGCTTCCTTGCATGCCCATTACAGCATTCAAAATGATTCTCGATATTTTGTGCATTTTAATTGTGGTTAGTGATATACCTAAACCTTTTTACCTATAAATAATTTACTATGATGGTAGTATCATTATATTTTGTTGGGGTGCATGGCATGAAAGTTCAATAATATATTCAAGACCGAGATTTTACAGGGTGATTAGTTTAAATTACCTTCTGCCATGTGCTAACTGAGCAGGTAATAAAACCCAATTTATTAGTGGTAAACATTTTATGTTCTTTTCCAGCAGCAATGCTGTGTAGTGTAGATATCAAATCATTAGCTGCACTTTGACAGCGCTTTTGTTTCTTGTTACAGAAATATGGTTAATTTTGTTATTTTGCAGTTGAATATGTCTGCCGGGGAAATGGTAATTCAAAAGGAAGTTTCTTAGATATTTTCTGCTTTCCTTCTAGCTGCAATAAAAAGTAAATAATGCTTATTGACAATTTTATTCTATTGGTAAACTTTAATTTTTAATTTAAGTCAGAAGTTAGTTGCTTTTTGGGATGCCAATTTTCAAGCAACATAGCCAAAATATTTTGATTTTGCTTACATGGGATTGATAGCAGCAGAATAATGACATTACCACAGGCCATGTATATTATAAATCCTAACCAATGAGATCATTTTACTTGATTTTTATGCTGGATCATTGAGAAGCTTGAATTTACAATCAGATCTTTTTCAGTTGAATGCTCCATGTAAACCTTAGGCAAGTTCAAGGCTCTGATAACTACCAATAATCACATAACCAAACCCTTTGCAACTCGACGCTGCAAAAACAATCGTCTGACGCTGCATCGTTTCTGCGTTCCAGCGTGCATTCTGTGCCTTCTGCCAAGACCGCATATGGGGACTCGGCCGGCAAGGCTTCAAGTGCATCCAGTGCAAGCTGTTGGTGCACAAGAAGTGCCACAAGCTCGTGCAGAAGCCGTGCAGCAGCGAACATGTCGAGCCGATCGTCAAGGATGACCATAACGGCGAAACACCGAACAGCGGTAAGCTTTGTTGGCCCCCGGATTTATTTTGTCAATGGTCGTATTTATTTTGTTGCCTCGGTTAAGACATTGGCAGTTCATAGACCTATTTCATGACGTCGAATAACCACTAAGTAAAGTGACTTGGGTTTTGATTCCCCTTTCTTCTTTGGTTAAAAAGGTCCACAAAAAATATTATTTGCTCTGCAGTTTGTCAAGGAAGAGAGGCAAATCTCCATGCAACTGGCTTTTCTTTGAGGGTAAATGATGTCATTATTCCCTGATTGGAAAAGGCTTAGGTACTATCTATTGGAAACAAATAATATATATGAAAAATATATTTTATGCATCTCTTGGCTTTCACAATATCATTTGTAATTAGCATAAAAACACCATAATTAGCATCAGATTCTAATCTGTTTAAATTTTGTCGTGTTTGTTGTTTTTATCTAAATATAATCATGTGTGTTGGGTAATAATTACATTGAATTTATTTCATTGTAAGATGTTTATTTCTAGAGTGATTACTATTCAGATTCTCTAATCTCCATTAAGATTTTCCAAAGCTTATGATAATCGAACAGATCATCGATCAGATAGGTCAAATGCTGATCATAAGGACCAAGTGGCCAAGAAATAATCCATAAAACACAGTTAGTGAAGTTTTAACATTAAACTCAAATGAAATATTTAAATTGTAGGTAGGTTGGGAGCGTTCTATATTATTCCACAAGGGTCTTAAAAATAAATCATAGTTACCAACCTCCCATCTGGATTTTGCATATCAATTCAAAATGTATCTGTCGGAATTGTCTTACCACCGTTCTGGATATAGTCATGGAATTTACTGCAACACTTATCAGACTGTTTCAAGATATTCCTTAAAAAAGATGCATTTTTTTGCATAAGTGTAAGTGTCTTAACTGTCAAAAACCCAATGCCTTGGTGGTGAGAATTTGTAGGTAAGACTTTGAGAAGGCTTAATTTATATCAAGATATAAGTTCCTTGATGTTCTTCAATTAGGTATTGTAGGCACTTCTAGACTTGACATAGCCTCTTGACATACATGTATTTTCACTCCTGCATTAAAAACTAGCCACCAGCCGGCAATTAATGATTCATTCGATAGCTTTGAAGAATGCCGGTTGCTATTTACATTGCAACGTAGTTCATTCCCGTGCACACTCGAGCGGAGGGCAGAACCCGAACCTGACTAATGAAAAATGCAAAGCTTTGTTGCTAATTACTTGCAAGTCCTACAATTCCAGCTAGTCTAGTTGGCTTAGAGCTGAGCTACGACCTAAATACAATTACAAAAAATTAGTGTCCGTGCATTTGTAACGTACGGTTGCACGTTTGTTCTGTCTTTCCAGGCACGCCAACATCCGAGCTGTTACCTGATCTAAAAGAATTCCCTGATCCTCCAACTCTGGATCTCACTTTGGACTCTGTGCCTGTGGAAGATCCCTCCAAAAGTAAGGATTTTAATTTTTGTTCTTGCACAAAATTGTTGAGTAAAATGTAAAAACTACGGCAGTTTTTTTCCTTCTCTCATTTATCATACCTTCACTTGGTAGATTAGCTATTGCATTTTATTCTGATCAGAACCTAGTTTCGATGGTTGAGTTTGTTTCGCTACAAATGTTGAATTCAGTTAAATATTTTCTAGCTTTACTCTAGGTTCTTCATCTTCTTATGCAGAGCTACTTCAATTAGCAACAATACCTCTTTTACTTAACATTGCCAATTTCTTACAATGAGCAGCAATTAGAATCGAAGTGACTTCTTTTTCGAAATTTTGATACAAGCCTGCCTATTTTGTCAACAAACATCAACCTAACTTTTGCAACGCTCAATTGTGAAAACTCGGTGCTGGTAACAATACGGTACAAAGCTCACAATGCCAAACGGTAGCTTTGATTGTAAACGAATGGACATCGCGTGTTCCAGTCGACGACAGCTTGGAGCCGGGCTCGCAGCGGCAGTACTCGCTGATCGACTTCGAGCTGATTCGCGTAATCGGCCGCGGCTCGTACGCCAAGGTGCTGATGGTCGAGCTGAAGAAGACGCGGCGCATCTACGCTATGAAGGTCATCAAGAAGGCGCTCGTCACAGACGACGAGGTGAGTTTCACCGACCACACCAGTTGGAGTCGTTCATGGCGAATAGTCTCGTGACGACAAATTTGAGATTGCAGTAGGATTATGCTGGGTATGTATTTACCACATTTTTTTTAGAATTCAATATTGTTTCATTACATGGCAGTAACTTTGTAAAAAACCAAATTTCCATTCTTAGCTGTTTTTCTCAACATAATTAAAAATTCCCTTTTGAAAGTTTGTTGTTCTTTTTATTAATTATTAATATTTCCAGAGAAAATTAGTTACAAAAGCCTGAGTCCTTTCATGAACACTACCAAGGTCAAATTTCAAATGGTCTCTATAAACAGAGATTTTGATTAGGAACACATTAAAACAACTTGGCCGCTAATTCAACATTCCCATAGCGTGAGCGGAGAGCAAGCCCTAATGAAACTTGAATGTCGTTTGCAGGACATCGACTGGGTGCAAACGGAGAAGCACGTGTTCGAGACAGCGTCGAACCACCCGTTCCTGGTCGGGCTGCACTCGTGCTTCCAGACGCCCAGCCGGCTGTTCTTCGTGATCGAGTTTGTGCGCGGCGGCGACCTCATGTTCCACATGCAGCGGCAGCGGCGCCTGCCCGAGGAGCATGCGCGGTTCTACGCGGCCGAGATCAGCCTGGCGCTCAACTTCCTGCACGACAAAGGTAGCTTTGCCGCCGCCACCGCAACTGCCAGATGAATGGGCAAGATGAGAATTTCTAGGAATCGCCACTACTCTAGGAATCGTGTACTAGGAATCGGCATGGTGATGTACCCTAATGGAGGTAGTTTTTTTCCAAGTTATGAAAGTTTGTGGCACTATTTTAGTAGCTACTATTTTAGTTAGGAGATCACAATATCAACAACTAGAGATCTCTTTCTACTGAAGATGTCCCACTCCCACCACTTTGGTATGTAGTAAGTTAAAACTCAAAGCATCTGCCTTTTATCTACTTGGTATTTGTTCCTCCTTCAGTTCTGAGAAGTTCGAGACCTACATATCAACCAAAGAAGACACATGCCAAAGTATTTTCAAAGTGACATTTATTTTCTACTATGTGGGCTGTTAGTGCTTCTACTGAAGTCAAAAAATTTTGATGGTAGGTAGTGTTAGGGGGTTTTGAGTTTTTTGTTTTTTGTGTTTTTTGTGTTGATTAACAGCCATGGTGTTGGCAAATAGCTGCATAGCATATCTGAAAATTGCTATGAAAAATAAACTGAAACTTAACAAAAATAATAAATTGTATACTTATCAAACCTCTGAAATGAAAGTAGGCACAACACGATTCCAATCTGTCACCGTCGAAAACCGCCCAACCGCCCCATTGTCGCTCCGCAGGCATCATCTACCGGGACCTGAAGCTCGACAACGTGCTGCTCGACCACGAAGGGCACATCAAGCTCACCGACTACGGCATGTGCAAGGAGGGCATCCGGCCTGGCGACACGACGTCGACATTCTGCGGCACGCCCAACTACATCGCGCCCGAGATCCTGCGCGGCGAGGACTACGGCTTCAGCGTCGACTGGTGGGCGCTCGGCGTGCTGCTCTACGAGATGCTCGCTGGCCGATCGCCGTTCGACATTGCCGGCGCCTCGGAGAACCCCGACCAGAACACTGAGGACTACCTCTTCCAAGGTCGGTGGCTGGTAGTGGCAGTGGCGGTGGCGGGGGGAGAGTGCCGGTGGTTAGCGGGGATCCACGATGGGAAAGGCAGAGCGAAGACGATTGAGATTGATTTTTTTTGGGGGGTTTTACTGACTAGTTCTGTTTGGCGAGGCAAAAAGTGACTCGCCGATGATTTTGTGCTGAGCTAAGAAGGAGATTTTATTTTATGACAGAGTTTTTTAGAATAGCAAATGGCAGAGTCTAGAACCGTAGGTAGATTTTTCATCTTTTCCATGCATACGCATTAAAATATTTGCATCACTTCATTGAGCTATCTATGTCAAAAATGTTGATGAGAATGACGATGGTTATCATTAGATGAAAAATATGAATTTTTGTCGATAAATATTGTCCCCATACCGGGAAAGAAACGAGGTTACTCTGCATTACTGGTGCAATCTTCCTAGTGTATAATATTGTGCATGTGACAAGATTTTCAGTTCGGTTCGACTCCTACTTTAATGACCTTGGTGCCTAGATGGGCAGAGAGATAAAGTGTGCATTCCAGAAACAAGATGCAGTTTAGCTCGCAATGTTTTCATTCCGTACGTCACACTTGCAGTGATCTTGGAGAAGACGATTCGAATCCCGCGGTCGCTGTCCGTGAAGGCAGCGTCGGTGCTCAAGGGCTTCCTGAACAAGAACCCTGCCGACCGGCTCGGCTGCCATCGAGACTCGGGATTCCTCGACATAGCCAACCACCCGTTCTTCAAGAGCATCGACTGGGAGATGGTACGCTACTTTCACACAACCTACTTTCACCAGCTCTTCGTGTCCAAAGCGGGGGTGCGAATGTGCAAAAATATCTTCAAAAAATCTCTTTGCTGATTTTCTTTTAGCCAGACTGGGCAGTGTTACAAACAAGGTTAAATGTGTTCAAAATTTTACACAATCGCATTCCAAGCCCAGGTTACCAGCAGTGCAATTCTTTTAAGTTTTTAAGGTGAGATGAGATCGTTCATTTGTTCCATTAGAAACATTGACAAAACTTCTCATCTCATCTTATCTCATCTCACATTAAAAAAATTAACAGAATTGCTCTGCTGGGGTCTGGACATCATTTTTGGGTCTGGAGTGTGCAAAGAAAGTGTTTCAATACCCACATGAGATGGTTTCAATCATTTTCATTTTCATAGTCGCTTTCTGTGTGAAATAGCATGTTCAAATCGTGTCTATATAGCTGGAGATGAGGTGGAGATGTGGTCCAGAACCAGTTTTCTTGCACGTCAATCTTATGAATCAAAACTGTTTCTGTAATTGCAATTGGGTTTGTGTCCGGAACTAAATAGGTTTGTGTCGTTAAGAGAATGTGAAACTTGATATGCAAATGAATATGGTGACCACTAGGGAGACTTCTGTTTCAAGCTGCATTTTGTTCGATATGGTTGCAGGCTTGCAGCTGTACCTGTATCAGTGTATGACTGCAGTTTTGCAAACTTGAAGTAGTCTTCAGTGATTTCCACTGATAGTTTTTCATTAATAATGGAAACCATCAACCAATCAATTAATCAATCAATCTATCAATGAAACAATGAATAAATTGAATCATGTCCCAAGGCTGACAAGTCAACCTGATAATATATTATGTGACTTGACTTACAATCTCCTTACAGTACTGGTTGAACAAAGAAACTCTGGTGTTTGTAATAATAGCGCATTGCAACCAGTCAGTGGAAGTCACAAAATTACATGTTTCTCACATTGCACTTTTCACCACTCATCACTAAATGCTTTTCCATGCACCGACACACTAACACAGCCTGCAGATAAAAAATTATAGCATGCAAAAAATAAAGAAAATGTTTTGTTAAGGAATTACCACGCTTAGGAAAATGATTTTCAAAAACATAAATACAAATGAAAGGGCTTAAAGTTGAAAATTTTGAGAACTGGCCTAGTAGAAAATGTTTTATTTTCACCTAAATCGAACTTCCCAAAACGGAAACCAATCCGAAACCGCAGTGGTAATTCCTCGAAAGAAAAATCGTCCTGGCTACTAACCGCATCGCTAACAACCGTCTTGCGTCGCCATGTACTCTTCCAGCTAAACCAGAAACAGATTTCGCCACCGTTCCTACCGCCCGGCCACCCGGCCGAGGAGAACTTTGACCCGCAGTTCACGAGCGAGCCGACACAGCTGACGCCCGACGACATGTAAGCCGCCTGCCGTAGAACGCTTGCTAGCCTCGTTGTCGTTGCCGGCCCGTTTTCTTCCGCAGGTCCCAGCCAGCCGTGTGCATACCTGCCTGCCTGTCTGCCTGCCTGCCTGTCGTAGCCAGTAGCCAGTAGTGCTCGCTTGTTGGTAGCATGTGTTTAGCAGTAGTGTTTGGTTGTCTCGCAGCTGGAGCAGAAGCAGGTGGCGCCGCCATACAAGCCGCGGCTAGAGTCGGACCGAGACCTCGCCAACTTCCCGCCCGAGTTTACCGACGAGCCGGTACACTTGACGCCGGATGACACGTGAGTTGACGCTGCTTGTTCACGTTCTCCTGCCACAATGTCCTAATTTCTCTTTCCCGGTTTGAGATTGGATGAGAACTTTGCTGTTCTTGATGTTAGTAATTGAATTGTTAAGTCTTGTTGCTTAGGTGAGAAATTGATGCAAATACCAAAGGTCCTAGTCTCCAAAATGAACAAATCCCCATTTTTCATTAACTACCTTGTATGAAGACAAATCCAACCCTGATACCTCGCCAAATTTAATGGAATTTTCACTCTATTCTCTGCTAGTCAAGATTAAACTGACAGATTATTTCATAAATTGCCAATCTGGAACCGAACCAATGCAACGAACATCACGAGAGGCCCGGAATGATGCAGAATTATCACATAATCGACACCCGTGCCAAGTAATGTAGCAAAATGTGTTAAAAACATTAAGTACCTAGTTTTTGTAGTTATTATTGATGTGTTGGTCTTAGTCGTAAATTGTAATATAATCGCTAAATAATGTCGTGTGTAGGTAGCAAATGCATGTGTGTTGTTGTGTTAATGTTGGCATATCACTCAGTGTACTTATTTATATTTGCCGGGTGCATCTGCCCCAGAATAGTTGTCGGATCTGGCACACTTTCTGCCGAATTATTCATCCAGAGTCGGCAAACATTAATTTGGAGATTATTTTAGGATACTTTCACCATAGCCCAATGATGCACTGACGAATTCCATTACCCCGGCCATAATGTTGCAGTTTAACTGCCTACTCAGAATAGCTTGACCAATTTTTAGTCTCTTGGCTCGCCTTTTTTTTATTTCATGTTAGAGATGGGAAAGGAAACGTAATTATTTAGCTTACTTACACATGTGGGGGAGTCAGAAGGATGTTATTGCTCTCTGAATGTTGTAAAAACTGAAAACTGTTTTGCCAGTTTTCGCTTGTGCTGGAGATTTTTTGGCACTCTCTTGGCAAAAGAGTTGAAGCTAGCTGCATTGCACAATCTAGTTGAGGATGAAATCCCGACCAGCTACGAGCTCCAGCCCTCAGATAAATATTAAAAAAACTGACATTTATAGTCTTCTTTCAAATGTATATTCTCCTTTTATGCTACACTAGAAATCTCATTATTTCTCTCAAGGTCGTGGATGACAGTAATGAGTGTGTCGTTAAATCTGGGTAACTTAAGCCCTAGACACATTTCTTTGATAGCGATCGTTTTACACATATTTCTCCAAGTTTATCAAGTTCTAGAATCTAGCAGATCCAACTACAGTTGCTGCTGCTCGCTTTGCTGAATATTGATCTGCAATGATGCACAGATTGCAAGCGTAGATCTTGGGTATTCCTTGCGAGACTGTACCAAGAATAATTGGCAACAAGGAAAACCCAGTGGAATAATGCAAGAGAGAGGGCAAATCGAGACTCGGTGAAGGCGGGCAGGCAGGCAGCCATTTTTTAAGTGGATTTCTAGATCGGTCCGAAGTGGACCTAAAGTTCTTTGAACTTTCGCGTGGTGCTGGTGTACTACAGCTAGACAAGGTCGAGAGAATCGGCTTACATTCCTGTGGCCCATCACCGTCGCCGCCTCTAGTGAAACGCCTCGGGTAGATAGCGACGGGGGCTGATTCGCGCCTCTGCAAACTCGCCCCGGCCCAAATTTGCATTCGCCGTGCGGTTTCTATTAATATTATGGAGATGTGAACACTGAACAGAGCATTGTTCTCTCGCGAAAGAATACCTCGTTCACTGACATCCGCGGCTTGCTAAACAAGCTGCGATTGTGTTGCACCAATTTGCATTTTGCGAAGCGTAAAAATACCGATTTCAACACGGCATTCCCGAGCATGCAAGACTAAGCAGATTTCTAGTGTCTAGGATAGGCGTCGGAATAATTTTCAGGGACAAGACCACGTGCATTGTGATGGCTACCAGGACATTGCTTATCAATATAGAGAGCGTTTACATTTTTCACAATGAAAACAAAATATTGAAAACATTGCCTCTACGTTACACCTAGCCGTTCTTTAATCTATATTCTGTATGCATGCCTACCTTCATAGTTCTTGAAAATATTTCGAAATGGCTGCTGTTATTTTTTGCATCTTGTTTCGTGAGCAAGAGCCATCCGTCTTATGGTTTTCAAAATAGCTCTCCGATCAAATTTTGACTTATCGCCATAATATTTCAATTGGAATATTCTAAAACTTGCCTATAACCATCGTGGCTATCACGAAACAAGAATTTCTGGGCGATTTTAGCCTCGCTGCCCAAAACTGGTGCGTAGGTAACATAAAAACGACGGCCCCGTAAATCAGGCGACGAGTGAACTGGCTGCTTTCTTGCACCAACATCCGCCCAATTATAACCTGAAATTTGAATAACTACTTTTTAATAACATTCAATTATTCTACAAAATATGAAAATTCAGCCATGCCCACCGAGCTATTTTTCGGGCCCCACACATACACACAAACACACACTGCGAATTATCGCAACGTGTGCATCAAGAAAATATTCTAACCGTGACTCGATCCAATTGCTCCATCCATCCACACGGATTTTTTTTCTTGCGCGCTTGACTGTATTTTTCCGGAACGACGTGGTCAAGATAATGACGGCAATTCCTAGAGGGTGACACGTCTGGTGCCTCATTTCAACTCTAGATCGACTAGAAAATCTCTCCGACGGCAGATGTTTTATTACTCTTCGCATTCGGCCGGTGTTGGCAGACGCGCATTCCACGAACTCTGACGATTTGGCGCAAGGCGGTTCCTTACCGAAAATATTCCGCGTTGTTTCATTGGGCGTTCTTCCATGCCTACCTCTCTAAATCGGTGCCCCCCTTTTGCATTGCATCACTCGACAGCAAAGCCTGCCGTCTTATGGGCGTCCCACTGATCGTCTTATTAAAATACTTCCGGCATCTCACCATCTTCCCCAATCGCACCGTGGCATTGCTTGCCTTGTGCGTACCAACTATTCAGTATGCATTGCGTTGCGTTATGCTGCACCAATGTGTTGCTTCACCATCCACCCGGTGGCTGTATTTCTTACGTGCAGAGTCAAGTCGGAATTAAGTACCCTACCAATGCTACTGTTCACAGTGTGGTAGGTGGATTCATGTAAATTACAAACTTTAAAGGAACAACGTTTATTACCTCCATTAGCTAGAACATGTAGCTATTTTGTTCTTAAAGCAATTAAATATTCTAATATGCCGTGATAGCGAAATATACGTTAATGACTATTTTATGATTCATACTGCACTCTGCAGTCTGCACTGAGATGCGAGATTATTTTATTACTTTCTGCTGATTTACCAACTGAAGCGAGGCTCGAGCTCGCTAGTCGCTAGAGTGACCTCGACACCCGGGAGTCGACGTCGGCGTCGGGCACATGTGTTGCATTATTGCTAGCGACTACCGAGAGACCTTGGCCATTCCTCGCCCATGTGGTCGTAATCGAGGAGGCAACAGCGACCGGCAGCGAGACCGGGGCGCGATCGTCTTGCAAGCCCGACGCAGTCGTCGTCGCAATCAGGGAATCGGACGCTTTTTTTCCGCCTCAGACAATATCGTATGCGACGCGATGCGTCATTCTGCGCGTCGCCACTTCCAACGCGAGGCTTGACAGCTGTGGCGGGCAACGGAACAGCGGTCGTTATGGTGGTGGCAAATGATCGCGTCATGTTTGCAATGCATTCAGGCGCACGTCGCAATTTCATTAGTTCGGTTGTATCTCTCGCCGTCGCCGCCGCCGCCTCCGTCTCGGTTTGTTTGTTTGACTGGTGCCGCCATGCCAACGACCCCGTCCCGTCGGGCGTCTTGCACCCGACGATGACCTATGTTAACATTTAGACCCGGTGACTGTGCGGTGTGTCTTGAGCGTCCACCCACGCTCGAGCGTCGCATGTCACTTGGCGTGCCAGCGCGACGGGCCGCGACAATTGACGAGTTGAGGGACCCGCGGCCCCCCGGCCCCCGACCCCCGGGCCCCGGCCCACGGGATCTTGTCCCGGCGTTGATTGACGTTAGACGGAGCTCGTGACACGAGACACGTCGCCTCGTCGCGAGGCTTTCGCAGTGAATTCAGCGATGATTTCAGAGGTGGCGGCCCGTTCTCACCGGGATCACATCTCTCATCAGGCGGAGGCAGGCCACGCAGAATAATATTAGAATAGACGTGAGATGGTTCGGTTCGCGGATGAAGTATGGCGAAGTTTAGTAAGGTTGAATTCCTCAGCGTGTGTTTGTGCGCCGGGAATCGATTGCGAGACCCCCCCTTGCTGTTGGCAAAACTATAGGTCCTGGGCAAACCGTCGGTCCCCCTTCTATGCGGCGACCGAGGGGTGCTGTTTTTCACTAGTTCGCACCACTTTGGGTGTGGTTGCCTCCACCGGGGGTGGGCTAGACCATGGGGAGCTAGACAGAAAGAGCTCGAGTGAGAGAGAGAGAAGGAGGACAATGGCACATATAGCGTTACGTAATTTAGGGTGTCTTCCACACGCATAACCTACCCCACTGTAACCCTTGTGTAACCACTCGAAAGGTGGTGCACCGTGGCACAGAGCGCTCCGCAACGCCGCTCCCAGCTTCCTCAATCCTCGAGAGTCAAGACAGGGCAATCAAGTGAATCGCGGACGAACGGATCGCGCTGTTGTTTCTTTTGCCCCGGCACAGAGTTAGTACGTGTTACCAGTCTTATCGTCTTACCTGTTACCTGTTACCTCCGATAATTTGCACCGCGCTAAGCCAGCGTGACTTGATGGGCTAGCAGATGGGAGCCATGCAGGTTACTCGCCATTCGCCGTGCTTTTTTCAACATCTGCTTGCGCCACTCGCGGATGCCTAGGGTAGGTCATTGCCATGCTGCTGCTGCTGCTGCTGCTGATGATGGTGATGATGATGATGATGATGATGCCATGGCGGCGGTGGCACGGTGCTGAGAAGGCGTGTTGGAGAGTGGAGACTACTAGCTGACGCAAATTGACTCGCCCTTCAAATGTCATTGTAAATTGTCCGCAATCGATCGTCCGCAGGTTCGTTCAGTGCCCCCCGGTTATTCCGACGACCCACCGCCGCCGCCGCCGCCGCCGCCGCCTCCTCCTTCTCCGTCGCCGTCGCCGTCATTTAACTCGGACCTCGTTCAAGTTATTCACAAAGAGAGCGGACGTGACGGTCACTGAAAGATGGCGGGCCACCTGCATGTCACAGCCTCTCGGCTGCTCCCGGCGTCCCATCAGCGGCCTAGCCTAACATTATCCGGCTAGCCGCGCAAGCTGGCTGTGCAAGCTGGCTCGCATTAGATAAGACCTTGCCTCTTCTGCCAGCCCGATTAGCGAGTATATAGCGAGCCATCGGCGTGCCATTAAAGTAATCATCTTGCGCGAAAAGCCTCCGTGACCACGCGGCCCCGCGCCCATATCAGGCGGGCGGGGCCCCCTCGCGGCCGCGCGCCCCCCAGCGCCCCGTGCCCCCCAGCGCCCCGTGCCCCCCCACCCGGCCGGCACCTTACTCAACGGCGGCGTCGTTGCGACTTGCGCCGCTGAGCGCTTGCCCTGGACAAGCATGTAGATAATAAGCGCAAGACGGAAAGTAATAGTAAAGTCCTTGCTTTAGTTGCGGCTGGTCAGGCTTTCTTAGACACGTTTGTGTCATGACGCCGACGATGGCCGGCCGAGGGTGGGGGATGAGTGGGAGGTGGGAGGAGGAGGGAAGCAGGGGAGGAGGTTTGCCAACCAAGGCTGGTGCTGGTGCATGTTTGCGCGATTGCGTCGCAACTTCTTTAATGAGGCCAAAGACCCAAGATTCGAACATCATACTCGATCTGTTTTTGGATACCGTTCATACAGCGTGTAGTCTACGCTGGGGATTGCCGTGCTGCTGACGGTACTGTATAGGTGCTGTAGGCGATGTAGGATGTAGGCGCACTACGGGCGATGCATGTGTTGAGGTGTACACGAGAGCTGTTTTTCGGAGGCCGCGAGGCGAGAGGTGTAAAATAATGATCGCACGCGGATCCATGCCCCTTCTTTCATCACCTGTACTCACTACACACTTCACACTACGCTCGGATCCGGTCGATCGTGCTAATTAGCCGTCTTGCAAGGCGTCAGAGCCAGACGGAGATGATTGTAAAAGGGGAGCCCTAATTAGAACGGCGGCGTGTGGTCAACGGGTCTCTCCGTCGACAACCTTCGCGCTCTTCACATGTTTTTGATGGTTTCCACGGTTACTGTCCGTGCGTACCGAGGTTTCTGCTGCAATAATGTGCAATCACTGTGTGCTGTTTGACGCGATAGGGTGCTGCGACTCTGTGCCGAAGCCATAATTTTGTTTGTGGCGAAAAACACAGAAAAATCTATAGTAAAAATTGGGTGTAACGGCGCGGTAACTCTGCTTGAGTGCAATTAACTCGGGCCGTGCTTGTTGTCCACCGTCGAGACGTGACTCGCGGAGACGGTGCGGCCAACACCTGTTCAACTCGCCGACCCCCGTGCTTCTTGAAGACCGTCGCTTTTCTTGTCGACGGCGACGGATGGCTTAGAAAATTACCGCCTGTTGTTTATTTGCGGTGTCGATTATGGCCGTGATGCGAATACGATATGGAAACCATCGATTCACTCGGTTAGATGTTAACCTTCATTAGCAGCTATGAATAGGATTCTCTTCAATGGCATTATCAGTGTTATCTTGTTGTCAGTAGCGAGAGGCTTATCGGGCGGCCGCCGAACACTGAACGAGACCGAATTTTCTATTGCGTTGATGGATTGATCGATAAAATCGATTAGATGCGATACCCCTATTCTAAAATCACCTTTCTTGGTGTATGGCTGGATTTTACAAGGGCTGTGGCTTAGGGCGCTCATAGAAGCTACGATTGCTTAATCTCCTGTGCCAATAAAAAGATGTGACTCCTGAGGCATATGTCTATACACATATGTGTTTGCACTGTTATTTAGGAAACATGCACGGTTCAAAAGGTGTGTATATAGCCATGAATGCAAAAAACAGGTGGTTTTATGATCGATTGTGCGGCAATGTGATCATGGGTCGTAAAAATGTGTTGAAGTTCATTAATACGGAAATCGCATGCTTTCTAAACACATAAATAATTAGTCTAGTCCCGGAAAATTATTGCGTTTTACCGCGGTCTAAGTTTTAACAAGTCAACTCCCGTTTCACGTCCATAACCGAAAATGTTTGCTTGCGTTCAAGCGATACCATCGAGGTGCTACATTGACATCGTTGTGGTTTCTGTTTTCTTATATCTACTTGTCAGGAGGTCACATGACTCGAATCAGAACAGTATTGCAATGAAAGTACACCCAAGATGAATAACTTACCAGGCCATTATTTAGGAAAGTTTTATCCGGCATTTTTACAGCATCTCTACAGCAGCAGAGCCGACACTAAAATATATTGAAATCTTTATCGTCTTTGATGAGATGATACTAAATCAGGTTGAGTTAAGAAAAGGTTGGAAATAGTTGTCAGGAAGACTTTGATATACAGCATTCAGGATTTAGTTTTTTTGGAAAACAAGGTCAAATATATATATATATATTTTTATGAGGCTCAGGTATTTTTGGTTATTTTATTCGAATTGTAGCAATATCTGGGACTTGAACTTAGACCCTTCATAAAGCAGGCAGCAAAGCTTTGCGAAAGCATTCAATAACCCATTAAAAATAGTCCAGTTTAAAAATAGTTCTTCTGAATACTAAACCATGCATTCGTGGGCGTGTGTTTTGTTTTCACGCAGGCGGGTGATCGAGAAGATCGACCAGTCCGAGTTCGAGGGTTTCGAGTACGTGAACCCGCTGCTGATGTCGCTGGAAGACTGCGTGTGACACTACGTTTGCCCTGGTCCACCCCCGATGGACTTCGACGACTGTGTGGACATCGACATCGAGGACATGGTACGTCGCACGCCCAGCATCTTTCAGTTCTGCCTTCCGCTGCATTAGCTCGACACCGCGACGCCGCCGACGCCGACGAAGCTGTACAGGGGTCGGGGTTGGCGAGATTAGTCGACTACGCGGACACGCGCCCGATGACACACTGCATTTTAATATTATACTAAATTTTACATTATTTACTAGTATTATATTATGATTGTCATGACGCCGCTGCTGCACCTTAGATCTGCTGAGTATAATATGAAAGATGTTAACGAATTGATGCAATGCAAGCAATCATAATTAATGAATTATATAGACGAAGTAGTATTATATTATATTATTATATCTACTATACATATTATGAGAAAAAAAGTATATAAATGAAAAATAATGTATATTATGATATACATCAATTATTGTAGAAGATAGCGAGAGACAAGGTGATAGCTCACTGCTCACAATATGTAGGCCTATACACTACACTTCAGCCGTTCTAAGACATATACTCAAGTCCTTCCTAATTCTTATCGGAAAATAAAACAAACGCGGTCATCGTCTTCTTCTATATAATAATAAATATAATACTACTATATATTATATAAAATAAATATAGCCTTGTAGAGGCTTATTTTTGGCGCGAGTTTAAACCACGTAAAATTTACTTGCAGTATTGTCAGCACGCCACCCGAGTGGTATAAACTAGCTGAGGTGTGATGTGTCTAGTGGTGTTACGATACGTTTGTAAATAATATGGCGAGAGTGACAGAGCTCGTGTCGCTAGCACGGCCACAGCTGAGGAGACGGCATCAGCTCACCTCGCATCACATTGACACGGCGTAGTGCGTTGTGACGTCTTGTCTTGTGTGAAGTGTCGGGTGTGTCTGTATCGGTCAGAGCACGGCGCCGCCGCCGCTGCTGCTGTTGCTGCTGCTGCTGCTGCTGCTGCTGCTGCTGCCCATGGCCTAATTCCAATCCGTTTTACCCGCTAAGTGTCGCGTCGTGCAGACAGCAGCAGCGGGGCTGCAAATGCACGGGCAGCGTAAAGCGTGCGACCGACTGCCAGCCTGAGGTTGCTGCTTGCTGGCTGCGCGCTGCTCGCTGCTGCGATAATACAGCCGCTAGAGGTGTATTCTACATAAGATTCTCAGATAATCATTCCCAGCGAAGTACGCTGCCTGCAGCAAGGCCATTTATGTTATTCGTCATAAGAACATTGTATTATTATTAACTATTATTATATTATAGATGGAAAAATGTAAAATCCTGATTGAACCCTGTCAATCGATTAGCAAGCTGTTCTATCATTTAATGTCACGCTGGATATAGGGTTTGTAGGTATATTACTGGCTGTCACCATATGAGAGCTGTCACCATGCAGCTTCCAACAAAATAAAGGTTACGAAGATTTTTTTTACTAGGCTATACGTACTCGTATTTTTACTTAAAAAACCTTTATGTATAATTTAATATTTGACCTAACAATAATTGCTATTATTGTCTATACCTATCGACATCTATATAATTAATATTTCTTAGACCTTTTCTCCCTGCTCCGCCCAAAGCTGTGTCAACCATTTAATGGAAACAAATTGTTCATTGTTGTAAGCGATTACAAACAATATATAAATTGACTAGCAGCGGAGCCCGTGCCTACGGCACTATGTGTTTACGTCTTATACTTTTAATTTTTTTTTTTTCATTTAATTATAAGTCCATAAGGCAAACACTTCTTCCCATAAAGCGAACCATATGCCCATAAGGCAAACCCTATGCCCATAAGGCAAACCCTATGCCCATAAGGCAAACCGATATGCCCATAAGGCAAACCTATATGCACATAAGGCAAACCTATATGCCCATAAGGCAAACCTATATGCCCATAGGGCAAACCTATATGCCCATAAGGCAAACACTATGCCCATAAGGCAAACCCTATGCCCATAAGGCAAAACCCTATGCCCATAAGGCAAAACCCTATGCCCATAGGGCAAAACACTATGCCCAAGGCATACCTATATGCCCATAAGGCATACCAACATGCCCATAAGGCAAACACTATGCCCATAAGGCAAACCCTATGCCCATAAGGCAAAACCCAATGCCCATAAGGCAAAACCCTATGCCCATAGGGCAAAACACTATGCCCAAGGCATACCTATATACCCATAAGGCATACCAACATGCCCATAGGGCAAACCTATATGCTCATAAGGCAAACCCATATGCCCATAAGGCATACCTTAATGCCCATAAGGCAAACCCTTTGCCCATAAGGCAAACCCTATGCCCATAAGGCAAAACCCTATGCCCATAAAGCAAACCTTTATGCCCATGAGGCAAACCCCTATGCCCCTAAGGCATACCTTTATGCCCATAAGGCAAACCCCTATGCCCATAAGGCAAACCTATATGCCCATAATGCAAACACTATGCCCATAAGGCAAACCCTATGCCCATGAGGCAAAACCCTATGCCCATAAGGCAAAACCCTATGCCCATAGGGCAAAACACTATGCCCAAGGCATACCTATATGCCCATAAGGCAAAACTTATGCCCATAAGGCATACCTACATGCCCATAGGGCAAACCTATATGCCCATAGGGCAAAACTACGTGATCTTAGTAAATAAAACAGTATGCCCATAGGGCAAATTCTTTTGATTTAATTCAAATTCTTTTGATTTAATTCAATCCATCAACTCTGGAACAGCCCTAGTGAAAAAATGTATCCTGGTAGTCAGTGCCTGTTTGAATTTAGAGCACTTGAAATTCATAATTTGCCAGCTGTCATTGACGAAATGTCAGAAATGTTATTATCAAGTTTTTGCAAGACAAATCGCAAGGAAACGGTGAAAGACATCCCCAAATGGACAGTAATGCATGTACGTACCAAATTGAATGTGTATTTATTATAATTTCGTGTAAATTGTAAATGGGATGAGTGCACGTTGCACCCGAAGTAGCTGTCTAGGCTGGGCCGCGAAAGTTTCGATCGAGTTTTCGAATGGAAATATTCGTTTGATCGCGCGGAAACATGGCTAACGCCGAGCGGAATTTTCTGCTTTTCAATTCTAGACGTAGACAGGTCGGGGAGAGTGTGTGGATTTCTCAAAAAAGGGATTTTCGATTTTGCCAGCGTCAACAATGGAAACCCGGAGCAACCATTTGACGGACATTATATAAGGTGACTGTTGAACAAATCTGGCATAAACGGTGTACTTATTCGAGGTGTAACGATCCACACGTGGTAATTGTGCATGTATTATAGCCGAGAGATGGCCAGCCATGTAGGCTGGTGCAGTGCGAGTGCAGGGAATTGCAGAATCGTGCGCCGATGGGTTATTGATGTTGTTGATATTATGTGGCATTGCCTGGCATCTGGTGATGCAATCGGCGGTGTAGCCAGGCAGACGTCTGCTCTCTTGGCGGCTTGCTGCTAAACCGTGCTAAACCGTGTGCTAAGCAGTAAGTCGAGCTAAGCGAGCTAAATGGCCAAGGATAGGTGGTTGTGGTAATTGCCATCCAGTAATCATGCAATCCGCTGCATGGTTCTTGGTTCACGCCGTTCTGAGTTGAGTTTCTTTTCGCATATTATGTGAATTGTTTGACAGCGAGGATTTTCTTTAGTAGTGTTTCATCCCATTCCCAATTTCCAGTTTCCACTGCCATTCGATATTCTAATATGTTATTACCATCTTGAAGGGAACGTCCTGCATCCTACAATTTGATTTAGCAGATACTGGACGAGATCGGGACAGCCGTCCGAAGAGAGAACTTAATGATATAGGTTGAGAATATTTTACGATTTTCGTGGTGACATTGCCAAAATGAGCTCGTATAGTAAACGAGTCCCATGCTCCCAGCTTCTTGCAGTTGGAAACATCCTTGGCAAATACCGGTCCTGCTCCTGAAGGTAAGTAAGATTGATAGCACATCTTTTTTGTTACTGGGGTGCAAGTAAAATGATGTCCATTGATCGAGTGGTGACGTGTCGCGTGAAGCGATGATTTGCACAGGATGATGATGCATAATGGCATAAAGTAAATCGCGTAATGAGCAGGGGGCTTAGATGAGCACCGCTGCAGTCAAGTTTATGTCGGTCCAGGCGCTGTTTCAAAGAGCCCATGAAGCAGCCGTTGGCCAGTGGTCACCCAGGTTTTCTAGATATTTTGTTTCCAAGGAGAACTTCAAAATGTCTTGCTTCGTGTTCGATGGTCACATTTCACAGATTCCGATGGCCAAAAATAGAAGACAATGTGTTATCGAACGAAATGCCATCTCTCTGGCTGGACCCGATGATGATGATCGTCGAGAGCGAGCTTTTGCGTCGTTTCGTTACTCCTTTGGAAACCGGACCGGCAAGCAACGACCAAAAAAGGTATGGTACTCTAAGGGAAAAAAACAGTCCATCCGACGGTATTTCTTGCAAGTTTCTTTGTTCGGTTTTTTCGGTAATTCAGGTTAGAGTATGGACCAGTCTGATCAGTGGTGAACGTTTGAAATTCGTTTTGGGTTTTCGCAAAAAAAAATATAGAAGACGGGTTTTTAGTACTTCCAGAAAATACGATTTTCAAATATTTTGTGCGATCACTGCGTTATTTAAAAATCTTATTGTCCCAGATGAGATTCAAATTATTGGTACAATTGCTAACGAAGTCTCTTGATTTTGGTTTGGTTGACCCCGAGGGAGGTTGACCCCAACGAATTCGTATTTACCGGCCAAAAAGCCCGCGATTCGCGTAGAACAACAACAAAGTATGCTTCCAAAATCAAAATACCTTCGATAATGATAAAATAATCTTTGCTCTCCGAATCCGAATACATTTCAAACGTAATTTTTTTGTTTTTATATCCCGTAAACAATTTAAACCGCTTATACCCTCGACTCCACCAGTGATTATCAAAACGTTGTCAAAAGTGTTTATTTCTCGGTGCCCTCGCTAGGAAAAGTAGTCCAACCCCATCGTTCAACACATGTCACGACACAAAGCCAACTCTAGGAACGCAAAAATCGTCAGGTTTCGTATCCAGTTTAGGGCGCAAGATTGGTGGGAATCCCCCCCCTTGTCCCTCGCGTCGCTCCGACTCAGCGATCCGGTTTGGCAATATGGCTGCGGCTGAGTGGAAGTGAACCCGTTTGGTTCCTGCTCCTCTTTACAGCTCCAAGGTTGCTTTCGTGTCATCGCGAATCTGCAGCGCAGCTCCGAGCGGCTACAGCGAAGCCAGGTAATTGCCACGCAATACTTTAATTGGCATAATCAATCAGCGAGCCCCTCTCGGCGCTTGGCTATCTCGCCTAGACGCGCGACGCTTGAGAGCCCGATAGGTGCCTTGCGGTTTACGACAATAACCTCTTTCATAACACCGCAAGCTCACGACATGCGGATGCGATGCTTGCGGTATTTATAATGGGGTGTCACATGTACTGGTCATGCAGTTATCAAAAGAATATTAATTCCCATTGTGCTAGTTGTGTGCGTATCTACGTGGACGTGCACATAGGAAAGTAAAAGCTGGTGTTTTTTAAATGCTAGTAAGGTCAAGGTGTCGGCTGGTGTATGTATTTGTCGTAGGTCATGACCGCGCGCAACGGACCATGCGCACTGATCCTGTCGATTGATTCCTGTGCGCCACGGCGGCGGCGACGGCGGCGGCGGCGACGGCGGCTGCTACGTGTCTTGGCTGGCGACGCCGACGCCACCACCAGCGCGATGTCATATCGATCTCCGACCGCTTGCAACTTTTCTTGTCTGCATTGTACCTGCCTTAGCTGTGCGACAGAGCAACCCGCAGACAAATAGAATGTCCCGCCCTCCTCCTGGTGAATGTTGCAAGTCTGCAGGGAATCTGAAAGTGCTGACAACAGATGCTTGCCGGCCGGTCGAGCACTGGTTCGATCCCTGGGCAGGGTGCTAACTGCTAAGTCTTGTGGCCTGCCTGCCTACTGTCGTGGGAGCCGCCGTGTGAAAGTATGGATAGTAGGTCCGCGTCCGATGATGACGACGACGACGACGACGACGACGACGACGACGACGACGACGACGAAGACAATGCTGTTGGCGTGCCGAAATCGACTTAACCGGCGACGTCGATGCTACTTTGGCCGACGAATTACGACAATGACTTTATGATTGCGTGAATTTCATCGCTTTCACTTGACAATAGCGTGGATCTGACCCCGGATCTGACCTTTTGCAGATCGGCTACAACTTTCGGGAGGCGATTTTTGAATGTCGCCGATTTATAAATATCTTCGGTGGGTGGGTGGGTGTACGGGTAGGTGGGTGGTGGCGGGTTGTGTACACCCAGGAATCAGGATCGATAGTTGCCGTGTAGGAACGGGCAGGCATATTCATTGACAGAGTGTTCACAGTTTCTTCGACTCTCAAACAGCGATCAACGAACGGTTTGTTTATTTTACATCGAATCTAGTTGCTATGTAAGATTTTTATTTTTTCAATAAAACTCGCGTGGAATTGATTGTGGATGGAAGTTGGAAATGAAATGAATGATGAGCATCATGCAGAGTGATTGATTGGTTGGAGTCGAGCCAATTCGGAATGAAGCTGGCAATCAACTATGTCGATTGCCAGACAGCAGACTATATCTTAATATAAACTCAAACTTATAATATTATATATTTATAGGCTGGGTCTGGGTATACCTGATCTGATCCACGGATTCTCCGTATGACGCCTCCGTCGCCGCCGTCGCCGTCGCCGCAGCACATTCTTATCCTGCCCACGTCGCGCGTGTCTGCGCTGTTTTCTTCATACGTCACCGAGAATTGCACATTTTCGTCGTTTTCCTCGGCGAATGGTGGGCAAGGGGGGGGGGGGGGCAAGGGGCGACCCGAGACCGAGTGCCTCTGCGTGCGACGCGTGTGCGATGCGTGCGACAAGGAGAGGGAACGCCGAACGAGACTTGCGAGCTGTGTCGTGCAGAAACGCAAATCGTACGCAGAAATTCAATCAGTTCGAATTTGCTTGATCTTATTTCCACAGCACATTGATTGATACGGTCGCTATCCTAAATCAGAAAATGTAATAAACGAATCAAGGAGATCAAATTGAGCGATCAATTTAACTTTTTACTCAGCGCTCAGATTTGACTCAAAGTGCTGTTCGCTACGTCGACCTCGCGTCGCGTCTCAAATTCAATCAATCCTGACAAAATTTGATATTTCTATGATTTAATCTAGATACAGCACGTGTATTGGTTCTCGGTTGCTTTGCGCTTGCCTATTCCATTGCCTTCGCAGGACATTCAATTTGAAAACACAGAATTGTGCCGAATCTCTCTCCCCCAGTTCGAGGTTGACTTGTTAGAGCTGAGGTTGATAGCCTTCGTTCTAGCACCTTCTACTCCGAGACTTCTAGAGCGAAAGTGTCTGCATGGTTTTACTTCGATCGAAGACTCGAGTGTATCATTATTGCGGTTCTCTGCAGCGAACAGCCGACCGATGACCGGCGACCATCCAATCGTTGTCAGTTCAGTTGTCACTCTCCGTCCAAGTGGAGTCGTTTGGTGTGGGACAGACGCGGATGTCACCACCGTCGCCGAAGACGTCGTCATCGTCGTCGTCGTTCCTTGCTGCTCGGACTTGTGCAACCTCAGCTCTCTGGCATTCTAACAGATGGCTGACTGCTTGCCTGCTTGCCTGCTTGGCTGGCTTCGTCAAAATCTCTTCACATCTGCTAGATCACATCTGCATCTCACAAAGACAATGCGCCTACTCGCCTTCTATCTTTCAATCAGGGTTGGTGCTCTATGCATGGCTTGGTTCATGCTTCAATCCCATCACCTTCCAGCTCGAACAAAGAAAAAATGTCCCATTGAGAGCGAGCCGTAGACATTTCCTCCGGTTCCTTTTTCTACTCCTTTTCTTTCCTTTTCCTTTGATTACGCGTGTAAATAATGCGCGCGAGTTGGCTGGTGAGCTACTGGGTGGGTCTGCCCGTGGCTGGGGGTTGCTGCGGCCGAGGGACCACCTCTCGTTATTGATCTGCCATGTGATGAAATACCTCTGCGTTCATGCCAGTCCCATTCATGCATTGCTCTAGTTTATTGCAACGAACGAGGAAATTATCGGACATTGAAGTCGCAGCTCGAATACCGGGTAAGAGTTTGGGGGATAAGAGCTCGGTGGGGTCCGGATGGCGACAGCAGATCACTGTCTATCCGGCTGAAAGGGTTGTGCTTAGGCGGCTCTTGTCTATCACAGGCAACTCTAATTAGCGAATCATTGTGATTACGGGTTGGAATCACTCGAACATCGCCGTGATCGAGGGTAAAATTTGCGCGGAGAACTCAAATGTTCGTAAATTTCAAAATTTCTCGTCGTACCGCTTCATCCCTCTGGTAATCCCCACTCTTCCAATGTTTGTGCTATTTTGGCTGGAAGGTCACATGACAAAAAGTACAGACACTTGGGTGTCGGTAGTGGGGGCATTTCCCCTCTCTACGGTCTGCTGCCAGGCAAGTGCCGGACTCGAACTCACTCCCCGATTTTTAGCGCAGACGGGTTGCATTTTGCAATCGGATTCCCGAAACGAGCGGCGAGCGCAGACAAGCCACACTACACGACATAACTGCTACAGAGACCAATTACTAGCCGGTGTAAGTGCGTACAAGTAATCGCGGTGAACCGCTGTTGTTTTTTCGCAGCGCAGACTCGCGGCGACGCAACGCGACGCGACGCGACGCGACGCCGAGCGGGGGTGCGCGTCGCCGACGGGAAGAGCCGCCGAGAGGTGAGACGGTGGTGGCGGGGGCCTCAAGCCGGCACCAGCGCGCGGCGGCAGCCGAGGCAGACATGTCTCAGCTCTAGAGCGCTGCGGTCCAAGGCGCGAGTGGTATGTGTTATACGGTACGGGCCGCAAGCGGTCGGCCCACCAGTGAACGCCGGTGAATTCAGTGTTTTTTATTCAGCCCGACGCCATGGAGGCCCTGATCGGCGGCGTCTCTAAACAACAACCGTACTCCCCACATTTGAAAAAGGTGCTTAAAACTTATCAGTTGACTGCGGTGAAAAGTCTACAAGGGCCCAGCAACGTCCTAGACAAAGGGGTGATCGTGAAACAGGAACAGGAGAATGTCGACGGCGACTACACGCCACCCCAGTTACCCTTACCCATTCAGCAGTTACCTATTTTGACGACTCAAGACCAGAGTCGCAGTGATCGGTCGGAGACGCTCTTGGAAAGTGAACGAATATCGTGCTTCGTCGTCGGCGGTGAAAGGCGGCTGTGTCTGCCGCAAGTCTTGAACGGTGTCTTGCATGACTTTAGTTTGCCGCAAATCAACCAAGTCTGCGACGAACTGCACATCTATTGCTCGCGATGCAATCCCGAACAGTTGGAAGTGCTCAAAGAGAACGGCATACTGCCCGTGACGGCGCCGTCGTGTGGCCTCATCACCAAGACCGACGCCGAACGGTTGTGCAGTTCGTTGTTGCACCAAGCACCAGCCGCCAAGGCGGCCGAAAAGCTCGACAGAGGCGGCATGCTTTCGTTCAAAGTTTACCACGAGTGTTTCGGCAAGTGTAAGGGCCTGTGCATCCCCGAACTGTACACTGAAGAGGACGCCGTGTGCATCGAGTGCTTAGAGTGCCACGGCATGTTCTCGCCGCGACGCTTCGTCTGCCATGCCCATCGGTCGCTAGAGAATCGCACCTGTCACTGGGGCTTCGATTCAGACAATTGGCGGTGTTACCTGCAATTAGTCCGAGATCAACTCGAGGAAGAACATTTGATGAAACTCCTCGACCAGATCAAAGATCAACACGACGAGGGGGCCATTGTCCAGGCCCCGACCCACCATCTCAAACGGAAGCAGGTAGGAACTCGCTACAATGTAGCGCTCGCCCGCCCGCCCGCTCGCTCGCTAGCTGCTAGCCGTCTAGAGTCTAGACTAACCCTAGACGGTCTGCGTCCGGCCTCCGTACACACGGCTTACAATCCGTCGCTGAAACGCGATACGTGCGGCATTACGACACCATCGTGATAAGGACTTATCCCACGCTTATCACACCGTCCGCCCGTTATCTGTACCGTCGCCACATTGCTCGCTCGAGCCTTCGCAGCTTGTCTGCGCTGGGGAACGGTTATTTTGATTGTTTTACCTGACAGTAATGTCTAAATCCATCCCATTCTAATCGCCGACATTTAAATGGCAGGCCGCTATGCTTTTGAGAGAGTGCCCGCATGTTTGTTGACGGCCCGGCCTGATGGCTTGCTTTGTTTTCTAACACTTCCGATCGGCAATAAGATATTTTAATCCTGGTAACAAGTATGTTGTGTTGTCAAGGTGCGTCAATCTTCCCACTACCTATTATTATTGCTTGGCCATCTGACGTCTGGTCTGACCAACTTGTGGATTGTTGATTGCACAAATGCAGTCGTCTGTCGTCGTCGTCGTCTCCACCACCGCAGCCGCCGCTGCTGCTGCCACAGGCAGTTAGCCAGCCAGCCAGCCAGCCTGCTAGCCGGTAGCATTGTAGCTAGCTAGGTACAGACGTAATTATGCAACTCGTGCGCTGTTTAGGCCGGCGGTCGGCGAGTCGATATGCATTATGCACAGGTCAGCCGTACAGTCTGTGTCTGGGAAGCAAGAAACCAGCCGGCAGGCAGGCAGCAGGCAAGGCGCTCGCTTGGTGTTAATATTATAGTTGACCTCATTCATGAGCCGGCTGGCCGCCTGTCTGCAACCTAACAGTCCCTAGACAAGTATAACATAAAACAGAAATAACTCTGTTGCCACAAGAGCTTTCAAGGTCTTTCAGCATTAATAAACTATATTATAAGTAAGTTATAACTATTTGCTCCATCGTTGCCATTCGGCAAGTAGTTTTCCACGAGTGGTTGCACTTTTCCAGCCTCCGTTTGTTTCGCCGGTAACTTGCGAATGCTTCGGGCAAACGAACCGACCGAAACTAACCCCCAACACTCTTACTTCGGAAGAAAGGAACACTACTACTATACTACCTACTACACTTTCAAATGACACCTCGACAAATACGCAATTGGAATTAATTTGGCATTTCAGTTGAAAGGAGTACGGGCGGCTGTGTTTGTTTTTACAACAGTGGATATTATCAAAAATAGAAACGCGTGATTATTTTTGGAATGCGGCTAAAGTATTTTGAGTGTAGCAGGAGGCTACGTTATGATGGCGGTGGTCCAGGCATTCCTCGTGTGTTCTCTACTCGGTTGCCCCAGCTAGCGATCAGAGTCTAGCTCTATAACACGGCGAATTAACCTAGGCCCCCACCCCGTCTCGTCCCCCCTGCCGGCTGTCTTGCACTCTTCTTACCCTCTCACTCGAATGGCAGCAAGAGTGACCGACGCACTCGCTCCGCCGGCGGGGGGGAGGAAGGGTAATTGCGAGCCATTACCAACTAGAACTTAATCTCAGTGACGTAGCTGGCCATGATTGTAATGTCTCGTCTGTCTAGCAAAGTCCGTGTCGCGTCGTCTCGTCGCTGGCAAAACAATTCGTAGAAAATTCATTCATTTTTCTCCGCGGCTTTGCATGTGAACAACAAACGCAATCTCGCAACCTACTGGCGTTCGCGTCTAGCCGCCAGCTATCGGCGCTGTCCGCTGCTGATAATGACGATGCCAGTCTGGCGGCTTCGAGAACAATTCGACACGATTTAAAAATAGCACAACCGAGTGTGGATTTCCAGCGCTATTTTTTTTTCACCGGGTCTCGTTGAGATAACGATCAAATCATAAACTTTTCCTCGACATTGCAAAGTGCGTAGCGTTTATCAAGTATAACTGGAACCATCAAGTTACACAACAATCAGCCTCCGATGAGGCGACCAGCCTTTCGTTGTTGATTGTGTTCCAACTCCGAGCAAGCAAGCATCAGGCCAGGAGCTCTTATCGGAGTATCTGCGTCTTGTTTGCTAGGAGTTGCACTTTGCGACCAAGCAACTCTAATGCCGTAGCTTAGCTACGCTAGCCAGCCAGCCAGCCAGCTAGCCAGCCAGCCAGCCAGCCTGGCGAGAGACAGGCTAGAGAGAGAGAGAGTGAGAGAGTGAGAGACACGAGCACAAGCTCACAGCGTTCCTTTATTGTTGCATAATTATATTATTATTGTTGTATTTTGTCTGGCAACACGGCTTGCCTGTCCTTGCGCTGCTGCGTTTGCCAGTCTCGGCTGATCGCTCTGTCGGCTACATTGCGTACCACTGTGGTACCACCACCCTTCCTACCCAACGCCGCCTGCTTGCTGCCTGCCTGCCTGTCCGCCTGCTTGCTTGCTTGCCTGCGGGACATTCGCATCCCAACCGTATGGACCAATTTACTGTGGGAGACCATCACTCTCAGCCACAAGGGATGACTGGCACATAGATGCGAAGAAGGCACGCACTATTTTGTGTTATAATAGTGCAGTAATTTCTCTGCCAATGCGTCGCCGATTTCCACGGGCGATTCCTACGGGCGTGTGCGTGTATAGGATTAGTGTGGACGAATTTGTAACAACGCTTTCGGGCGGACGCTCGCTAGAAATTAGAGCGCCGAGCCGAGTTGAGAGAGAGAGAAAGAAACCGAGCGAGAGGGACAGAGGCAGAAAAAAAAACAGCACGTATCACACATATTTATAAATATCGCAGCGAATTCGCCCGCTCGCTCCCATCACGCAGAGATTCTTTGTGAAATATTACGACACGTATTTACAGGAAACGCTAGGGTCGGTCGCTGCCGAGGATGACGGAACGGGCGGCTGTGTAGGCAAAAAATAAAAAATAAAAAAGCGCAGAGAAAAACGGCACTCGGCACACAGCCATCGTAAATTATCGAGGCGCTGTGAAAGGAAGGCTGGGTGAATTTTGAAGTATTCACTATTCGACAGGACTGCCTGTGAGCTGGCATGTCTTTCAGCGACACCGTGGCTAATGCTGCAGGCGGCGCGAAGAGCGAGCGGGGATTTATCGTGTGCCGCTGGGTGTATCGGTTGTTGTCACCGCCGAGGCGCGACGCAATGCCCCCCCCCCCCCGCCTCACACCCGCCCCGGGCACCCACCCCGGGCAGCGCCGGGCTCCCCTGAGTCGCTGAGGGTGCTCCACTCGAGTGTCTCGTTCACTTCACCCCAATCATGCGTCAGAACCGCGCGACGCCGTCGTGCGATTTCCGGGAATGTAGATTTGCAACCCGACGCCGACGCTGACGACGCCTGCCATGGGAATCCGGTTAGAACCAGCGTTGTGGAGAACTAGTTTGATTAGTCAATTCCGCTTGATGTACTCATCCGCTTCATCTGAGCGCCTTACGTAGGACCAAGCGGCACTTGTCCAGATCATAGTTTCGGCTCGCCTTCGTTGGCATCTCAGTCTTCAAGCATCTCGCAGGGCGATGGTTGAATTGAAGGGAATCTGTGCAGACTGCAAAGAAATTCGAGAAGGGAGAATTTGTGCCCTTAATTATAAGAACAATTGGTTGGGTGCGCATTTACCTGGGCGGATCGTTATACGGCTGCATCGGAGGAGTGTTGTTGAGGTGGGAATTGGGAAACTGATAGTTCGTCGACGGTGTTGCTGTATGGAGGTGATGGAGGTGATGGAGGTGATGGAGGTGACCAGGAAGGAAGTGGTCGTGGTTGTGTGGCATGTCGGCCAGACGTTTCGACTATCGCCTTCAGGGAATTGCGTAACGTTTATGAATCCGGAGGAATTTAAACATTTTGCGTGGCATAGCGTTGCTGCCGCCACCGCCGCGTATAGTCGGAATGAACGTTTTTTGAGATAAGATTGTTTATCGATCATGGCAGGGCTGGCACGGCGAACGACCCACTCGAGCTAGATTATTATTTGGAAAAGGGGTGGAATCAGCGACTTGGCCGAGCACTCGACGCACGGAAAATTTGAGTGGGTTGCGAGCGGCTATATTGCGGTCGGGTCGCAACTCGCAGGCAAATTCGAATGCGAGGGAGCTGAGCCGTCGTCACAGTATATTAGATGCTGGCATATTGGAGCTTTACGAGCTAAGCATCAATTATTTGTACAGGCATAATACCCACTTCCACCTACGGGCCGCCTCAGCCCCTGCCCCGACCAAAAGTCTCGGCAGCGAATAAATCTTTTCGCTCGAGAGGTCGATTGTGGAGCAAGCGGCTGATAAGCCATGGGGTCCGTGCCCCAGCCTGAGCACATGCAATAAAAATGCCGCGAGCATTCGCCATGCAGACTGCTCGTGGTGTGGCGTGGTTAATGGTAGTTGATCGTCACCGCCGACGTCTCGGTCGGCGTCGGCAGCGTCGGCGGCGGCGGCGGCCAGTTCGTTGCGACGCCGAGTGTACCAGCGCAGCCAAGCTTCAGCCAGGCTGAATGTGATTAATGGCAGTCGAGCCGCGAGTTGCATTGATGCCAACTGCTCGGGGGTCACTATCTTGTGCAGGCGAGTTCACCTTATGGTGGTCGTAGCAGCAGCAGCAGCAGCAGCAACAGCAGCAGCGCAGCTTTGCGCAGCAAATCGCGAGCCGCGTCCATGTGCCGTCGAACAGAGACAAAAACCTCGGCCGCGGAATTCATTTGAAGAAGGCTTTTGTCGAGATTTCCGCTTTCGCGTACGCGCTGTTTGCTTTACTGCTTGGTGCTTGCTGTTCGCTGCTTGCTTGCCGCATGCTTGCTGCTGCTTGCTTGCTGGCTACACATGAATAGGCTTCGCACGGCGCACGCAGCAGTCGAGCGATTGTTCGCGAGCGAACGCCGTGTTTGCTCGCTGCACTCCAGAAGCACCAGAACCTTCCCCCGGGCTCGGCGTCTTCGCCCCAGGCTCGCTCGACGAGCTGCCACTTGAGTCCAGTTCGCGTACCGGTCCATGCGACGGAAGGGTGTCCCCGCGCTCGTCCTGCGCCCGAAGCATACTTCAAGATTCTTCAACGCGATTCCACGAACGATCCCCTTGTCGCGCGAGTCGTGACACGGCCTAGAGACGGAAGGTGCCCTATCAATTTTCTCCATCTGGTATCACAGCTCTACGTGAGATAGTGGTGAAAACCGTTGACCGCGCTCGTTGCCGCCGCCGCTGCCGCCGCCGGCGAGCACCGCGTCTCGTCCACATCGCATATGCATAGAGTTTGTCGAGACGAATAGTAGAAGAAGCTATTCGTTGGCGCGCCAACGCGATGGACTTGTTTTTAGCGATGGTTATAGTCTGCTCTCTCTCAAGGCTAACGTCGCCGAGATGAAACTACACGGACGAAGAAGGTAATAAATGACGGGGACTGCGGACAATCTCCATCTGCTGCCGCCGCCGCCGCCGCCGCCGCCGCCGCCGCCGCCGCCGCCGCCGCCGCTCTCTTTACTCTCTGGCCGGCGATGCCGATCGCTTCGGCAACGTGCAGAGAACCTAGCAACGCCTCCGCCGCCGCCGCGACCGACCGCTGCTACTGCATGCCATTGCACACACACACAAACACACCATTCGGCCAATTACATTGCACACCACCATTTGACATTGTACGTTGTAACCTACATATTGGTTGATGAACTCTGGCCGGCACGCCACGGAGAAGCGAACCCGGGCCTTGATTCGTAGTAATGCATAGTAAAGGCCGCGGGTCGATGGGACATGTGGGCGTGGCACAAGCATCGCCCATCCACCACCCACCCCACCCGCACTTCGGCATTCACTCCCCACCCCTCGTCACCTCGCCGCCGTCGCCGTCGCCGTCGACCCACGACGCATTCACTCACGTTTGCGTCCACACGACGCCGACGGCGACGCCGACGCCGGTGTGGCCGCGGGCCCCACACCCCTGTGACACGGCGACGCAATGCCCGCCGCGTGATGTAACCTGCGTCGCACGGGTGACCGACGCACGGCGCTCGCTGGCAGCGTCATCGTCGGCGACGGCGACCACGTGCGTAAGGGCCGCCGCATTGCAGTGGTGAATACGCGTAGAGGGTTGTTGACCCAGTTAGCGCGCGGCGTACGGCAGGCACCCCCGACGCAGCCTCGAAGCCGGTCGAGTCGCCCTCCTCTGCCGCCGCCGCCACCACCCCATGAGTCGCCCGCCGGCACAGGGACATGTTCCCGGCGAGCTGCCCGCCTGCCCGCCTGCCCGCCTGCCCGCCTGTCCGCCTGCCCGCCTGTCCGCCTGCCCAGCTCGCACTCAGGGGCCTGGCTGGTTTATAACGTCGCTTCTCATCCCCGATTCTTCCCCGGTCTAGACGTCCGGGACTTTCACTCTCCGCGTCCTCTCTTATCGATTCCTTGGGTGGTGACGTAAGCGTCGTGGCGTGGGTGGGTGAACCCCGTCCCCGAGTCCCCCCCCCTTCCCACCCTTCTGCCGCCGCCGCCGCCGCCGCCGCCACCACCCTACGTTCGGCGCGGCGCGGGGAACGGGGTGGAGGGAGGCGAGAAAGAGTGGGAGGGGGTGGCTCGTAATACGTGAATCTGCTGGCCCTGTCCGAGTGGGTAACAATCGATTATTCGAGGCCGATGCGTGGGCCATTCAGCCCCCTCGGCTCGTCTAGATTGTAGCCTGTTATCAGACTGTTATTATTGGAGAGCCGGGACGGCGGCGGCGGCGGCGGCGGCGGCGGCGGCGGCGGCGCCGTGTCTTACGCACAGCCGGATTTCGTGATTTCTCATTAAACTTGCACGAGACGTCCGTTAGCCCGTGAAAGCCTCGACGCGGTGTGTGAAGACTGAAGTGGAGAGCAGCGCGGTGCCGACGCCGACGGTAGAGGAGAATAGCCCCGACAAGGACAGATGGAAGGGTAGCGAATGTTTTGACAGGCGGGCATTCTTGCGTGTGTTTGTTTTGCGCCGTCGGATTTATGCAAGCGTCGGCAATACCGGTGGGTGGGAATGGGAGGGGGGGGGGGGGTACGCCTGCCTCGCGAGCTGTGCCGTGCATGCGAAACATCCGTCTTGACTCTTGTATGCCCGACGCCGAGCACGAACGCTGGAACAATAATAATATGACGTAATAATGCTTCGCCGCCACTGGCGTCGCCGACGCCGCCGCCGCCGCCGCCGCCGCCGCCGTTTGTAAGACGAACGTCGTGAATGCGTGCGTGTACGTGACGTCTCGCACCCATCCCACCACCCATCGCACTCGGGCCACAACACGAGCAAAACGGGCTCCTCCGCGGTGCGCGCCCCGCATACCGAGCGAGTGGCAGCAAAGTTAATCAGCACTTAAACTCCAAGGCCCGCCGTGCGCAATGCCACGGCTTCGCTGCGGCTGCCATGCGTTAACTTGGCAAGCTGCTTTATCTTGCAGACCGGCGTTTGGCTGAAGATGCGGCGGCGGCGGCAGGCGGCGGCGGCGATGTGCATATTGTGGGGCGAGCATTCCGGCGGCCCCCCGGGGGAGTCGTCGTCCATCCACCGGCACTCAACGACCAGAACCAGCGAGCGGCGAGCAGACGTGGCCATGTGGCTGTGCAATGGTCGACGTCGTTAGTCAGGTTATTAGGCGTTGAGCGATGAACTGGTTTGTCTAGTTTACGATCTTCTGCGTTGCCCGCCGCCTTGCATGCAACGCCACGGTCCACGATCACGCTGCCAGCCTGGGAGGAACGGAACGAGACGACGCTGTCTGCCACGATTCCGCGCAAGTAATCTCTTTTGTGTGGACGGCACGTTGGCCTGGGCTGGCCTGTCGGACGTTCGTGGAGAGAGGCCGCGGTGCTCTCTCCGTGCGGCACGCCGGTGCGACTCGCGGGGGAAATGAGCGGTCAACATGCTTAGCACCCAGCGCGCTGCTGCTCTCCTCGGCGTGCTCTCGACTCGGTCTCGCGACGACGCCGCCGGGGGAGAGGCTGAGCCAGTCTGCCGGCTCCGCGTTGGCACGCCGGTGCAGTCTTCTTTCTTTTGGCCGCTGCGGGCTCCACAAGGCATCGTCCTTGTCAGGTCACCGGGTACATTCCGAGGCAAGACGCAAGACTCCTTCTCCGCTCTTCGCGCCAACCTGCCTGCCGCGAATACGCGGCGTGGTGAACGCAAGCGCCTCCGCGCGGACTTTGATGGGGGTGATCGCGTTTTGGCCACAGTCCGCAACCCCTTGCAATCTTGGAAACGTCCCTCGGCCGGCATTATTCATCGTGTCCAAATCAAAATCTGTGCACTCCGCTGGGTTTCCTCGCATGGCTAAAGGCGCTTTGTCCGTTTGGCTGGCGCTGAGGGTTAGGTGCGGCGGCGGCGGCGGCGACGACGACGACGACGACGACGGCGACGGCACATCATATCCTCCCTTGGTTCAGGCAGTTGGGTGCAGGCACGGCCACTCCAGGAAATGGCGAGGAGGCCGATTCCCAGCCTCTGCACAGCATCTGTACGTGGTGACACCCGACACCCTCCCGGCAAGCAGCTCGGCGCCCTGCCGTTCGATTCTCAATTCTCGGAATTGAAACCGACCCTCGCCTGTCGCTGCCGCGCCGGCAAGCCGAATGACGTGACTTTTTCGAACAGGAGCACAAAGAAGATGACAGCCGACAGCTTCCACGCGCAGAGCAGCGTTGTGTGAAGGATACGGCGCAAAAGTTGTACGCCGCACGTACCCGCCCTTTTTAATTTTCCGGAAATGTCCGTTTTAATTAAAATTTGTGCCGGCAGCAATTTGGCCTGTCTAAGCCTTGTTTTTAATCTCATCACAAGCTGCATTCTCTGGGAGAACAACGTGAAAAAATAAAACAACAAGAAAACAAAAACCAAGGCGATCGTGAAGAAAGTTGGTAAATGGCAAGCATATAATTTCCATTGGGAATCGTAATAGGAATTCGTGAAGCCCCTAATCAAGGAACGCAAAAAGTGTATAGCCGCGTTAGCAGCGAGCTCGAAGCCCGCGTCGCGTCAAACAGCCGAAATTTCCAGCTGGACTCACCCCGGGGCATCCGCACGGCCCGGCACAAGGATTCGAGGGGTATACCAACACCGAGATGACCTCGCGCAGCCGCCAAATATCCGAATGCATTGTCTCGTCGTCGTCGCCGTCGTCGACGGCAAACACGCACATCGCACTCTGGTAGTTTCACTTGATCCGAAGACAGTGAACACCGTCATGGTATTGACCTCCATGCCGACGCTGGCAATGGCACCGACACATAGGTGTCTGGCTGATATCATAGGCTCTACGCACTAGCAACTACATCGACCAGCGTTGCCCGCGGCGCCCGCGGCGGCGGCGGCGGCGGCGGCGGCGGCGGCGGGTGCGGCGGCGGCGGCGGCGGCGGGTGCGGGGGGTCTCGCGGCCAGTTCACCAATGTGCCGTCTCCCAACAGTCTCGACGCCGCGTGAAAGTGTGCTTCGTCTCGCCGCCGCCGCCACCTCCGTGCCCGGTGTGCAACCTCCACGGCGGGGCATGCAAGCAGCACGGCGGCGTCTAGCATTTCGTCTGGGGGCCGATGACCCTGGCCTGCTCGCCCGCCTGCTCGCCTGCCCGCCTGCTCGCCGCTTCGCGCTGCGAGCTCTCGGATAGTCGAATACTAATCACAGCGACACCTAAGTTGTTGCAGCGTTGCGTCCCTGTCGGCCTAGCACCTAGTTGCCTAGCACCGAGCTCCTAGCGTCTAGGCTGCACGGCCAGACACTAATATTATGTGTCTGAGACGGCGGCTTGCCGGTGCTAGTGCGGCTGCATGCTGATACCTACCGCGATCGACGATTACTTGTGCCACTTACATTGTACACGCACGTATAAATAACTTGCAGTCGTCTCGCTGCGGTTCGCTGGATTGGTGGGTTTGTTATGAGACCGAGTTTTATTTTCTTATCTAAATTGCCTGTGGGAGGCAGAAAGCACTGTTCGTTCCTATCAGCTGCCCATGGGTCGGGGGTTAGGTATCTGATTTAATGCTTGGATCGCGATTAAACGCCAGGACTTGAAAATTATGTACTTGTTTTCTCGAGTAATTACCGTGGTTGTTTTCAAAAATGCCATGCCACTTGATGCTAGGAGCGGTTAAATTTTTTCTGTGACGAACTCGGCGTGATGTATGGCCGCATGGTTCGCTATAGGAAGCGATGACCGCTTGGAAATGATGAGAGAGAGAGGTGGTCAATATACTCTCAGATTAAAGGTCACACAGCTCCTAATTACCAGCGTTCGTGGAAAAGCTTGTAAAAGTGTTGCCGACGAGCGAGCGGCCGAATCAACGCACTACGCCCTTGCCGGCCTAGATTAATTTGACCGCAGCGAGCCCGCGAAGGGGGCGTCGGAACTCGGAAAGTGCATGCAATCGCCGACACGAACAACGGCGGCCGCCGCTGCCAGCCATTCATCACCGGCGATCGCTCAAAAACACATACGCATGGCGTCTCGCTGGTCTTGCTCCGAGGAGGGTGTCGGTGTTCACGATGCGCCGCCGCCGCCGCCGCCGCCGCCGCCGCCGCCGCCGCCGCCGCCGCCGCCGCCGCCGCCGCCGCCGCCGTGACGCCGACGTCGACGTCGAAGCGGCGGTGGCAGACGTGCAGAGATTGACAGGCCGGTGTCGGTTGGCGACGCATAAATCAAGCCTGCGGCGTCCGCGCGGGCACGGCGGCGGTGGCGGCGGCGGCGGCGGCGGCGATTTGCCGGGTCGCCGCGCCACCGGGTACAGCGCCGGGCACGTCGTCTGCACCACTCTTTGTCTGCCGCCGCCGCGACGCTTTATTGATTCGCTCGGCGTCGCGACGCCCGTCCACATGGCCAGCGTAGAGCGGCGCGCGCATCGCCGTACGTCGCCACTGACGCCGACGCCGACGCCGACACCGACGCCGACGTGGAATTCCAGGTCGCCGCGCGGTTCAACCGGTGCCGACGCCGGGCCCCGTTGATGAGTTGCTCGCTTTTGATTGAAAATAAATTGGGATTTTGTCATATTGCCGGAAGGGATGGTGTTTTGTGTTGGTGAAATCAATACGGACGCGCCCGTTCCCCCGGCCCAGCCCTCCCCCCCCCCCCGGCCGGCGACGCGGCACATGGAAGGCCCTAATGATATCGAGTGACAAGGTGCACGGGTCCCAGGCGGCAATTTGTGACGTTAATTCGGTCGTGCGATGATTGATCTCTGCTGGCCGTAGTTCAGTGCAGCAGCAGCGGCCTTGCGTCGCACGGCTGCGCTGCTCCACCCGCCCCTGCCCCGGCCCCGGCCCCTGCACCTAGCTACCCGTAAAACCGGGCAGCTGCGAGTTCAACATTTTGATAAGGTATAAAGCAGGAAATGAGCACGATAACTGGCAGGCCCGTCGACAAGGGAAGTCAATTTGCACGACCCCTTGAATGCGTAACAAAATTTCAACTTGCGCTCCAAGTTTTTTTTTTTTTGTTTTTTTTTTTCATTTTAGCAATTTCCTCAATTTCAATTTCGCCCGTCGCGTCCCCCCGTCGCCCCTAATTGCGATTGAGTGGAGGAGTTTGCGTGCGTCGTGACGCCCGGCATTCCTCGGCCCGGCCGGCGTCGCGACGCCCGACGCCGACGCCGACGCCGACGCCGACGCCCGACGAGTCGGGTCCCCCTGATTGCATTAGCCGCACGTGCGACGGCGTCGGCGACGTCGCCAGTGAAAGCGGCGGCTGCCGGCTCCACCACGTGTTCCCCCGTCTGCAATTCGTCTGTTGCTCGTTGTATCTCTGTGTACAATTATACACGAGGTCATACACATTCCCTGCCCCTCTAACCCCCCCCCCCTCCCCCTAAGCGCCGTGCGCCCCCCGCTGGGTGTTCGCGTCCCTCCCCCCACCCACCCCGCTTCCCACCTCCCCCCCCCGCTCCCTGCGGAAGCGAACGGTCGGGAAATTGATTTACCTGTAGCCCACTGGGTGTCGTCAATTTTATTCCTCTCGATTTATTTCGAAGGCTTTCATGATAGAGCGTGTATCGCGTCCCCCACCCCATATCTGGTTGCGCGCTGACGTCTCGTTGGCGGCGGCCGAGGGCCGGAGCAGACAGCCGAATAAGTTATTGTGCTCCGTTATGACTCTCCTAAACAAGTAACAAAAAACACACTTACTTTTTACGATTATTTTTGTGAGCTCATTTCGGTCCAGTCTTCGAGGCAAATAGATATGCAGTTTAGAGACATGTTAGTCTTGCCTATTATCTCTAATATTATACGCGGGTAGGAAATATTGGCTGGGCAGCATGAACAAAGAGACGCCAGCCCGCGTCGCGGCGGCGTCGCTGCGGGTCGTCGCGACGCTGCTAGTGGCGCCTGGAGCGGCTCCATTCACAGATCACGGCGTCGTTCCGAGCCAGCCGTCGCCGCCGGCGTCGGCGTCGGCGTCGCCTTCCACCGCGACGGCGACAGCGGCGGCGTCGTCTCGTGTCGCCGTCGGCATGTTACACGAGCGGGCGCCTTCCCGTCAATATCGCGGTGTCGACATTATGACGCGCGCTTTTCTTGTCAATACCATCGCGCTTTCATCTTCCCTTGACGACCAAGGCGGCGTCCCCGACGACGGCGCCGCCGCCGCCGCCGACGCAGACGCCGACGCCGCCGCCAAGTGCTTTCGATTTCGTTATGCTGCGCGGCGCCGCCGATCTGAACCCGGCGCCGTCAACTTGGCACTAAAACAGCGTGAACTCTCATTGTTGTGATGCTGCCGCCCCGTGTTTACAACCATGGAGTTCACATAGTGTTATTTTTACTTTTCTTTTCGTTTGTTCGCAGTCGTACGTGGTGGGTTCTGTCGGTAATTTCAGGCGTCGTAATGTGCACTGCAATTTGCTTGTCGTCGCGTTGGAGTCGGTCGTGTTTCCCAATAACCACAACAGCGCGGTTTTTGAGAAATTTCTCCCTCCGTATTTGTCGTTGTCGCGAAATTGTGGGTGATCGGTATTTTTATTCCGTGTTCTGGTAAAAGTAACGCATCGGCGAACACGTCAGGCGCCTTCCTGTGACGCTCGTCTCGAGTTTGCCCGGGAAAACTTCACTGGCTACTACCTTTCATTTTCCCGGGGGCGGAAAATGTGATGCCCGAGTCGACGCAAGACTGGGAGGCTGATTTACAACGCCGCTATTTCCGTTGCTTGTTTTTATGTGCCGATGGCCGGCCAAATACATACCTTTCTGATTAAACGTCCCGCACACGTTTTATGATTTATGACCCCACTTTATGATGCTAGGCCATGGATTTAGGAAGCGAGCAATTATTTTATGCCCCAATTTTCTGCCCACTGGATCAGTATTTTAATGATCCTATAAAGAATTAATAACAATTCTATTAATGAAAGTGAAGTTGTACTTAATAAAGTTACACGCTTTTTATAAATTGACACTAGCAATTTTTGACAACCAATTAGTGATGCCCAATTTTCAGTGCGCCAAAGATGTAAATTTTGAATTTAGTAATGATTTCAACACTTGCAAGTTACTAATTACCTGTTTCTTTGTGTTGCTTGCAGCTTTCTGCAGACCATCCCAACCCGGACAGATATAAGGCTGAAGATCTTCACTACGTGATGAAGAAGGCAAAGATGGACATCGGGCCGATGGACGCTTTCACCTACCCAGCATATCATCTGTACCACCCTGACCCCCACAATTACTTCTGGTCCCCCTGGCCGGCATTTCGACCCCCTTGGTCAGCCAGCAGCAAAGGGAAACAACTCGAACCAGAGCCCACAGGTGAGTGCCCTAGATTTAGTATCCTGCTAAGAGGGAAAGTATTCCCCCCATCAATACAGTTGATCCAGGTTAGCAGACTACCATAGGTGAGGGCCATTGGTACATGAATAACATACTCTGTGATGGGAATGGAACCCCTAGAAATGCATCCAGGGCGAGTTAAGCCCAGTAAGCTGGCTGGCTTAGTATATGTTGGGTCATAAATTGGTGCAGGGATATATTTGTAGTGGGAGGTACCCACACCTCTGGGCTGCATTGGCTGGGAGCTTAATTGGCTTACGCACTACTTTCCATGCAGGGGTTCAGGGGTAGTGATCTGGATGTAATCCCCGGGGTCAAAATGGTTTAGTTAACTATTGATAGTCAATGAACTAGGAAGTATCTTATTTGCGGGTAATCCGAGCTAGTTCGTGTTATCATTTTGTGCTTTTCCTTGTTTCAGTCACATTGAATCTCCCCGGGAATCTGAGCCACAGCCCGCCCGTGTTACTTTTTCCCGAGCGCGTGGTTCCTATGTCCCAGTCGGAACGGTTTGAAAGGACGTTTCAGCCCAACGTAGCGCTAGCACCTCGCCAGCCAAAGCAAGAGGTACGTCATTCAAAAACCATCACAAATCCCCTGCTCTCTAGTCAGGATATTTTGCAGCTAACAATGTCTATAAATTTGGAACAAAGTATTCTGAGCACTCTAAAATTATGTAAAATGTCTTTGTTAGTAAAAGAATTCAATATTCTTCATGTCCCAAAATCCCTCTTTGGTCTCTAATAATGTACCTAATTTATTCCTCACTCACTCACTCACTCCACTTAGCATCAAGGTTAAATTAAGTTACCAAACCCATCTCGAATTTTAAGCCACGGACTAATTCGATACCGTTTCTCGGTAGATTTAATCTCTAATGAAACAGAATGGAGTGGCTTGACATGGCAGCGGCTTGGCCGGTAACTCGATCACCGTGTGGATCCGTACTGACTGGGCGACGGTTGCGATCGTGTTTCAGGTAAAGACTGAAGCTTTGACGGAGCCCACCACCTTGAAGCGGCCGCCGACGCTGCCCCCGTTGGCCACCCTCAACCCCGAGATCGAACTGTCCAGCGACACCGACACGGACAGCTCGATCGAGACCGCCGCCGCCCTCGCTGGTCAAGACACCGCAGGTAGGTAAATATAACCTTTCACATCACTCTTCACCTTACACTGACTGCGCATTCACTTTCGTTTCTTGCTGGGTAGCGAGTAGGGCGGCTTGTTAGAGATTTGCTCTTTTGGTGATGGTGACACTTAAGTTGCTGTTAGGGTTGGTGGAATTTGCAAGTGTTTTATGGGCAGCTAAATGTTAGGCAGTGACCTTTTTGTCAACATTTTTATGCACTGACATAAAGATGGCTAACTGGCAAAGCTTAAGTAATTTAAGTTTAATTAGATCAGAGAAGCAACAACGTCGTACAACAAATCCTGGAGGAAGTACAAGCGTATGATTAAATTGAATTTTCACCAAGGCAACCTTTAAAATCTGGGTCTGCCAAATGTTTGCAAGCAGTCTGCCAAGCAGACTTGTTAGCTTTTCTCCTGATTTATATTATTTTAAATGAAAATGTGTTGTTCTTAGCTCAAGGTCTGTGCAAGTGCATAAAGTCAATATTTAAAATCAATCTTTCTGTTGTTGAAGTTTAGTTTATACTGTTTTAATAGGTGCACAATGATTGTGATAATGATTGTGATAGTGATAAATTTACTCTAAAAGTCAATTCTTCAACTCTTAAGTTTAATTCATATCAACATAATTCATAAGTGCCACGACACAATCACTGTGCTTCAAGCATTGTTTCACGCAAATTGAGTCTTTTTGGAGAAAAAAATCTCTTGACATCTCATCGACTCAGCCATCAATCCATTTAAATTTCCATCGAATGTGACTCAAACATCGACGCAAAGCCAACGGAGCGCTGTACGAACGTGCGTCTGTCCGCAGGTACATGCGTGAGCATCGTGCAGCAGGTGGTTTCGCTCATGTCCGACATGTCAGATGTGCGAGTGGAGTCGATGCGTTCTCGCGTCGTGGAGCTGGTAGAACGGCTCTCGAGGCAGCTGGACAGCGTCGAGGAAGACCGTCGCATGCTGCAGCGGAAGAACGTCAGGCTGCAGGAGCGCGACCTCGAGGCACAGAAGCTCGTAGAGCAGCTGCGGGATCAGCTGCACCAACAGCAAGTCAAGGTATGCGTCGCTAGCGTTTCGAGGAGTCGGACGGTGGGTTTTGTTTTGTTGGGGCTCTTAATGACAGCATTAGTATTGGGCAGGGACTTTGAATTTGTTGTTTTCATTGGTTGATAGTACTGTTTACATTGCATACCTACCTTTTAACTTGATAAAATAATAAACTCAAACATCTAAAATGACAATCATGTAAAATTAAAGTCTTCCCCTTCTTATGCCAAAGCTTACCTAAAGCATCAAATACTAGTTATAGATGGTTATAGATAGCCCATGGCCATATGTTCTCAAATTGAATTGCAAAGCTAAATTTGTAATACGTCTGAGAAAAATGTAAAAATTAATAGTATTATGATTGCCTGGGTTCTGTCATTCTCGTTTCAAGTTTAAATTGCTTCTAGGATTTACCAAAGCGTAATGTTCAATTGGGCACCATTCTGTTGATGCAATGCATGAAGCTAATCAAGTGCTCTTCATTTTGGTTTGCAGTATTCGGAAATGGGTGAGGAGGAAGCGGTCAGCATAAAGGAAGAGCCTGAATGACTCCGCCGCTGATTCCAACTGTCAAAATACGTCGTGTGTCAAGTTGTCACTCTGAAAAGTCACCGCTTCATGCAGAACTCATCCGACTCAGTAAAATGCAAAAACATATTTTTATCAATTTCATATTAAAGTACAAAAGTTGACGGGTACTGTTTTTCGAGTCCCGTGTGTTTCAACGGATATATATTATCTAGATAGTTTACGACATTTTGTCCGCAATTGTTTGTTACATATATATATTACGAAACACACATTACATCTGTAGAAGTTGTCGCGCGTAACAAAGTGGAGAGGAAGAGCTTATGTTCTCGTTGGTTGTACTTATACGTTATTGAAAGAGGTACGTGTCTTCATAGAATCCTCTCCTTTTGGCGCCTACAATTTGTGATCTCATGTCGTGTACTGTTTCTAGCTAAAACTAGCATTGGTCGACAGTGTAGTGGAGAGAGAGAGAAGGAGTGAGAGCGAGAGATGGGAAGTGTCGCTCCGGCCGCAGGCCCCGCCGACACGGTTTGCACCGCGCGCGATCGAAGTGGTTTCGCGTCGCGCCGCGGTCCGTGCCTCTAGAGTAAGATGCTTATCGAATACGAGAGATTCTGCGATCTTGACGAATTGTCCAATGTGTCGAGGAACAAAGCGACGTTTGGTTTTCTCCGCGAAAAGATAGTTGCCATTTAGCGTTAGACTAGAGCGCCCATCCCCCCCCTGCCCCGTCCCTCCCTCAACGCTGACATTCAACCGGAAGCGAAACCGAGAGGGCACTTTTCGCCCGCTGCAAGTAGTATTCTGATCCCTGACCAGGGACTTCTTTTACAATGAGATTTCGTACAATTTTTTTACTGTAAATAAAATAGATGTTAATAACATTGAAAAGTAAGCTGTACCTGAAATCAAGAGATGCCATTTCAACAACAAAATGCCCGAGCAAGCGCTCTGTCGTGAATAGTACCCCATAGTTGGGCACAGGGCGGTCGCCAGCCAATGAGAGCAATAGATCCTGCCCGGCCGCCAGTAGTAGACAATGATTGCGCGGGAAACTGCGGGCACATGCTTCTATCGAAATCGGCTGCCAACTCCAGTACCTGTGTCTAGAGTAGCGATTAATATCTACCCAAAGTACAAATCTTCAACCTGACCTGCCCATAGACTACTACTACTACTACTAATACTAATACTAATACTTACTACTGTAATAATCCGCTTTTCATGTTCTGTACTCGTGTATTGCTTGTAAACCAACACAAAACTGATGGCAAAAGAAAAGTGATGTGGAAGGATGTTATAATTTTGTTCAGCCGAGCTCTTATTGTAAAAATTTAAACGATGCTATTTGATTTCCCCGGTCATTGGTCAATAACATTTTATAATAATGGATGATAATGAACAAAAAAGGTACAAGAAATTTAGTGTACCCTCTTAAAAATTTGCACCCTTATGATGTTTTTCTTAAAAGACACTTAAAAAACATTGTTACTATGAAACGTTTGTTGATAAATTTAATCTAATTATTCGGAGGAAACTCTGTGCTAGTCACTGGATCATTCATGCCGTGGTTTTGAATTCATTGAATGAGATTCGTTATAAATAATATCTTACGAGAAAATAAAACCAAGTGTGTTCAAATTTCCAATTATTACTTTTTAAATGAGCTCTTTTTTAAGATAAATTGTTAGTTAATTATTTAGGGAAAGTGTTTTTCTAATCCGGACTTGTTGGGCAGCTTGCGGCTGACTGACGAATGCCAAGCGGGGCCGGAGTCCACGACCAAGCCCCGCTTTACATTTCAACGTCATGCCCGCTGTATATAAACTAGTAAGCTAAGCTTGTATAGGATACACACGAGAGAGATATTTTTCTATATTATATCTTGGTTAAGGTTTTGAAAATTGAGATTGTGTTTTTATTACTGAAGAATGTTATTAGTGAATAGTCTGTTCTTCCTTTAACCTACCCCTTTCTCTATTAGACTTAGGAAGCCATTGTTACTGGCTTAAAAAGAGTACAAATATTTTGTATGTTGTTAATGCACTGGTGCCCCTTTTATGTGCACGGAGCTAGCATATAACTGCATTTTATAACAACTATATTTCATTGCCTTTCATTTCGGAAACAGTTCTTAACTGCAGTTTTAATTTAATCCTTGGAAAAACATAGGTTTTGTGTCTGGTGGTCTTGTTTATAAGCTTCAAAAGTTAAAAGACCAGATGTATGTTTGTTTCCTAGCGTTAAGGCAAATGACGTGCTGTTGAAATTGTACGGATGTTGGCTTGTGGGCTGCCACGAGCGCATGTGCCATTGTGACGATAGCGCTCTGTGTGCGGTTTGTGTGACTGTGTCAGAAGATAGCAACCGATTCTGATACTTTGCTGATTACAATAATTAAAATGCTTGAATACTTCATACCTTATACAAATATAGCACCTACTACTACTACCTACCTAACTAATGTAAGGGGCAAGAACCTGAGTATATAATCGAATCCTATGATAAAATTGATTTTTGTCGTGCTTTATTTTTTGTTTTTTATTTTTTATTTTTTTTTGAAAAAAAAATGAGACTTCTCCATCTAATACAAAATGATAATTTAGAGCTGCGTATTATTATTAGGCATATTATATTTTATTGATGTTGGACGTAAATGTTAAATGAAAAATATGTTGTGTAGATCAACAAAGATAACCGAGTCTGAAAGTGAAATGCTGGCCAACTTTGCGCCAAACTAGCTCCGGGGGATGAGAAAACGTTGTAATAGCGACCATTTACCTCAAATTGAATTTGTACCTTTTGAAATGCAAATTCCCACCCAAGGTACTATTTGTAAAAAATATAATTATGAATTAATACTAAGCTGGATCACTGCATGCAACTTGTTTTATAATAATATGTATTAAAACTAATAAATAATACAATATTATCAATGTTGAGAGCAAAAACTATGTTGATAAAATTAAAATAATCTTCAATAAAACAATGAGTATGACACATCACATTAGTTTCTGAAGCAATTCTTTAAATATTGAGGAGGAAGATGTAAGGAAGTGTGAAGGAGATGGAAATTCAAATGAATGTACATTGAGTGGATGATTTTGTGCTGAGACTTTTGCATTTGCATCTCAAATTACTGCCTTTTTTTCGAGAGTAACATATTTATAGCAAATCATTTTTCTTTTTGGCTTAAAAGCAAGTATATTATTATGATATGGTGACTGTGCCAGTATGACTGCATTCATAATATTATTTTGGAATTTGGTCAGTCTTAGGAAGTATTTGGTGAAAAAAAAACTCGTTCCTCTTTTGAAAAGCTAAAGGGGCGCTATAACTGCGCAATACCTTCTGCGCAAGCTGTACTGGCACTTGGCAGACGAAGTTTACGCAAACTTGATCATGACCACAGGGCTGAGAGTCCCATATGGGATTGACATGATCGGAGAATAGTTGTTGAACTGAGCACGGCAAGCGCTACCGTCGAAATTCATGATGCCTCTGACGTCATAGGCCACTGACGCTTGTCGAGACTTGTCTGTCAACTTCAGAGTTCGCTTGCCAGCCATCATGGTTTGTTTGTATGTGTTTCGAGTGATTGTTAATTATGCCAGTGCCGAGTTTAGGAAGTGAGAAAGAAGAAATGATTGTTAAGACTGGTTGCGTCAGGGAGTGAGCCACGACTTAATTGCCAAGGAAGTATTTTTTCGTCATTATCTATGTAGAAATGAGTAGTTAGATACACCTGTAATGTAGATCGCCCGGCTCGCCTATTTCGTCGTAGGTTAGATTTCTTTTAGTGTAGAGCCGGGCATTCCCTTCTTATAATCTTTTAGAATCAGAGAAATATTTGATAAAACTTTTTCTTTTGGTGTCTGTTTGGGTACTTTATTCTTTTAGCTGGGCTTCGGACGCATTTGCTATGAGTACTAGGCGTTGTAGTGTACTCGGGTGCAAGAGTGTCCGTTTGCCTGGCAATGGCATTTCTCTTTATCGCTTTCCTAGAGACTTGGCAAGGTGCAAGGTGTGGGTTGAGTGGGTGGCAAACCCAGCATTGGTTGGCATGGACTTGGCTGGTTTATTCGCGTCTGCAAGGGTTTGCTCTGTTCACTTTGCAAGAAGTGAATATACAAATGACCTGCGCAACAGTCTAAATGCTAATGCTGTGCCATCTCTGTTAGGAACCACTCCAGTTGTGGAAGGGGATGATGTAGGGCAGACCTCTGTTTTTGAAGAAGTAGTTGAAGCACATCCCCTTGTACAGCACCCACTTCATGTGCCCGAAGAGCTCTTCTTCTTTTCAGATCCAGTGGATGAAATTGTTATAAACGACAATGTTCCCACTGTCCAGGATCCCAGCAATGTGCATTTGACATCACCCAAGCGCCATTCCACTGTCACTGATCAACTGGAAGTGACTCCCCAAAGAGTCCGTGTGCTAGCACCGGATTTTCAAACCCCATCTACCTCCCAGGCTGGTGCAAGTGGATTGGGCACATTTAAGACACCATCCCCACATCATGGTAAGTTACTGACCAAGGTAGGACGAAAGAAGCTTCGGAGGGCTATTTTGCAGACTGTGGGTGTTACTCGGGTGAAGCAGCTGACTCCTAAAAAGCAGAAGCTTTGCCGGATGGTCGCCCAAGCAAGGAAGCAGCTGGACACACTCAAGCGGAAGTGCAGAGCAGTTAAAATGGGTAAGAATGATTTGCGCTTGATGCAGCACTCTGCTGTAATTCGAGAAATTGAATGCAACATTTCCCCAGCTGCCGCTCGACTGTTCGCCAGCCAGCTTCGCTGCGGTAAGAAGGCCCCGAGAGGTCGTCGTTGGACCATCGACGACAAGATCCTCGCCCTCTCGATTTACAAGAGGAGTCCGAAAGCATACAAGCTAATGCAGACGTTTCTTGCCTGGCCAGCTCCTCGAACTTTGATTACAGTATTGAATAGAGTTCCATTCCTCCCCGGGATTAACGAATCAGTATTCACTCACTTGAGAGAGAAGGTCTCCAAAATGATTGAGTCTGATAAAGTTTGCTCGGTACTCTTTGATGAGGTTTCCCTGAGTACTGGACTCCAGTATTCAGAGAAGTTAGACCGCATCATTGGGTATGAAGACTTTGGAAGTCTTGGGAGAGAGAATGTGATCGCTAATCATGCACTCGTTTTTATGGTTCGAGGGCTGAGAAAGAAGTGGAAGCAGCCAATTGCCTACTACTTTTGCAAAGATGGCACTAAAACAGTCAGGCTTGAAAACCTGATAGTCGAAGTGATCGAGTCTTTGCAAGGTACAGGCTTGCACATTGCCTGCGTCCTCTGCGACCAAGCATCGACCAATGTCGCAGCATTAGATTTCCTTGTAATCCATCGGCCTTCTCAAGTAAAACTGCCCAAGTACGGTAAGGTTTTCCGGATCAATGATGATGATATTGTAGTCATCTATGATCCGCCGCACTTGCTAAAAAACACGAGAAATGCCTTCATGAAGTATGATGTCGTTTGGACACCACATAATCTTGACGAGTCTGGTGAGATTGATGGGTCTGTCCAGATGAGAGCAAGCTGGGAACATGTCCAACTGTTCGTAGATAAGGACAAAGAGACCCTGTACCAGCGAGCGCCGAAGTTGACGCAGGCACACGTGGAGCCGACGTCGCAGCAGAAGATGAGAGTGAACCTGGCGGCACAGATGCTTAGCACGTCAGTGGCTGCTGGGATTAACTCCATGATTGCCGATCCCAGCCTGTTCAGCTTGGCTGCCCCGCCAGGTTCCAGTGCTCATTACATGCCGGCTGCTGCTGCCCACACCGTCAGCTTCGTCGCCTCGGTGGATGCACTTTTCGACTCCTTCAACGGGACTGTGACAAGAGCTGTCGACAAGAAGTACCATCGCGTCGCTCTCACAGCTAAGTCCATACATAACACCTTCTGGCCTGAGATGTGTGAGCTAATAGACAGCTGGAGATTCACAGATGTAAAGTCAGGTAGAATACAGCGTTCTCCTTTTCAAAATGGTTGGCTTACTTCTATTCATGGAGCTACGTTTGTTGGTAAACTCTTACGGGAGAAATACTCAACACCCGTACTCCAGATGAGGAGGTTAAACCAAGATGCATTGGAAAACCTGTTTTGCACGGTCCGGCAGCATGGCCAAGACAATACCAACCCCTCTTGCACGCAGTTTTGCTCTTCGTTAAAAACCTGCATCATTAACGGCATGATGAGAGTTCCGACGAGAGGTTCAAACTGCCAAGGGGATGCCGACCTGCTTCTCTCTGACTTGAAGTCATTTCTCCTTCCAGTCGATAGCTCTGTTCCTGTAGAAGAAGTTGTTCTAGAGCTTGCAGCAGACAATGATGAAGACGAGCCATCTGTTCCGTTTGGGCAAGAGGACCTGAGCGATGAAGTTGAGAACGAGAACAGCGAGTTCAACTTGGATGACTACGACTTCACAGAGGTCTTCGACGAGCTTCTAGGAGTGATCAGGGACGACTCGACGCTTCCTGGCACTGAACGATCAACTGTTGGTTATGTATGCGGGTACATTATTCGGAAACTTGTTGATTTATCATGTGTCACGTGTAAATCCTTGTTGACAGTAACAGCCGCTGAGCATACGAGTGACCATGTTTTCATCGCGGCCAGGGAGCGTAGTAAGAACGAGTCTCTTAAGTATCCATCTGAACGGTTTGTTACTTTTATCGGACTTGCCACCAAGATCATCATCAGTACGCTTACTGACGCTCCCCACGTTCTCAGGTTAAAAGAGTGTGCGATCAATAAAATCAATGAGACTCTTGATTTCAGATGGTTCGACTGCCAACACCACCAGGCAGATCTGAAGCGGCGCATGAACATCTTGCTGTGCCGAGTGAATATCCACCACTTCTGTAAAAAGGTCAACCGCTCTTTGAAGTTGAGTAAGATAACACCTCACGTGGTAGGGAAAGTGAAACCAACGGCCCGGCAGAAGAGGATGAGGAAGGTCCTCCACCAATAAGAATTTGCTGTGAACTTGTTACTGCTTGACATCTTATGTTACAGGACACGGCATCACTCCATCCAATTTAGACAACCACAATCGAGACACCAAGGAATTAACAGCGACAGCCCAAATAAGACAACCTCTACCGAGACATCACAGCATCGACATCGGCAGCCCAAATAAGACAACCTCGATAGTGACATCACAACATCGACATCGGACAGCCCAATCGAGACAACCTGGCTTCGACATCACCTGCCTAATCGTGACAAAAAACTAATCTAGCCATTTTTTGCCAAATCTTAACTTTAGTACCACCAAAGTGTAGCTTGTAAATATAAAAATCATAATCATGTGTAGAATAGTAAAATATATGTTATGTAGTTAAATATTTAATTAGAAAAACATTTAAGTTCCTACTAATTTTCAGTATTTTGTCAATACTTCATCGCTCAGGGATTGAAGACTTGGTTTAAGTTACTATCAACCTTAATTAATAAGTATATTTAATAGAATGGTTTGAAGTTAATTTTCAAAAATTTATTTGTTCTAGATACTAGTTATTTTTGCATTTCTTTCAGCAATGGAAGAGATTGTACTTCTTATTCATTGTATGCTCATGTTCCTACCAACCTATTTAATCAATAAATTTATTTCAGGTAAAATTTAACTAAAATGTCTACTGTTTTACTGTTCCCAAGTTCCTACAAATATCTTTCCTTGCAATTTCTTTGTTCCAATAATGTCAAATATAGTTTGTAATTTTCTGTGATAATTATTTTGTTCAAGCACTTTCGAAATCATTTTGAACTTCAAAATGATTTCGAAAAGTACTTGAACAAATTAATTATCATGCGACAATACAAAATCTAGAATTTTGGTTATTACGATTCGAGTGTGCCGCTCGTTTTCTATTGGTCGATCATTCAGCGCTCTGATTGGTGCAAACGAAAGATGTTACGCTGAACTGAGCACGGCAAGCGCTACCGTCGCCTCAAACACTTCCACTTTTTCCCACCAGAGAGTGGCACATCTTTAACAATAATAGGATCTTTGATCATGACAGCTCCTGGGGGAAGCAAAAAGTGAGTAGCTTTTAATTGTTTAGCTCAAGAAACATGGAATTCCTGAATTTGCTTAGAAATCACACATTATTTTATAATGTCTCTAAGACATAGCAAACGTTTGACTATTAGCAGCTATTCTGAGAAAAAGCTTTAATAACCTAACCTAAAAAATTGTCATTTCGTACACTTTTCGTTTCCATCAGATCAAAACTGACAGTGCGGCACCTTGAGACATAATTACCATATTTTCTTGTTTATTTAGATATGGACTCATCAAACCCAACCAATCAAAACCAGGCATATTCACTCCGAAGCCTTCAATATTTGGTGAGGACAGTGAATCGGAAGAGGAGGGACAGATGGCTTCGGACTGGGTGAAGAAGGCATTCCAGGTATGTTAAGTAACTAACTTCAAATGAAGAATTGCGCATCGCGCTAATGCTAGTTCTTCAGTCTCGCCATACGTCAATTGAATCCCTTGATAATCACTTGATTTATGACACAGCGTGAGACCGAGAAAACCACGACCAAGAGGCAGACTAAATTGAATATGCAGCGAGCGTTAACAGAAGACCCAACTATTTACCAGTATGACGAAGTTTACGACAAAATGGAAAAGGCAAAGATGGAAACTGTGGCTGCGAAGAAAGATGTCGAACGAAAGGTTAGCAGACTATATCTATAATATTGATAACCAAATAAAATTGAACTATTTGTCAGTTATTCTTATTCTAAAACATTCTTGTACAATATTTCATCCTCTGTTTGTGCAGCCCAAGTATATTGGCAAACTTCTCGAACAAGCCGAGCGAAGGAAGCGAGAGAATGAGCGACGCACAGAGCGGCAGGTGCAGAAAGAGCGAGAGGCTGAGGGTGAGGAATTTAAAGATAAGGAAGCTTTCGTCACAGCTTCGTACCGTGCCAAGATTGAGGAGTTCAACAAGCAAGATGAAGAGGAGCGATATAAAGAAAAACTTGAAGGTATTTTCTCAACTACATTCTATCCTGCATGAGGATAAAGAGTGAGAGAGATTGTTAGTCAACAATAATTGACATGACTTTTATATCTTTCAGAATTAACGGATGTCAGCAAGCAGAAGGATTTGAGCGGCTTCTACAGACAACTATACCGGCAAACTGTTGTTGGCGATATTCCTGATCTCAACACCGTGAAACAGGAGGCTCCCGAAAGTCCGGAACAAAAAGAGACCGAGGTTTCTACAGCAAAGGAACCCGAGGTGGAGGTCGTCAAAGAAAAACAGAAGAGGCACTATCGGGAAAGGAAAGACTCGGGCTCTTCCCATTCTGAAGCTAATGATTCAAATGTGGATGCTGATTCAGATTTGGCTGAATCTAGCTCGGATGGCGAGGATAAAGCCCCTAAAAATTCGAAAGGGGCCAGCGTGGCAAAGAAACCCAAAGTAGAGATCGAAGATCAACCGGTTGATCGGGATCTGGACAAAGATGACAGTGGGTCGGAAGATGAGAAATTAGACAAAGAGAATGCAGCAGAGTTGGGCAAAGACACGGCAATTCTGGAAGTGGTTCCTGAGGTCAAACCAAAGATCAATATTTGGTTGAAACGTACTATTGGCGCCTTGTATGACTCTGCGCTTGAGCGATATTACGCTAGGAAAGCAGCTCGATGTTAGCGGACTTATGTTTTAGGTGTTAATAATATGATTTTTATAAAAATAATTGATATGCAGCATTGCTTAATGTTTTTGTTTATGTTTTGGAGTAGTTTTTCAAATACCTCGCCCAAGCCTGGAATCCGTCTTCGATCTTTTTAAAGAACTGACGCTTTAACTCAAATCACTATTTAAGAACTGGATTGCCTCCAAATCTTCAAATATTTCACCTGCTACAACATTTTCTCGTCTCTCATTTCAATTCGTTTCAAAGCTGGGCGCCATTCGACAAACTTCTGCGCAGCCGCAATTAATGCGTCATCGTAGTGGCGGTCGCTGTCATATGCAAGCTGTTCGGCTGTCACTCGTCTGTGCGAAACTTCACTACAGCGGAATAAATTATAATAGTGTGTTTTTAATGGGAATAATTTGCTGTTCCTGACACCAAAACCATATAAAATCATGGCCGGTAATTTTTGGCAGAGTTCCCACTAGTAAGTTACCAATAATAATATTTTATTACCAGTTTAACTTAAAGCATAACCTAAAATGCTTTTACATCTTTCTACAAAATTAATTTTGTGGAGAGTTTATTTATTAGTGATATTTTTGGCCGTATTTATCACGTGATAGTAATAACTAGAGTTAATAATCTCAATTTCAGCCAGCAATGGTTGCTGGACCGCCAGGATCTAGTAAGAGAACGCAAACATGACCTGGCCATCCTCTCCGATGAGGAATACCAGAAGATCTTCATTTTCTTTTCTAATTGTAAGTGACTTCCTTCTGGCACTTCTCATCTATTTTTTAACATCAATTTGTAACTAGGCTTAACTTATTTCTCATTTTTTAGTAATTCAGATTCTTGGAGAGCAATTAAAACTTCGCCAACAAGTGATTGCTACTGCCACAGTATTTTTCCGTCGTTTCTATGCTCGGAACTCTTTAAAATGCATAGACCCATTACTCCTAGCACCAACTTGTGTTTTCCTTGCTTCGAAAGTGGAGGAATTTGGCGTGATATCAAATAGCAGGCTGATCACCACCTGCCAGACTGTAGGTGAGTTTATAAACCTCAGCGCCGCAGTACTATTTTACTTTCTGGCACTGGAATTGTACTGATTTTTCATAGCTTAGCTTTTTATAGCTTTTGTTTATTATTTTATTTCATGACATCTTAGATTTAGTGGCAGTAATTTAGACGTCATTGCTATATTGTAAATCTGATGAAGTTTTGATTTACCAAGTTGATTTGTTTCCTGTGTTGTGTAGTTAAGAACAAGTTCAACTATGCCTACACGCAAGAGTTCCCTTACCGAACAAACCACATCCTGGAGTGTGAGTTCTACCTACTGGAGAACTTGGACTGCTGCTTGATTGTGTACCAGCCGTACCGGCCGCTACTGCAGCTTGTACAAGACATCGGCCCCGAGGAGCAACTGCTAGCGCTGGCGTGGCGCGTTGTTAACGACAGCCTGCGGACCGATGTCTCATTGCTCTATCCGCCCTACCAGATCGCACTCGGTAAGAACATGACCTACGTAAAATGTCGTTATAGATTAATCGTTGGAGAAAGAAAGTGTTTTTCTCCACTAAGATTAGGAAGTTGGCTGATGGGTGTACGCTTTGTGCTGGACTACAGGTTGCCTACAGATAGCGTGCGTGGTGCTGCAAAAAGACTTGAAAGCATGGTTTGCCGATCTGAACGTAGACATTGAGAAGATCCAGGAAGTGGCTCGATACGTTATCACATTATTCGAGCTGTGCAAGAATTATGACGAGAAGAAAGAAATTCAAGGTCTGCTTGCTAAGATGCCAAAGCCAAAAACCCAGCAAACCAGATAGGAGAGTATCGATTAACAACCATTGCATGATCAGTTCCAAGCTGGGTGAGTTTAGATAATAATCAGTGTGTATTCATGGATCTGAGAATGGGAGGCTGGGCAACAGTCTCGCCACGAAGGTCACGTTCAAGACTAGACGTCATTAGGGACTTTCCCCAGGCGTCACCATTAATAATTGATTGACGATCCTATATTGTTGAAGCCGGCAAGGTTAGTTTTATGATACCTAAATATTTTAAATGCTCAACTATCGCGGGTAGACGGATAATTGTATTGTAATGTGTGAATGTTCTTTTTGACACGTATGATTAGAGGCACAGCTTGATGATTACAATTGCTTGGCAATTTGGATTTTAATGTTTAATGGTCCACTATCCAGAAGCACTTTGCTTTGGGTACACTAAATAATGGTTGAAATTTTTTTGCTATCAGTTCAAATCCTCTAATTTAAAAAAAATGTGTTGCGAGTCGTCTTTGAATTCAGATTTCTCGAGTATTATCGATGGATTTGCTTCGGATTACATTCGATTTTAGGATGTTTTCTTAGATACCAAGCTTAGCCTTACCATTTGGAAGGCACTGCAGACAAAATGAGCAAGCTTTAAGATTTGAATGGTACACAAATCACAATAGTCTCGGAGACAATTTACTTGCATGCCTAGGTATATAACTCCTAGCTCAAGCCGATAGGCAGAACTTCCAGGATCCATTGCAGGGATTTCCAGCCTAAACATAAATGTATTCACTCACATTCTTGCCTAAGCCTAATTTGCTGCCTCTGGGCCCATTTTAAATTGTTTCCAGGATTATAGCAAGAAATAAACAAATATAAATTAAGAGAATCTCTCGAGTTGATGATTTGTATTCAGATGAATTTTTAGCTAGCTGTCTACCACATATAAGAGTTTAGGTGATTTGGGCCAAATAAGCCTGTGGTTTTTCCTAAGGACTTATCACCCTCCACCTGCAAGTCTCGGCCAATGCTCCAGATAACGGCAAACTTATCCAGCAATTTTAACTTAATGACAATGAGAAACAAGTTTTTGCAGCACGCATCTTTTTCTACACTGGAATTAATTTTTTCCCTCCGGTGTATGGTATTTGGTGTGGAATTAATAGTTTGTTCTTTGTTTGACTAGCTGTGTAGGATGCTCGTTCTATGCTTTGAAAGAATGACAATGTAATACCTGAGAAAGATTTATTAGAAATCATCCAATATAACATACATTGATCCTTCACAGGAAATCAAATACATTTCAGTAAATTCTGGCTCAAAAACCTTCACACAATGACAATGTCACCACAGGCAAAGACTGTTTTTCTATAAAAATATTTCACAAATATTTTTGAAAAATTCTGAATTGACCAATTAGATTTCCGATTACTAGACCTTCTGACAAATAAGTTGCAAATGCTTGACACTCAGCATCACAATGGGCTGACTTGTCAATAAGTATTTAATGATTCACAAAGCTTCTTCATAAGCATAGATCAATTGTGTAGATAAACCTAGTGAAACAACAACTCTTAAATTACTCCAATTATTTTTAAATACATTTATAAATTGTTCAATATTCTAAGAACCAAGCAAACATTTTTACATTCCAAGCAATTGTCTATCACTATCAGTCTATAAATTGTCTACTGCTTGTATTAACATTGAGATGCATGGGGGTTTAACCCACAAAAAGAGTTCCATATTTGTCTTTTCATCATAAAGTTTTCAACCGCTAACTGTAAATTAAGTAGTAGTCATTGACACAATTCCTACTTAGCTACCTAGCAACGGCTATTTGCTATGCATAGCGTCAAAGTATCTAGATGAAGCTACGCAGTTAAAATGCACTTTTCCGTGACAGGAACATTGAGTGTTCTGCGTAAGTGCACCCATTTATATTTAAAAACAGAACACATTTCTTAATTCTTAAAATATGTACATTAATAATATCATGTAATAACAGCACAGTTATTACTCACTAACGGCCCCATCTAATTGCATATTCTCACGCTGCTGTTTCTCACTGAGATTTCTGTCTTTCCTTCGACACTTTCCACTTATGCAATCGGTCGCATACGACAGAACAGAACAGATCGACGATAGACGTTCACAATTGACAATTGACTACCTACCACTAGGCTTCTTATTTAATTGGATCCTAACACTTTTCGGCGGCAGTTTTTCACGTGATCTTTGCGTCTTTCTTGAGCGGTATGGTTTCACGATTGTTCTCCTCCTCCTCGAGTTGTTCTTCGGCAGTCTTGGGAGGCGAATTCCACGGCTGCAATTCTCCGCTGCCGAAGATCAGGAAGGTGAGGGCGCCCAACGCGTACGTCCCGGCAATGATGCCAAACACAATGCGCCACGCAGCGTACGTTTGCTGGAAACATGTTACATATTTAGATGTTGATGCATTATTGGAAAATAACTGTAAGAGCTGGTTTTACAATCTCCAAACTACAATAGTCCTCTGAACTTCCTCCAAACAACTTGGGAACAACTGCATTTAATTGATGGACATGATGGCTATTCTTTTTTTTGAAAGAAGTTTAAATATGACATATTAATCCACCCTATTACTTTCTTTGATGTCGGTATCAGGAAAATGGCAGTATCGGTTACTCTCAATCAAACCATTCCAGAAATCCCCGATATCTGGGCATCAAATAACACTTACATTTCCATATGTGAGATCTCCAACCATGACCGAAGACAAGAATCCACCCAACGACGACAGTGTGTTAGCCATGCCAAATATGGTGCCTGGAAAAAGTAATGCATTTTGTAAATTTCATTTCGTACAAGCAATTGCTCTAAAATTTTATTTTGTGAAGAAGCTCTTTGCTTCTGAAGCCTAGTACCGTTCCTTACCAGAGAAGTTAGGAGCAATGTCGAGTCCATTGCCAAGGTAACCAGCAGTGACGGCTCCGTTGACTGTCAGGGCAATCGTGAAGAACGTAACGGAGGCCACACGATCGCAGCCAAGGAACATCTGAGCGAACATCAGCAACGAAGGGGTTGTCAGCGCTGCAAAACGGATGCAAGTGTTATCGATGCCATCAAACATACAAGAAAAGAAACACACACTGGATATGTTTTGTGCAATATGCAATCAATTCTTTCCTTTTAAGAAACTATTGGAATTTAAAATGTGGGATATATAAGCTTAAATGCATTCTTATTATGAATTGATACCATAATTTCTGCTGGAAATTCAGTCAAGTTTCCTTCAGCAAAAAAAGGCACTGACCTAGGCTATGATGCACTTGAGCTGAACAAGGTAGCAACATTGCATAAATAGCTTGCCGAAAAGCCCAATGCTTAAACTGACAATTTCATATTTCTACGATCCTCACCAAAAGTTGTGAAGATCTTCCTGGTTGCGGTGGTGGTGAGTTTCCCGGTGCGGCGCAAGTAGTCGGCCAGGTAGCTGGTCAGGACCGCGAAGATGTACTTGCCGAGATACGGCAAACTCGACAGCAAGCCGTTCTGCAAATGTCAGCGAGATTTTAAACGAGGATTCATCTCGTGCTCGGGCACGGAAATCCGTGGTTGGCATTCATTATTGGAGCCAGGCACTGAAGGCACTGAGAATTTGAATGCCAAAATGCAAAAGTATTAAACTTTCAAAGAAATTTGAACAGTAATTATTCGAATGAGAAATTGTATCGAACAATCTTTTCTTGATGCAAACTTGAAATGAAAAGAAGAATTTCTCCAAGGAGGGGGCTCCTAAATCTCAAAAATTATCTATATTCAGGAAAATGCAAAATAGACTCGGACATGAGTTGGTGTTGATGATGTGCTTACAGCCTTGATGTTGAAGGCCAGGATGTACTTCATGTAGGTGGGCAGTTGGTTGACGACGGTGAAGTACCCAAACACACTGGCACCGTGGGTGATGATGATGGCCCACACAGGCGCCGAGGTGAAGATGCTGCGCCATGGTACACGCATCGCCTGTCAGGGAAAAAGAAAACATCAGCATGCTTCCAACTGCAAAAAAATTATGCTAAATTAAAAGATTTTGATTAAAGGCTGACATTTACACTGAAATGAAGTAAGCCAAATTCAAATATTTTGGTAGTAAATTTCAACCAAAAATGCAGTTAACTTATGGCAGAGTCAATGGATGTTAGAAAAAACATCAAATTCAAATATAGGCTGAGTCAATAGAAACCGAGAAAAAATAATGCCAAATTTCAAATATTTTGATACAAGCCGACCTAAAATTGAGTAAACATATGGGCAGAGCCAATGGACCTTGCAAGAAAAAAATTACTGAAATTTCACAAAGCTATATTAATGCAGTTCTTTAAGATAACCAACTGCAAATGAAACATTTAAAACCTAAATATTGGAATGTGTGGATGCGTGACATACTTGCAGAAACAATTTGCGACCCCATGCCTTTAAGGCATAAAAAATACAGTAGATATGTAAATATAAATTAATAGGTATATTCTTAATAAAATATTTTAATATTTTATTAAATGAACCTTCAAATTCAATCAACTTTCATTTGCTTAGTCAATCAATCAGATTCAGGCATACTTTCAGACTGCCAAAATTCAGGTCAGGCCAAGTGTGAATGAAACCTAGAGGTCTAGTATCTTGATCAATAGATTACATCATCATCTCTACATCATCGTAAGGATTCTATTGAACTAAGCACACATTGATTGTGTCTGTGCTGATACGATATTACTCGGTGATTCTCCGACAGATTACAAGAAACTAGGAATCTAATTTTTGGATTATTGAAACATAGTGAAGCACCAAAATAATGAAAAAATTCCCTGGTTAAATAGAATCGACTGCACCGGATTGATGGATCCTGGTAACCAATTGTTATCCCGGCAAGCCACTAACCTTAGTGTGAATTTAATCCTAAATGCAAATACTCGTTGCATGTACGGTAGACAATGCATGATACAGATACAAATTGTTACAACAATTGTACAATTGTTAGTAATAATCAGCCACCAACCTTGTGCGAGCGATTGGTTCCGTTGCCGATGGCCGTCTCGATAAACGTCTTCTCCTCCTGAGAGATGCGCGGATGCAACGCAGGCGAGTCGAACACGACGAGGAACCAGAGGACGGACCAGACGAGTCCGATGACGCCCGTCACGTAGAACACGGACTCCCAGCCGACCGCGGCGATCAGGAAGCCGCAGACGGGCATCGTGATGGCCGCGCCCAGGGACGAAGCTGCGCCGCGGGAACAAAACAACGTCCGTGATGTCGACGTTCATGGAACGATGGCCCCGGGGGAATCATATTCAATTGCAGCAAAATGTCTTACAACTCATAAGCAGGTGGGAAACAGTTGGTTGGGTGTTAGTTTTTTTGGAAAACAGGGTCAATTAATTGACCGGGTTTTGGGTTTTTTTTAGGAGGCTTAGGAGGTTGGTTCTTTTGTTTGATTTTCAGTTATATCTGGGCCTTGAGTTTAGAATTCCTTGATAACAATGCTGTATGCTGTATGCTTTTCTTTCATTATGGGATAATCATTAAAGTGCATTATTGCATTTCAGCATTTCCTACAGCCAAATAGCTTACAAATAAAAAATAGCACTTGTTTTCATGTTTATATGGGTACTTTTGTTGCAACTTTTTTTGAGTACCTACTAGATTATCTGCCATCAGTCTCTACTCTTATCTGTTTGCAGCAGTTTTTCTATCCGGTCCAAACATTTTATTCTCTTGCTGCGGCCAGAGGTTTGCGATTTCGGAAACACTCTTCCACGCGATGAGCCCGGTGCTTACCCATCATGTTGGACATGAACTTAGAGCGGTCCATCGGTGGGATCCAGCGTGCCGTCATCGGGTGAATGGCTGGCCACGTGGCGCCCTGTAAAACAAGACATTCCCGATGAGAATCTGCGCAGAAATTGTATGCGTTTCGCACAGGACAGAGCAAAAAATATTTTAGCATCTGCTAAGAAAGTCAGTTGGGCTGTGAATTCACAATTTTGGTTACATTTTCTTTCTTTCTTGAGCCAATTATTATTATTTCGTTAAATTAATTTATTGACTTTGCTCCGAACAAACTGACTGATCATTATAAGTAACAGTCTAGTTCAACTTTACTTGAATCCAAGTCATTTTGTCGAGCAATCTGCCGGCAAGCAAGTGAACCTGACAGGGATAAGGCATCGGCGGCGGCGGCAACCCGTTCTCACCAAGAAGAAGCCGAGCAGGACTCGCAGCACTATGACTGCCACGTAGCTCATGTTGGCCGCTACCGGCGTGACCAGCGTGATGAGTGAAGCGGCCAGCATGGAGTATCCAAACACCCGGCGACCTCCCACTACCTCCGCCAGCCTCCCACCAGGCAGCTCCGTGCAGATGTAGCCCCAGAAGAAGCTGCCCAAGATGAAGTTCTGTTGGTACTCGTCCCACGAGAAGCGAGCGCCTGACATTGCATCGTCCTGAAAAACACGTTGACAAGCTTGTTGAAAAGGGAACAAACTGTTTGTGAAAATTCATCTGCAGTTGGATAAAATCTTACACCTTCCGCACACAAAGATGTTAATGTTAATTGCTTTTCATCACTTCACTAGTATGGTAAACAAAAATAATTTTGATTGGAGACTCCTAATTAGGTGATGCAAAGGAAGAAAAGTCATGTTCTGAATAGGAAGCACTTGTGGGGACTTTCCAGGGCGTGGCTGATCAATTGTAGTGATATGTAGCATTTGGTAGTATCATGCATCTGGATCAAATGTATGGCTATTATCAATCAAATCATTTCAATCAATCATGCTTTTGATATCGTTTGACTGATTGACATGATGTCAAGGCGATTAATACATATAGCAATACCTCTCACAAGAACATGGAATCCCGTGTTATTGCTTGTTCTTTCTTACTCTTGTCTATCTTTTTCTCAGTCACGAAGAGAGATAAAAAGCTTAATTGAACTGTAAAGTTAAAGCAGAACAGAATGCTGCCATGCAATTGAGATATCTGCTTCGTTTTAGACGTCATTGTCGCTTATTCTCACGTATTCGTTACAGAATAAAATGAAAAGTACAAAAAATTCTAGAAATTTCTAATCGTGACTAGTATAAAAACAATGGGAAACTATAACATTCATTTTAATTACAACAACAAGAATGGCAACAAGAAAAAGAAACAATACTTCATTTGCAGTATCGGCTTTTGAAAGTGCCGTTGACGTCGGCGGACTGAAATGTGAATCACCATAAGAACTTGTCAAGTCTCGACGAGGGCGAAATGTTTCCATACAAGTCATTTATTATGACTTGAGCCTCGACGGCAATCTGCACCCAACCCACTCTATTTTCCAGAGGCTCCCGACATAAGAGGCGCAATGGATTATATTGTTATTGACACTTCGAAGCCTGTGCTTTTCGTTCATATGACTCGACATTTGATATGAGTAATGCCAAATTGTCTTCAATCTGCCAACACCCTTGAGCAGTATTCGATTGCTACAATGAATATTATACACCTGGAATCTGCAAATTGATATATTGAAATTATTAAATTAGGTGCATGTGTCCACGACATGAGAAGGAACTAATTTGCCAATATTTTCTTTTGAGCTGAGAGAATTCCTTGAAGTTGAACACAATATAATTTATCTGCATAACTGCATTAATCGCTTCCACCTCACCCCTTGTTAGTGGAGAAAATGGTCAATCCATTAAAACTACGAAAAATCACACGAAACAGACATTGACAGTGTATTATCATGTCTGTCTCGTGCAAACTGCAAGGGCAAGCAGCCTCACCACAGGAGGAGCAACAGTCGACATGTCCGTGGTGTTAGCTGGCTCCGGCAAGAACCCTGCGCACTCGTTGACGGTCACGTGGTCGGTCAAGTTGCCCGTGTCGTTTTTGACGACGGGCACGACCATCGCGACGATAGCGATCGTTAGGTTCACGCGCAGCATGTAGTTGAACATGAAGCCGGTGATCACCATGATGTTCAACACCTGGATGCAGCTGATCCGGTCTGGAAAATAGGCGGGGGGTGGTCAGAACGGAACAGGAAGAAGCTCAAGCCGAGACTTGGAGAGGAAATAATTTTTATGTTGATGTGATAGATTGATAATGATTGAAAAACTATAGTGTTCCATATTGTTGTCGTAAGTAATTGTTTTAGGGCGATTAATTTCGGATCTCGAAGTGGCTACGCTGCATTTTATTTTGACTTTGGTGACACTGTCATCACAAATTGGAAGTTGAGAGGATTGCGGACTTTTTAACAATATTTTAGCAACTGCTTGAAGCGTCTGGTTATTTTCTTCTAGGGAAGAAAGACTCAATTCCGTTTCGCTCAACGTGATTGATGTTATGGCGTTGGGGGGGTCTTGGAAGGAAATTGTCTTTTCCCTTAGACACTGACCAAAATCTAAACGGACAAGTTCGTATGTTGTTTTTATGAGTCTGCGAGATGTCGTGACTTTCCTTTCTCTGGCTCTTGCTAAAATGGAGCACAGCTCGATCAATATTTTCATGGGTGCATAAAATCGATTTGCGTTTGTTGTTGCTTCGAGGAGGGGTTTGCAATATCCGGACACACGACAAACATTTAAAAGTTGCAAAAATTGTGGAAAAGTATACACTATTCATCGCTGGGGTTGAGCAAACTCGGGCATTATTAACATCATCATAATAAATGACATCAGCCTCTAATCTTGAGTAAATTGTCACGAGTTTGAGCAAATGAAAACAACACAACGGAATTAGAAATTTTCGCAAGATTTTCTCTAAAGTTTAATTCCTCGCTTAGATCTAAATGACACCCGGTTGCAGTGCGTGTTGTTGTCACGCATTGTTTACAAAGCGTGTACTACACGCATTGTCACTCACTCGTCGGGCCATTTTGCAATCGGTGTCACTGTCCAAGTTAGTAGCATTGATGTTAGCCGCATGCTATAGTAGGTCACAGAAAACATCCCGCATCGCACACCAAAGTGTCTCTCATTTCGCAAATCTCTTGGCAGGTCAGAGGTTACGAAACGTGTGCCTCTGTTGCATGTAGATTCGGACCAAATTTTGCACAATATAGAAATTGTAAAATTCAAATCGGTGAGCGCATTTCTGATCATACGAACTTTAATTTTGAAAATAACTTCCTAATTTTGCAGTGAATTCATCTGGGGCCCTTATTCAATTATTCTCAGCCCCACGCAATGCGGTTCATACCTGGTTTGCACAACTTTTGTGTATACCTAATGCACATTTAAAAAATTATTAACGTGACTAAATGCCGAGTGGCTTGTGCATATCACATGTCATTTCAGTTCTATAAATAAGATGCTAATAGTAAGGAACGATACAAAAGTCGTGTCTTTGTGTTTGAGTGATCAATTTCCCTTGCTATCATAATACGAACTCGATGGGCAACTCGTGTTTGACGACGTGTTTTGAAGTCAGAAAGGTAATCGGTAGGCTGTCATTGCTTAGGAGACGGCTAGAAGGAGATTACCTGGCGTTGCAGGCAATGATCATTATGTTACGCAATTAGCTCCAGACCAATTAGCATAACAATGCTCCTGTAATTATAGCAGACAGGCACACACTCGCGCGTTAACGTGTGCCCAAATACGCATTACGTTAATTCACAAGGACGTTAAGTTAAGATCGAAGACCATCGATCACGGGAGCCTGTTATGCGGGGAGTATTGAGACTGTAAATGTTTTATCGATCACAAATCTATTTTTCCTTTAATTAGTGTTTTCTATTGCGACAATTTTCTATAATTTTTTTTTGAATTTCAACCATTTCAAGCTGTAGATTTTCTTGTTGAAACAGGAGTAATGTTTCGATATTTCATATATCGTCCTTCACATTTGACAGCTTGTATCGAACAGAGATATCGAAGGTTCGAGTAACAATGCCCTCTCTAGAGCTGTTGATAGCCGGGTTATCAAGTCTCTTCTAGCTTCTAGCTTCTAGAATAATGCGTTGGACTTCTGCCGCATGGTCAGAGCTCATTGAGACGTAGCAATCAGCCACCGAAGATTCAAACACACGACCCCCGATAACCCCAGCTTTCGATTTGAGACTGCCATGTTTAACGACTCACATGTTAGTGCTTTTTAATTGGAAATCATTTGACTGACATAGTTTAGTGCCAATAAATTAGTTGTCTAATAGCTGCAATTGTAAATTAGGGGCGACACGCGATGGACTTAGCACATAAAGAAACAGAAACTATCTGCAATAAGCTGCAAGTAAGTTTTACTTGTATGAGGGTTTACTTTGACGTGCTTTGACATGGTTCCCTTCTTCTTAGTATATTATGTGGTGTAGCCAGTATTATTTTCACTTGATACTTGAGACGGTTGACAAGAAAATTACACGAGAGTGTTAATTTAAAATGTATCCACAGCCCAGCGGTTCATGCCATTTATTCTGTGGGCTTGATCCCGACGACTTTGTAATTAAGTCCAATTATCCGACAAGCAGCTCGAGTTAATCAAGTTGTTGTGTCGATAGGACACAAACCGATGCCTTTCAAGTGCTACGTGCTAGGTACGAACGTATACCGGTGACAGGGACGAGCTAAGACTTCTAGACGTGTGCCAAAATCTGATCCCAAAGTAACCGAGTAAATACATAACAAATTGATTATATCTAATAAGATGGGTGATATTTACATGAAAATGACATGAAAGCTAAACCAACGTCACTTGCGACTTGGTGTGGTGGTCAAACAGGTACGAAGGCTGCTTGCAATTACTTTATGACGCTATTTGCTCTAAGCCAATATACGGTGTTTTTGAGAAAGTTAAAAACCGCTAAAATCGGCGTCAGATAAAATGCAGCCCATTCCCCTCGCCTCAAGTGCCACAAGTTTGGCGGCTACTTATTCAAACATATAGTTTTGCAGATCCTTTTTGTGTTCAATAAGCTGTAAAGTTGCTTGCAAAAGCGTTGCGACATGAGCGAGACAATTGGTTCTTTTCTCAATTAGTGTAAAGTGGCTGACACGACGAATGTGTGAATAAACGGGAAATACAAAAGCGTCCGGCTGGATGGGTTGATGAAATCGACTTCGTCTGGAAACGATGTCTTGAATCGATTGTTGTTGAGTATTGGGTCTTTGCCACAGTGTATTGTAAAATGTCATAGAATTTTATAGTTTTAATAAAAATTGGCGTATATCATGCAACTTACCCGCCACGCTTTTGTAGCATCCTTTCCCGCCCATTTTGGACTGCTGCAGTTATATTTTCTCTGAAAGAAAGAAAAATGTTCACATTATCAACCTTGTCATCAAATCAAGCGTCCGACAGTACAGGCAGTCCAATGCAGTGTTCTCACATTTGCATAGAAGTTCCCATGACGGCATTATAACTCGACATCGACGTCGTATGCTAATCTATTCGGTTGGTAATCAAATCGTAATCAGTAAGGTGTCGGCCACCTTCATAGAAGGGCCGTTCTATTTAGTTCCGCACTTTAGATGCAATTTAGATCGATATAAAGACTAAAGCGTTCAATTAAATCATGAGTTTGAACTTTGTCTTCGTCTATATAGAGTGACGTCACGAAACTGACGCTCTTTCGTGGTGTTATTGAAAAGAGTTATAAATAATACTATCTGTCCTGTAAATATAGGAGAGGATGTCTTGTGTTTTTACTCTGGTTGATGGCCACATCGACCGAAAACACTGTGATGGCGTCATAAGATGTGATTGGTATTGATTAATGGAAGATCAAAGGGAGATCTCGACAAAATTCAAGCATTCCTCTTGATTGGAAAGATCAAAGTGGCAATATGAATATTGTTTACTTTCATGATAATATCATTGATTTCGGAAGGGTGTAATCTGAATTTAAGCTAAAAGGACATATCGCTGGAAAACAATTGTCCTACGCGCTAGACAAAAATGTATCGAGATCGGACGACACATATTTGTCTTGCCAATAATTGGAAACTTGTCAAACAATTATCGACCGTTCTGACTTTCATTGCCAACTGCCAAGTATTGTTTATGCTCGCTGACTGGACGTTTTCAGATGCTAGAAGACACCGAAGCCGATTTCGATGAATATCTAGTTGTTGGTGGAACTCGGCAGCATCTGAGCAAACAGTCGTAACTTGTTGTTATTTACCTAAATTGAAATTACTGAACCGGAAACTCAACATCTCAAGTATTGATTTCGTGGATGCTGGATGCTTTGCTTTTGGATCCTTGTGGATGATTTTCTTGGTATTGAATTAGGTTGAGGTACATTTCCGATGAAATAGCTGATGAAATGACGTCGCCGTCATTAATTTTATACACTACTATACCCTCTAAGTGTTTTACGTCGTAACAAATCGACCGGTCATACAGATAAAGAAAGAGTTGCAAGAAGTTAAATCCGCAACAGCATCCACGACATCAGAGTTCCATACATTTGCTGTTTGCAAAATGTCGTAATAACTATTTTCCCCTTTGCAATGGGCTATGGCACACAGCCATTGTTTACAAGGCTGTTAGTCTATAATGAGTATAAAGGCGGTAAATAAGTAATTTGCTTGATATGTAGAGCGTGAAGTGATGCTCTCAGAGCGGCTTCATGGGTAAGAAGAGACGCTGAAGTGCGTACACGCATAATCTCGATTGAGTCCGAGTGAGAATAATGAAGTGATCGGGCAGATGTCGAACCTCTGAAAATTTTGACCGTGTTTATACCGTGTTATCCTCAAAAAGTATCTTATGATCGACGAGATTTGAACATGATTTCTCCTAACACCTAAAAACTAAACTTGAGTTAAACTTGGACGTAAACTGCAACACATGTGGCTTCTCGCAAACTAAGCGTCTTTCAAACTTTGGCAATCCGACGAATCTGCATATGCGGGATGTTGACAAAACAAAGTTGAGTAATGAAGCAAAGCACCTCATCCATCATTCATCTTCGAAAGGTCGACGTGTATTTGTGGGCGATACCTCGTGATTGTTTCTAAAGAAAGACTATCGCAAATCTAAATATCGTCAAGACACATGAGGTGGCCGTTTTTGGGTTGGAGTCAGGGGCGGAACTAGGCGCCCGCAGGGCCCGCGGCCGCGGGCGGGCCCAGGCCCGTCTACGGCCGCGGGGGGGCCCGTCGGTTGTCACTAAATCTGAAACACGTTTACTCATTTTTGCGATACTTTCAGTGTTATTCACTCTTGTTTCACGCCAACTGCAGATTCAATGTGTGAGGCAGACTGGTCCAGTACGCGGGGGGCCCTTGTCGAGTCAGGTCAAATTTGGTACACGAAGGTTTCGCTTGATAATGAGTAAAATAACAGAAAATAGGAAAAACTACAGAATTTTTTTTTCAATTACATTAGTAGGTATACGCAAGGGTCACGTATAGTGATTGAAAGTGTCTAATATGTACCTACTCAGACGCTCTGAATTTTTATTTCCAGGAAAGGTCTATCCTGCTTATCATATTGCAAGATAAAACTTGGAAATGTGGTTCACAGAAAATATCGAGCTGATTTTCCAAATCCGTCAATTTGAAATAGCTTTGCAATGTGTTTAAAATTATTATTTATTATTTCTTTATTGAAACAGATTTGTACATTTGCATGCCAGTGTGTCTGAGTCCCTACCCTTCACCCTGTCCTTTTCTTATCCCTACCTTAAAATTCTTCACACTTTCCAACATCTCTTCACTTATTCTTGAACTGTTCCATTCCTCGACACCCCTTTCTAAAATTCCTATCTTTCTCATTCCTTTCCTTTTCATGTCCAACTTAAACTCATGATCATTCTTCCCAATAAACCTCGCTCTTTCCAATCTACCTCCCAGCTCTTTCCACGCCAACTGCCCACTTATTGCCTTATAAATATAAACTAATCTACTCATCTTTCTTCTTTTCATTAAATCTTCCCACCCAAGTTGGTCAACAAATTTCCCTATACTTCTATAGTTGTACGTGACCAACTCAATTGTCTCAATCTCATTTTCATTCCTCCCTTCATTTTTATCTTCTCCATCTGCTACTTCATCTTTTTCCTCCTCCTCCTCATCATCTTCCTCTTCTTCCTCTTCTTCCTCTTCTTCTTCTTCTTCTTCTTCTTTTTCTTCTTCTTCTTCTACTTCTTCTTCTTCTCCTCCCTCTCCTTTTTCTTCGACTTCCTCACCTTCTTCATCGTCTACTCCAACTTCTCCTCTTCCTCCATTCGCAGCCCCCTTTCCAAATTCCTCTTGTCCTTTTCGTGCCTCTCCGTCCTTGTTATTTATGGTTTCCAATAGTGTTTTCAGTAAAGTGTCTTTGTTGCCATTGATTTGAATTCCTCTTTTCCTTAACTCCTCTTTAATTTCATTACTTTTAAGGTCTCATATATTCTTTTTCACTATGCATTTCTTAACATTTTTTTTCCCCAGTATATATTTTGCTGCTCTTCTTTGTACAGAATCAATTTTCTTATTATTTCCAACACTTATTTCTGTTCCTGTATTCCAAACACCAGGCCCTTATTCCAATACTGGACGTACTATTGTTAAGTATGCTCTTTCCTTAACTCTTCTTTTAGTGCCTTTAAGGTTTCTCATTACAAAATGGAGTTTCTGGAATGCAACCTTTGTCATATGATCTATATGATGCATCCATCCAAGTTTTTTGTCAATTACTAGTCCCAAGTATTTTACCTGATCTTTTTTTTGCAGTATATGGTTATTTCCAATGGCATAATCAAATTCATCAAGCGTTCTCTTCCCTAATGTTATTGTTTCACACTTATTGTCATTTAGCTTTAAGTGAACCGATTTGAGGGCATTCTCCAATGTTCTTAGGTCATCCTGTAATTTAACTTGGTCTTCTAAACTGCGAATTTCTTTATAAATGGTACAGTCGTCTGCAAATAATCTGACAGTTGAATTTAATATTCTCTTCGGTAAGCTATTAATGAAAATAAGAAATAACAGTGGGCCTAAAACACTCCCCTGGGGCACTCCAGAAGTAACATCAATCTTTTCTGATATTTCATCGTTAATTTTGACAACTTGTGTTCTTTTACTTAAAAATTCTCTTATCCATACTTCAACACGATTATCAATTTTCATTTCTTTTATCTTCTTATGTAAAATATTGTGGTCAACTGTGTCAAATGCCTTTCTGACATCCAGAAATATCATATCTACCTGACTTCCCTTCTCTATTGTATCACTCACATCTTGCACGATAGTCGCAAGTTGTGATTCGCAAGAATGCCCTTTCCTAAATCCATGCTGATTTTCATTAAACCATTTTTTTACTTCACAATGGTCTCGTACATATTCTCCAATTATTTTTTCTAAAATTTTGCATGCTACCGATGTGAGGCTCACAGGTCTGTAGTTGCTTGGATCAGTCTTCTCTCCTTTCTTAAATACTGGGACCACTATGGCCTTCTTCCAATCTTCTGGAATTTCTCCACTTCTTAAAGACTCGTTGAATAATAACATGAGATATGGAACAATTGCTTTTGGCACTAACTTATAATAATCAACACTTATGCCATCTGCACCACATGCCTTATGTGCCTTCATATGTTGTATCGTTTTTTTAATCTGGAGATAATCTATTGTAAAGGGTTTATTTTCCATGCTTTCTTCAATCTCTTCATTGTCATCAAAATTAATTTTCTCCTTGTGCTGATTACCATTCACAAAGACTTTGCCATAGAAACAGTTTAGTAAGTTTGCCATGTCCTCATCCCTTACCAACATCTTTCCTTTTTCTTGGCAGTATAAACTTTGTATTTTTTTCTCTCCGATGCCTCTTCTTCGAAGATATGCAAAGAATTTTCTTTCAGCTTCCTGTTTACTTTCATTATAATTTGTTTCCATCAATGAACATAAATACCCATCTCTTATTTCCTTCTTCTTTTTTTTAAATTCATTGCTTATGGTTTTAAATTCCTTAATGTTTGATTCACTAAGGTTTCTGTGCTGGTATTTCTTCCTGCATTTTCTTTTTAAACTCCTGAGTTCTCTGTTGAAGTATTCCGGCTCAGAGTTATGACCTACAACCTTGTGAGGAATAAAAGATTTACTCCTTTCTACAATTTGTTTAAAACCTTGCCAAATTTCTTCGACGCAATTTCCTTCAACCGACCATTTTTTATAGTTTTCATTTAAGAACATAGTTAGTCCAATTTTTTCAGCTTTTCTGTATTCCAAGACTATTTTTTTTCTTATTCTTGTTTCTTTCCTTTCATATTCTAGCTCCAATATGACCATCTTATGGTCACTCATCCCAATTAAATTCTTGCTATAACGCATAGATTCGCTCTAAAAAAGGAAAATAATTCAAAATTTTATCGGGGGCTGAAAAACCTGTCGCCTTTGGGAGAGGAGGGGGGCCTTTTTGTCCAAATCTGCGGGCGGGCCCGTGAATCGTTGTTCCGCCCCTGGTTGGAGTCACGAGATTTCTCGCGAGGACAGCAACCCAAAAGTTGTTCCGAACTTGCGTTTAGAAAATTTGACGATTATGAGCAGCAAACCATTATTTTCCTATCTATCTCCATGCGTTCGAATGAAATCCTTGCCAAGATATAAATTCACAAGGACACACTTAGATCTTGTATTTCTACCCCATTAAATATAATGTGTGTACCCGACCCTCGAATTTGAATAAAAGCTTGTGTCACTGTCCTATCACCCCATTTCCCTACGAAACTAGCACTTGGCATTTCACTTGCTGCCATTGTCAAACTGTCATTGAATCGAACTGATGATAGCTCAACACATATCGCGTTTACATCTCGATAATTGTGTTGTCTTTCTCTGCGTTTGCCGAAATTTCGAAAAGATCCTTGCTATGAGAATGTGGATGTGGCAGCCCCTCCACATAAAATATAATTCTGGAAAATACAAACTCATCTCTAATCACAACCCACACCCACGAAAACTTTCAAAACATGATTCACTGCTTTTATTTGGTTTAAATAGCCGAGGCTAGCTCGTCGATGGCAAATTAACGACGGGAAGCAGACAAAATTAGTCTCTACTCACGCAATTATTAATTTACAGATTGCTAGCCGAGCGTTACGGATGTGAATGTAATAACGTGATTGCACTTCCGATTTAGGTACCGGCAAAGGGAATCTAAGCTCTATAATCGTTACACCTGGACGACTGGGGTGCCATCAGTGCCAGGTAACGCTCAGCGAGGCGACACGGACTTCCGTTATCTACGCGCGACCTTCCTTGCATCTCCCCACTTCCGAGGGTACAACGACCCTTGGCCCACCTACCCTCCTTCAGCGATAACGGAGCTTATCTCAGACAGCTTTAGGCGCCTGCCATTCATCCGATTGGCCCTTCGCTGTCGTGGAAATTTTTACTTGATGATTGCCTGCTTCTCATCAATAGAATGGAAAATTTAGACAAGCTTGACCAATGTGTTTAGAAATTTTTCTGTTTTACTACATTTTGTTCGCATGCGTAGGGACTATACTATTTCTCATATTTTTTATTCTCTGGGGAAAAAAACACGGTTTTGTTTCTTTCACATGAAAAGTGGCATTAAAAAACTTATTTCTGGCTAAGAGGTGATTGTTTCTCCTATATGCTCTCCCCACATTTAGTGAAACCGAAAATTAAGAGTTTCATATGTTGGAAGAATGTCATTTCTAGGCAGTTGCCATGCAGATGCGATTTATTTGCATTAGCTGTCAAAATAATCCTTCTCGAATAATCAATGGTATTAATTTCAGATAGTTCACTCGTGTCAAGGTTTCAAAACGAAATCTAACCAGGCTCCAAATCGGAATATCAATTTTATCAATTCGATATGTTAATAGTGCCGCTTAGCTCCTTAGACCTGGCAGCCGATCAAGAATCCATTGTCACAAATCACAGATATACGTCTTAATTTATAGGGCAATATATAATTTATCACAGTAATTTGTTATTGTGATTGCTCCATAAAAGTTTGCTGTGTTTCCTAGTTAGATATTACGTTGCATACGGTGCTGTCATTTAGTGGATGGTAAAGCTAAGAGGTGTTCTATGTTTAGCGTACTGATGGTTGGTCCTGGCCTCCCTTACAGGGAGCCATGCATCAATCCCCGTAAAGCCTCTTGTCAACTCACTCTCGATGGGTTTTATCAGCACACCCAGCTGCCCGATTGATAAGCTACCAGAAACAGGATATGCCATGCGTCTGATCGCAGTTCTGTCTTCGTTGCCTGCACGTCGGAAATTTGGAGAGAATAATTGTGATAAAAAATATTCCTCTTTTAGGAATAATAGGTGAACAAATATATATATTCCTATTCCTATCAGGATTATATCCTGATATGGGGTGATTATAGAAAACCAAAAAAATTCTCGAAATAAAACACTGAAAATTATATTAAATCTCTTTAGTACATTTTGTCACAGCTAACGTCGTAGAAATATAAAATCATTCCTTCACAATGGGCAGACGAAAAAATACCCAAAAACTGATTATTCAGATGAAATTATGAGCATCTTCCTAATCTGCAGACTGCAGAGCAAACTCCAACCGCCATCAGCTGCATTGACTTGCAATGCAATCCGACTCTATTCGTTTCCTCTCTTCTAGATGCTGATCATTTTCCCTAAGCTAAGATTACAGAATAGTGTCAGACTTGCACTACATGGCTACCATTATCGCAAAACGGTCTTAAATACCAGTCTTACTTCTCTACAGTCTACACACTACAGTCGCCCATAAAACTCAGCGGCTCTAAGACCTTTATGGCTTTGTAGTGTAGTCGGTATGGTAGGCTGCTAATCCAGATGAGATAGTCTTTGTTACACCGAATTTTTTATTGTCTGGCTGAATGAACGAATAATCTTATCAGTATAGGTAAAAATTCGTCATTGCATTTGTTTCAATGATGATAAAAGAAAAAGGAGATGGAATTCTACACTAAAACACATTGTTCTATACGGATTTACACATAAATGCATAAATACAACAATATTCTATCTTATCTAAAAAGAAATCGATAAAATTCTTCTATTGAAACGAGACTTGCAGTAGCAAATGCATTTATATACTCTGCACTTTTTGTATATACTCCCACCACACACCAACCAATCGCTTGTAACGTGACCACTCACCGATTATACTGTCTTTTTGGGAAACCAGCCAAAATGGTGGTCGAACCACATTTAAATACCTCAAAACACTATCACGAACGACTCTAGCTACTATTCGCGAGACACGACTTTGTTTAATCAGTTGGTTTCCCTAATTGCAACGCACATGTGGACAGTGCAAGTGTGTGTAAGTACACCTCGCGTATAAAGCGCCTCTCGTTGCGCGATCACAGATATGCCCACTTGTATATGTTAATTAGTCTTGCCGCAGCTAGAGCATAGCCAAAAAAAAAGTGTTCGGGTGACGGGAGCAGGGAGGGCAGACCGGCCTACACAAGCGAGAGTGTGTTGCATTGAGCGTATGCTGGTCTGGTATGAACATATCGGTGGCGGCGGCGGCGGGCGGCGGCCATGGCCGTCTCGTGAATGGAAATAGAAAATCGTGGACACCGCCGACGCGACATTCGCTTGGCTTATAGCACACGTTAACGCTGCTGGTGTCGCGTTTGGCGCGCTGTCATCCAGTGGCAGGACAAAGCTCGCGGGGGATTCAAAGAGGAGGGAATTATTTATAATCACTCAAACAGACTGGCCAAATTTCACTTTCCGATGACGCGCGTTGCTCTGCGACGTTGAGTTATTTCTCGTCTCCGTCTCGAAATTGTCGCCACCGATGCGTTCTAGAGTTGTGACTATTTTCGAGTGTCACCGGTTTATAAATACGTGTGGCTTTGGGTAACCGGAGACTGGTTGGGGGTGGTTGTGGAAGAATGGGAGTGTTTGACTGTCTGCTGGTGTAGTAGGGAAATTGATAGTGAAATTTGATTTAAGTTTACTATCGCGAAAATATGATAAAATAGTGCTTCCTATACGATATGTTTCAATTTATTCCGTGTCAAATAGTCATTACGACGATAACACCTCATTACATAAACAAAAGAGTGTAATCGATATTCGATAATATATCATTACTCTAATGTAGCACAGCTATAAGCTCTATAGGTTGTAAATTGACGATTATTTTCATATAGAAGCAAAAAACCGCGTCTTATCTTCCGACTCCTGACACAAATCCTCGTCAATGGACACACACGCGGTTGAATTTACACAGCCATCGTAGCCGCGCTCGTTGAATCTTGTATCTTACACGTGGAACGCATAAAAACGTAGGCGCGATAAATCAAGCCATCGCTGCTTCCCGGTAGCGACCGCACCACACCACTAGCGCTCGCATCTCCACTAATTTGGACACCCCAACGAAATTAATGTATTCTAATTCACAATCAAATTTCACACTCAAATAAATAATACCAATAGCCCCCGCATTAACCGCCGTTATAAATTCACACAGCCAATATCAATGTCTAAAACTAGACAAATAATCCATACAGAATCATCACGTCCTCTACATAGATCACCCCCTCTGCAGTCTGCAATCGAACAGACCTGCGTAGTAATGGATATGGATGCGTGCAATTTACCTTCACGTGTGCTGGGCGAGACTCGCGTCACGCGTTGCTAGGAGCCGTGTGTAGTACGTGCGCTCCGTCCGCCGAGCTAGCTGCAAATCAAGCGACTTGCGGACCAGTGTTGCTTTTAAATCACGGGCGCCGAACGGCGGCGGCGGCGGTGGCGGCGGCGGCGGCGGCGGGCGTGCAGCCGCTGCATGTGATAACGTCGCTTCTCGCTCAGCCACTCGCTGGCGAATTGCGTTGGCGCCGAGACGTCGACGTGGGGCCTGCTCTGACCCAGGACCCGGGGCCCGGGCCCGAACCAGGCATAGCATGGTTCTCAAACCGATGTTTTGCTTGCAGTGTTACAAGCTGTATGTTTTCCGCAAAGTTTTTCTTCAAATAAGAATATCGACACGAAAGCGTCATATCGGTGAAAATATGTCTGGCAAGTGGTGATGCGTTCCAAAATGTTCTACTCTCCTCTCTGCTAACCGCGACCAAAAATGGAATTCCTACCTACTTTATAGGAGAGTATATCTAAAAAAATTCCGAGGTACAAAACCAAATTTAAACTTGAAAAAGCGAAGGACGCTCAGGTAGAGCATTGGAGCAAGCAGTCTGTTCGCTGAGAAAGACGTATGTGTGTATGTGCTCGTCATGTGTACGCAATTCTGAAGACCAAAAGCGAATAACTGTTGCAATCCCCAGTGGCATGCCTCCAAACGAGCAGCACTCGCGTTGGCGACGTCACGGCACTCGCTAGCAACTAATTTAATAACGAGCAGGGCGCCAGTAATCATTGACAGATCGGATTTGCATTTGATGACCATAAAATATACGAGCACATCAGTAGCATGTCAAGCAGGCGGGCAGGCAGGCTCGCTGAAGAGTTATGGAGCCAATTGAATGTACAAGCACTCACGATGATAAATGAGGTGTACGGATTTCTCATGGTGTAGAGTTTTGACAGAGAACTGACTCTGAGAGAGATGTGCTAAAAGATGAGCAATCGACTCTCTGTGTCGCGTTGTCATTCAAACGTCGTACAAGTTACGAAACGCGATTTTGAACGTGAAAATATTTGCATTTTTAATCGATTTTAGAAACGGCTCGTCTAATTTTTCTGGCTTGGAAAAGCGTTCTAATTCATAGCACCAACAGCAACGTGTACTTATGATGAAGATATCAACGTTTTTGTAGAATATCTGAGCACCCACAGTCGATAGTACCAAAAATGTATCAGTGGAAATATGAATAACGATCGATTGTTATCAATGATAATTTGAATGCCCAGTGGCGCGCGATAATTTCAGACCAACGAATATTCTCGCTCACATCACACGAAGTCACCGATTAGCATTAGCGCTGTGCCTAGTGATCTTGAGTGATAGCGAAACCGAAATTAATTATAGACCAGAAAGCGTGAATGAAGTGGGGCTGCATTGGGCAGATGGAGGGAGGCTGCCGATTGGATGAAGATGCGATCGGATCATGATGCTGCTGTTGCTATACGCTCGACTCTTGTGACTTGCATTACTCAACTTGGCCTAAGATTACAGGAGAAGGCAGTGCATAAAGATACAAACAATTATCTACATCGTATAGATAATATTTATTTGTCAATAATTCCTTCACCCAGCTACACGAGATCTTTGTTCTTGGCTTGTAGCCATTTCTTCGCAAGATTTTAAAATCGCATGATGCAATTGCAAGACGATTGTCCAATTCGAGATAGAAGCCAAAAAAATCATCTCTTCAAATATTTTTTTCACCCATTATTTAATCACGTTAGTGGTGCTGGTCCGGAGATAAGTGTGAAGGTGGCTGTGCTTATCAACGATGCTGAGAGCAGAGAGAAGAAGAGGCTGGCTGAGGATTCCGCGAAGGAACAAGAAGTCTTGGAGCTTGGACAAGAGAGCAGGAACTAGTTTCTAAAGCTGCTGACTGACCAGAGGAGTTGCGAAGAATCTTGTGGTCAAGTCGATGGTTTCAGCTATGTCAGACTGCACTAAAAATAATGAGAACCCTTTTTTCCAAGAAAGTCTATAGCAATGGCGAGCAATCGCCTCCCTTATTAAAAACACGCGCACACCAAAAAGACACAAGACTGTGTCGATCACCTCACAATTCAAAGAATTGTTCGCTGTAATTTTGCATTCTGTGTTTTATAGTTTTTCTGTAGCAAATTGCCCGTAGCAGGAAAGTCTTGCATATTCCCCCCAATGGTGCAACGCTATAATTTCGAGAAAATCCTGCCCTGCTGAACAGAGCGCGACTCATCAGTCTTCGGGGCCGAGTGGCGCCCACATTTTGGCCACCCCTCCGCGTCGGCGCGTGTCGAAGGGGCTCGTTCGAAGGGCTCGACCTGACGTCACGCGAATGACAGCTGACGGCAGACACGCCTCCAACGAGTGAAGGTCACCGTGCCGCTATTCTCGTCCAACTCCAAGCTAGACTCCACCGCTATACTCACTACTCACACATTACTCCATATACATCACTACATCACCAGCAGCAGCCGAATTAGCCCATATCACATTCACCGATAACGCGTATCGTCGGAGTCATCGAATCATTTCCTGCGATATGACAGAGACACGGTGGAATATCACCGCTGCATGATGAAATAGTTTACTATTCTTACCGCGGTTTGTTCGACGAAGGAGTCGAATATCATTGGTCAACCTCGTAATACTCAATCGGGTCAGCTGACTTATTTACAAGCAAGAAACTTGAATATTGCATATCGGTTGAATGAACTTCTCATCGTATTAAGCATTCAAGGACAAAGAAGCGCAAAAAAATGTCTGGACGATTACGAGTTCGCTGTCTTATCGAAGGCACGAATCGTTGACATTATTGGCCTGACGCTCTCGGAATGCAGCCCGCAGAGCAGGTTGATTAGAATAGGCGGCACCTCCACCGGAAAACAGGGATTTCCGTTTGTTTCCGCATTGAATCTGAGTTGATAGCTTTGCTTTTACAAGTGAAAAGTTTCTTTGGTTGGCTGCTACACTTGCAGTAGCTACTAGCTAGCATCAATTCACAAAACTTAGACTCAGAGACATTGCCCAAACGTCTGCGGACGAAGTTCGCACGAATTTAAAGCTGAGTGTCGCAAAAAAAACGCTGGCCTGAAGTTGGTGTATATTTTCTCTTGGCTTGGCTCTTGGCTCTAGGAGCTAGTGCATTCACAGGGCATGTGGTGCTATCGCGCGTGTTTTCCAAAGCAGTTTCCCGTTCGTGATTTCCTCAACAGAAGGCGCGGGCTCGCCGCTTTGCCGACGCCCGCGGCGTTTACAAACTCGAGATCAATATATCCACATTCCAGGCTGTGACTGGACCACGAACGCCGCATTCTCTGCACTCCTTGCGCTGACAGATCGCCAGCGGCTGGTAGACTTTACAATGTAACTTAATAATATGCACAACATGTCGCTCTAAGCAGTTCATTGTTGAAGATAGTAAAGAACTCGATGACAAGGCACAAAGCACGACACATTAGCATAGATAAGTAATTGTTAAGTAGAAATATATCTAATTATAATATTGCAAATTAGTATACACAATGTTTTATGGGCAGTTAAACCGGCGGAAAATGTTCTTGTACTAGCAGTAAAAAGTACGTTAGTGATAAATATACATTACAATATGTGGCTTTGTGTACGAGAATAGAAAATAAAATATATTCCTAACAGCTTTGTGATAACTTATTACCTTGATGGTTAATTTTGTCTATGAAACGCTTGGTGTATTAAGAATTAAAATAAAAACCAATGTGACAGTTAAAAATTCTAACTATGTTTCAACATCTAAATTAAGATGTTTTCGAGGATCTTGCATTTATAATAATTACTTGAATTTTCAATATTGAATTGTGGTGGAATGCAATCTTATCATCATAATAATGTAAGTACTAGTTCCAATACCAAAAAACATCTCACCACCTTTAACAGATCATACAAACTCATTGCGTCATGAGAACCTCCGAAGTAAAGAAAGTAGAACTAGAATCCCTACACCATCCCGATCTACCATCAGGAACAAGACTGCCCATTTCAACACCCAGACTCCGAGCTAAGAAGAACCTATGTGTAACAAGTACACCTAGTGAACTATCATCGACATGCAGCCACATCAATAACAGACTGGAGGTACGTACGAGGACCAAGTTCTTACTTCCTCTGCTATCCTGATCCGATCCTGGAGATGTGATCGACCATCCTGGCGCGTTGCACCCGCGGATTGAATAAATAACACGCGCGCATTTTGGAGGGAAAGTTTCGATTCGCGGCGAGCATGCGTACAGCTGGCGCGGCCGCGGCAGGGGCGACGGCCTCAGCATGTGTTCACAGACGCCGCACACGGCAGCGTCGCGACGCCGACGACGTCGACTCATTGCAAGTGTTTGCACCACTCGTCCACATGTCTGCAGCCACTGAGACCACGGAGGAAGTGTCCGCGGCGTCGAAAGGAGGGTGTTTCGCACGTAAGTCTGTTTACTATATACTTATTGATTGCTAGTTATCAGGTATAGTTTATGGGGTGATGTGTCAAATGATTTCGGCGGGCTGATATGAAATTTAATTCAATTGCATGCTACGAATGATGATGATCAGATCGATTAAAATAACACCTTTAATACGAACCTGTTGATTTCGGACTCCTGAGTAAAAAAAACCAGAGCATAAAAACGACAAACGACACGAATTCAAGTCGGCGACCACTTTTCAGCCCGACCTTCCTTGACCTTCCGGACGACCTTCATCGCAAGGATGATTGGCAAACTGGTTTGAATCCTGGCTGGTCGGGCAATGATGCAATCCGGGGGAAGGATGCGTCATGCTGTGTAGCTGTCCACGCGGGGATGGCGTGATCGGAGGGTGTCGGGATGATGTGAGGCTGGGACATGATGTGCTTCGAATCGATGTTTCCTGGATAGGACGGGGGCGGCAGCTGCTGGCAGCGCGGGAGATGGACTCGTTGGCTGGGCTTTGGGGTCACCTTGCGGTTCAAGCGGCGGCACGATCCGTGCAGATTCTAAGTTTGCACTAAAATCACCCACGACACCCGCGATGTTTGTTAAATAATCGAGCGTGGCACTCCAATGGACCTGCATACTCCTGATTTGAGTCCATGCATGTCATCTCAACTTTATAATGAGTCTTGAAATGAGACTTTCAGATTAATATTGGTGAGAAAATTTATTTTGTAACATATATGCGCTGATTTCTGGATTTTAATAAGGTGTGTTTTTTTAGTGGTATGTGGAACTAGACCAGTATTAGCTTTAAGTCCATTTTTATTTAGCTATATTTTGGGAATTCCACCAAGAAAAAATAGTGTCTTAGCTGTTTTTTCAGGATGTGTACAGAAAACACCTCCATAGGGATTGCACTGAAAGTCAATAACTGGCTTACCGCCGTGCTCCTAGTTCATACCCTTTAATAGGGGTGGTTTTTTAATAAACCTACGATTAGTAGCGAAGATAAGGGAGGTATCGAAAATGTTAATGCGATAGTGTTACAGCTGACGAAATAAAGAAGCCAACCACGTATAATTGATTAATTTAGATTCAGGGGTGACCAGATATTGTCTTTGGAAGATGTAACTTTCTCCCAACCACTGCAAAATATCCATGTATTTGCAATGTGCACATTTAGATTTAAAAATGTAAAAAATTTGAAGTGACTGTTTTGACAGTCAAGAGATGAGATGTCTTGGGAAAAAATTGCAAAAATTATCATAAAACCTGATGTTCAAGAAAAGTACATCAAACACCAATGAAATTGACATAAGGAGGAAATAGCCAGAAGGTTTCGTTTCATACATAAAGGTATTTGGACTCTAGGTGAGAAACGTGGATCTACCAGTTTGAATTATGTGTATCGAATGGTGTTTAAAATTTCCGATTGTGATAGCACGATACGAGTGGCTGTTGCAGTTACCGACCCAACATTTATCGACCCTACAAATTGATTGAATATGGCCTAAAAATAATCACCACCAGAGTATGCAGATTGATAATTCCGGCCAAAACACCGTCACTTATTCCTGTTCCTAACTTCCTAGCGCCGACTATCCATTCCCTTGCGAGCCATATTTGTCGAATTGGGAGGGTGCACCACCCATCAAAACGATGAACTGCATGATTTCGCGAATGATCGTGTTTAGTCGTAACCCTGAAATCGTTTAATGGTTTGGGTTATTTTTTGACGTGGGCCTGATATTCCGCGCTTGCGGGAAGGGAAGGTGCAGTTGTCGTGATGATATCATGCACCAGGGCCCATTGTAACCCCTTTACCTTGTTCCTTTCGTTCCGCCCCATCCTGGCCCGATCTCTTCTGCATACGTAATGACTGATCGGATGTTTTTTATGTGTTACATGTGATTTCTTGTACCTATATTTGACGTACGTATAGTTAGATGACCTAAGATGATTATAAATACAACGACAGATAGAAAGAAAATAAACGATTGATAGGTCATGTAATTTTTTAAACAATTCCCTCATGTAAGTCTCCACTTCCCCAAGAAAGGAACCACCCTCTCGTGCATTTGTTAAAGTGTGTCGATTAGTGACATATCGTGCATACCAGCGAGTAAAAATGTTACCCCTGTGAAAAATTGTTCATGGGATATATTTCATAAAAAGAGAATAGTCTTCAGCCAAACATAATGGCTCGTGCTTACTACTTACATCTTGCAGAGTACTGAACAGTCTATAGGTAATTGATATGAAGGTAAATTTCCCTACTTCTACACCGGCGAAGTGGGTGAGTGGGAAACTCGCTTTGTTAGCAACCAGAGAACTAGGTGATGTAGGTTCGAATCGTTGTCAGTCCGACTTTTTTACCTACGTAAAGATCGGGCAAAATATATGGTTCTAGAGGAGTATCATGTTTCAATTACAAGTCAGTCAAAATACAAGTGAAACTGAAGTGGGCAGTCAGCTCATACAAAAGCCATCAAAAAGTTCTCGTGATTTCGACTAAGTCTCTAAGCATTGGTCTTATGTTATAGCACTACGAAAAGGAGTACAGATGGACCATATTTACAGGTCTTTAAATGGCACGTAAAATTAAATCAGGTAATACATATACATTAAATACCAGCACACTTCTTATCAGCAGCGTGGCTGAGTGGTTAGAACGTCTGACTCGAGCTCCAATGGTCCCGCGTTCTAAACGAGCCAGGACCACTTTTTGGTCATTCTCATTTAACTGCCGATTTATTTCAATTTAATTATTCTGGTTCAGAAAATTTAGGGAATTGAGAAAGTGGTGATTAGTTCAATTTTAGCTACTAGGTGGCGTCCATTTAGTTCCAATTTCACTGCTAGGTGGCGCTTATCTTGTGTCACGAGTTTTGAAATAAAAATGAAATTTCCTATTCAAAGGTCAAAAGTGATGCTAAAAAATTGAGAGATTTTCGCATAATTTGAATTGACTCTGGAAATGTTGACCCTGAAATAATTAATAAAAGATCTTGGATTTTTACGAAATTTTATTAAGTTTTTTTTAAAATACCGTGCGGCATGCTGCATGCGCATGCTCCGATCGAGCGCGTGAAACTACGATCATGATCTTCGCAAAATTGCCAAGAGCAATCCGCGAGATGCGTTGATCTCGACCGCACTTGGTGGATAGATCCACGCCGCGACAAGCACGGATCCGCCCCACGGCAGGCGCGGGGTGTAGGACCGCACCGATCCCACGGCACAGAAGATGGTGTAATTATCCTCACTATCATTTCATTGTGGTTGGAGTAGTGAGGAGTGACGTAATTATCTATCGTTTTCGATGACAGCGCTGTCATACGGCGATAACATGATAAGGTCGATAAAATCATGGTCGATAAGCAAATCGATCGGCAGCCGCAGTCGTCTAATCATGGGCCTATAAAAGTCCATAGTCTGATCGACCAGGCACCTCCACTAGATCGTAGCTCGGGGTGTCTACATGCCATCATCCACCAGTATCCACCCCTAGTCCCACATCTCGCTGCAAGGCGTTTTAATCTCATTTGCCAGGCAAAATGCTTGTGAAGAACACATTTTTTTGCCATACATATTCGTGAAATAAAACGTGGGCATCACGAACGCTTAATTTAATCGTGTTGTGGATTAAATTTATTAGGTTTATGCTAGTTGAAGAATCATTGAGGTTTAATAGGTTGAGTAAGAATTGATTGAGTGGGAAAATCGTAATAAAAGCCACATTGTAAGGAAGCAAGTTATACTTAACCAATACTCAACATAAAAACATTATATTTTCCATGTAAATCATGTTATGACAAGGGTTTAAATTTCTAAAACAATAATTAAAACTAGCAGCGGAGCCCGTGCCTCCGGCACTATGTGGTTACGCCTTTTACTTATAATTAAATTTTTTTTTTTTTTCATTTAATTTTTTTAAGCTCATAAGGCTGCCCCTTTACCCTTAACGCAAACCCTATGCCCATAAGGCAAATCCTATGTCCATAAGGCATAAGTACGTCCATAATGCAGAAATGTGCCAATAAGGCAAAACCTTTGTTCAAAAGGCAAACCCTACGCCCATAACGCAAACCTTATGCCCATAAGGCATAAAGCATACTTACGACTTTTTCTTTTCGTTTTTAACGAAATGGGGTGCATGTTCGCCCTATGGACGAATAGTTCACCCGATGGGCGTGAATAGAACCTATAGAACTTAGGGTGAACCATTACGCCATTAGGGCTAAATATGCACGTAGCAGCTGTTGAAGTAGCTGTCTGGACTGGGTTCCCAAAGTTTCGACCAAGTTTTCAAATAGAACTGTTCAATTGATTCCAAGGGAAAAAAACCTCTGCTGTGTATAATAAGCTGTGTTTAAATTCTAGACAAAGACGCGTGGTGGAGAGTAAGTGAATTTTTCCCTTTATGCATAGAAGATTTATGCAATTGATGCACATAACATATGGTGGACCATACGCCCTACGGGCGAACTATACGCCCAAAGGGCAAACTATACGCCCATAGGGAAAACTATACACCCATAGGGTCAACTATACACCCATAGGGTGAACTATACGCCCATATGGCAAACTATACACCCATAGGGCGTACTATACGCCCATAGGGCAAACTATACACCCATAGGGTGAACTATACGCCCATAGGGCAAACAATACACCCATAGGGTGAAATATACGCCCATAGGGCAAAATATACACCCATAGGGTAAACTTTACGCCCATAGGGCGAACTATACACCCATAGGGCGAACTATACGCCCTTATGGCGAACTTTACGCCCATAGGGCGAACTATACGCCCATAGGGCAAACTGTACGCCCATAGGGCGAACTATACGCCCATAGGGCGAATTATACGCCCATAGGGCGAACTATACGCCCATGGGCGGACAATACGCCCATAGGGCAAACCACACGCCCATAGGTCGAAATATACGCCCGTAGGGCGTACAACATGCTCATAGGGCAAACCATACACCTAAAGGGCGAACCATACGGCCATAGGACGAACTATACGCCTATAGAGGAAAAATACGCTCAAGGTTAACAATACGTTCATAGGCCTAATTTTCGCAATACGGGTGAATGTTCGCTAAACGTATAGGGCGAACCATACACCTAAAGGGCGAACCATACGACCATGTGGCGAACCATACGCCCATAGGGCAAACTATACACCCATAGGGTCAACTATACACGCAGAGGGTGAACTATACGCCCATAGGGCAAACTATACACCCATAGGGCGTACTATACGCCCATAGGCCAAACTATACACCCATAGGGTGAACTATACGCCCATAGGGCAAACAATACACCCATAGGGTGAACTATACGCCCATAGGGCAAACTATACACCCATAGGGTGAAATATACGCCCATAGGGCAAAATATACACCCATAGGGTGAACTTTACGCCCATAGGGCGAACTATACACCCATAGGGCGAACTATACGCCCTTATGGCGAACTTTACGCCCATAGGGTGAACTATACGCCCATAGGGCAAACCATACGCCCATAGGTCGAAATATACGCCCGTAGGGCGTACAACATGCTCATAGGGCAAACCATAAACCTAAAGGGCGAACCATACGGCCATAGGACGAACTATACGCCCATAGAGGAAAAATACGCTCAAGGTTAACAATACGTTCATAGGCCTAATTTTCGCAATACGGGTGAATGTTCGCTAAACGTAAAGGGCGAACCATACATCTAAAGGGCGAACCATACGACCATGTGGCGAACCATACGCCCATAGGGTGAGCTATACGCCTATAGGACGAACAATACGCCCATAGGGAACACCATGCAGCCATAGGGTGAACTATATATATATATCTATCTATCTTGAACTATATATGAGCCCTTGAGAATACAAGTGGTGTAACTTACGTTTTTAGCAAACTGAGATAATTTGAGGTAAAGTTTGTTAAACATAGTAAACTCAGTTGTTAGCAAAGGGGAACGTACAGCATGTAATTGTCTTCATAACATAGTAATTTCTCTTATCCGAAAATGTAAAACTATAATCCACACTGAAAGCTTTTTATGTAAATTATTAAAAACAGTTACACCACTTGAGCTGTTATATGAAATCATAAAAATCAAATATGAAATAGGTGTAAGTACTTAAATCGGGATTCGGAACTCAAGATAAAAATCATGCTTATTTAAAGTGTAACAAAGAATTCTTTTTCTTAACACAATCATCACTTTAATGTAAAAAATATTGTTTTTAAACATAATTCAAACTTGATACAAAATTTCCAATTTTACACGTTTTCATTCGTTTACTCTGGATCCGAATCATTGTCGGAAAGAGGCCCGTTATCTGCCACAACAGCGTCCACCTTGAGGCCCAAAAAAAACTCATGGTGAACTGGAGGTATGAAGGGTAGCAAGTCCAGCATGTCCCGTTTTTTCAAAGCGGCTACAGGTCGCATGCCAGTGTACAGCGGAGGTTGCGCAATTCCCTCAAATAAACGAGGGCGGCCCCCACGAGCCGGTTTCAAGTTGATTACTTCAAAATCCAATTCTTCATTCAGCGATTCTTTGTAGAGGATTTCATACGGACGACCTTGCACGACCCGAATCCACTGCATTTTCAGCCAATTCACTTGACCGTTTGCATTATTTTTTTGGCGTCTTGTAATACTTTTTTCTAGCGGGACGGTAGTGAGGAATTCTTCCTGCTTCATTTCCATTACTGTGAACGGTTTTTTTTTCCGGGCTTGCTTCATCGTATTATACCAATCCCCAGGCGTATAGATGGCTTTATTTTTGCTACTTCGTTCAATCTGACCGAAGTCAGCGTCGTTAGGTAGGTAAGAGTGGCCCGACACGAGGAATTTGTGATCAAATATTTCCACCGAATTTGATGGGCTGGAAACAAATTTCATCCATGTGAGTGCAGTTTTTATATTTCTATTTTGCCCGGTGCAGCAATCGCTGTACATTATTACACGAGAATGGTTTGCGGCATGAATGTTCAGGTGTTTCACAACGCAAGAAGAAATTTCTTGCGATCCTCTTGACCCAATAGTTTCATCCCATACATACATAAACCCATCATTAGCACCTAGATCATGTATTCCTAAATTATAAACATACATATTTCTTTTATAATATGCAATAGATACAGTAAGTATGGGGAAAGGAAGTGCTTTTTGAAGGTCTATAGAGAATGAATACAGTGCATCAGGTGTCTCTTTTGCTTTGATACCATCGCTCTTCATGCTAGATCGTGCGCTTTCAGCTTTGCGGAGGTGCAGCTCATGTTCTACTCGAAGAGCTTCTTTTGCTGCCAAATCTTCTTCTGAGTTCATTTTGTTGTGTAGCTTGTCGCACTTTTGACATGTATCTTTTCGAGGGGAATGAAAAAAAAGACCCATTTTACTGAATTCTCGTCTGTAGGTGTGCTCTTTTACTGCAGGAACTCCCTCTTCTTGGCACATTCCTACATACAGCCCAAACATTTGCCTTACGTCTAGTTCGGGGCTTAAGTACTTGCGGTTTGGATTGTGCGCTCGAGTGTAGTGACTTTGGAATGCTGGGAATGAAGAGATGTGGTCTCTTACTTTCTTAATTAAGTTGACCGCAGTCTTTGTCCCGGGTGCTTTTTTTCCACGCAAATCTTCTCCTGGGGATCGCTCAACAGAAATTTTATTTAAAGCTCGAGAGACACGCCCATCGGATATTGAAAATGTTTGCAAGAAATACTTTTTGCATACGCAGACAGATTCTTCCGCAATGTTAACGTAGTATTTATTAGAACAACTCTTTGGTTCCCTCGTGTTGTATTTTGGTCTAGCAACATGGCCTCTCTTAATTAGGCCACAAATGTAGGCATTTTGTCTTGAAAAAATGCCTATCTTCCAAAACGACTCGAACATGATCCGACGTTGGTCTTCGGTAATCTTGTCGTTGCACGATTGACGGCAGCCACAGACATTGTTAGTAAATATCTTTGATGGTACTTGCACGTTTCTCCGGGTACGATACTCTTTTCCTAGGTTCCGGCGAGCTTTTCTAACATCAATCAGACGACGTTCTGGTTCTCGCTGCCTTTTTCTTCCTCGATGCCGAGGTGTAGAATCATCTTCAGGCTCAACTGGTGTGTCACTGGCAACAGCAGCTGCATCTTCTTCCACATCACTTACATTTTCACTGGCAGTCTCGTCTAAAATAAACAACAGGAAGATATTTTAATATCAGAAAAAGGATAATAAGTTGACATTTGCTCCGTAATAAAAACATAACCCTACTTTAGACCAACTTCAACCCAACGAATTAACTAATATCACATTCAAAAGCTTATCCCATTCAAAGATATTCATTCAAAAGAAGAAAGGAGCAATAACATACCTTCGCTGGTTGCTTCAGATGGATTATAATCGCCATCTAGTATGGCATTCAACGCACGTGGCATCTTGTCTAGCTTCACATGTGATACACACCACTTGTGTTGCAAACAATCACGCTGAACTGAAACAAGTTGTGACACGTAGCTCCACCTAGTAGCTAAGGAGACAACTAACACATACGCCACTTTTCTTGTAAATACTTGGGTAAATCATGAACACAATAGGACAATAAAATCCATTTTTTTTTAAATGTCACTTACACCACTTGTATTCTCAAGGGCTCATATCTTGAACGTGAAAGCGTTCAAGATAATAGCAAAAAATGTATTAACTAACTAAGTATATTATAATATTGTACTGTAAAATGTAATATAGTACTGTAAAAACTTTGTCCATAGGCCAATGTGCCAAATCAAAGGAATAATAAAATAATAATAATAATAATACGCCCATAGGACGAATTATCCGCCCATAGGGACAAAAATACGCTCATAGGGCGAACAAAAAGCTTCTAGGCCTAATTTTCGCTATACGGGTGAATGTTCGCCAATTGTATAGTTCGCTAGGATAGTACGCTAGGGGCGTATAGTTCGCCCTATGGGCGTATGGTTCGCCCTATGGGCGTATGGTTCGCCCTACGGGCATATGGTTCGCCCTATGGGCGTATAGTTCGCTATGGGCGTATTGTTCGCCCTATGGGCATATAGTTCGCCCTATGGGCGTATGGTTAGCCCTATGGGCGTATGGTTCACCCTATGGGCGTATAGTTTGCCCTATGGGCGTATAGTTTGCCCTATGGGCGTATAGTTCACCCCATGGGCGTATAATTTTCCCTATGGGCGTATAGTTCACCCTATGGGTGTATAGTTTGCCCTATGGGCGAATAGTTCACCCTATGGGTGTATAGTTTGCCCTATGGGCGTATAGTTCACCCTATGGGTGTATAGTTTGCCCTATGGGCGTATAGTTCACCCTTTGGGTGTATAGTTTGCCCTATGGGCGTATAGTTCACCCTATGGGTGTATAGTTTGCCCTTTGGGCGTATAGTTCACCCTATGGGTTTATAGTTTGCCCTATGGGCGTATAGTTCACCCTATGGGTGTATAGTTTGCCCTATGGGCGTATAGTTCACCCTTTGGGTGTATAGTTTGCCCTATGGGCGTATAGTTCACCCTATGGGTGTATAGTTTGCCCTTTGGGCGTATAGTTCACCCTATGGGTGTATAGTTTGCCCTATGGGCGTATAGTTCACCCTCTGGGTGTATAGTTTGCCCTTTGGGCGTATAGTTCACCCTATGGGTGTATAGTTTGCCCTATGGGCGTATAGTTCACCCTATGGGTGTATAGTTTGCCCTATGGGCGTATAGTTCACCCTTTGGGTGTATAGTTTGCCCTATGGGCGTATAGTTCACCCTATGGGTGTATAGATTGCCCTATGGGCGTATAGTTCACCCTATGCGTGTATAGTTCACCCTATGGGTGTATAGTTTGCCCTATGGGCGTAGTTTGCCCTATGGGCGTATAGTTCGCCCTATGGGCGTATAGTTTGCCCTGTGGGCGTATAGTTCGCCCTATGGGCGTATAGTTTGCCCTGTGGGCGTATAGTTCGCATAATGGTTTGCCCTATGGGCGTATTGTTTGCCCTATGGGCGTATAGTTCGCCCTATGGGCGTATAGTTTGCCCTGTGGGCGTATAGTTCGCGTATGGTTTGCCATATGGGCGTATAGTTCGCCCTATGGGAGTATGCTTCGCCCTTTGGGCGCAGTATAAGGGTTAGACTGATGGACCTTGGGCATTAGGTACAATGTTTTCTTTGCCTTTTACATTTTCGTTTATTACTTTGTCCAAATTTTTCATCCTCTTTGCTGATTCCCTTAAGACATTTAGACGATCTAGCTTCTGACCGTGGTAAAGTGACTAAATCTCTTAGTTAAGCCCTCGTCAAGATGCACCCCATGCCTCCATTTTAAATGCAGGCAAACATTTCGACATCTATTTTGTCAATGTATACTTTAGAAATTTGCAAATAATAAAACTGTTTTTGAGGCTATTCGATATATTAGACTCGCATTAACATGAAACAACTTCATGGTAGGTTATTTCTATCAACATCAGTAAACAGTAATAATTTAACAGAAAATGAAGTTTAAAAAATGTTTTGGTTTTGAGTAGCAGCTTTTGAACCACATCCGTTGAATAATTGTAGCACCTCAAATAGTATTCTTGTTCGCTGTTTGAATCCTGAAAAAGATATAATATAGAATTTACGGTTTTTTCGACTGCATTCGTAAAAATATCGAATAGTCTTTTAGCAGCGGAGCCCCGTGCCTCCGGCACTATGTGTTTACGCCTTTTACCTTTATTGATAATACTATTTTCCATGAGACAACCTCTTTTCCCAAAATACACACCTTATGCCCATAAGGAAAACCTGATACCCATAAGGCATAACCCTATGTTTATAAGACAAAAATATGCCCAAAAGGCAAAACACTATGTTCATCAGGCAAAACCCTATGCCAATAAAGAAAAACCTTACTCTTAAAAGGAAACCCTATGCACGTAAGGCAAAAATAAGCCCATAAGGTAAACCCTTAACTCAAAAGGCAAACCCTGTGCCTATAAGACAAACCCTGTGCCCCTAAGACAAACTTTATGCTTACAGGAAAATTTCCCCTCCCCTTACACTACCCCCCCTGATTTTACCCAACTGATAAACTACTTCCACCCCACCTCTCCCTCTACCCTAATTCTACCCTTCCCAACTACTCACCTACCCTTCCCCTACCCTGCCCCTATCCTGCGTTGAAATTTTTTCCGTTTCTTATGTAAGATACTGTATGTACTACTTGCCTTGCTCTCGGGTATTCAAGTTACGTGAGTTTGGCGACGTTTTTATAATTTTATTCAATGCATTGACTCTTCAAAAGTCTTAAGTGACAAATGTATCCATTAGGTCACTGCTTATTTGAATTTTGAATAGAAATCATTTTTTGCCAGTGCAGTCAAATACTGCCGTGAAGACAATTTTGCTTTTAGTTTTTCGCGATTTAAAATGCAAAAATAAAGCCTGATTATTACAATTGAAAGTTGGTACGCGAACATGCCCTTATTTGTGTGTTTTTATTAAAAAAAATAACGCGTAAATTATTGCAATGTAGATGAGTGTGTGTTGCACTCTTGAGTCATAATGCATGTTTGTGTTTTGAGCAATAGAAATTCATTCTTAGCCATCTGTCAATTGACTAAATGTCGGAATTGTTCTTATGTATTTTCCTCAATTTAAATTGCATTGAAAAGACGAAAAATTGTTTCAGATGAAAGAAGAAACATGTCCACGTTTGAGAATTTGTATGAATAAATATCACCTGTAAATTGGCGTGACGATGATTGGACGATGCACTCGGATTAACTGTCTAGGCTGGACGTGCAAAGTTTCGATTGCCTTTCCTTGTAGAATTGTTCGTGTGATTGTTTTGACACTTCCATGCTGTCCTCGTGGAAAGAGCATGTTGCTTTTTTCTTGCAAAATAAACTCGTTTTTAACAATTTTTTCAATGGCGAAATTTCGGCCCTGTGCTGTTATCAAGTTATCGCAATTTGAATTAGATTATTAGATTATTACCTTGGATTTTCCGTTCTTATTAAATAAAAGTGTATCATGTCACGTCAATGAGTGCGCGTTGCACTCGGGTTAGCTGTCTAGGCTGGACTTAAATACTTTCGGTCGACTTTTCACAAATAAATAATCAATTGATTGCATTGAAACTTGAATCGGTCTGCGCAGAATGAAATCTTTACTTAATTACTTGCTTGCTATCTTTGAGTTGTGAGAGATGGAAATTAATTATTTTGCCAGCTGTCAGATGGTGACATTTCGTTGATGCTCATTTCAAGTTTTCGTAATTTGAGTTGTTATAAAAAATACGTGAGACGATTGAAAATGGTAGAAAAATCAATAAAGTATCAGAATTTAGTTGTTTTTAGTGAATATAAAGTAGTAAAATGCAGTTTTGGTGATGTGCACGTTGCAAACCAAAATCTTTGCGAAAGTTGGCGGCAACTTTTGATTTAATTCAATCCATATCAACTCTGGAACAGCCCTAGTGAAAAAATGTATCCTGGTAGTCAGTGCCTGTTTGAGTTTTAAGCCATTGAAATTTATAATTTGCCAGCTGTCACTGACGAAATGTCAGAAATGTTCTTATCACGTTTTGGCACAAAAAATCGCAATGAAACGATTAAAGACATCTCCAAATGGTTAAAAATACATGTACGTACCAAATTGAATGTGTATTTATTAATATTTCGTGTAAATTGAAACGTCAATGAGTGCACGTTGCACTTGAAGTAGCTGTCTAGGCTGGGCCGCGAAAGTTTCGACCGAGTTTTCGAATGGAAATGCTCGAGTGATTGACTTGAAACATAGCCTATAGCACGTCAAATAAGTTGTTTTACATTTCTAGCCAAAGACGTTTGGTGTAAAGTGTGTGAATTAATAGTTTACCTGCCAGCAAACTTTTGACATTTCAAATGACTGAATACAAAGAAACATAGCCAACAATGGAAACCCGGAGCAACCAAATCGACGGACATTATATATATTAGATTATATTCTGTAGTTTCGTCGAATTCGTCGTTTGGCTCTTGGAGCGCGAACGAAAAATACGTAATCGATATTTTTAGAAGTAAGTGTAAAGGAATAAAAGGTTAAATTAATTGTGCTTTTGGCAGTCATCTTTATTAAACAATTGATAATTATTGGTGGTCTTCAATTAGCCTTGAATGAAACGCGTTTGTGACAGATCACGCCATTAAGCTTGTATGTTTTCCAAAGCATACTTGATCAAGGAATCAATCAACGAAATCACCGGGGCGGGGCTTCGGGTACGTTTTGCTGATTGAAAATTATTCGAGAAATCATCTGTCAAATATTTTAATCCTAATTCTCGCAAACATTTCATTTAGCGTTTCAAAGCTGCAAAGGCATACAGGAAATTTCGTCCATTTATTTGGTGGGAAAAAACTGCTAAAAGATTAAGAAAGAGCCATAAAAATTTGTTTTCTATAAAATTTATAATTATGCAATTATGAAATTCTTACATCTGTCTTCAAATTGTCTTCGTCTATATGTGAGGAAAGATAAGTCATAGCAGTTAGGACAGTAGAGTGAAAAGCGTTAACATTTCAGAAAAAACTGATTGCCGTTTTTAGATCTGTTGAACCATTATCGAAGGTTTCCCAAAGTATTAATCAATCCAGCGCGTGGTCAGTAAGAAGGGAAAACTAACGCTAAAAAACCCTTTTTAGCATGCTGCGCCAGCATGCAATACAGAATCCGACAAATGAAACATAAGCTATTGCGACGATGCAACGAGAAATCATACTCCACGAGCTAATGTGATTTCCCACGATGATTACACTAGACATCAATAGGTAGCTTGGGTAGGATGAAATGTCAAATAGTGCTAAGGGACGAGAAACTAAATAATTAGTATGTAAAGAGTTTGAAATCAAGCGAAAAGTGTTTTAAAATGTTGTAAAATTGTACGGCTACAAAATATTACGAAATGAAAATCGTGGTAACAATCAATTTCTAAGTAAAACACAAAAACGAGCAACGAATCTACAATGCGACTCCAGCATCCTCTGTTGGTGATAAGAACTATGATTAGAATTGTACCTGTCGGATTCGGTTTCTATTTGTTATTTTCGCGGTACTTTTAAACGCACATTGGCCAATAGTTTAATTTGGAGAAATTGCAGTGACGCAATATATTACATGCGAAATTGCATATTTCAGTGGTAATTAGAAAATCGTAGACACCTTTTTGATCATTGAAGATATATTTAAACTTATATGACGACTGTGTAAAAATGTCAATGCTTCATTTTAAGAAATTCTCTCGAAAACAACGTTTTTAAAAGTTGCTTTATAACGTTTTTCCAGTTTTTTGTCGATTCTGGCAAAACTTCAAGATCCTTCAAGATCTTTAAATCTACATAAATCAAATAACGGTCATCCACAACGCGATTAAAATACATGTTATCGAACTTGTAACTCTGAGCGCGTTAATTTAAAATGTCCGCTCCCCCACACCATTGAGTGAATACAGATAGCCAATGATCTTTGATCAATACGTCGACGGTCAGTGACTTGGAGCTGTAATCCTGCGAAGACCCAAGCCACAAGAAGACTTTCGTTGCGGGGAGAGGAACCGGCTTCTTTTTGTGCATGCGATCGAAGGTTGAACCAAGATCACATGGCAACGTTTCGGCGCGGAGAACATTCGCTTGCATACGCTCAGTGTGTTTGAACATGTGCGCTCGGTTCTTGTTGGCGAATTCCTCTGGGTTCAACGATTAGTGTTTGGCGTTGGAAGCTGTGAGCAAGATGTCAACGTGAATTGGGAGAGTGTTATCTCGCTATTGACTTGTCAGTTGTCGGGTGCCCAGCGGTTGTCGAGGGTGATAAAAAGCGGAACACAAGATAGTAGGGGACGCGATGACTGGAGAAGCTACCGCCACGGGGGTGCACGAAAGGGGTACGCGGGTGCAGCGCTTAATCAAGAATGGTATGTTATTTGAGTGAACTGTTTAGCTATCAAGTCGACAGCATTGCCTGGCCGCTGTGTCTATTAGTATTTCGTGTGAGTCTTCAGATTGACGATCTGAATGTTAAAAACAAGTTTCGTCCTCCTTCCCCGCAACCACCACTTCCTAGTCCACCGATACACTCCCTTACAAAATATGCTGCAAGCATCGTATTAGGCATCAACAGGTGCAGGATCGTTTGCTTTACGAATGTCAGAAATCTTTCCCGGTATTCGCTATTAACGTATGTCGCAAGCAGAAATTAGTTTGCACGTGGACTTATAGAAAATGTTTATTTATAAATTCATTCGGATTTTTTTTTCCACATGTGATTTAAAAAAAGGATGAGAATAGAATCGTTCGACATATTATCACCTTTGCACAACCTTTGCTTCTATCCTGCGAATTCTTTCCATTGGATTGCTTTTTTTTTAAATGGAATTAAGCCAAATCTTATTTAGCATGCGGTAAGATTTATTGGTTTTTTATCGTGGAGCTGAGAGTCTGGGGACTTTGCCAGCCATACGGACGACCCTGCTCCTCTCCCATAGATTTTATGTATCTTAATTTTAAATTTATATCTTATCGTTTAAATTTCTAATTTTAGATTTAATGTATTCCACAAGACGCAAAACCAATTACTACCATTATTATTAATTGCTATTAATAATCACTGCTAAGCAGTAGTGGTTGATGTTATTATATAAAAATAACCTGTGGATTTAACTACACAGCAAATGTATTATTTAATAACAGTCTTATCTTTTATGTACATATAGCAAAGCTATAGTTGACAGATAAATTGATAAGGCATCCTGTGGAACTAGGACACAATCCCTTTCAAAGGATAAGTATAACATGGATTATCACACAAAATGAGTTTATATGAGCACAATTAAAAGCCTGTAATTTGCTCATAAAAATTAATAAAAATAAATGCACAACCAACTGAAACCAACCTCAGCAACATACTAAAAATTTCAATACACAAACTAAAAATTGTATTATTAATCCACTTATGTTTGATGGGCAGGGAGATCTCTAACAGCATTGTTGCCGATGTTCCACCACCCTGTACTCTCTCCTTTCAGGATGCATCCCGGCTCGCTATGTCCTTGCCGTCCTTGGCGGCATCGGCTTCGCCATCATCTACGGGCTGAAAGTCAACCTGAGCGTGGCCATCGTCGCCATGGTGAACAACACGGCGCTGGAACTCGCTAGCGGCGACGGCGACCATGCAACCTCCGCGTTCCACAACAGCAGCGGCGGTGCGGTAGGGGAATGCGAGGTGCCGCCCCCAGCAGGCGGCAGCGTTCCAGAGGTACGTTGAACCACGACTAAGTTGGAGCTCGGAGCAAGCGGCCCCGGTCAGAAACTGTGATTTTGCGGGGAATTTTTAAACCACCTCGATTTGGCTGTTATTTTACAGTATACATTGTATCAGAGTAAGCAAACATTGACTTCACGGCCTGGTTTTACCCAAAATTTCAGGTAATAGTGGTAGTTAACTCACACCTCAAACCAGAGATGAAAAATAGTATAAAATGGCCAATTTATTATTGATTCTTTTTGATTCTGAAATGAAAATACCCGTTGCAAATACAATAGATATTCATTTTTCGAATTCCTAACATTATGTCCGTACCGAGAGTCGAAACACGAACTTTCACCTTCCCGTTAGACACAATAATTGAATGGATATTTAGTTTATAAAAACAAATATTTACTGTACGTGAAACAAGTATTTCATCAATACTAAAACTGGCCAATATTTCAAGAAAAGAAACCCTTGTCAGAATCTTAATCCTCTTACCCGCCACGCCTTTGACCAATGAGTCCGACTCCGTCCGCAGCAAGAAGGCCCGTTCGAGTGGCCAGGCCCGCTGCAAGGAGTCATCCTCGGCTCGTACTTCTGGGGCTACATGGTGAGCCAGGTGCCCGGCGGGCGGGTGGCGGAAATGTTCAGCGCCAAGTGGGTCATGTTCTTCGCTGTCTTCGTCAACGTCGTCGGCACCCTGCTAACCCCGGCGGGGGCGTACTTGCACTACCTTGTGTTGCTGCTCATCAGGGTGCTCGAGGGGATCGGAGGGGTGAGTGCAACGCCATTGCGGTACATTCAATTGTTGTCCAAGGGCAATACACCAGCACATACACAAAAGGTAAATTTTGTGATAGGACTGGTTTTACGAGATCTAGTTTAGTGGCTGCTGACCACCAGATAAAAACTCATCTCCAAGGTGACAAGCCGTTGGTTGCTTCCGTTTTCTTTCTGACGGGAAGTGAACTACTTGGATATTGTATAACCTGCCCTTAGGTTTAAAATTTGAACACAATTGAACATGTGATTTAAAAAAAAAAAAATCTGGAAAGATTCTCTCTATTTCTTGATAAATAAATAAATTTCTTTCCTTACTTGATAATTTATCAGACTTCTCTGACTTCTAGGGAGTTACATTCCCGGCAATGCACGTTATGCTCGCAAAATGGGCACCGCCTCAAGAACGCTTTGTAATTTCTTCCATCGTGTACGCAGGTACGTGTTTAATTTATAAATTAGAACCATTTTCATCTTTTCAGTTATTCATTTTATCAACGATAACTGCTATGTAATTTCCGTGGACCTGTTTGTACACGTCCACTGCCGAACGCAACCCGAGACTTCAAGACGTCTTTCCTTGCACGGCAGGGACTGCGTTGGGAACGGTGATCTCGATGCTGATGGCAGGCAGCCTGGCGGCCTGGCTCGGCTGGGAGTCCATCTTCTATGTGATGGGCGGCCTCTCGCTGATCTGGTGCATGCTCTGGGCGCTGCTGGTGCAGGACTCGCCGCAGAAGCAGGTCTACATCACCGCCGAAGAGCGGCACTACATCCAGAGCTCACTCGGACAGACGGAAGCTTCCGAGCTCGCTCAACACAAGGTGCTGCTAACTCACTTCTAAGCAGATAACTAGTTTTATGGAGAGATTCGGACACGACACATTGCGTAGTATCACCAAAGTTCGTTGTTAATTCAGTAAGAGTTTTCTTATGTTGTACCATAGAGTAAGTCATAGAGTGGGAGTAGAGTTTTCAAGTCTCAAGTCTATCCCCCATCTTAGTACATTAGTTTTCAACCAAAATATTTAACAGGGTTATTGAATGCTATGTTACCAAACTTTAACTTTAACTTATTTCGTGGCTTTTATTCTCTTGATATTCTCTTCAAAACCACCCTAAATTGAAACCTTCAATCACTACTACTACAATCTACTGGTAGTGATTGTAGTAGGAGTGATTGAAGGTCAAACTTGGCGCCAAAAGTGCTTAAAACAACCTTTATTTCGGCTTTATAACTTGCCGTTAGATGTTTCTGAAAAACAGAAAAACTCAGTCATGATGATTGCAAATTGGCTATCACGTACCTGGTTTCCAACGTTTAAATATGGACATAGTGAACCAGCCCTCCAACAAAGCTCGCTTGATGTTTTTTCGTGATCTTGTCCGTGACACTGTGCTGACCACGACCCACGTCGATGTGCCGCAGACACCGCCGGTGCCGTGGCGCAGGGTGCTGACTTCGCCGGCGTTCCTGGCGCTCACGGTGGCGCACGTCTGCAGTAACTGCGGCTGGTACCTGCTCCTCACGCAGCTGCCCACCTACATGAAGACCGTGCTCAAGTTCCCCATCAAAGAAGTACGATCAATTTGCCGACGACAAATGCTGATTTTGTCACATTTTATGGCTTGCAAAAATGGTCTCGCGGATTCGGGACATTCAATTTGATTACATTTTTCGTCATCTTACCTGCGGCTTCACCTTCCCACACCCTGGATGCTCACAAAACACCTTGATGTTGAACTGCTGTTATGCTACGCATGTGAATGTCTACAAACATTGCCCGTTTCAGAATGCTGGTTTGTCGGCAATGCCGTTTCTCGGTCACTGGGTGTTCAGCATGCTCTACAGCAAGGCACTCGACATCAGCCGAGCGAAGGACTGGATCAGCATTACCGCCGCCAGGAAATTGTCTACCGCTATCGGTACGATCCCCCTTTCGAAACGAGCTTGCCAATGAATTGTGGTTACCTTTGTTAATCCGTCTATCTCGTTCCGAGATCTGGGCAATGATTACCGACACTGTGTTTCGTTCCAGCGTCGGTGGTTCCTGCCATTTGTCTGATCGGAGTCGGCTATGTGGGCTGCGACCGCGTGTTTGCCGTCGCCTTGATGGCCGTCAGCATCTCGAGCATCGGGGCCATGTACAGCGGTTACCTGTCCAATCACATCGACATCGCCCCCAACTACGCAGGTGAGTAAGAAAAGCCACCCGGAACCACTGTTCCGGGTGTTAACTAATGTGGATAACGACAAGGTTAGGGACGATAGGGACTGTGCATACTAACGAAAAGAGTAGGGCAAGTTGCTAATGAAATACTGAAGATTGATGTTTTGTCTGTTACCTTCTGCTGTGTTCTTTGGTATCGTCCGAACAAATCTTGCTGGGAATTGTGTTTTTTTAGTGTAATTGCAAGCTTCTATTGATGCTTACAGGAACTTTGATGGGAATCACAAACATGTTGGCTTCGATCCCTGGTTTCCTGGTACCTCTCTTCGTAGGATTTGTCACAGCCGGCAACGTAAGTCAAGTGCAATTGATTAATGTTTGAATCTCTTATTGAGCTGATGTAATTAACTAATATCGAGAGTGAATGTTTTCTTGAGACCAATCAAGATGGCCAGGACATGATTAGAATGTTTTGATTTCTTAGCAAACGGCTGGACAGTGGCGGATTATCTTCTACACCACTGGAGTTCTGTATGCGATTGAGGTGATCGTATTCACCATCTTTGGTTCCGGAATCGAGCAAGATTGGAACAAACCTCTTGGCGAAGTCACAGAGGCAGAGAAAGGGGAACTAAGCCCTTTGGACGAGAAAACGGATCCTGACAACATTGATGAAAAGCAGGAAAAGTAGCATTCGTTGCCAGATGACGACTGCTCTCGCAATAAGATTTAGAATGAGATGTAGCTAATTAGCATTAGTTCGTTATTGTTCTTAAGTGTTAATCGTTCATTGTTTTGTTATAAGTTATCACAAATTTATTTCATAGGGCAGTGCTGAATGCTTTCTAACAAGACTGCTTGACACTATAATATTTTTTTCATCATTTACATACATGTACGCAACTAATACAAATATAACATTTCTAACTAAAGTTGTACACATAAAAATTGCTCTATGACATCGCTACTGAATTAGTACTTACTCTGTGATGATGCAGAAGAAATAAACATTTAAAATAAAAGTTGAAAGATGCTCCAGTTTGCCAGGAGAACAACAACGTCTAGAGATGTGTTTAGTTACTGCGTGCGGACAATCTTGCAGAAGTACATCGGGCCGAAGTTGTTGGGCATGTGAGGCAGGACTAGGTGGCCGTACTTCAGACCCACATCCTTGCAGATCCTGAACACAAGCCGAGTCTGTTCCAAGGCCGCCGTTAAGTCTCTGGAGAATAAAGCGACAATAATTGGTTACAAAGATATTCCACAAATAGGTAGCAAGATTATTTTTATCCCATCTCAGCTATCTGTTGATAAAATAGAAACAAGTACTAGTTTCAATCTTGTCACAAATGTTGAACTGAAACATTTCCAGAAAAAACAACTAACAAACTGAAGATGGAAAGTACAGAGTGAAACTGAACAATTGGTATTGATGGATGTGGTTCTAACCTGACTTCCAGCTTGACGGACGAGTCCTCCCAAACTTTGCGCAAGGCCATATGAACGACTCCGTCGTTTTGTATCGGCGACAGAGAACAGGTCGAGTAGACGACGGTTCCTCCTGGCCTAACCAGCCGGAGCGCGGAAGCGAGGATTTCGGCCTGCGTTTCCGGGAGTTTCAGTCGCTCTTTCTTTCGTGTTGGCTTGAAGATGTTGTTGTCGTTCTCCATCGCAGAGTGCCGGTCTGTTGTGCAGGGTACGTCCACCAAGATCTGAAGGGGTTTCAAATAATAATAATAATCATCATTTATTGTTGAACTGAGGTTCGAAATCATTCTCAAACTGGGTACGTATTACCTAAAGGTACTACATAGAAAAATTTCTAGACTATGCCGATACATATATGTATTTCAAGTTGTTTTTAACATACCTTGTCAAAGTAGTTTTCATCAGTGATGTTTCTGGCATCTCTTTGTGTGACAATTATTTCTTTTGCCCTTTTATCTAAGTCATAGAAATATTGCTTCATCACTGAGTGGATCCGATTGGTGCGAGATTCTTGTACATCATTACATACCACACTTTCTGGAATTATAGGAAAGCACAGCTAGGTCACATTCTAGAACTCAAATCTGCCCGATGTCTCTTTTCCTCTGGCAATAAAACTTGTTCTTGAAGCAGTAACAGAAAGTGGCTGTGGAGTATGCCTCACCTGGGTAGAGAGTCTGGAGCATTGCCAGCGACTTGCCACCCGGAGCAGCACACATATCGAGTACCTTATCTCCCGGCTGCAGTCCCAGTGCTAGCACCGGAAGAATCGAGCTGCCGTCAAGGAGGTAATAGTTGTACACCCCTGTGCTGCCACGAGAAGGGGATGGGAAAGGAGAGTTGTTGCTTTCTTCGAAAGTATACACGTCAAGTTGCTCTGGAAAGTGTAGCTCTGCCTCATCTTTGATCACAACAGGGAAGTCGGTGTCACGTTTGTAATAGCTGTAATGTTCGGATTCTAATACCCAGTCTTCCATACCCTGTGGGTAAATGTCAAGTTAGATGCTATCTAGATGTTGGGAGGCAAATGGTTTCAAGACTTTTTTTATGTAGATTTACCTTCAATTTTGTAGCAGGTATGAACTCGTACAATCCTGCTGCGGAAAGCCCACCAGCTGGGTCGATAATTCGATGTTCATCAAACTCTGCTTCCGACAAACTTTTACTTAATGATTCTCTGCTTCGACGTGCGAGTTCTGGAAAAAATATGTAAATAAGTTCCAAATCCCCTAGGTTTGAAAAGGATTTCTACTTACACAGAGTATTATTGTCTAGGTTTGTGAAAAGTAAATAAATAAAAGTGCAATTAAAAACATCAAAAAGCTACCCACCCAGCGCAGTGATTTCGGAAGTATTCTCTGGTTTCACTTCTTGTGGCCGGTTAATATTACCTTCTTCATTCAGTGGATAAATAGAATCTAGTTCAGCCTGCTGTTTGCTATGCATCAACATTGTCAGCTTTTTGTCCAGCTTAATTACTTTTTCAGCATCTCTCTCCAAAGTAGGTGTTTTTTCATTTTCTTCAATCCTTTTCCTTTCGACCTCAAATAATGCCCTTATATTCATAGCTCCGAGGCTCTAGAAGGAAAGACTCCCAATCAGTATTCTGCAGCGAAATTAAATACATCAATGAACTTGTACCGAGCTGTAAAATACCTCAAGTTCCGCGATGATTTCTTCCTTATCGCTATAGTTGTTCACAATGGCACAGTACTTGTGCGGAGCCAGAAGTGCCGTTCGTATTGAAGGCCACCTCTTTCCAAATACTGTTTTGTAGAAATCGTCATAGTGCTCTAATGCTCGGTCCTTAGGAAATTTCTTTTTATTTATCACCGACTGAGAAAATATATCAAAAAATACATTTCATATAATATCACTTGTTGAACTGACCAACAAAGCCGACATAAATACTGATATTTTAATATATGTAGAGGTACCTAGATAAAAACAAATACAAAACCACCCTTCTCTAAAGAACTAAAATCGAAAGGAAATTAAATGGAAATTGCTTTTCGTATTAATCAAACACGAATAAATACGAACTCTAACCTAGAAACAATGTTCGAGTGATTGCATGCTTACCCAATGGTCCTGTCGGTGTTTCCCCCTTTTGTGAAATGAAATAATACGTTTCAAACAAGATTGATGAATGAAAACTTTGGAAGTATTGTTGAACATAAGTAACATGCTATTCGGCTTTGTTTTCTGTCGTGATAAATTACGTCTCGCCCGCCTGTTCGCCAGCTTATGCGTGCTGCATTGGAAATGAGCAAATCGAAGTGTGCGCCTGTCTGTGCCCTGTGATTGCTCCGTGCTCATTGGTGGAAGGGTAGTAGCTACAGAACCAGGATTGCGGCTGGTGGTAGCAGGAGTATTGCGACGTAAATGTCGATTTTAAATCTAAAAATGAATCTTAATTACCAATCAGTGACAGGTGAGCTACAGCAAATATTTCCTTCCTACCCCATTGTTTCATTTATCGTAATGTACTGAGTAGATTGATGTAGGTAACTGTACGTAACATCAATAGCGCTATAGTCGAGACCTTTAAACGCCAGACCGTAGCTAATCAATATTTTCTGTTAGCCGTATCACAACTTGATTGCAAATGATTGAGCCCATTCGAAGTTTGCGCATTAGATTTAATCAAACAGTTGGAGAGTAATTAAAATCCAAGCATTACGCCTGCAATCTCGACCACAATCTTGCAGCCCTCCCATTTAGAGACCTGCCAAAGTACATTCATCACTTGTTAAAGTAGACCACGTCGATGTTCGATAGTAGGCACAGAAAAATATCGTCGTAATGAGTATGAGTTTTGATCCTTACAGGCCCTGCTAACATACGGAAGGTAAGACCCTGATAGTGGATCTGAATTATGAGTGAAAATGAATGAAATCTGAACAAATCGATACGATAGAGTCTAGTTATCCATGAACGTGTCAGACGCGTTGGACTGGCGGCTGCTCGACATGACAAGCGAGCTGGATAGATGGACGTCGGCAACCGCGGTCTGTTCTTGGGCGAGGGGCTACAGCATTTAGACACAGTCAGAGAGTTGCACCACACAGTTCGACTGCTACGCACGGCGCTAGACAAATCCAAGGAAGAGCTCAAGGATCTGAGGGCGAAAGTGAACAATCAGGTCGAAACCGAGACCTACGAAACCGCGATAGAAAAACTGTCAATAGAAAATCACATTCTCCGGCGCCGTGTTATTGAAGATAAAAGTGTTATTCTTGATACAGAGCAGATAGCAGAGTGTTCGCAGGACTGTCAGCCAGATCCCATGGATACCGACAAAAGTGATGCTAAAGACAATTCGGACGAGCAGCCAGAGAAGCAGGATGGAGTTGTTACTTCGATCAAAGAAGAAGAGGGCAAAGAAAATAGTGAAAACAATACAGTTGAAAAAATTGAAACAAAATTAGAACAAATTTCTATTTCCGTCGATAACATTGACGAGTCGAGCAGAGCTAAAGACGGCGAAGATGGTACGCAATCGCGCGAGCTGGAGAGAGGGCTTTCCGACGACGCTGACCACTCGTGCGGAAGCGATGCCAATCAGGAAGATTTCCTCGGCGGCAAGCTCGCCGCCGAGTCCGAGAACGACTCGGAGGACGAAGTCGACGACATCGAGCTCATCTTCACGACGGAAGACAACAAGGACCTCGGCGTCCTGCAGGAAGATCTAGTCTCGTTCGCCGACAACGAAGGTTGGCAGACGAGCGGGCCACAGATCATGGTCAAGTTCCAGGACGCCGACTCGTTCGACGAGACTGCCGAGATCGAGGCAGAGTGCAACCGCGAGCCGAACAACATCAGGACAGAGAAGATCCAATACAACCTGAAGACCTGGACGCACTCTGTGTTCGTCGAGACGGACATCTCGAAGTGCGGCGTGGTGGACGAGAACGAGGCGCCGGAGCGTTCGCCTAGAAGAAACACCCTACCCAACCCGTTGGCGTACCAGCCGATCATCCACCGGGAGGCGTTGAACAGCGGCAAGTCGCCGCTCGGCACCAGCCCGATCAGTCCACGGCCCTTCGGCACCAAGTTCTTCCCCTCGAATCGCACCCCCCGCAGCAGCGGCGGCGGCGGTGGCAACGGCTACGGCAAGTCCCCGATGCGACCCATCCTCGTCGAGCGCAACGCCGCCAAACGCGAGTCCGAGGCGCAGACAGACATCACCGCGCTGCCGTCGCACTGGAAGTCCGAGAGCTACTTGGCGCACAAAGTGTCGCACAACTTCACCACGCTGCCGTCCAAGTTCGCGTTACCCGTGCAGCAGCCGCCGGTCGGCAAGTACGCGCTCCGTCTGTCCGACAAGACGCAGGAGGCGCGACGCACGCTCCTCTCCGACATCAACTTCACCAGCATGGTGCCGGAACTGTCGCGCAGTGCCGACCACCTGTGTCGCGGCGAGGCGCGCGAGAACTGCATCAACGCGGCGTCGGGCAACTGCAAGAACTTCCCGCGGGCACACTCGTACATGAAGAGCACCACCGACACGCTCGTCTCGCCCGGCTACTTCCACTCGCGCGACTACGGCAAGGACATGTGGTCGCCGTGTGGCTGCGAGTGCGGCCAGCCGAATCTGATGCCGTACGGCCGCGTGCGCTCCGCGTGGGACAACTACAACCAGGCGCCGGCGGCGTCGCGCTACCGCGGCTCGTTGTCGTCGATGCCGTCGTACGAGAGCGCCGAGTCGCGACGCAGGCACTCGTCTTCGACGTGGCGCGACTCGCCCGAGATGCAGCGCAGCACGTCGATGTGTCAGCGGCCGTCGTACGGGTCGGTGCCGTCCTCGCCGACGCACGGCCTGCGCGCCAGCAGCGTGCCCTTCTCGCCGTCGTACGCCTCCTCGCGCAACGATGTCTTCCCGCCGGCGTCGGCGTCGGCGGCGGCGGGGTCGGCGTCGCGGTGCGCTCGACATCCGCTCTCGAGGGCGCGAACACGCAACAAGGTCACCTTTCACGGTATGTGGACGTCGCTGATGTCAGGGTGGCGGGGGGCGGGGGGGGGGGGGGGGGTTGTTTGTTTACTTGCCGAAATTGGAGGAGTTCACAGTCCCGAAACGTTACAAGTCAAAAACACTTCTCACAACTCGCTCATAATTAATTCATTTCCGTGACACAACGCCAAAAAACGTAATATCAAGTAAAGGTGGAATTTTCAAAGTCAAGGTCTTTTCAAGGTCTTCAAAGTATAGGCAGAGCCTATAGATTTTTCACCACTCATAGGTAGGTATACCCTTCATATAAACGGTGTGGACTTCTCAATTCTTCCTGCCTCCTTTTGGAAATCATGAGGAATCAATGAGAAATCATTGGAAATCATGAGGGTCTTCACTTCGTGAATACCCAAGTCTCCATCGTGCGGTGTGGTCCGCCATTGTGTGATATATGGTTTGACCTGGTTTAATGTGGTTCTGTCCTTATTTGACAAGGTTCCTTCGTGGTTTGACGTGATTTGAAATGATTCCGTCATGGTCTGACGTGATTCTCGTGGTTCTGTCATGGTCTGACGTGATCCTTGTGGTTCTGTCGTGGTTTGACGTGGTTCGTTGCGCAGAGTCTTCCTTCCGGCGCGCCGGCCGGCCCGGCCAGTCGCTGCCCGACCTCCGCGCCGACTTCGGGCCGGAGAGCGGCGACTCGACCGATTCGCTCATCGACGAGGCCGAGGAGTTCCTGCGCCGCTCCATCGACTCGATCCTCACCGGCACCGACCCCGCGCGCGTCGCCACGCGCCGCCACCAGCGCCGCTTCTCCGACCCGGATCCCATCCGAGGTACGTGCCGTCGTTCCAACGCTGTATCCTGGCGGTGCCAGCACCCATCAGCTGCAAACACAATGAGAAATTGTAGTTCAGTTGCTGTCTGGTAAAAATAGTAAAATCAGTGATTCAGTGATTAATGACAGGGATTCAAACATTGTATTGTACTGCTGAACTCAATTTTTATTTATTTATTAGTTTCCACAAATCTATGGGTCAAATCTAGGTATGTATATTTTTAGGCAACCACCTTAACTAACCAGCTCGTCAGGCATCACCACTCTGTTCATCTTCATCTGACTCCACCATTATTCTTCTTTTCCATTTATAATCTTTCCCTTGATTCTCATTCTTCATTTTCATTAATTCTCTGACACAAAGAAAAACAATTTTTTTTCGCAAGCTGCTGCTCGTTGAACACTGTTAAATCACCTTCAGGCATCATTCTACAACCAACCCGCTTGCTTGTTGCAGAGTTTGTGCCGCCCAAGAGCGCGCAGCCGTTCCTCCCGAGGGTGCCCCGCGACCTCAAGCTGGACCACCTGGTGAAGGTGATCTGCGGACGTGACCGCTGCGTGGTCGGTCGGGTCCGCTACGTCGGCAACGTGCAGACAGGCGGCGAGCCATACGTCGGGGTGGAGCTGCCCACCGACGCGGGGGATGCCGACGGATCGTGCCACGGTCGCCGATACTTCGATTGGTGAGCGGCGGACTTCGTGGCTTGTTTTCCATTGCGATCGCCGAGTGTTTTAGCGAGGTTGTGACGTTTCCGCTTTCTCTTTCAGTGCTCGTGATCATGCGCTCTTCGTGCCGTTCAAGAAGGTGGTGATGGCGTGGAGCTTTTGAACGTTTCGTTGAAACGACGGCAAGTTTATGAATGTGAAGGTAGATGATTTCTGAGATTTTTGATTTATGCCAAAGATGGATATGTTCAAGCCCTTAATTTTTAGTTAGATATGGCTTGATATAAGAATGATTTTTATTTTTATTATTGTTAATTTCTATCTTAAACCATTACCTATCAAATTCAGTATTATTGTTGATGAGCGTAACGAGCGTAGCGAGTGAAGCGAAATCTTCAATTACACTTTACTGCTAAAAAAATCCGGAATGTTTTTTTTTTTGTTTTTTTTTTTTTTTTGTGTTTTTTTTTTTGTTTTTTTGTGTGTTTGTTCGCACGATTCCGGCCAAACGCCAAAACGGATTTTGATGAAAATTTACAAGGACCTTCGTTTTCTCTGAACTTAGATCTGCCACGTTTTTGAAGCAAATCGGACGAGTAAATTTTGTGTTATTATGTTTTTACGAAATTTTTCAGTTTTTCCAAAACACGTTTTGCACTCTAGAGGCCAAGTATCTGAATATAATTTGACGAAACTTTCAGGAAATGTTGACCCTCACGATTTAATGTTTGTGTAAAAATTTCATTGTTGTATGTTAAGCACTTTTCTTGAAAATGGCGCTTTTATGACGATTTTTTAGCGTTTTTTCAGTTTTTTGCAACTTAAGCCACTTTATCTTCAAGCGATGTCCACAAAATTTACTGTGTACATTATAAATCGTAAAAAGAATATACTATATTAATTTGAACCAAATCATTTGAATAGTTTTTCTTTAAATCGATTTTTACGTTTTGAAATATTCAAATGTCATTGAGAAAACTGCTTAATTCTTACTGGACATGTTAAATTGATCATAAAAGCCTCTAGGCTATGCGCACACGCAATATAATTGCGTTGAGGGTGAGCGTAAATATTACGCTCATCCACAACACGATTATATGAGTGTTCGCATAGCCTAGTTTTACCTATGTTGATTAGTATAGTGAAAAATAGATTATAATATGATTAGCTTAGTGTGTGATTGTCAGCACTAGGTATACATGCTAGAAGGACATTTTTTTCATTTGGTGGCTACGTACTTACATTCACAATTGATATCAATATTTCCTACGGTATTCCTCCTACTAGTAATTAGTTATTATTTTCATTAAACCAGTTTTAATGTTAATACAGTTTAAGAACTTTACGTTTCAACTTTCAAAGCTCAATATTTGCAATTTTTATCTATTTGGCACAATATGCCAAAAGTCATAGAAAACTCTTACCACCTCCCTGATAGACATTGTTCGACAAGCCAAATTTCAACAGTTGCAAATGTTTTTCCAAGTTCTCTTATACAATATAATATCAAACGTGCATGAACAGAATACGTTTCAATATCGACACAGATTTTAAACTTTAATGTTATCTTCTCAATAGAAACAGATTACCTGATATTCTATTCTATTGGATCTATGAAATCGGTGTCTCATCGATGTAAAAAATATATGGTTGTAATATTATCGATGGCTATAAAAATACTGGTATATACACATCCTACATGGAACAAGACTAACAAGTTATACTCATAATAAATGTGTAATAATCGGAAATCAACCCTCGCCCAAAAATATTATTCAATGATCTCATTCTAAGGTTCTAAATATCCTCGGGTATAATGATTATGTGCATACTACATACTCTTGGTGTTGTGGATAAAATCTTTGGTCATCTTGGAATGTGATTGCAGGTTTTTTTTTTAATTATAAAAGAACTTATAAATCATCGGAGAAATTACCGAAAAATCACTGTAATCAATTCCTTCGTGGGTTCCAAAAACCTCCGGGGCAAAATTATCAAGAAAAATGTTTGCACTCATTAAAAATATTATTGTAAAATATTAAATAGATGTCATAGAACTTTGGTTACATTAAAGCTCAATAAGGTGTTTAATAATTAACCACCATAATTTTATAGATGGGAGTTATAGTCTTAGCAAGCTATTAGTTAAATCGGCTCCTATAGTATCAATCAGCAATACAAATGAATTAACTGTTATCAATGTATTTTCACGTTCCCCTTTACAAACCTTAGCTGTGTCTGTAGCCAATGCTTGAACGATTGTTTTGCCAAGGTTAGCATGTCAAAATAGTACATCCCTCACTGTAACAGACTTTTATCAATGTGTCCACATGAGTACAAGGGTGTGTATTGTAAAAAAAAAATGTACTAGGTCATATTATAGAATTCGAATTGATTTCATGGTGGTACTAAAATGAAAATTAGATGTGTGTTGCAAACACTGTAATATTTCGTCTGAATTCTAGCTGCCCTGTGTTCTGTGTCCAGGGTGTCACTATTCGCAAGGATTAAAATTTGAGCAAGATAAACTGATCGAAGTGTAAATAATTAAATAAATTTGCGAGGTATATTTTTCTTTGTAAATATGTGTAATCTCCAAGTAATAATTCAGTCAGACCTGTGATCAATTTACAAAGGATTATTAGATCTTATAGACCCCATAGACGTGGCACTGCAATTTGTTTTAACTAATTATTTTTCTGAACACAATTGTTTTGTGTGTGGCATAATATGTGTAAGCAATTTAATAATTTTTATTTTTTGAGAAGTAAATACCCGAATCGGTATTGTTGTGTACATTTGTGTAGGGTGTTGATGTTGTAATGTGTTTTGCGAGTGGTACATTATTTTACTTGGAGGTACAAATTATTTTCCAATGAAAATGTTTTACGAGTATAGTGTAAAAAAACTTGAATACTTTATTTTTTAAATGGGTAGACCCGTCCGTAAATTTGTTTAGAATTAAAAACGACGTGTGCATGACTATATACGTCTTTTAATTGATTGACGACTAATTTACAACAAAAAATCTCAAGTAATAGAAAGCGAGCAAGCTATTTTTAGACATGCAAATTGGCAAAAAGTCCCAGCATTGAGAGTGAAAATAAATCTACACTTGTCACACATATCACTGGTCGAGTGTTGCAGTTAAAGATACAGAGTGGAATTGTATCGATCAGGATTCAGTCATAGAGTTGCTTAGACACTCCTAAACTTGCTCGAGAAAAAAGATGGAAAATAAAATAGGCAAATAGAAGCCCATAGGATGACTATGGGATCTATGTGAAAGAAAGAGAAAAGCGAGTTTGAACCTGTAATAGGCATGCAATCCCTCAATATTTTTTTTTCCAGTGAGTCTTTAGACAGATTGCTAGAACAAATTATTTGAAGCAACTTCAATTGCACCGCTATTTTGATTTACATAATCATTTTTATGCACTGGTTATGTTTATATTTGCGTGTTAGATCAAAATGCTGCCAATGGGTGTCAGTGTAAGCTTTCATCGAAATAAACCAACTATTTGTTTGCTGTATAATAATTTTGGATACAACCCCTGGGACCATTGAGTTACCACGAACAAATAAATGATAATGAATATAAATATCTGTGATTCAAATTTTTTAAATAACCCGTTAGTCAAGTGATTTGATCAATTTTCATGCCAACGAACCCCCCCCCCCCCCCCCCCCCCCCCCCGATTAGATTTTCTTCGTTATGGTCTAATACCCCGAAAGCCACAGAATAAGCCCAGAATAACGAAATTGGGGAAGACCCAAAATAACTCAAAAGCACCTAATAAATATTTGATCCTAATTGAGTCTAGTGAATCCAGATATCAATATGAGAGCTTGGAGCAGTGAAAATTCAGGTCTCCACAACACAGTATTCAGTAGAAAGTCGTCGGACCTAAAAGTATGGTATAAGTTGAGTGTCATATCGTGGCAAGCTGGAACTTTTCGGAACGCTGGACAAGTCAAAAGCCCGAATTAGTCCGAAATCCCGAAAAAGCCCGACTTATCAAGTGCTCGGCCCTTCGAGCTCGGCCCCTTCGGATGTTTCGAATCAATGCACAACCCGACCTGAGGCCCGAAATGAAAAAATAGACTTCATGGATTCTTTTCCCATTTTCAGGGTTGAGAGTATATTATCTATAGTCGATGACAGACATCGAAATGACGATGTCCAGAAATCCAAAAATCTTCCCCAATTTCCATAAACGAAGTTATAGAAATTGCAATGAAAATAGCCACAAATTATGAAAACAACTTTATTAAATAAAAAAATCAAACTTAACAAACACCATCATCATCAACAACAACGCTCCAGTCATCCGTTTAGTGTCCAACATGAACGGGGAAGTCGGCGTACCAGCCGAAGGCGCCATGGTGTCCAGTGTGCGCTCCATAGTCAACGTGATCGTGACCATCACCTCCGGCCCCTCGCTGGAAGCGTCCACCATCCTCCTCGGCTTGCTGTTCCTCTTCGTCGTATCCGGCGCGACGGACTACGCGAATCGGAGCCACCCCCTGGCGCTGGTAAGCCACCCCCTGTCTCGGGTAGTCGGCCACCTCCAGCAACTGGACGTCGTCCAGGGGGACGGCGATGTAGCGAGGGCGAGCGTTCACCGACACCACAGCCACAGCCAGCAACACACCGAAGGCGATCTGTGGATGAGAGGTGTACGAGATATTAGCTGGGATGGAACGGAATGGCTTGATTTCATAGATAATCGATTTCATTTGCATGTTGATGTGGTTGTTTATAGTCTGTGAGATATAGCATCCGTAGTTCGTATAAATTATGGTTGATTTTCGCTGTCCTGACATTAATTGCTGTTGTAGATATCGCAGATAAAATCTTCAACGCATGCATGGAACAGGACACAGAAGTGTTACAATAATCGTGGAACTTGTTGAGAAAAATATTTAGTTTGATCCAATAAATGCAGTATGCAAAAATTGGTGCATTGGTTATCAAGTCATATTGACAACACTTCCCGAAATATGGTAGTTAGACTCTCAATGAAATCAAAGAGACTATAAAGAGAAAACTACAAGTTCGAAGCTTCATCGAAACGGGCATCGAAGGGAATGCCATGTCACCCATAAGTCTTACTCACCAGTTTCATGATGATTTCTGGTAGACTGTTGTTGCCACTGGTACACTCGACTTGTCAATAATAGATGCTGATGTCAACGGGAGAGTTATATAGAGGCGAACTTTCCCTCAAGATGTCCAGTGCCGGCGGCGTCCCAGTCGCCGCCGCCACAGCCGCCGAGGTACAGCAAGAAATCCAGGCCGATCCGCACCGATTCACCATGCTTTTTGCCCGTGCAGTCAATCTTCTCTTTCACTTCACCAATCAGCAGCGCTATTGTCACGTCTTGTGTAGGTGCTTTTTTTCTAGGTCGCGTTAAATAGCCTGGTGCCTGGCATCAATGCTGCGATGAGTGAATATCTTTGAGTAATAAGCTTTTCAGAGATCGTTATTTACTCGCGAGGGAATGAGGTCACAAACAAGGGTAGTTTTTTCTATATTGTTGATTAATGATTTGAATAGAGATTGTAGGGAGGAAGGGGTAGTAATTGATGAGCGAAGCAAGCGAAGCGAGTGAAACGAACCTTCATTTTAACATGTACTTGCCGGTATTTTTGAGGGTTTTTTTTTGATGCTGATGCTTCAAAATTTCACGGCATTTTATCTTCAGGATTTCTTGTGCAGATTTCTTAAACGTTGATAAGACCGCAAATGTTGTTTTCATTTTTCAAGAGAAGTGCTAACAACGAAATTTGTAAGCACTAGCAAATCTCTAATTAGATCCCATCACTATTTTCAGCAAAGGCCATCCAGAACTTGTCTAAAAAAAATAGATCTTCTGAACTTTATTCAATTTTACATCTCTTAATTTGTTATATATTAATTCTTACTGCTAGTCGAGAAAAAAAAAATATGGACCCCAAATTAGGTAAGGAATTCCAACTAAACTTAGGTCAAAACACTTGATCAAAACAAGACTAGGAATTGATCATAATTCTCGATTTAGTTGTTTTATTTGTACTATGAAGTAAAGCATGGTAAAACTAACAGGTTGCCAGCAACTCCTACAATATTACCGATTGGAGAGTGAACATTCAACACCATCAAAATGATGATGTTAATAAGTATTAGTTTTTAAAGACTTGAAATAAAAATTTAGAAGGTTACATTTCACAACCCTTTGCAAAAAAAAACAGTATTTTATGCTATGAATAATATGGAAGCATATTTCAGAAGACTGTAAAACTACTCTATATGCACAAAATGTTGCCTATTTTTTCATGGATAGGTAAGTTAACAATGAACTTTCAACAATAGGAAGGAGATAACCATCTCGGAATCCAAAGCAGAGTCCCAGTCAATTTTACCTGCATTCTGCAACTTGTATTAAAAATACACACCATTTCCTTGAGTCAAAATCATCTAAATTAAAAAAAATAGTTCACACTGATTATCACAACTTACCCATTTATCTTGAATGGTTATTGCCGCTTATGGACATACAGTTTCCTGACCAAACTTACCTTCCTGAGTCAATTGACATATTGATTAATGGATCACATTAAAAACAACAACATACCAAAATAAAATTTGGACTGTTATTATTGTTAGAGTTCTCACAAATTGCCAAACATTACGACCTAAACAAAATAAAAAACGAGAGCAGATGGCATAGTTCCTCCCTCCAAATCATTCATCATCATCGGCTCATCATAACATGAGCTGTACAGGTATGTAAAGGAAATGCGTAACTAGTAATATCCTAGCAAAAAAAAGCATGAAAATCCATAACAGCCGCAAACCCCCTCTTCACCTTCAAAACAACTCCATGTCGTCATAGCAATCGGGTGAGACCTTCTTGAACATTGCGTTGTGATTGATTGGCCGCGCGTCACCCCCCCCCACCTGCGACGCGATAAACGCCTGCGACGCCGGCCCAGCAGCCGCCGCTGCCCGGAAGTTGCCGAAGTTCGCCGCCATCCGGTTGGGACTCTTCGGCCCGCCGTCCGCCTCGCTGATCGAAAGCTCGCTCGAATGCCCGCTGAGCGTCTGCACGTTGAGGCTTGACGTGGAGGCAGTCGTGTCAGCGGCGCTGTGCGACGAGTCGGTGACGTCCGACGCCGACGCCGCCGTCGTCGCGTTCGCCGAGCGTCTGGCGTTCGACTCGCCCGCCCGCTGCGCGTCCGAGTAGACGGCGTGGCCGCGTTTCACCAGCTCGTCCGCCACATTCACGTCCTGGAACGGCGTGCGGGTCGTTTAGAATCGATCGATTGATTTCATGGTGTTCAACGACGCACTGTTTTGACAACTGGCACTGGACTAATGGCATCGGTGAATGAACGGGTGATGATGAACCTAACCTACCCAAGAAGGGAGGAGGGGAAACCAGGTGACGGCACGTAGCCTACTCGTGCCGAAATGCACCAAGGAGATCACCGGCTTTACGTCCCTTCCGCTACACCCCTCCACTACTTATCCGTGCTGTCGTGAGGTTGATAAGCAAGGGAGTGAATTTTTCGTACTAACTTCAAACCCTCAAACCTCTCGTTTAGAAGCCACTGGCCGAGCGTGGGGAATGCAGATGTTCCGTCGAGTCGGCATGAGTCAAAATGACATACTGTTACCGCTTTGTAGCAGTCGACAACACTATTTTGCCGTCTTTAAAACAGCTATGACAGCTAAGGGCTACTATTAGAAAGGCAAAACTAAAATATTACTGTACTCTGAACTTCCTCCAAGCAACTTGGAAACAACTGCAGCTGTCTACTTGCTGGAAGTTCAAGCAAGTCCTGGCATTGTAACACCAGTGATTAATAAAATAAACTCACAATAGTTGCTGCAGAGATAACACTTATCTGTAACTCTCAGGCTGAGGGAGATTTATATAATGAATCTTAAATACAAATCACAATACAATACAAGATATCTGAAGGGCAGTTACATACGGTAGATACCAGATATTTGGTGGTACTCTGTATGGATTGCCGTCCCAGAGTTTGGGTCCTTCGTATTGCATGTGTGTACTTCCAAACACCAATCGGTCCATTGGCAACAACGATCACAGCAGATTAAACCTTCAAGCGTGCAATCCGTCGTGGGCTTTGGCTGACGGGAACTTACCGAAGTGCCGTTGAGGTCGAACAAGCTGACGGCCGGCGCGGGGCTGTCTTCTCGGGACCGCAGCTCGCTCTGTTCGCACCCCTCGATGTTGCACATGATCGGCTTCCACTTGGCGTTGTGTGTGAGCTCCTCGAAGAGGTCGGCGGCTGCATCGGTCCATTCATTGCCGCTGGAACACAAACACGACACAAACAGGTTACCAAATGAACTAATTGTTGTATTGTTGGCAAGCTTCAATGGCATATTCTTGCTGGGATGAAAAATTAGAGTGTCATCCTAAGATTCATCTTATTCAATCAATAACTCAATTAAACTATTGTGTATTTTTCTTTATATAAAAGGGAGATTTCTGTGATTTAATAAATGCACAAAATATCAAAATTGCATCAAATTATTATTAATGTAGTGTTGCATTTGGCTAAGACCAAAATTTTCAAAGAGAAATAAAAACTGTCAAATAGAAATAGTGTAATCGAGTTATTATATTACCTCGACAGCATTTTTTCTCATCCCAAGGATAAGCTTTAGAAACAAGTTGTTTACAATTCCTGATCAATGTCTGTCTTGCTCTGTAAACTTGCATTGCAAATGAAGTGCTGAGCCTGAGATGCAATGGAAATTGTGCCTGCCGCATGCTATAAATTAAACATCTTCTGGGTAGATGCCATTTCGAGTTCTATTTCCACCAGGAAACACGCTGTGGGGACTTTGCCGTAGTGATAAACAAGGATACTTGATTATGACCAGGAATCATAACAATTTTACGCACTGCTGCTTGAGTAGGAAATAGCTGCAGCACACTACAAAGCTTCCCGTTTCAGCGCAGCTAGATACGAGGTGGGCAACTATAAATTCAAGTGCAAAGTTGCAATTGCATCAAAACAACATATTATATACAACACATTTCATACATCTGCAGCGAAGTAATCGATCATAATAAATCAATATATCTACTGCAAAATGTTGGACAGGTTTGTTTATTGGGCAATTTATTGCGTCGGGCAATTCATTGTGTTGAGCAATACGAATGGGAAGGAAGATTCTAAAAATAATTTTACGATCATCTTTGTATTGTTCTAATCAGGATAAGAATCTTTAGTGAAAGGAAAGAGTTGTTAATAAATGACACCCATCCCAGCTGAGAAAATTGAACGAACTTGACAGTTATTGCTTGGCGACCAAAGTTGATAAGTGTTTAATGGCTCATTATCTACAACTGTGTGAGAAAGATAATGCCTGATCGACAGCCAAGCAGATATGAATGCTAAACAAAGTTGACTTCAAAACAATAACAGCATCCATATAATTAAATGTAATAATAGCACAGTCGAGTGCGGACGCGAGGAGAGGCTAGTTGGGCATTGGCAGCTAAACTTCGATTGAAATTAGCTAAGTGAGATGTTAGTTGGATGAGAAAAGCCAAATTTCCGCACTCGGTCGCTCAGCTATATAGGAAAAAATAATAATAACTTTGGTTCGTCGACGAACAATGAGAAGGTGAGCTAAAATAATCAAAATTCATTACGTGAATTATGATCTACCGCAAAAGAACACGAATTTTATTTTTGTAATTAAAACTGATTTAGACATTGTTTTTTCTGGGCTTGCACCAGGAAGCAAGGGGGAGTGAAGCGTAAATTTTAACCCATCTCAACCTAACTGTACACCGATCGCTGATCGGTTACACATTTTCTTCGGAAAACTGTCCATGTCGCAATAGTTGGACGCAGTCAGAAGCAAACGATTCTTACAAGTTCCACTATCTGAAACAATGTTGCTTGCTACTTAGTAACGAAAGATCAATTCAAAAATTTGTATCCGTATTTATGGATGATAAGGGCAGTGCCCCGGACAGGCAAAGACCCGGATTCGAATCCCGGTACGGATACAAATTTTGTAATTTCGTTACTAATAATCATTGTCTACCGATACATGTAACGAGTATTTGTGGTATTTGAATTAGGTTTAAATTTAGGTTTAGGTTTTAATTTAAATAAAATGTTGCTATGCTCGTTGCGATTCATCTCGCGACAAAATTGAATTGCATTTCATGCCACAATATGCACATTTGTGCATTCTACAGAAGCGTGCGATTACCGTGCTGCTAGACAATAAAGCTGCAGCGCAGTAAGCAGCAAGTGGAATCTTACCAGAGGACGACTAGGTTATACGCGTATATAGTACATTTCACTATCACACGCGTGAGTGATCGGGTAGGGGAAGCCTAAGCTCGTAGCTCAGCAGACAAATAGCGAACCTATCCAATGCACATGCACACATTGCACTTGCAAGTTGCAACCAAGAACGATCGCCAAGCCCCAACTCGTGCATCCAATTATAGGTCTTCTGCAACCTATTTACAGCCATAGATTCAGGTGATTACAGCCAAGATCAAGGATATCTGGCGCTACACGAAATGTTTCCGTGACGATTGCTTAAACCTACGCACACCCGCATGCGTCAAAACTACTAACTAGAGTTACTACCGACCACGTTACTACCAGCCAACTACGACGGAGAAACAGGGCAAATCCAACGCATTTTTGTCAGCAAAAATGTGCGCCGCATGGCACGCGGAGAGTAATGTCAAGAACGCGCTTTCATTACCGGAAGCGACCTTGTCCACCGTGATCTACACCAATGCCAGGATCAGACAGGATCGCGTAATGCACTGGATGCAGCGGATTCATCAAGTGCACTCTCCACGTGCACGGTGTAGGACAATAACAATTACAACGAGCGGAGGGCGTGCAAGAACGACAAGTGTGATTTTAAAATTAAGTTAAAGGCATTTGATACGAAGATTGATTTTATTATGTTGACGAGCGTTACCAAAATTGTAAGAATTAATAAGTTTTCTGTGGGTATAAAAATTGTAACTTCGAATTGACCTTTTATTGCTTATATAATATATTATTTTCTTCTGAATTTCTATCATTATCAAAATGATATACAGAAATCAAAATCAAAAGGCAGTCGGAAAGGTGCGAGGCCTTCGAGCATAGGTCTATCGTCGACGAAAAAGGGAGAAACCAGCGTCATAAAATGAGGTAGCGAAAATCATTTGCGAAATAGTTAATTCGTCCATTTTTTTGACAAATGTGTATTCAGAATGTGATTGAATCGTCTCGATTCGTGGAAAGCAAGTCCGAACAGACCCGCCGTGAATTTGGGGGGTTGCATAATGCTTTGGCCTGCACGCAGTTGCTTTTAACTTCTGCTTGCGTGCATGCACACATCAAGTGAAGTTGTCTGTTGCATTGAAGGTGGTGGTGGTGGTTGAAGTGCCAGCATGGACGCCGGTTTGGCCGTCATCCCAAGCCCTATCTAGCATCGCTCGACTTGCAGTCGGTACTCGTTCGGCAGTGACAGAAGCCGAGGCAGAAGAGGAGCAGTGGGACTCGGCAGGCTAGCGGCTAGGGAGGTTTGCCAGTCATTTGTCGTCAGGGGTCTCGAAGTTTCGTAGGGACGACCAGTGGCTTGTTTTTGACAGTGGAGTGTTTTCAAATAACAGTGTCTGCGGCGAGTATACGATGAAAATTCAAGAATTGAAACGGAGGTAAATAAATACAGGCAGTACCAGCAGCAGAACCTAGCAAAATTTTCCCGGATTTACGTTTTTTTTTTGAGTGCAGGCTTTTTAACGACTTTGGAAATCGTCGCGAATCATATCAGAAAAAGTAAAGCTCGTGTATTGAACCGGTTGAAAGTGTTGATCGTAAAAAGTACATGGTTTTTTGATCTTGAGAGAAAATCATTATTAAGATGTGGTTATGGATTAGAAATGAAAATGATGTGTTATGCTCGATGAAGGATGTCGCTGTGGTAAAAAAACAACACATTTTTTCTATGAAGACGAAATTTACGGCAGTTACCTACACAGGTATTAAGCCTGAATTCTATCCAATTAATGATCATCCTAATCTTATCATTGTATGATGAGGAACATTTTTCTCGATTGTTTTGAAACTTGGACCTCAATTAGCAATCGACACAAATCAATGCCCTCAATTAATACGCCTCAATTCTCAATTCTCACTTCATTAACGAATTCACTCAATCGTCGCAGCATCTTGAACAGTTTCCTGCGGCGATAGCAATTCATAAGCAAATAAATAGAATATAGGTATTGCTTATCACTCGCAGACAACTTGTACTTCAGTTTCACAATAAAACTCGTTGTTTGTGATACGTCTGGGCACAAAGTTTAGTAACTATAACTTAATTTGTTTTTAATTTTACTGACAGGTTGAAGTAAACAGAGCTATTTGTGACACGCGTCATGTAATAGATAATAAATCTATTTATCTTCAGGCCGATCATTCCCGCTTAAAGATGTTTGGAAGGAACAAACCAAAGCAAACTATTGAATAACAACCATATAGAGGAGAGTGACAAGACTAAAAATCAAAAGGTTCACGAGGAAATATTGTTGAGTCTTGAACGTAAATAACATGTAGTCATGCGTTTATCATGTATGACCCATGGTACCAATATGATATTGCCAGCAGACATCGACATCGTGTACGTGGAAGCCAGAGTTACCAAAAGAAGGAAACATACCGATTGCACGGGCAATTAGAAATGGACAGTCCAAGTGCGTAAATCGCCAGATGCTAGCCAAGTTGCGACACGGAAATACCGACGCCAAGTTCACACGCAATTATTATTGGGAACGGACATAGGCAGGTTCCGAAATTGAGCAGTATATCGCGTTATCCATTCAGCGAACCGCAATCACGATTGCACATCAAAACCCCAGCGATGAGACATTTACAGGACGAAACAAAGAATTCGTCATCGTGTCAAGTTGATATCGAGTCACCTGGAAATGCTTGAAACTATAGGGAACAAAGGGAATCAAAATTAGATTGTCGAGAATTGGGTCGACGACATCATACGACGTGTCACGCCACCGTTAGCGAAGTTAGCAAGAAGGAAGTCCGTCTCTGTTCTCATCTGAACGTATTTTTAGTTTAATTAAAAGAAAATGATTAAGAGCATGGTGTTCAAGGAAAACTAAAATCTGGTCTTTGTATCCAGAAAATTGTGAACATCTGGTAAATTACACGAATCACCTCAACAAAACAAAGAACAGAAATCCATGCCAAATTTCAAGAAATATGTTGAAAATAAAAACGAGAAACAAATGATTTTGGCATGATGCGCTAATAATGTTAAAATCATCAGGCCCACATCCAATTAAACTGCAACCTTGGTCTAATTCACCAAACTCATTAATGAACCACCTTGAATCAGGCTAATTACCCAAATCTGTCCCTAGCGAGTACCGACTAGTGAGTCTAGTAAGCAATGTCCGCCACCCTCGCTGACCGCTCGCTCCCGCACTCCCACAGAATGTCGGGCGTCCCCGCAGCCCCCGCCGCCGCCGCGCCCCCCGAATCCGGGCTCGACCTCCTCGTGCCCGCCACCTCCGACGTGATCGTCAAGTACACCTGGCTCATCAACAAGTACTCGCGGCGCCTGAAGAAGCGCGACGCCTTCGACAGCCCGCCCTTCGGCTACAACGTAAACGGCATCCGCACGCGCTGGAGCATGTCCATCCGCCACTGGAAGAGCCCCGACGGCCGCCGTGTCGAGAGCCCCGTCGTCCTCTGCCTCAACCTACTCGACTGCGCCGTCGACGCGCCCGGCCAGTCCCGCCTCCGCTTCCAGTTCGGCGTGTTCAGCACCGAGATCAAGCAGTGGGAGATGTGCCAGGTGAGCCGCGTCGCGCTCGACCTGCACAACACCTCCGAGATCCTCTCCGTCGGCTACCGCGACCTCAGCATCGCCGATCGCCACGTCGACCGGCCGACCGGCGACGTCTCCGTCTTCGTCAAGCTGCAGCTGTCGCCCGACGAGGGCGCCGCCAACAGCCTGTCGCTGGACCTGGCGCGGCTCATGGCCGACGGCGGCGACGTCGCGCTGCGCTGCCTCAACGGCGCCGAAGCGCGCGCGCACTCGGTGCTGCTGCGCGCGCGATCGCCCGTCTTCGCGGCGATGCTGGACCGCGAGCCGGGCGCGGCGCTAGACGTGGAGGACGTTGCGCCCGACGTGCTGAGGGAGGTGCTGCGCTACGTCTACACCGACCACGTCGACAACCTCGACACGATGGCAGCCAGCTTGCTGGCGGCAGCGGACAAGTACGCGCTCGCCGGGCTCAAGGCGCTCTGCGAACGCAGCCTGGTGGAGACCATCACGCCGGAGAGCGTCGCGTCGTTGCTGCTCGTTGCCGACCAGTTCAACTGCGAGGCGCTCAAGCGGACGGTGCTGCTCTACTGCGAGGACAACGTGACGTTCATCGGGAAGTCGATGGCGTGGAAGGTGATGGAGCTGGTCAACCCGGAGTTGTTCATCGAGGCGTGCGAGGCCGGCGTGGGCAGCTCGACGTCGAGCAACCTCGACAGCAGCAACAGCGGCTCGGACAACTTGGGTTCCTAGACGGTGGCGGCGTGCGGCCGTGCTTGTGGATTTTTGTGCAGGGTTTTTTTCGCCGGTGCCGGGACGGTGTTGTGTGTCTTTTGTGAAATAATGTCGAATTTAATTGGCCAGCAACGTAAGGAGTGACGATATATTGGCAATACCATTTATTGGAGCAGCCAAAAGTGTTGTGGTCGAAGCGATTGCTATTTTATACGTTGTATGTAAAACACATTTATATTTCTTGTGGTGGACTATTTTTTTTTGGTGAATGATGGTGAGCTATCCCATCACCAATCAGCAATGGTGGTACAATGTAGGTATACCTATACTAACTAGTGGATCTTCTTGTTTGCTGGAAGGTGGATTTATTAAAAGAAAATCTCTTAGGAGAATAATTTGTAAATAAGTGTGATGCCTCTTACTAAATTTCCTTCTAAAAAATTACAAGAAAACTCGTGATTTCTATCAACTTCCAAGTGGATCAGGCAGAATCAATTGTGTAGTAGGAACCCAGAAAGGTCACTTGGAGTTTACTGCCTTCTACTCTCCCTCAAACAAAAACCTTTAGAATTTTTACCATGTTCACACTCAGATTAACATAGCCCACAGCTGAATCTGGCTAATGGTCGATTTTACACAAAGTCTGCAATGCCATTATTTTAAGTAGTAATTGTCCCCAGGACCAAAATGAATAAAGGGAAAACGTTAACAGTTCTGGCATTTCAAGGGCTAAAGGCTCAAGGGCTAATACACTATTAAGGCTCATTCTTATCCAACTTTTGCCCTATTGACACATTCACACTCAAGAGTGTTCACAACAAACTTAGAAACTTAAGTCTTACCATCGCAAGTCAAAAAACGATTAAGTTTATAGGAGAACATATCAGATTCCTCATCTCTACAGCCTTGCCAGATTTTGATAGTTAGTCAAGTCAAGTTGCAGTGGACTTTTGTTTCAAGTCAGCTGTCAGGTAGCCTATGGTAATATGGTCTATAGGGGTCGATCTGGCTCATCATCTACTTTTGAGATAATTACCATGGAAAAAAGCTAAAAAAAATGATGTCGGTTTAGAGCCAGTTTGATTGGCTAATATGTTACGGCTAAGTCGTTTGTTTTCGACGTTCACGGTTTCATTAAGTTTGCGTATTCCCGTACGGCTACCACTAAATTAGTTGCCAACGAGGCCAACACCTGCAGCCAAGATTGCAAAGTGGACCGGCCATAAGGCGGCGGGTACTCACAGCGGCTCCACCTTGGCGAGAGTGCACTCGACAGCCTGGAACTTGAGTCGCAAGAAGTCGGGCCGCAGTTCGAGCACTTCGCGGCGGCCGACGGCCTGCGAATCCCCGTAGTCGACGTAGTAGAGTTCAACGCTGCCGTCTTGCTCGCCGGTGCTGACCACTTGCGCCCGGTACCACTTGAGGTCCGTGAGGAACGGCGCTGCCACGTACTGGTCCACAGTCAGCTGCAGGAAAATGCCAAACAGACAATGATCTTGGTGAAACTGGTTGCGTAAGTGTTGAGGGTGTTTTGTTTTTATTTTGTAGCTTTATTGTACCTATTCATGAAAGCAGGTAGTACCATTGGCTTAAAAATATAAAGATTGACATTGATTTGATCTGTTGTTTACTTATGGATCCTCTCAGGGTTCATATCTCAATCCTTGCTGCTTAGACTGATAAGTTTGTCATGTAAGATAAATAAGCCTTCAAGGTTGTTCTGATCCTGATCCTGATCCATCCTGATCCTGATCCATCCCCTGATCTCCTGTCTCCTGATCTAACTCCTGATCTATGAAATGGTGTTAAACTTTGGAGAAGAGTCAATCATGGTAGTTGAATTGAGATGAAAAAAAAAACACAAATTTTGTAAGTTACGCTGATCGTTAAGAAGTTAAATTATGAATGAAAAATAAATCCAGATAATTCACCCAATTGAAATAAATTGAACTTACATTTTTGATGAAATGCAGATCTTGGTTGATGGGTTGCGAATAATACTGGGTCATTTGCTCCAACAGCTGATCCAGCTCCACCGAACTTGGACTGACAGACTGGAAAGTGCAAATCAAAAGAAACCATCAAAATATGTATGCATTTCTTTGCAGGCAGCAAGCAGCATTATAAGATCCAGTTTAAGAACTTTTTGTTAGTGATTCACAATTTAATTTCTAACAAAAAAATTAACTGAATGCGCTGTGACAGGGTGTTACCAATTTTCATGGCACTTTCCCCAAACTAGTACAATTACACTAACAACTGGCATTTTTAAATGGCATTTAAACCAAGAAACAAAGAAAGTTAGCCACACAAACAACGTACTTGGACCCAGAAGCGGCCAGGGGAATCGACAGCCGAAACGTACACCTCCATCATGTCTCCTTCGGAGGTGGCCACTAGACGCTGCTTGTGTTGGCCGATTTCCACCGGCATTTCCTGCCGCACAAGCAAACAAACAAGTTAGCATCTGGCCATAGGTCTACAGACCAAAGACTGAGCACAACAGGTACATGGAAAGTCTACTAGATGCAGGAAGTGGGATGGACAAAGATGAAGACGATAGGAATGTCAGAAGCCATAACATAGTGTGGAAAAAATTCTATTCTTATCTTAGACAGAAGAAAGGAGGCTCAAATAGGATAAATGTACTAGAAAAAAATGGGATACAAGCTACAACAGACCAAGAAATTGGTAACATGTTAAATCAGCATTATGCTAGTGTATTCAGTGCTAAGGAGCCAAGTGACATTCCATGCCAAAGACAAACTGATGACCAAAGAGAGTTTACAATGAGTATACAGGGCATTGTACGGGAAATAAGTAATAGGAAAAGCAAGAAAGCATCAGGAATGGATGGTATTAGTAATAACCTTCTGAAGACAGAAACAGAAGAAATAGCAACATATCTCCTGGCACTTTTCCAGATGTCAATTGAACAATGTGTTATACCAAATGATTGGAAAAAGGCATGTGTGACCCCAATTTTTAAAGGAGGGTGTAAGAATAAACCAGAAGACTATAGACCAATTAGCTTGACAAGCAATGTCTGTAAAATAATGGAAACACTCATATCAAAATATGTGAGGTACCATCTAAAGACAAACAATATCCTCACACCAGCTCAGCACGGTTTCAGGGAGAAACACTCATGTGACTTGCAACTAGCTGGTTTGATACAAGATCTGTCTGATGTCATAGAACAAAAGGGAGAAGCAGATGCAGTACTGCTAGATTTTGCCAAAGCCTTCGACGTAGTCCCTCATAGAAAGCTGATAAAGAAAGTAGGTGACCTAGGAATTGACATAAGGGTATGCAATTGGATAGAAGAATGGTTGAAAGGAAGAACCCAAGTTGTAAAAGTGAATGGAGCCCTATCAGATGAACTGGACGTAACGTCTGGCGTACCCCAGGGGAGCGTGCTAGGGCCCCTGCTATTTCTAATTTTCATAAACGACATTGGAAAAAATTTAAATTGTAAATTAAGGCTTTTTGCCGATGACTGTGTATTTTACTCAGAAATAAAAGGCCCACAGGATCATGTAATGTTACAAAATAATATAAAATATGTGGAAGAATGGGTAGAGGCTAATAATATGAAACTTAATTGTGCAAAAAGCCAGTTAATCAAATTTACAAATAAAAAACATGTTAGTAGCTTTAATTACAAACTCAGTGATGGCCAGCTGCATTATGAAAATAATTGTAAATATCTAGGAATAACTCTCAAGTCTAACCTCCACTGGGATGACCACGTTGAAAATATTGTAAAAAAGGGAAATAGAAAAACTTAGGTTTGTAATGAGAAATCTCAAAGGCACAGACATTCGGGTGAAAGAAAAGGCATATCTGGAAATGGTGCGGCCCATGCTTGAATATGCGGCCCCAGCATGGGACCCGTATACAAAAAAGCTGAAAGAAGCGCTGGAAAGAGTACAGAGAAGGGCGGTTAGGCATGTTCTGTGCAAATATGGCCGTCAACACAGTCCCACAGAAATGATGGAGATGCTACAGTGGCCATACCTTGGAAAAGAGAAGGAAGTTGGCAAAATTATGTAATATTTATAAGTCATTGGAAGGGCAGCATGCATGGACAGAAATTGGTGCAAGGCTAGAGGGTGCACAGCGTCTTGGCAGGTCGGACCACTGCTTGAAGTTAATGGCCAAAAACTGCCGAACTAATGTGGGGAAATACTCATTTGTGGCAGATGGAATTCAACAGTGGAATAGCCTGCCAGGAAGTGCAGTGAACCCCCTACCAAGTGACGTGAAAGCGTTCAAGATAATAGCAAAAAATGTATTAACTAACTAAGTATATTATAATATTGTACTGTAAAATGTAATATAGTACTGTAAAAACTTTGTCCATAGGCCAAAGTGCCAAATCAAAGGAATAATAAAATAATAATAATAATGGTTAGTCCGAAAGTTATGACATTTTCAACGAATCTTTAAGCCATTTGCCATATTTATGAAAAAAATCAGTATGATGGTTCACTTAACAAGATCACCTAGTTGTTGTACAATATATGTAAGTAGAAGCATTTCAGCCAAAAAGAATTTAACAAATGAAATATGGAATCGAAAGGTTTACCTCCTTCTTCTCAGCAAGATAGTGCGAGTTCATTGGGGGTTTGAAGTCCCGTCGTGGCGTTCGATTTGCAGCCCCAGACTCGTACTTCTCTCGCAGGACTGAATCTTCCGCAACCTTTTCGTTGATTAGCGACTTGGCTACCGCCATTTGTTCGATGGTGCCCTTTAGTATGATACTCCGGTCGGCATCTTTAAATTTAAACCATCACACCCAATGTCAGGACATAATTCGCAAATCAGAGAGACAAATTTAGTACCTGGCTCACACTGTCTAACACAAAGAAAATTTAACTTACGTTTATCTCTTGAGTGACCTTCACCATCAATCGTTACTTTAGCTCCGGAAAGTTGGACTATGTTTCTCACATTCTCCCCGTTGCGTCCAATGATACGGCCGCACGATCGCTGGAAGATAAATTAGAGATGTGAAATAAGAGAATTAAGAATACTTGAAATTGTCAGGACTTTCAGTTTGTATAAAAAAATACCATGGGGACTTTAATTTCACACGTGGAAATCAACGGCTGGTTTCTGATGATCTTCTGGATCAATGATTCGGCAAACGAAGTGCCTTCAGATGAACCAACAATGGAGCACATACGAAAATCTTCAACATCGTCTGACAGGGAAGAAAAAACAATAAATGTTATGTATTGACTAGAAACAAGTCAAAATAAACCCAATTTAATTATTTATTTGTGTAATTTTGCTTTTACAAATAACCTACTGTCATCTTTGAAGTTGATCTTAGTCTTGGTTTGTTCTTGAATCTCCTTTATGTTGGAGCCTTGGCGTCCAATAACAATGCCAACAACATCCTTAGGGATCTTGACCAACACAGTAACATTACGAGACGTTTTAGATCCGTTGATGGTACGTGGATTGTAGTCTATATTTTCATCCTGTTGAATTAGCAACATTTTGTTTATATTCTAAGACTAAAGTAGTTTACTTAACTAGGTGATGACTTCCGAGAGCTGAGATTTTAATTTAATGTAACAAGTTACATGGGACCTTTGCCCGGAGATTATTTTCTACGTACCTCTTTAAACATCAAGTATAACATATACAGAGCAGCTCCGCTTGCCAACGATATTCCCAAGACTATTGGTATTGCAGGAACCCTCATCATGGTTGATAGTGAAGAAGGAAGCTGGCAATGTTTTCACATAAACGCTGTTATAACCTACAACAAAGTGTTTCTATCTTAAATTATTATAACATATGAATAGAGGTGACCAACAAGAAGTTACTTGCATAATTAATGGTATATGAATAAGATCGTGCAAATACTATCATTTAGAATATAATTGAATTTGCAGATCTAAATTCTAATATCATTTACCTAATATAAATATAAATGTCTAAAATAACAACTCAATATATAATTTATATCAACTATAAATAAGAATGATATAGGTATGTTGGCCAAATATTTATTTATTATGTGGTAGATGAAAACTTTACCTATCTATACCTTGACCTATAGCAAAATAATGAAGAAAAGATACCAAACTAATTTAAATTAACCCTTGGTCTGATTACTTCACTTCAAAATAACCATTTTTAAATTCATGCACAAACTGATTTTTAATAATAATATGATTTGATAATATATTTTAGGTTGGAGATGCACTGTAACATTGAGTTCAAACTCGATGAGTGTAGATGCAGGTTGATGCAGGTATTGTGATGACAAACTAATCTATTTTGTGGTTAGAAGTGAGATCATATCACATGTTACTCTTTTGTGTCGGTATGTAAATTAACACCGCGAAGAGGCTTCGAGAGTCAAGCATCATGGACATAAATAATTTGCTTTATATTTACCGAATTACATCACAATGCTCCCACGCTGAAATTTACCACTCTCGCATCCAAAGACCTCATAATCCAATAGCGCTAGGAACAAACAGCTGACTCGTCGTAGAAAGTTGGTACCAGTTGGTACTATACTACTAGTGATTTTGGCCAACGGGTGGTGACTAGCATAGCCGGCGGCGATTTAAAAAATAGTACTGTTGATTCGACGTAAGAGTGCGTAAGAATGCGCTGCATGGCGCGAGAGTAGCAGCGTTTTGCCTGACGTCAAGTTTGACGTCACAACAGACTCACAGACATAACGGTAAAGTAGCCAAGCGTTCGTTTTCAATCTTGGTTGTATCAACAGAATCTGAAGAAAGAAAAGTGTAATGGGTGGTGGCACAGGCCGAGTGCAAATGATTTGCAGGTATCGAGGCTGTCCCAGCACGCGTGTGAAAAACCCGACACTGTCATTCTTTTATTTTCCTAAAGACCAAGTGCAGAGGGATGCCTGGTTGACTCGTTCTGGTAACGAGATGTTATGCGGATTAAGTTCAGAAGAGTTGAAGTCGAGGGCTTTTCGTTTGTGTGGGCTTCATTTTAAGGACAGCGAATTTAAAAACGATTCAAAAAAAGGCCTGAACTGGAATGCGCTCCCCACGGAGTATGATCCCGTTGCCCAAACTGTCGAAGGCCTTCCAGAAGTTAGGGGCGATGGAAGCAGCGACAGGGACGATGAATTTAACTACGAAGATTACTCTACAGCAGGTGAGTAGGTGCCCGCTGGGTTCCTAACATCATTACTAGTACTACCTACCTACCCACCTGTCGCCGGTAGCTAATTGGACTGGAATTTCAATTCAGAATCATCGCAAGAGGAAAATCCTGGGCCGTCGCAGGTGCTACCACCACTAAAAACGTACAATCCCAGCAAAAGGCACATGCACAGTGGAGGTGAGCTACTTAGTTATATTATGTCATAGTAGAAAATGAATGATACACCTGTTGCCAGCTCTGTGCTAACCTGCACAGTTTGATTTACATTAGTTAGAAAATTGCACTTTAGTTCAAAACAGATCTAGCACCATAACTTGGTTACACATTTATAGATTGATTCCGACAGATTTCTGCATTGTAGGTTGTTATTTTTCCAGTTGCCGTGCCTGAGCCAGCTATGATTGATGCTGTTGGACCATCATCATCAGTGTCTCCTCAGCAGGTTACCCCAGTTGGTAAGTTTCAAATTAATCTAAGCATACAATACTTTAGTACCCAATAGGTACCTTGTTAAATATTAAAACTTGTGGGTATTTTTCCAGTTGCTGTGCCTGAGCCAGCTCTGATTGATGATGGCATGGATGCTGCTGCTGGACCATCATCATCAGTGTCTCCTCAGCAGGTTACCCCAATTGGTAAGTTTAAAATTAATCTAGGCACACAATCCTTGGCTAGTCATGTAATTATAAATTCAAACTTATTAAACACCAATGCCGATAATTACCTATCCATATTGTCATTTTTCATTTTCAATTGTTAGTCATTCGGAAAAGAAGAGGCTCTATTCTGAAAGAGATGGGGTACAGCAAAGGAGAGCGCACACCTAGAAGGAAGTCGCTACTGATGGTATACAAGAAAGCGGTGAAGAGGGTACAGCAGTTGCTAGTACAGACTTCGCAACAAAAAGATAAGTTGAAAGCTGTAGAGAAGCTAAAATCTGCGCCAGCGCTGGAGATGCTAATATCCGACGGCGAGACATTCTCCCCAGCGATGTCATCTTTCATCTTGGGGGAGCTTCGGAATCGCAACCGGCCGATAAATGCTCGCAGGTGTGTAGCAACAAGCGGTAATGAAAAGATTTGGCATTTGATAATCATCTATTATTGGCCTTGTTTTAACAATTCATTTTGGCTTAATAAAGGTGGACATTGCAAGACAAAATCTGGGCCCTTTCCATAATGAAGCGAAGCCCTCGCTGCTATGAATATATGCGCAAAATAATTACGCTGCCGAGCCCAAAAATACTGCGCGACCTCTTAAACAATTTATCGTTTAGGCCAGGCCTTAACCAGAAGATTCTCGCTCATCTTGCTGCACGGACCAGTAAGATGAGTGAGAGGGACAAGTGCTGTGTTGTCCTCTTCGACGAAATGTCACTGCGCTCAGGAATTTATTACAACGAGAGCGAGGACAACGTATCAGGTACAAAGACTCTCCATCAAGTTGTCTGATTCTGTTTCAAGTGGTAAATTTCATGCAAAAAAATATTTAATATGGCTACAATTTCTTTTCAGGGTTTGAAGACTATGGTCACCTTGGAACGACACGAGTTGTCGCCAATCATGCATTGGTGATAATGGTTCGAGGACTGGCAAAACGATGGAAGCAGCCGATTGCATATTATTTCACTTGCGACACAGTTCCCAGTGATATTTTGGCAAAGTTATTGCGGCATGCCATCAGTGCTTTGCTAGGTGCGGGACTGAATGTTGTTGCAACTGTGTGCGATCAGGGCCCCACCAACCGTGGAGCAATCCGGGAGCTATCGGATGCAATGCCTGACGGCTCAAGCGAAGCATTCTTCTACGTTGATGGAAAAAAGATTTTTATAATTTATGATCCACCTCATCTTTTGAAATGTATGAGAAACATTCTCATGAAGAATAATGTAACTTGGTGGGACAAGAACCAAGCATGTTTTAAAACTGCTAAGTGGGACCACCTTGAAAAGTTTTATGAGCTTGACCAGCTTACTGCTAGAATGGCTCTCAAGTTGACAGCTAACCACCTGAAACCAGAGGGGTCTTTCAAGATGCGCGTCAGCCTGGCAGCTCAGGTCCTGAGCCACACCGTTGCTGCAGGAATGCTTACCATGGCCACTTGGGGGGATGGTCAAGTGTTTCCGAAAGAGGCCATGCACACTGCCGAGTTTGTCGAACTCATGGACAAGTTCTTCGACAGCGTCAACGGGTCCACTCTGCACCCTGACCGGGGAAAAGAGATGCGTTGTGTTCTGTCAGAGAGATCGCCGCACCTGCATTTCTGGGAGGAGATGCGAGCCAAAGTCCTTGCGTGGCGATTCACAAACTCAGTCACTGGACGGGTGAGTGTCCTAACAGATACAATACCTAGTCAAGTGCCACAGTTTGCCATTTACTTGCCTGTGCTTGTCTATGTAGATATTATAAATATCCATTAAAAGTTTTTTTTTGTTGCAGAAGCTAACCCCGCCAACAGTTTCAGGTATTCTCATAACAATGATTTCCATTGTGAAGTTGTGGGAATACCTGAAGACTGAAAAAGGTTTTCGGTACCTTAACTTGCGGCAACTTGATCAGGATGCGATCGAAAACCTGTTTGGGACCATTCGTCAACATGGCGTGTGCAATGTTAATCCAACAACGATTCAGTTTGCTGCTGCGCTCAAGACTGTAACAATCACCAACCTGAGCAGTTATAGGTCCAGAGGCACAAACTGCGAATCAGACAACGACCGGTTGCTCAGCGACCTTAGGGCTCTCCTACAGGAAAAGGATTCGTCTGTTGCACCGATGAGGGTAATTTTTATGTCTACTTAACAACAATTTGGAATTCATTGCGAGTAACATTTTCATGGGCAGTTTTTTTAAGAGGTGTACTGTTTTCTTGTAGGTTTTGAGAACATCGGACAGGGCCGACACCAATCCTCGACTGCAAGGGGTACCGGCCGTCTCGCGAGAGGAAGACTTGTTGACGGGCTTACGGAGGCTGCCTACGGCATACATTTGCGGCTACATTGCCAAACGGCTATGTTTGACCATGCCGTGCATCGACTGCAAGGCGTTGATTCTGACGAACGAGCTAACCGAAGACCACCTATTCATTTCCTTGAAGGAATATGACCTTCAGAAGGATCACCTGACCTATCCAACAAGGAACATGGTGGACTTCATTGAGGCCCTGTTGGACTCCTTCAGTGCCCACATCTCCGACGTTATTTTCCTTCCTGGAGTGAAGGAGAAGTTGATGGTCAGCTTCGTCAACGAAGTAGATTGTCAATGGCTGAAGTGCCCCATTCACGGTGATGCTCTGCTTGCACCGCTTCTGCAATTGTTCTGCAGGGTGATGCTACACAACCAATGCAAGAGAAGGAACCGCATGATTTCCGGCACGGCGGTCAAGGCAGTCAAGGCCTCAAGGATGAAGATCGTCAAGCACACCTGAACAGTGACGACGTCAAGAGCAATAGTCAGTTTACAAACCATCTTTTTAATATACTTTTGGTGATATTTATGTTGTATGTACATATCTTCATGCAAACACCTGCTAACTACCATCATTAAACATTTTTATATGTCAAAAAATAATACTGAGATTCATATTATTGGATTGCTGCAATTATGTTGTAACACTGAATTTGCCACTTTAATGTCATTGCTGTTTTAGTGACTTATGCAATCTGAGGATAAATATTAATGCTTGTAACAATCGAATGATGTTAAAACATGCATTAATATTTCCTCTCAAATTACAAAGGTCACTAAAACAGAAATGATATTTAGCTGGCAGATTCGAATGAAAACCGCGACTGAATAGGCGAGTAAGGGGGAGGGCGTGCGCGGTGCGGGGGGGTTTTAGTTCTGTTGATTCGATAAGAGATGGCGCTGCCGTCGCTTAATTTTTAGGTTTACCCCTACAACACTAGGTCTCCCCTCTTCCTGACTAGTGCTCTTTGATTTTGGCGGCATGCAGTCTGGACAGGAGTGAGGACCGTCGGGATTGTTTATTAATTAAAATTTAAATTAATTCCTGTTAGTACAGGTAGGTAGGTGCATTATATAATATAATAAAATAGATATTTTTATTTGCTAAGTGCCAAGTAAAAGGGGACATAAACGCATAACAAGGCAAACTAAGATGAGTTAAGAAACTGAAAAAGCACTGTACCTACAAAAAAATAGAGGTTATAACGTGTTGAACGTGTTGTAAAGAAGTTATGAATGCATGGGGGTCTGAATCAGGGACTGAAACCGAAACCGAAACCGAAAACCGGTAAAAACCGCTATTTTTCGAAAACCGAAACCGAAACCGAAATCAAAACCGTTATTTGAAAAAGAACAAAACCAAGAACAAACCGTTATTTCAATATCGGTTTTTTTCGGTTTTTTTCGGTTTTTTTCGGTTTTTTCGTGCTTTCGTGCTGCTGAAAATTGTACTTTCTTATTTGCTTTTTCAAGCAAAAAAAAATTTTTGGGGAGAAAATCACGCGTTGTCGAAAGCGTTGTCTAACAAACATTCCAATACTGTCGATGCAGCTGCTTGCTATCAGCACATATTCTTCTACTTTTGGGATAGGATTTCAATTAGTCTATGGCCCAGTGGTCAAATATCGCAAGTTGCTCGATAGGCATGATTACAACATGCCACCTATTTAGATAGGTGCATATGAAGGTCCTACTCCTGAACACTAAAAGTTTTGGTGCCAGCCTCGCACCCCTGGCAGGGGGTGGGGTTGCAGAGGTTTAGTAGAATAATTCCTGTCGGTGCGTTTCAAAGATAGAAAATTGCTGTAGGCCAGGTAAATGATGATAAAGATGAGAAACAAACGCTAAAATAAAGAATTTTAATAAAGGAATTATTCTACTAAACCTCTGCACCCTCACCCCCTGCCAGGGGTGCGAGGCTGGCACCAAAACTTTTAGTGTTCAGGACCTTCATATGCACCTATCTAAATAGGTGGCATGTTGTAATCATCTCTATCAACAACTTGCCACTGGGCCATAGACTAAATTGCAGGTGCAGGATAAACTCAGATTCGAAATTAGTTGCCCTGTGGCATTGCTCGAGACAAGAGCAACGAAGTCGATTTGGTTCAAATAGAAAAATGGGTAGAACAAAAGAAAATAAAGTGCGCGAGTATTTTGTTTGGGTTCTTATGTCATGATATCCTAAATTTATCAAGCTAATTTCAAATAAAATTTATCCAGAAAGGTCACTATAGGCCAAACAAATCACAGCCATGAGTGGGAAAGTCCGTTATCACCCGCACGTTTGTTTTTCCTTCAAAAACCGATATTAACCGGTTTTAACCGGTTTTAACCGGTTTTGAAACCGTTATTTTTTCGAAAGAACGAAACCAAAACCGAAACCGGAAAAGCAAAATTTCAAGAACAAAAACCAAAAACCAAACCGAAATTCGAAACGGTTTCAGTCCCTGGTCTGAATACATTCATAACTGGCTCATATAGGTAGCTCACAAAGCGAATTGTTGAACAAGGTTTGGACTTAGCACAAATCAGAGATATATTTGGCTTGAAAGTGAATTTTATTTGGTTTTGAGGGTAACATTGGCAAATTGGTCTTCATAATGTGATCCCCATCCCCGATTGTCTATTTCAGAAGATCAGTACCAAATATCTCCAAATTCAAGGCCAATACCACTCTCAAATTAAAATTCTGACTAGGTATGTTTTAAGTTATGTTTTTTAAATCCAGGAATTTCTTTTTCAGAAAACATCAATATGTCACAGCCATCTCAAAAATTTTCAACCGCTGAAATAAATAAGCTTGTGAACAATACCATTAAATATGTGCTAAGCCAAGAATATAATAAGTATCCAGTTAAACGCGCTGACATTACCAAGCATGCCATGAAATCTGCTGGAAGACAATATGGATACATCATCAGCCTAGTTCAGAAAAAAATGGAGCATGTGTTTGGACTAAGACTTGCTGCTTTAGAAGACTGTCAGCGGTTCATAGTTGTAAACAAGTTTGAAAGCAAGGAAATGGCCGGGATTATTCAAGCATCTGAAAAGCACAGAAACAAAAATGCACTTTTGATGATTATGCTAGCGCATATTTTCATGGCTGGAGGAGTAGTGAAAGAGAGTAAGTCAAGAAATTTCTTCAAATCTTTGTGGGGGTAAGGATTTTTTGTCTGGTATTGTCAGTTTTATGCAGACCAATCAATTTTCAAGGCGCAGAAATTATGCCCGTAAATTATGATTTTAAATATGATTTGGTACTATATAGGTACTGAAAGATTAAAAGCTCTCTAAAACATAATACTACCTACTGTTTGTTCATTAATTTGATGTATGCAAAAGAACACCACCAACCATTATAAGCTGCCTGGTGAAGCCAGCCAAACAATCTGCTTTAATTACCAAGTTTTATTCAGCATCAATGATGATTGAGGTACTACACTACAGATATTTTACCTGAGCAATTTCTGTGATTACAATTTGAGACATTCCTTACTTGTCAAGTTTAAGTCTGAGATGCATAAATGTAAATACTTGGTTGGTGCACGTAAAAGCTCCGGGCTTAAATCAATTCTATGTATTTGATCCAAAATTTATTTTTTAGCTGATATGTGGGACATCCTCAAAAGATTGAAAGTCGTTTCGGAAGATACCGTTCATAAAGTCTTCGGTGATGTAAAAAAGCTAATTACTGTGGTAAGAAGTATAAATACATAGATTGCCACATCTGAGCCTGAGAGAGATAAAACCATAATGGTAGTCATTCTACGTTGAATCAGGGCCTTTTTAGAGCCAAAAATCATTCCAGATGTAGCAAAACTGCTACATCAATCTCTGAATGACTGCTTAACTGATATATTGTATTTATTTATTTAGGTGACCATTAGATTAAAAATTAATATCTTAATTAATCTATTTGCTCTAAACATATTTTTAATCTATTACCTGGTTGTTGTGTGATATGTAATTTAATCACAGTATTAATTTTGTGTACTCAGGAGTTTGTACGGCAGATGTATCTGGCATTGACTACCATCGAACAAAGTGACCCACCTGTAAAAGAATTCAGATGGGGTGCCAGGGCAGAGTGCGAAATAGACAAGGAAGCAATCCTCAACTTTGTCTGCCAGGTAAGATTAGGTACAACTCTTAAAGAATTCTGCGCAAAAATATCTAGTAGAAAAAAAAATAAAAGTAGAAAAAATGCTCTAGTATTGTCTCTGCAGGTAGTGTCATTAAGCTGTTGTTCTGACCACACAACAGTTATCAGTTAACTGTCATTTTCTACGGTGACAGCAACTTTTAGCTACCAACGGTTTTTTTAATCCTCCTTTATTTGGAATGGAGATGTTTTTCTAAGATTAGCACCTGAGTTGGTAATTCTAGTTATTTACAATAAAAATTGTATCACTGTTTGCTTTTGGCTTGAAGTAGGAAGTAGGAAACATTCCACGGAATTTGAAACATTGTCTATATTAATTGAAATAATTGTCCATACTTCACTGGTAACCGAATTAGTTGATTTAACGAGACTTCCTTCTGCAGATGCATTCTAACATGGATCCTAAACAATGGACATCTCAATGGGCAGTTGTTAAAGCAGAGAAGGCTGAAAAACAGAGAGAAAACGACGCAGAGGGTGACAGTGATGACATGTCTGTGTCAGACTAGCACGGTCTGATGAATGGTTTCGATGGTTTCAAAGAATTTTGAAGTAATTTTGGATTAGCAGAATGAGCAAAGACTTTCAGTGTAATTCATATATAAAAAAAATCACCTTTATCCATGATGAGTGACGAGACAACTGTAAATAATTTTAATTGCGCTAGAACTTCTCTTAAAAACACATCCTAATTTTTGAGCATTTTTGAGCATGTTGATTAAAATTTTGGTGTGTCTTAAAAATCTCTTAAATAAAAAATGGTACCTACAAATTTCCAATTAGAAAAAATCAACAAAATAATAGAATATTTTTTCTATTGGTATCATCAGTTGCTTAGTAGATTCTTTAAAATTCTTTGTGTATCCAGTTGAGTCCTGCAGTATTCTTATAATTATTTAGTTACCAATTATTTTGGTTTTCTACCGTATTTGTTGTGTATGAAATATAAAGTTCTTGATTTCTATTTTAAGAAAATAAATTTGATGGAAAATAAAACATTTAATCTTGATCATTCTTTCTGTTTATTACCATATTAAAGAAATAATTTGATTTAATTTGAGTTTTACATTTGAAGTCCTCCCGAAGCAATAGGAGTGCAAAAAGAAGCACGAAAAATATATTCTATTATTTATTATCAAATTCAATTAAATTATTATATTGCCATCAGTAAAATTCGATTTTTCGCGGGTTTCACTGGTGTCACTATCAATGTCACGTGACCCCTCTGATCAAGCTTTCTTAGGTTTGGTTAGGTTGCGACCCAACTGTTTTGTTTGAATTATTTCGTGTCATGAATTCTTTGTGGGACGAAGATTTTGAGGATTTGGAAGACCTCCAAGACATGCTTGACTTATTAACTATGGCTGCGTTTGTTGAGAGAGAAGAAAAGTTAAATGGTTCACGGTCTGCGCCCAGACGACGAACGCGAAAACGGCAGAAAAGGCTGCTGTTAGGTCCCCGACCCCTGCCTAGGCGGGAACTCCACAGCCGGCGAAAGTTAAACTTGGAGGCAGACAATCGCACTCCTGAAACGCCTGCAGCTTCCAGAGATTCAGAAATGGTTGAGGTATAAAAATTTAAAACTTATTATTTTTCTAGACAGTTTTCTTTGTTTAAAATTGTATAAACACCCATTGTTTATTTTGGCCAGCATCAAAAAAGCTACAAGAAGTTCTTGACAACTAGGAAGGCAATTGCCTAAATTTTGTGTCAGCATACATAGTTTTCTTTGTCCACTTTCGAACCACATTCTCATATTTATCATAATATAAATATTTGGTATGCAGTTAGAGAAATACATGTTTAGAAGACATTTGAAACATTTTTTTTTCTATTTTCATAATTTTAGAATACTAGAGTACCAGTAACAATTTCAATTTCCGGGGTGTTGGGCGTATTATTTTTACGATGTCTGTATTTACTTTCGTAAATCTTTTCCAGATGGACCTGGAAAGCACCATTGAATTTATTGATAGCACACAGAACATGAACTCTGACTCAGAAATATCAATGGATCAAAATAAAGCTGAAGATAGGGCAGCATCAGAAGATTTAAGTAATCATTTCTTTTGTAGTAACAATGACTAAAATTCAATTTTACGACCTTGCTTTATTTATTTTTTTTGACACAGATTTATACACTGTCAACATATTATTGTCATTTCATTAGGTCTCATTCCTTCCCTCTAATTTTTCACTTTCCAATTCCCTCTTAAAACTTCCTTACTCATTTCCTCACTTACTCTTAATTCATCCATGTTTAATTTTTTAATTTTTTGTATTTAATCACCTTGTCTCATCATGAGCCAAAATATGTGAAATGTGTGTCCTATGCCCGAAAATTTATCTTGCAGGGAAAACGGCCGATTTTCAATTCCAACAATGTCATTTTCAGTAGGATATTTTGGATATATAAAGCTAAGAAAATGAATATCTTCGTATATGTATGGTCATGCAATGGAATTTGTAATTTAGTTTTAAATTTGATACTTATATAACTTACCTCAAATCACTTCTCAATCATGTACATGCTTGTACCAAATGCCTTTCCTATTATGGCACATATTGTATATTATAAACCATAAAATATATTTTTCTGGTTATATAGTGTTGATAAAATAAATGCTCAACACAAATTAACTTCTAATTTTATATATTTTCCAAGCTGGTTAATGATCAGCCCTAAAATTGGGAATATCATTGCTAAACCATGTTAAACAACCAACATTTTTTTTTGCAAAATGCACTGCAAATACAATTACGTCGCTGCATGTCCCTAAAACACTTAAAAAATTAGTTTTGAAATCATGTCCAAATTAACGGAATGCCAATCTTGATGCTTGGGCCAACAGCCTAGTAAGATATTTGGCACGTCCTACTTCAAAATCAACTGCAGGTAATTGGGAGATCATGACAACCAACGCAAGGCGACGATTTCAAAATTTTCGGTTCATTCCAATTTCCAACTCAAAGCGACGCGAGGCAATCGGCTTATTTTGGAACATACCAAACTGTGATTGGCTGAAGAAAAATGCTAACCTCTTGCTTATCCATTTGTTGTGAACCAACCTGTAAATCAATTCTGGCTCACCCCGAAAATAAAATAAGTGATCTATCAAACTCTTCCATCCGCTTTACAAAAACTTTGATATTTTTTACTTTTAAATTGTCAAAGATTTTTTCATCAGAATCATTCAATTATGCTCATTCACAAAGGAATTAACTTTGGCTGAACCCGAAAGAAATAATTTTGATGTAAATTGGCTATAAATTTTTTCATTGGCTGGACGAAAAATTTGATATTTTTCATTCTAACAAAGATTTTTTATCAAAATCATTCAGTGCTCATTCGCAACGCTATCAATTTCGCGTCCTATAATTTAAGCGCACGTTCGTAATACTTCGGTTGATTCCGTGAGCAGCTCGGGCGCAGACCCGATCACTTTCCTTGTTCATCATGGCTACCTTCCGACCCATCGTATTCGCAACCCATCGTAACTTGCGATGGGTTGCGAATACGATGGGTTAAGAATACGATGGGTTAGGAAAGTGATGAAATAGGGTCAAGCCAGCTATGAGTTAAGAATACGATGACTTGCGAATACGATGGGTTAAGAATACGATGGGTTAGGAAAGTGATGAAATAGAGTCAATCCTGCTATGGGTTAAGAATACGATGACTTGCGAATACGATGGGTTAAGAATACGATGGGTTAGGAATGAGTCCACAGGGCTACCCCACCCTGAAGTAAGGATACCCCCACTCCGATGCCGGCCCTACAACATTCCCGCCCATCTTGAGCTTCGCCGATCTGCCGTTGAAGTTGGCGCTAGCTTAACCCCCGCCAAGTCCGCAACAAGCAATGCAGGGCTGATCGACAAAAAGCCTCGGCGGCGGCGACGGGCAAGACTTCGGAGTCGGTAGATAATAGAGAGAGGTAAATTGGGGGTTATCCTCCCTGAACATTTGTGGATAAAATTATTTGGCATTGCTCCCACGGATCATGCATTCTTTCCAGGAATTGGGGAGGATCGGGAACATGGGGCACGAGGAACAAATACGGATGTACTAAATTTCATTCGCTTATCAAGTAGTGTTCCTAATAGTGTATATCACTAATATAAAAATAAACTCGGACGCAAAATTTCAATTGAATTGGCGTGCACATTCATATAGTATATTCCTAACTAGGGCTTCGCCGAACGCTGCCTGTGGACGCGTTGTTGGATGAGCGTATTTCTTTGTATACTTGTATATAGTGTATACGGTATAGTGTATACCAGCCCAGATTTTGATCTTCCAAAGTTCATCAAATTTGATTCATAATTTTGGCATGTAAGCTAAGTAAAGGATTCTTGGAAGCGAATGAATCCACACACGTCTTGATTCTTTTGCCGAATTCACTGCAACTTGAATTTTGTACCTAGAGATTCAAAGATTCAAGCATTACACGCGGGAGATCGTCCTACATGTTAAAAGTCACCACTCATCCATTGAATGTGGTATCGCTCGCAGACATTGCTAGCACAGTGTTGCAGCTAGAGATCCGATGATAGACAGCTCATTAGTCAGGAAACAAATAGCAAGTGGTTGCTAGCTCGGAAGGGTTGCTTTGGCCGCGGTTGACTGTCGAAAAGGGTAGACATTCCGCGTTAAGACGAATCCAGTCATATCGAAAAAACCGTATGAAACTCGGAATAGTACCTATTGATTTACTTTTTTACTGTCTTTTATATAATCAGGTGCAAGCATAATCTCCAAGAGTGTTTTTATTTCTCATGCTGTTAATGAGGCAGCGAAATAGAAGACTTTCAGCATTCGCTCAAGCCCTTTGCTCCGCAGTGGACACAAATGTAGCCTTCGCGCCGTGGCCTACGTCGAATGTCTACGTTTCGCCCGAAAAGTTTGCGTTACACGATTAGGTGTTACGAGAATGGACCCCGAGAAATACCGTTCTCAAAACGGTCGCTTCTTCCGCCTAAAGCCTTCTACATTACCCGACAACGACAAATTATAGAAAAGGATTTGGGGCGTCTTTCGAGGCAAATAAAATCTGGCCGTGGTTTCCCGGTAGTCAGTCAGACGTTTCTTTTGTTAACAGAATTCTTTGTCTATGCTATCTATGGTCTATGGTCAACTTCTTGGCGTCGACCAATTGTCGGTAAATTTTGCATCCCAGTACCTTTCATTTTTAGTTGTCAATCGATTACCGACAATCATTCATTACCGCTCTTCACCGCTCTCGGAGCCGCTCTCCGAGAGCGGTGAAGAAACAAGTGTTTTAGTTGTAGTTTTCACGCGATAAGACCCGAGACCGACACGCAATAAATTTAAATTCAAATCTTGCCTGCATTTATTGATTTAATCGATTCAACTGACGTTTATTTTTACCTATAATTTTCACATATAGACAAAGAAACACTCGATAAACCTTACCCTAAGTTTCGGCTGCACGATGTTGCGACTGTACAGTGTACATGGACTTTGGAAACAAGTTTACCTGCAGTGATTGACACAGGCGGTGTGAAATGTGAAGTCGGGTTGTTGCTATCTTCGTTTGATAGACAAAAGCGAATTGACAGCCAAAGCTGATATAAGAGACGGGTCCCTACAAAAAGACACCGACACAAAACTGTATAAAAGTAAGATATTAATTGTCATGTTGAAATATTCTCTAAAAGATTCTTCAATTTCAATTTCAATTTCATCTTCATTTTATTCTGCATTACAAGCATACAGGGTAAAAAAAATGAAGTAGCAGAAGCCCGCGTAAGGCATGAGAATTGTGTGCGGGCTGACTTTGTAACTCTCATCACTAATTGAACAGTTCATACAGCAAAGACATTTGAACCATTTAGTGTTTTGGATGTAAGCTTATTTTCCCGTGGTATTTTGAAAATGGTTTGTTTGCTAGCCCACACTGCAAAAAAAAATGTCTGAATATCAGACGCCAAAGGCGTCTAAAGCTACTGTAAAGAATCATACCTTTAAACGCGTCTTATTTTTCGTCAGACACATACACGTCTGATATTCAGCCGCTACTGTGTCTGAATATCAGACGATTTTTGCGTCTTATGTAATTGGGTTATGGGATGAAAGCGTCTTATTATCAGACGCCAAAGGCGTCCATCTACTGTCATGCTACTGTATAGAATCATACCTTTCAATGCGTCTTATTTTTCGTCAGACACATACACGTCTTATATTCAGACGATATTTGCGTCTTATAGAATAGGGTAATGAGATGATTTAGGGATTCCACTGCATGGAAAAAGTATTTATCTGGTTGAGGTGGGGCAGCAAAAAGAAATCAAGAGAAGATACGAGTTTCTCATGATAATGACGGGTACCTTTTAATCACAGGTTAATGTAGGTATATTTTTCTATGGCATGATGTAGAATTATACACGAAGTAAACTGCCTCTAAAGCAACTGCGTTATTTATCAATTAACATTTTGGCAACAAAAGGCACTTGGTAACTTCATGCCACTCCCACAAAAAAGACGCATCTAATAATATAGAAGTAAATAAGCACCTAAGTACTAAGTACTAAAGTGCCAAAAACAACTTCCATCACAAAAAATATAATATAATGTCAATAACCTGGCACTGGCTCTCCTTCCTCTGGCACAGATAATAATATATGCATTGCAATGGGTGGAATTTGCCAGAAAGGTGTTGAGGTGGCTGCCAGCCCCTGACAGTGCCTAGTTGTCACAGAATAGCTAATAATCTTCGTACTAGGTACGGTAGGTAATTACAATAACTGGAACAGAATCCAGGAAGGTGACTGGCAACTTCGATGAACACAACAACTCAAGCTTTTCTTTGAATATCAAACGCTTCCCTTGGGATGGGATCAGTACAGAATCTGATCTTATTGAATCGTTGTACAGCAACAAACGCAAAGCTTCTTGCGTAACATCTGCTTCTGAAAGAATAATGAATTGCCTGAATGAATGATCTGTGTAGTGACTGTATAGGCAGACAGGTACTACCTATTAGTAGTACTACAAGAGGTAGGTGAAATTTAATGTCGTTTGCAATTTGCAAACATACTTGGGGTCATGAATCTGCCTTACTTTCCGCGAAAAGGCTGCACGAGGGAGTCCAGTCCCCATTCTTTTAACAGTTCTTCTGTTAATCGATCGCCCATCGTGTAATTTTCAGTCACCTAAAGTATCACTAAAGTATCACCTAAAATTCACTACAAAAGGTAAAAGAGCAAAAATATCTCGCCGACGCCGCCAAAACCAATCAAACACGAACGAGCGGTCGCCGCCACCGGCGCTCCGGTCACCGCTCGGCATTACATTGACTTTAACGTTGACAATCAACTCAGTGCTGTCAGATTTATGAAGATCTTACTATGATCTTATTATAGGTCACGAAGTTTGTTTTCCATTATTCTACGCGAAAATGCTTCATGTATCAGACGCCTTCGTAATTAGACGCACTTCTTAAATAAGACGCCTCTATAATTCAGACGCCTTTTTAATCAGACGCATTGCATAAATCATTCGCCTACAGACATCAGACGCGATTTATTCACGAAATAAGACGCATTTTCCCAAAAATCTGACGTTGTCCGTAAAAGTCAGACGCTTATTTCATTATAAGACGCCAATGCATCTGAATATTGCGATTATTGCGGGTGCGAGCGTTTGAAGAGAGATTAGAAGATTTTTCGCAATACACCTATTCCATGCAATCAAAATTCTATAAAAATGAAGTCATGATACCCACTCGCTAAAGCCCTGCAGTGCAGAGCAATTCGGCTTGTGATTCTTGATTCTTGTAAAATCAAACACCCCTTGATACATAGTCACCCAATGAGACATGTGTGTCGGGTGGGTTGCCGAGGCCCGGTTAACAGTAACATTTTAAAATCCCAGCCATGCTGCCGCGCTCCCAGCGACCGCATGGTGGGGGAAATATTTTGAGGGGTGGAAGTCGCGATGAGTTGCGAATACGATGGGTTAAGAATACGATGGGTTAGGAAAGTGATGAAATAGAGTCGAGCATGCTATGGGTTAAGAATACGATGACTTGCGAATACGATGGGTTAAGAATACGATGGGTTAGGAAAGTGATGAAATAGGGTCAAGCCTGCTATGGGTTAAGAATACGATGACTTGCGAATACGATGGGTTGAGAATACGATGGGTTAGGAATCCAGGATACGATGGGTTGCAAATGCGATGAGTTAGGAATACGACGCATTAGGAATACGATGGGTTGAGAGGCTCCCGTTCATCATTCGCTTTGACGTTTTGTGGTTTTGTTGTCAATCTCAGTCCAGAGTCAATCAATCGTCATCTCATTCTCAGCCATCAATCTCACTTACCGGTAAACGACGCCATCGGCAAGTTCTAGAACATTATCGAAGGTAGCCTTTAATGGATTTTGATATTATGTAGATATATGTGCATTAGTTGTTTTGTTTATTTTAGATATTGTTTGTGAACATAACAATGCTTCAGTGCACCTGCATGCAACATGAACACATGCATTGGAGATAAGGAATATTTTACAATTACGTTTGTACCTAAACTAGGCGGCCATCTCTTTTAGGCCATTCTGCGACTGATTAAGGAATTATGGCATACAATTTCATATCGTAATCAATCTGATTAAATTTATCAAGGCTTTAGACGTGTATGGGAATAGTCTTACTGGTCATACCCGGCGGTCGCATCTTAACCAAAAACAAGAGGTACTTCTTCCGAACTAGTGTGAGGTTCCTTGAAATTGCAATCCGTATTTAGGCTTCATTTTGGATTTGTAGAAGTCAAAATGCGGCAGAAGTGGCCGAGCCGTTTTAGTGCCTACATAATATGTCAAGGTGGTGAATATACTAACATCTTTGGTAGTGAAGCACACTGCATTTCAGGCCAAGCACATGACAGTTTTAAATGGTTTTGGAGTAGGAAACACCGGGTTCTTCTGATACCTGAAAAGATTGCAGCAATGAGAGTTTCTGTACCGTTAAGACATTTTGGGGTAAATGTTTTGGCCTTTTGGGGTAGGTTGTGTCTTATTAGCAATTCGACTTCCCCAAGTATTTTAACTTTAAATAGCTATGATAAAATTTTCAACTTTTAACTCCACGCTATTACTTTCAGGTTAAACACAGTCTCGGCTTGAAAATGATGGACGATTCAGACTCGATGATGGAATGCCCGTACAACAAAAGCCATAGAGTACAGAAGTCTAGGATGCAAACTCATCTCTTCAAGTGCAGGAAGGTAAAGGGAAGAAAAATTATACTACTTATATTGCTATTTTTAGATCAAAATAATGATTAATAGTACTAAGCTATTCCAGACCAAAATTTTATCCAAAACGCCAATTGACGGCTGGTGTAATCATTGAGTTTCCTAAACTCGGCAGTGAAATAAATGCCTAATTTTTTAATCAAACACATGTGCAACTATTAGCTGTCATCACTAACAAGTTTGTTAAACCCCAGACACTGATTGCCAATTTTCTTGGTTTTATTAGAAAAATAATCATGGAAAATTATCATGCAGCTAACCTAACTGAGAATTCTTGATGTGTTTGCATTCTTAAATAAGAATACCACTGTCAATTATTTAAGATTGGCTTTAGAAAATATTTGGCCATAATTAATTATCATTGCAGGACTTGTGATTTTTTATCATTGATAGTTTACACAGAACATATAATGATAGGTACATGGTTGAACCTTGTTGAACTGGGGAAAATATGTAGATATTTAGAACCATGTAGAGATTTGTCGGTATATTTGCTGTGATCTTGCTGCAGTTCTTTGCTAGTAGCCGACATAATTATCATTATGTAACATTGGCTATTTTCCAGAACACAACAATGATCGAAATGAAGAGGTGCCCCTTCAATGCCAACCACGATATTGAGCCTGCACAATTCGAGAAACATTTGGAGACATGTCCCGACCGTGGATCTGTGCAAAACCACCTCATACAGATGGGTGAGCAATTTCTTTGGTGATATCTCTTCAATCTCTTGCCATGCATGACAATGCTTAAAAATGGCCCTTTTCATCATGACAGCCTCAGTGGCTGATACACCCTAGATTTAGTTCAATTAACTCAAATTTTTTGCTGTTAATTTCTTCAACATTTCTTAATTTCTACAACATCTCTGAGCCATATCACCAGTAACAAAACTAATAAATTATTTTCTACTGCAGCTGGGGAACGGACTCCTGTGATCATGCCATATGTGGCTCCAATCTTGCCCCCTGATGACGAAGACTGGGACTGTGATGCCCCTGTGCAAACTTATGATCCGACCGCTAAAAGTTTGAATATTAAAGTCTTGCGGGGAATCCAAGGCGCATCAAAGTCGGAGCGAAAGCATCATCGTGCACAAGAACGGCTGCGTTTCACCGCCGTCGCTGAGAATGGAGGGTGAGTCTAGACTCTATACCCACGGCTTAGCGCCGAATCTGTTGGGGCCTTCTTTAAAGTCCCGGGACCTGGGATAACTGGTCTATAGTTTCTTCTGAGCCACCTATCTCTGGACTTTATCTGTCCCAATCCTGCTTGCAGGTGTGTGGGCGCTGTTGGTGGGTACACCGAAGTAAAAGTTTCTGCATCGTCGCGCAAGGAGGAACCAATGAAGGAAAAGCAAGCTTATGATTATAAACAGCCGATAAGAAGGCCGGCACAAGCTTCCAAAACATTTGCAATTCCTGCAGACATCCCGAAGGCTAGCACCGAACTGCCCAAGGCAGTTTTGGCAGAGCAGTTTTCCCAACTAAATGTTTGGGAAAAAGATGAATACCAAGGGTTGCCACTTGCAAAATCTGCTGAGAAGGGTCAGAAATCATGGGGAAGTGCCTCAGGGGGGTTGCAGATGAGTGGACCATCGATGATGGCTAACACTCAGAATCAGGTGCCTGTGCAAGCCTCTGGCCCGCCTGCCTGGAATAAGGGCCCGAGGAAACCACGTTCCGCTGGCACCAGGAACAGAGCCGAGGCTAACGATGACGATAACTTTGTGCCTGGGGAGATCAGAAGCTACAGGGCTCGAGTTTCGGTCGATACAGGTGAGGAGGAAAACTGTTTTTTTGGGTGCTTTACTTGACAGTCTTGGACTCTTGGTGCTTAATGTTGTATTTTGTTTTAGAAGCATTTTTTTCTTAATGTCTTGTTTGATTGGCAAGTGATTTATACTAAATATTGAAATGTTTTCAAGGTGAGGGCATTCCAGTACCGAACCTGGAACGTGACTTCCCAGCGCTGGGCCGTGGACGTGGTATGTGATAATTTGACGTTGCTTTGCATTTCTGCATCGCATAAAGTGTAATGTCTGCTGGAAGATAAACCTCGGCCTTGCAAGCTATGTTTTGTTCTACTACCCGTCAATTGCACCAGTGCCATGCTCACTTACATGTTTTTTTAACCCACTTAAGGGATATTCTTATCTTGATTATCAAGCGTGTCCCATCACCATTCAATTCATCCTGGGAATCTGGTCTTCATTAAAGGGTGCCCTTTTGGCGTATGTTGCCAGACTTGTTTTTCTCTTAAAATGGGCAAGTTGGTTCCAAGATGTAATTTCTGGTAGGTTCGGCACTTGACATCTCATTGATCGTTCCAACCAAATGTGTGTTTTGGAAATGATGTTGGATGTTTGTAGTTTTAGAAATTATATTATGTCGTCAAAGATCTCGCAATCTAAAGAGTCTCGTGTTGCTGATATCACAACTTTCTTTGATGGTCAATGTCTGGCGTTTGTAAGATGGGCCTATTACCAGTCAGTGATTAATTGGGCATCTTTGGTTGGCTACCTATGTGAACCAATGTATTTTACTTGTTAACTACAATGGTTAATGTTATTCCTCTAGAAATTACAACCTGCTTTTGTGATGAGTTGAAACTTGGTTGTTCCTTACATACCCACAAAACATTTGGGTTGTGATACTTATAGATTGGCTGTTTGTGATTGGTACGGAAAGGAACAGTTTATCGATAAAAAAAAATTGTGCCAAGATTGAGGGTGATCAGTGACTAGCACAACAAATTAGTAAATTTAAACTTGTAAATAAGATTCTAATTTTTGCCACCTAAGAAATGGCAGACCTAATGCGGATGATGAGGAATACATAACAAAATGTTGTGTATTTCATAGTGGACTTGTGGTGATGACTAGGTACCTATGTAAAAACTTCCTGTTATTTTCATTTGTCTATTTTCTTATTTTCTTATTTTCTTTCATAGGCACGCAACAGCTTAAAAGCGAAACATAAAGCAGTTGACTTGGACTTTGTACACAGTTGCACATTTTCTTTTGTATTTTGTGAGTACAAGGTTAAATTTCTAATTAATCATTCTCTTACAATTATCATTTAACTACCTAAGTTATTTGATATTTTGCCATCATTTCGTAGTAATTCTGACCTACTTATTTTCTTGTGTCAACCAAACTTACGTAAAGTATATGTCGTATTATATGTGAATGACTTGAATGTTACCAAGAGAGAGCTTTAATTGTTTTACCGGTTCTTTGTTGTAAACATCGAAACTTCTGCTCTTCCAAGCTCAAGTTAGTGTTTTTGTGAGCCAACATGTTTGGCATTCCGGATTCCTGTCAACTTAAGAGTTGCTTACTAAATCAGATTATGTTTACTTGTATTTTGTATTAATAAAATAATAATAAAAATGGCGTTTAAAAATCACAATTACGGTTTTTATTATTGCGTTTCAAGTGCGAGATCATTGAGAGAGGGGAACCGTCTCCCCATGCTGCCAGCTGTTAACCTGTCTATTGCGCTGGGCACTCGAAGGTGGATCGTAATGTTGCGACCCGTTGCTGTTTTTATGGTAACGAGATGCCATTCTAAGGCTGGGATTTCGGGATGAGTTGCTGTACACCGAATTGTTGTAATAGAGTGAGCCAGAATGGCTCGGTGTGCGATGCCAGCAAGACAGAAAGGTCACGAGGAAAGTGCGACGGTACTTGTCACTTAGGGCACAATAAAGAAGAAAGTTGCATGAAGCGTTGATGGCCACCAGGAAGTTGAAGATGTTTCCGAGGCCACGGAGTATGTGGTCCCCTGTTGATCCGACCTTCGGAGTGTAGAATGACTTGTAGATGAGCGTGATTGCCGACGGGCTTTGACACACGAGGAACAGGATGACGACGGCGATCAGCGTGATCGTGATTCGGTTCTCTTGGCTCTGTGCAACATCAGTCTGGTCAGACTGAAACAATTGGTTTTTTAGTTTTATTACAATGAGAAATACTTTTATCTTATGCTTACCTTTATCTTAATTTTATTAAACTTCTGTCCCCATTACTACAAGTCTTTTTACCGAACGGTTTGATTTGTTGAAAAAAGTGGTTCTCGAGAGATCATGGAAGCTAAGCAACATTGCGCTGAGTTCGGTTTTTGATGGGTGACCATCATATCATGCACATCATAAGTTCTGCTCGGGAGAAAGGTTGGAGGGTTTGAAGTTAGTATGACAACTTCACTCGTCTTGCTTATCTACCTCTCGACAGCACTGATTAGTGGAGGAATCCTGTTGTTCGAGTTGTACCGTCCTTCGGTGGGGCGTAAGGCCGGTGGTCCCCTTGGTGCTTTTCGAGAGTAGGGTTTTTGCCTTCTAGGCTAGGTTAGGTTCATCTTCACCCTCATCATCACCATTTCATTCACCGACAAACTAAGACAAGTGCCATAGGGCCATTTGTCAAAACAGTGCGTTTTTAAACAATTAATCAATTAAAAGGCTAAAATCGTCTAAATTGATCAAGTTCTCGGCAGGTACCAACGTTTTAAGTACTGCCTAACAGGAGTAAAAAAACGTAACGGCTGTTACAAAAACCAGACATTTTCTGGATGCATACCTGGGTCATCTTACAACGTTGTCGCTGGCTCCTGTGCACGGCATGGACCAAGAAGCAGTTGAAAACGCCGAGGAGAACGAGCGGCAGGAAGACGAATGTGACCGACGAGAACCAGTAGAAGAACGTGAGGTATGTTTCGTTGTCGCCGAGGCTCGTGGACGTGTTGTCTAGGTAGACGGTCGTGACGTCGCCTTCGGCCTTTAGCTTGGCGACGGTCTGCCACTCGAACGCCGTGCTGCACGTGACGAGGAAGCACAGGAAGTACACGGTGAGGATGACGACGCGCGCGCGGGATTCGGTGCAGAAAACTTTGCCGCGCATCGGGTGGCAGACGGCGATGTAACGCTCGACGGTGAACGACACCGTCAGCCAGATCGACGTGTAGCCTGGAAGCGTGGATCTTGTCAATTTATTGTAGCGATTGTAGTTGAAGTTAACTAGTTCGAGAGTTGTTTTTCTGGTGTGCAATTCAATTTTGGCGATTGGCAGTGTAAAATTCCATGATTTTTTATCAATTTTTTCTCATTTTCTAATTTTTTTCAATTTTCTTGTAGGTACCTATGTGAATGATCTGTCAGTATTTTTATGAATTATTGACATGATCAATTTATTCAACCCAAAAACTAAAAGTAGAAGCAATATTTTGGATATCTGAGTTCATTTTAAGGATGTGAAGTTCTAATTTCATTTTTTACTAATTTTGGATTTTGGTGCATGTAATGGCCATTTGAAGATAATTGCGTAAAAGAAATGCTGTTTTTTTTGTTTCAAGACAACGCACAAAAAATTTGGGACAAGCGCAGTTAAAATTAATTTGCTTTCCTTATACATAGGTATTTTTGATTGGTGTGGCTACTATACCATTGGCATCGAAGGTACATAGGGAAACAAGATATATTTTTTTCTACTATAGATCATTTCTTTTCTGAGTTATGAATACACGTCTCGTTTTATTATACCTAATTTGCCAATCTTAAGTACCTACTGCTACATAAAAATCACGCCTACTCCTTCAATACCTCTCAGACACATAACCAGCAACAGCAACAACATCAACAAACAACCCGTCTTCAGTGCCCCTTAATAAAAGTCAATTAAAGACGCGTGGACTTCTCGTCTGGCCATTACGGCCGTAGACACGCAATGCAAACCATGAAAGCTTCGTTAACTTATTTTTAAATGCACACTTTTGGATGAGTATCAACAGTGATCTACCTTCTACGAGTCAGTCTCTCCGCTCACGGCTGGTAGTGGTGTAGCCCAGGGCCACGGTGCACAACCCAACCATTAGCACACGTTTATTTCCACGTCGTGCATATTATTCTGCCTTCTCACAGCACGGCGCCGCGACGCCCGACGCCGTCGATGACGTAATTACGCGGCGAAACGACTCACGTGACTGTTTGGCACTATTTTGACAGGTCAAGCTATCTGATACCTTCATTAATAATGTTGATTTAACAAGAGCAGTTTTTTTTTACTGTAGTTAATGAAAATGAATCGTTTCGCCAAGGAATTATGTGTGCGTTGATTTTATGTTCCAGTTTCATGTTTTGAGAGCCAATTTTGGCGCTCGGGCTTTTAGTGATTATTGGTGCTAAGCACACAACTGGTCGTTGTATCTTTAGTTAACCAATTTATTGGCTCATTTTGGTGGACACTGTACGTCACAGGTTGGTTAATATTATTGGTGACAGAATAGGTATATCTAAAAAAAACCATTTTCGTCTATTCTTGATTATATACAGACATAAAGTAAGAAGTCAAAAGGTACTTTCCTTTGAGTAAGCAGTCTATGGTACTTCCTATTTGAATATATGCATGCGAGCCAGCACTGGTTAATGGCGATACGTTATTTCCCGATGTACTATGAAATAAATTTGAGCGAACTTATGGGTCTTAGGAAAAATGTAATAATTCATTGGAATCTCTATATAGGTGTATTAATTCCCCTCAATGATGGCTTACCGGTTCCTAGAAAAACAACCCCAAAGGAATGACCTTACTCTATGGAATTACCATCTCACAATATCTAGGGAACAACGCGTACAGCTTAGCACCCCTCGCCTCCTCGGCTGTGCATGCGAATTCATCTCTCACACAGACAGTCTGTCAGGATCAACCATATACGATCGGTTACAACCAATCCTGCATTTTAGTTGGTAACTGTTTCAATGGCATCCGCCCGAGACAAGGTACCAGTACTTACTAGTGGCGTCCGTAAGCCAAATTCCAAATCTCCGGTATTGCCAGTAAAAGTAGAATCTCGGCTCGTGGATGCCGGAATAGTGCTCCAAAGACATGGAGAACATGAAGAGGAGATAGAGCAGATCGGACGCGGCCAGAGCAGTCAGATACATGTTCGTCGAGCTGCGCATCCTTCTCCGTGTGAGCACCACCTACGCGCGACAACAAGCCGCGAAACAACGAAAAAACACACAGCAATTAAATTTCGGGGACGCAGCATTGCCTATCAGCACGTTCCGCGGCCCAAATTCAGTTTGGTGCCGCATCGCGATTTGCTAGTTCGCCAACTTCCGCGTGAACATGCGGCCAAGATGACGGCTCTGGCCGCCGCGAGTTTTTCTTTGTCACTTTCAAGATTTCATTACTACTTTGGGTGGGGACAATGACATTATAAACCAATCATGCCAGGATGGCGTGAGTAAAGTTGGAACTCGGAACACATCCATTTCAACGTTCTACAGAAGAAGAGCCATGAGAGCTAGTCGAGAGCCGCGAAAACGCGAAACAGCTATGTTTTCATCATTTCCATTTTTGCTCTTCTGCGGAGAGACCATTTCCCACCCAGCGAGGCAGGGATTTTGAGAGAGCGCCAGAGCCGTCGAAACTTCTAGTTTCATCGATAAGATGTGTTTAAAAGGAATTTTAAGTTTATGAAAGGAATGTTACAAGTAGTTAATTTTATAGAGATGCTAATCAACGCGTTGTCCGAAATAAAAGTTGTGTCGTCGCAACGCCAGTTGAAGGAATGATTGTAAATCGACTGGTGGGACTGATGCGACCAATTCCGAACCTGAGCCGGCTTTTGAGGTAGTCATCATCTATCTTCATCATTTGTACAACATTTGGGCCTTAGAGGGATTTCCAATCCCCGTGTTCTGTCCAACGGCTTGCAATCGATGGAATAGATTCTATAACGTGTAAAACAAAAGGGCGTCCCACGAAGCGGCTGACAATCCCTCCATGGCGTGCGCAGGGGTCTCAAATTGAGGGGGTGGGCCAACATGTCAACCTTGTGGGGGGGGGGGGGGGGAGGGGGGGGCTAATTGTAATGGGGATGGTAATTTTTAGTGCATGTGAAACTAATGTGCTGCATTTGCTCAGAATACTTGTAGTTTGAATCTTTGTAGAAATAAAATTGGCCGTGTCTGTTATCTATGCGTACATGCCAATATGCCAATATTTTGATGATTTTTATTATTTTTTGCATGGGCAAGCCACGGACACGGCCAAAATACTTACAATCTTGTGGAATTTCAGTCTCTGGGTGTAGCTAAACTAAAATTTAAGTGTACTTTGTCATAAATATTATTCAAACATTAACAGGCCTCTAGCCCAATTTTTAAGCCGAAAATGCAGAGGCCCCTAAAATTATCCCAATATTTTTGTAATTAAATCAGTGTGTAAAGGAAGAGAACTCCGACCCGCGATGCAAACTTTAATTGAGATCTGATGGAAAATAAAACAACCAGAGAAGAAAGAAAAATTATGTTTTTCGTTTTAAAAAACTGCAGAAAGTCCCAAATTCAAGATATAGTTAGTTGTGAACAAAGTAAACGTCTGATCGACACGAGACTTTGCATCGCGGGTCAGAATTTTTTTCAACCAATTTTTCTACTATTTTTTCAAATATCCTGAGGCCCTAGATTTAGGTGGATCATTCCACGCCTTGACACAATGTACTACATTTGGAAATAAGGAAAAAACAAAAATTATCCACTGAATTTTTTACAACTGACTATGCGTGTTGTGGATGAGCGTAATATTTATACGCTCACCCACAACGCGATTACATTGCGCGTGCGCATAGCCTAGAGGCTTTTATGATCAATTTAAAATGTTGGGTGTTAATATAGCGGCTTTCTCAATGACATTATTTACCTGGAAACATCATGCTGTAGTCGTCGTGAAATTATTTCAATAGTTCAAACGTAAAAATATTTAAAGAAAAACTGTTCAATTGATTTGCTTGAAATTAACACAGTATCTTCTTTTCATGATTTATATTGCACACAGTAAATTTTGTTAAAATCGGTTGAAGATAAAGTTGTTTTAGTTGCAAAAAACTGCAAAAACGCTTAAAAAGTGACATAAAAGCGCCATTTTCAATAAAAGTACTAATCATGCAACAATAAAATTTGTACAAAAAAATTAAATCGTTGGGGTCAACATATCAAGAAAGTTTCGTCAAATTATATTCAGGTGCTTGGCCTATAGAGTGGAAAATGTGTTTTGGAAAAACTGAAAAGTTATGTAGAAACTTAAAAACATAAAATTTATTCTTCCGAATTGCTTCAAAAACGTGGCAGATCTAATTTCAGAGAAAACGAAGGTCCACATAAATTTTCGTCAAAATCGGTTTGGGCGTTTGGCCTGTAGATAGCGAACAAACACACAAAAAAACATTTCAGAAGTTTTTAGCAGTAAAGTGTATAATTGATAATAATTGACAATTTTGCTTCACTCTCCAAGCTCGTTACTCTCATCAATAAATTTGATTCGCCTCAAATTATCAAATTATATTAAATTTTTGGTTTTTAATGCACCCTATCAATTTTCTCAAAATCGCTGAATTTAAATTTAACTGAAGCCAAAGATTTAGAATTGCAAGCAACTGCCAATCGAAGAGAAGTCGAACATTTTTACTCAATTGTCACATTGTCTTACACACACGTTTTATGTGTTTCTTGAATTAATATTTTCAATAACATATCTATAGTTTTCACAAAGTATATAAAGTCGTTCTTTTAAGCCACGTCTAATCATTCCGACACCGACACCGACACGGCCTATCGGAGGACGATGTTCGTTCTAGAACCGGATTGTGAAGCTGCTGTTGCTTTATCATTATCATGATGAGATGATAAAGCAATCACGTCCTCTTACCGACTTACGTACACCGAAATTATACACTGTACTACTCTAACCAGGTATGACCAATTGGTCGACAGAGTATGCTGATTGTTAATTAATCGACCAAACATCCTTATCAGATCACTAATTTGAGTTCCGACAAAAAAAGCCACCAATACCCCTCCCGTTCAACTTGGAAAGTACCTACTTGGTGGGGTTCATCCCTCCAAGTCGGTACCTCTCCCACCCTAGCCTGCGATTCGATAGCCCCTGACCATGGACATACTGTAAAGAAACGCGCATGAAAGATGTGTGGTTATCCCTTCTCAATTCCGTCCTCCTTCCTTATTAGTGTGGTGATGATGGTGATGGTGGTGATGTTGGTGGTGATGGTGGTGTTGGTGGTGAAGGATTGCTGAATCAGGTTGGCTCTGCCTTTAATTCGGGTCATGACAGGCTTCGTACTGTTTTTTCAGAGGAATTGTTATGAGATCGCTTCAGATTTCATAATTATTCAAAATTGAAAATTGACCACTGCTAAGCAACTACTTAATTGTACCGAGCAATGCGAACGAGGCGAAATCTTCAGTTACACTTACTGCAGAATAATTAACATGGTTGTTTGAGTGTTCGCACACCCTAGTCTATTTGCTTTGACCTGGAAATATCGTGATTTAGTCGTCGTGAAATTATTCGGATATTTTGAAACGAAAAATCGATTTACAGAATAACGGTTAAATTAATTTGCTTCAAAATCACACAGTTTCTTCCTTTTAAGATGTTTAACGCACACAGTGAAATTTGTCAACATCAGTTGAATATATAGAAGGTTAAGTTGCAAAAAACTGCAAAATCGCAAAAAAGCGTCATAAAAGCGCCATTTTCAAGAAACATACAACAATCATTGAAAGTACACGATCATTGAATCATTAGGGTCAATATATCTAGAAGTAGAAAGTTAAGGCTCGAAATGGCAATTTTACTGTTAAATAATAATATATGTATTGGACAAAGGGATCGTCGTAGATTCATTAGGAGGGGAGGGCCTATGCCCTTCTTGCCCCCCCCCCTGTACACGCCTATGCAACCCTCGGATCAAACAGGCGATTTGCGCATAAGCATCGTGCGGATAAGCTACAGAGTAAAGGCGCAGGTTGTGGTGAGGATGCTGATACAACTCACAACTCACAACTGATAACAGCTACAATAGCAACGTCTTAAAATTGTGTCGATTTTCGAATTTCAAAAGTCAAAAGTTGTCTGACTGAAAAATAAATCGCTTTCCTGACTAAAGTTTGGGTAGGTAACCGATTTTGGGCCGGTTTTTCATTGGTCACTTAAGAAATGAACGGCCCGTTAACGCACCGTTATGATCTCTGATTGGCTACTGCAAGGTTTAAAGGATCCATGCTGTAAAACCCGACATACGACGCGAATATAAACGTTAATATACCTAGACGTAATTTTTTGCATTTTACCATTGTGACGAAGTTGCTCATGACGCCAAGGCCCACTACGAAAGGCACGAGCACGCGCTGGATCCAGAAGCGTGTCAGGTCACGGAAGCGCACGCTCTCGGGCAAGTCCGACATGTTCATGCCCTCCGCGTTCGCGGCGCTCACGTTCAAGCAGATCTCGAACGTCTCCGTGCAGTTTTCCCATGCCCAGTTCTCCATGGTCACGTGCGGGAATCGATCTGAAACATGCCGTGTGCAGCGACGAATTAGAAGACGTGAACTTGCTGGTTCCTTCGCGTCTGATTACGGGCATCAGTGTTGGTCAGCACTCAGCAATGCCGTTACACTTACACATTAATGATCTGATTACAATTGACAGCTCGACAAGTGCTGTAAGAGAATGAGTTACAGACATCACGAAAGGTATACCAATTGGTTTGCAAGTTTTTGTCGTCTATAATTCCTTCTCCTCACCTTCTAACTCTCGTATCGTTTTTTTTTTTAAATTCTAGTCGAGTAATTTCGTTCTCAATATCTTCTTTAAATGCCATTTACGTTCAATGTTCTAATATGTATCAACAAACTCTATATTGTGCGCCCAATATTTATACAGTTTTTGATTTTTGGTTCAATTACAAGAGTTGGTATAAAGTAGAATTTTAACGTTACGAATCGAATTTACGCGTTTCAAATTTAGATTAGTTCAGATATATATTAGATTTAGAATCTGACAAGCTTAGTCTCATGCATTTGAGCGCATTTGGCATTCAAATTAGTTATTATTAACTAAGTTTATTACTTTCCACTAGTTAATTGAAGGGAGGAAAATTCGAGTTGCAGGCAAATAATCGCAGGAAGCTGATCCCATATTACTTTGCAATGTCTCAAAAAGAGATTTTTAGAAACTTTTGCCGCTCGTTTCGCTCATTCCTAAAGTAACTGGCATTTTGTATATTTGTTTTACTATCTCTGAATGTTTCATGAATATTTGGCGCAACAAACCACCTCATTGTACATCCGATCCAGTAAACCATTACCAAACGATTGACAGCAGTAAAACGAGGGAGCTGCCAATTATTTTAGCGAATTGTTTTTAATCCGGGAAGAAACACAGACCAATCTAAATCAGGCCACACTGGCAATTCCCAATGTCTCGGGCACCACATCTTTTTATAAATAACATAACAATATAATATTTTCATTGCTTTCATGCCAATGCGTATTGAAAGCATCCCAAAGTGCAAGCTGGTTTCCGTTCTGGCACCTCCACGCACACTTGGCATGGCTCGTGTATTCTCATCTTCTTCTCAAGGTCGTCGAGATGTGGGTCCATCGCGGATCGCTATCAACTAAATTGCTTAGAACGATTACCTGAAGTTTACTGTCATCAGTTTTTGTAAATTTAATACAGCTATAGAGATCACTAGGGCTATTCTATATCGATAGGTGACAATATTGCAGTGTATAGATTTTTTATATCGGTAGCTATAAAGATATTTCTTTGAGTAAGACACTTACACCTTCAGACTGAACCTCCAGAGAAGGTTCAGATACCTTACCATGCTTACTAAGCATAAATTGCCTAGAAGGTCAAATAATTTTAGTGTCTTTAATTTTTTCTTCTCGTTTCGTACGGAAACGCCCACGATAAATTTGAATATGTACTGACTCACGAATTGCACGGGGCATAATTTGGCCATCATCATTTATACTTAAGCCAGAAAGAAAACGTATATTCCCGGTAACGGTGTTATAAATGACCTTTCCACGCGATGTAATAAAATACATGCCGAGTCCCTACACTATTGGAATGTGTTTTTGGAAAATTGCAGAACTTTAATTTAATGGGAAATGCTCTCGAAGATGCCTACAGTACACCCCCCCATCCCTATGCATAAAATATTGAAACACAAAATTTTCACAATATTTAAAAAAATATAGTTGTACACGAGGCTATTTTTTTATCTCACGAGTCAAAGTTTTTATTGTGTAAGACTCTTTTTATTTTGCAAGCTATTGTGAGGCTTGGGAACTCTCATCGTATAGATCAATGATTATTATGGACTGCAGTAAATTAATTTCAGCCCCAGACACATCCTGGTGAATTTAAAAGTTAGTGTGGGCCTATCAAAGCGTCCGCCACTTTTGCTACTCTATGGATATGATTATGAATTATCCTTACGAAGAAACGCCCCTATAGTATACAATAGAAACTAGCAAGAAATCTGGATGTACCCTTGGCCTATTTAGTGAAGCAGAGACCTTTGGCTGGCAGCTGGCAGACTCGTTCCCCCTCAGAATTTTCATCTTGGTAGTTATTTTCAAATTATAATTCTGCTGATCATTAAATATAGAAAATACGTGGTAAGATAACTGACGCATTAATAATGCGGCGTATACTTTACCTTACACTAATTTCATAAAAATAAAAATAGCTTCAAAATCTGAGTATTCCATGAAATCTCGATGACATCTCGCATTGCTTGGCTTGACTTGAAATGTTGAATCTGCCCAAAGCACACCGTTCTTGTGGCTTTCACGTACACATATACAAACACACGAGTGAATTAAGCGTCGCGACGCACGACGCTCTGACGTCAGCGACAAAATTTCGCTGCTGATGAGGGGCCGTAGCTCATTAGCCGGGCCAAAATCTTGACTGCCGAACAAATTGGACAATCTGCCACGAGGACCCATAGCTATACAACTTGGAATCGAGGCACAAAGCCATCGATGGGTCAGGATTTGTATCAATAGAAACCAATCGAATCCAGACTTCTGAGTCTGCGTGCCAGAGAAGACAACGATTCTGCGTTATAACAGCGTTGCTGTAAACTCGAATAAAATACTGCTCGATGTATTGTTGGCCGAGGCGTGATGTTGCTGCTATTTGCAGCTCCACGTTGGCCTTCGCATCTGAATATTATAAAAGTGACATGTGGAACTATCTGTCTTGCAAGAATTTTCTCGTCCCATCGTCTAAATATGCTATTAGAGCGCCACTTCGCAGTAGGCACAAACGCTTTTCCGACTGCTAGTTCCATTATTTGAATTCTAAGATGACTTAATTTGGCTGGTTGCGGTGATTAAGAGATTCCTATATACGTAATGGAATCTTTGAAGCTCATCAAGCTTTCATATTCATGATGCGAAATTAATTTCTACTGAGGTCTTGTCGCCTCATTTGAAGCCTGCATTCTTGTCGACTCTTAGTCTTGGCAGACTCTTGTCTCGATATCAAAATGCTGCTTGTGGTCAAAAGAGAATATTTTTTAAATTTTTGCTCGCGTACCCAATGGCAAAAGCCTCTATGCATATACTAGAATCTAGATTGTGTCTTAAGATTGCTCATGATCTCATTTACAAAACACAGTGGCCGAACAATTGTTATACAATTACTGGCAAAATATAGTTCATCTTGAGTTGTGGGCTGTTAAAACTGCAGACCCGCGATTCTGGCCTATTATTTCTACAATGCGATCTATTTCCAGCTTTGAAAACAGTTTCGAAATTATTTGATAGCTAGACAAAGTTATGTTAGACTCAATACCATTAACTGACATTACACACACTGAAAATTTTCAACCAATTTATCTTAGCATGACTGGAGCTATCAATAGGTATACCGTACCGTACTACAATAGGTTTAATATCAGTAATCTCTTGTAGAAGAATAATTGATGGGGGAAGAATTTTATTTCATACTGTATTTTTCTCTAGGACAGCCATCTCCAGGTAACGGTTGCATATTCTGATATAGTAACTAGTAAGTACTTGAAGTAAGTACTTGAAGCAAGTACTGAGAGTGAACATGCTTCCAATCCAAACTACTGCTACTCAAACAAAATTTGCGGAAAATATAAAATCAGTAAATAACCTGAAAAATCCAGCGATAAAGCTGACTATTAGCTCATTTTTATTGTATCGCTGTAAAATCTATTCCTATGTCTCGGTAATAGGATGATGGCCAAAGGCCCAAGCTGCAGACGCTACCGCTGGTGCGTTTGACCAGCAAGGAGGGCCAGCGTATTTTACGACCACCATAACCGACACTTTCAATTTCTTGCATACAAAACTTCGGCTGCGTGGATCTTTCAAACACAGCTCATTGTGAAACCCTCCGAAGTGTTTGCGCAATCGAGACAAAGAACTGCAATTAAAAAGCAGCGAAGAGCGCTAATTTGTTTATAAAAGAAATCAAGGCTTCGCACGTCGAATCGGCTACAATCGCAATCCCGAGCCGAAACAGCTCCGATTGAGATTCAAATTAGATAAATCTATATTTAAGTAATTAACTGCTTCCTCTATAAAGAGATGGCTTCTTTAGATCTTCGTTGTGTTCAATCACGTGACAACAAATATTTATAACTCGTCTACGTGGGAACGACGATCATTTATGATGATAAAGCGTGCAAATTTTATGGAGAACGATCCGAATTGGATGTGAAGAGGCACTCAAGTTCCAATTCAGTTCAAATTAATTTCAATTCGGCGTTATTTGTTTATACACATTTTTATACCAGCTTTCTTGTTTATTATTATTTACTTTCTCATGTTGTAAAATTTGCATGACCTACCATTTCCAGCATGCTTTAAAATACAAAAACAACAGACACGATGGATAAAAGACATGCAAGACTGCTTTATGCAAGCGACGATTTAGCATCCTGCGTCTAAACCCACGGACAGTACATTGATTGTCTGTATGTGTTATCATTTTGGCAACTCTCAATAAATCGTGGAGACCAAACTTCTTAGACTATCAAATAAAATACGAACTGGAAGCAGTCTTGTTCATTATACAAATGATATATTATTGAGTACAACATACATTTGGTTGGTTTGTAGAACCTCATGTAATACATGATTCGTATCTCAGTTTCAGATATATCTGGAGTTGTTAAAATAAAAATCTACACTAGGTAAAATAAGTTAAATATTTAGAAAAATTTGGCAAATAAGCAGTACCTATAGCGAAATGAAACTTGTATTTGCAGAGACAGACTCACCTTGTTTAGTTTATTGCTTAAAAACAAAATAAGCAACGATTACAGGTATTCTTTCTTCTCACACATTAGCACTTGGCTGTAAAAACAACTGGTCCCTTCAATTTACCGACTTAAACTTAAATACGAACAAACAAAAATTCTATTTTATCTTAACTTATTTTAGTAACGAGTATTCCTGTGTAATTTATAAAGTTTGCTCGTATTCACGCTGCAATTTATGTGAGCCGGCCGCGTCAACATCTTGTCGCTGCAGACTCTGAGTCCAGTGTGCTCGAATTGGACGTCGGCGTCGGCGTCGGCGTCGGTTGCTGGCAAGGCGTCGCGACGTCGCGAACTTGAGAGAGATGCGTCCACTGGCCTAGCACCGAGCCCGGTTCACATGATTGTGTGGCTGTCGACGCCGCCAGCGATTGCTGAATAAAAGGAGGAGGATTGACTATAGCTTGGCCACAGGAGCGAGGTGGTAGAATTGATGGTAGAAGGGAGAGTTGACTAGCGATTCTCCTTGCTCCTCTTTTTGCCTCAAACCTTCTCCGCGAGAACTTGAACCCATGGTGCCGATGGTCTAGTCTGATTACCGACAATTGGATCATTTTACTGGGTGCCAACTAAATATTGAACGCTATGTAAGCTGGATGGTTTATTGTGAGCATTTTGAAATTTAACCAATTGGGACTGTCAGCATGTTTCTGGCGAGAATCTTTACTTGTTTAATCTTATAGAAATGAAATACAGAAATATAATTAAAAAAATATGTATTTTCTTAAATCATAGAATGCAGGGATTGAAGTAATTGGGATATTTGTCACAAAATTCAAATTAAAAATATGCCGGAATCCAAATTATTTGGGTTACTTACACCAGAAACCGTATAGATTAGGAGCCAAGGAGGAATCTAATTCGATCGTTCGATTGTAATATTATTATTATGCCAGTTTCGCCCTAATTTCTTACCGGTTTCTTGGTTGCTTAAAATGTTGAACATGTGATACAAAATACGGTCCGAATGCTATAGCGCTTCTGGACAGCGCAATTTAACCTTTCGTGATCTTCCGACATGAAAAACGTGTTTTAGAACCGAATTCAAGTCAATAATTTATGTTCTGGTCTAATTCGGTGTAGGTTTGAGAAAGTTTATATTTTTCAAGTCTTGCTGAATGCATACCTATCAGGCAAGAAGAGATCCCAGTTTCTCGCGTCGCCGTAGTCGACGTTGGCGGCACCAGTATCGCTACTTGCCAGACCGACCAGCACGTGTTGACTACGAAGTTGATACTTTTCAAATTATAATTTTATTTTTGTAATCTGACATGCTAGTTTCTTGCACTCTTTTATAACCATGTAAGTTTCAAACTTATTTTACTGTTCTTACTTTTAGGAAGTTAGGATTGGTGATGCTCTAGTGTTGTCGATAGGCTTTTCTAACCCTACTTATTAGGACAGTGCTAGATTGTATGAGTGCTCTCCACGAGATTTAAGTTTAATTAATAATGCAACTCTATTTATTATAATTTTCTGTCAACCTTCACTTAACTATTTGAACAAAGAATTATCATCTTACATAAAATAAAGCTCATCCATTTCTTAGATCACCACAACATGGGGCAAAAAAGAAAAGAATCGGAAATGGATCCCGAACCAGGCGAAAGCCCAGAAAAGAAGGTCGCTAGAGTGGTTGTTGAAGATATTGGCACGCCGGTAACCAGCAACGGTCACCGACCCGTGGATAAAATTCGACGATTGGGACAGAAAGCTAGAAAAGCTTTAAAATCAGGAAAACCGATTGTGCATAAGGAGCGTGAAAAAAAGGAGGAACAACTAGATGTGGAAGTTAGTACACGAAATGGAGAGCACTTTGTAGCCAACTCGAAAACATCGGGACCCCAAGGACTTGCACTGGCGAAACGAAGGAAGACTGAATCCGATGTAGACAAAAGTCGGAAAAATGCCAACACTTTTTTTTTCACTAACAATACTATTGAATCTGAGAGTAGTGAAGTTTTGCCTAACACAAGTAAGGAACAGAAAGAAGATGTTGATACAGATGTCGTTGAAGATGCCGATGAACATGAAGAAGAAGAAGATGAAGCAGAGGATATTGAAAGCACATCCAAGGGCAAAAGACTATCTAAATCAGATCTGCCATTTAAAACCACCACCTTTCATGCCAGTCTTGGCGGAGAAGACACAACTAAAGGTATACAATATTTATATTCAAGGAATGTTTAGTTTATAATTTTTAGAGTAGACAGGCTTGAGATTAATCTATCATAATTGCTTTTGTCCTTAGTATTGAAAAGGTTTATCAAACAAATGGAAGAGTTGAACGAGGATGGTTCAGATGTTCTCACAAGTGAGATGATATCAAACGTGAGTGCCGTAAAGGTACTAGAAGTGCTTGATCCCAATCTGAAAAGCCAATTTGGAAATGCGTGCATAGTTTTCAACGCACTCCACGTTTTGATAATGAGGTAAGAAAATTATCAATTTAACATTGATGTCATATTCATATCTTTGCACATGGTGCTTGGTTCTAATCAAATGTTTTCATTTACAGGAGCCTCACAGATACACCGGCTCTGAAGCTAAATTGTGAAGAGGCATGTCGTAACCTACTCAACAATTACCTACCTTTGATAGATTTGATGCTTTCAGAGAAAGCTTCAGTAGGACAGTTAAAAGTTGTCTTCAAGTTGTTGACTGGTAGGTACAGACAGAAAAGAACTTTTGCATTATTTGGTACCCATAACAGAATCATATAATTGTGCAGAGTTCTTATAAATCCATTCATTGTCTTCACAGTTGTTATGAGTATGACCGCCGTATTTGGACAAGATGTCCTGGCACGCGTGAACATTCCGAAGCCTCTCATTGATCGGGTCACACGAACTGCAGAGAAAGAAGATGGCCTACGAAAAACTTTTATTCACTTTGTAATGTCATTTTTTATTGAGAAGGATGCAGCACTTATTTGCAAGCTGCTAGAGAGGAAAGGTAAATTTCAGACTAATTGACACACTGTTCCGTGGAGGTATAAAAAGGCAGTGGCAATAAACTAATTTTTCAACTCTTCTAGAACTCTTGTCGAGTATCATACCTGGCTTGGTGACTGACGACGCACCCACTGCTTACCTGGTTTTGACGACATTACGCACGGGAATCTTCGAAGATTGGTCGATGCGGAGTACGAAGGGCAAGAAGCTTGCCGTTTTCACAATCAACAACATCTTGGCACTGATCAAAGTGCTCAGTGGCTGGACAGGACCGAAGAAAGCGGATTCTGGAACATCTCTTTTGAGTGCATGGAGCTCTTCGGCAGTGGATGTAAGTTCATGTTTGTGCTGCTACAGTATTTTCCTGTAGGTACTGGATCTAGTTCTGCATTTCAAATGTGGGTATCTGCAAATTTGAGACACAGCAAATCATTTTCGTAGAAAGACACAGAATAGAATGAAATAGAATCAATCCTAAAATTTTATCTAATTAGTAATTAAGGATTATTGGAGAGAAATTTTGTATTTCTCTAAATATTATTGAATATTATTGAGCTCTCTAGCTAGAAACTGCTAGCCAAAACTTCACTTTATTGTTTCTCTGATTTTGCCTTTATATCATCTGCAAAAATTGAGATTCAATAATTTCAACCCAAAACGTTTGTCTGTAAAAATTAGGTTGTCACATCCCAGTTTAGCAGAAATGCATAATGGGACTGATTTTTGTAAGATGATTTATTACCTGGAATTGTCGAGGGAAATCATGCAAACCCAAAGATAACTGATGAGCAGAATGGAAGCTGCCGAAGCACGACAGACTTGTTCACAGTGCCGCGAAACAGCTCGGTGGACACTTAATTCAACGGGAATATGTTTGCCGCAGGTCGAAGACGACGAAGACAAGAAGACGGTGACCGACGCTGCGTACCAGCTCCTCGAAGTGATCTGCACGTCGCGCAAGATGGGACTGATCTTCAACGTGCGGGCGTTCGGCCTGCTCAAAGACAAAGACAACTGGCTGATGGAGCGCGTGCTCAACGAGCTGGACCGGCCGTGGATGCACAAGGATGTGCGGAAGCTGGTCGTCAAGATGATCGTCACCTGCCCCGACCTGATCAAGGCGGTTATGCGCAACGTGTCTAGCGCGCTGTTGGAGAAGGGGTCGTCGGGTTGGGTGAACGCTGTCGAATTCATCACAGAGGTGAGAGGCACGGTTGTGTCGTGGGGACAATGTTTGTCTCAAGGAAGTGGTGCTTGTTCAGATGGTTATGTAATTGGATGAGCGTAGCGAGCGAAGCGAGCGAAGCGAAGACTTCAATTTGACCACCCGTAGAAAAAAAGTCCATGTGTTTGTTTGTTTGTTTTTTTGTGTGTTTGTTCGCGCTCTACCGTCCAAACGGCTGATCCGATTTTGATGAAATTTTCAGTGTACCTGAACTTGTTCTGAACTTAGACCCCCTGCGTTTTTCAGCTTGATAGCTTTAGAACTTTTTTCAAAAATCCAAATTTACGAAAATTTTCAGATTTTTCGCCATCATTTCGCTGTTTGTTTTTACTCTACTAGCTAAAATACCAAGCCGATTTTAATGAAATTTGCAGAATAGCTTTTGTATACCGTATACACTATACTGGTTTACCAAGAAATATGTTTTATATGTTTTTAATACGTTTTTTTATCGTATTTTTCGATTAAATTTTCAAGTTTTTTGCCGTTTAGCATATCTAAACTGTAATTACCCTTGCTTTTTCTTCAACAAACGTTAAAAATATGTTGACCGTAGTGAGGTGTACCGTTATAACAGTTTTCCAGCGATTTGAAATTGTTTTTATATGAAAAATATCAAAAACTCCATCCGTCGTCTAGGCTGGACAAAGTTTGACAGCTATAGGTACTGATTTTGCTTGGCCGAAAATTAATTGCCTCTGGATTCGATCGGCTTTCACCAGAGGTAATTAAAATAATGCTTGAATCTTTGAATCTCTAGGTACAAATTCAAGTTGCAGTGAATTCATCATTCTACGTATTAGCTTGATAGCTTTAAAACTTTTCTCAAAAATCCAAATGTACGAAAATTTACAGATTTAACAGAAAAAAAAAGTTATGATAAGGTGATGTGGAAATTCGGCAAAAGAATCAAGACGTGTGTAGATTTATTCGCTTCCAAGAATCCTTTACTTAGGTTAGCTTACATGCCAAAATTATGAATCAAATTTGATGAACTTTGGAAGATCAAAATCTGGGCTGGTATACACTATACCGTATACACTATATTATACTGGTATACAAAGAAATACGCTCATCCAACAACGCGTCCACAGGTAGCGTTCGGCGAAGCCCTAGTTCTAGCATAGGTTGAGTGTTGCTTTATTCTTTTTGTTATAAATTTTTCGATAAAGGTATAATAGATGAGTTTATATACAGTTATAGCGATGAATATCTATTAGAACCGGCTTGTCAATGAATTTGCGGAAAAAAATAACATTATTTAGAATATTTTGGTACACACAGATCCAAAAGGCATCTGAGAATTTTAGTCAGAGTCAATGAATATAAATAATAATAGTGCCAATTGAAATATTTTAGTACACTCTGATCAAGAAGGCAGTAAAATCTTATCCAGAGTCATTGGACTATTCTAGAAAAATGAACACCACTTCAAATATTTTAGTACAGTCGGTTCCAGAAGGCAGTGAACTCTTCTCCAGAGTCAATGGAATATTCAAGGAATAAATAACGCAAAATTCAAATATTTTAGTACACTCAAATCAAAAAGACAGTAAAATCTTGTACAGAGTCAAAGGACTGTTCTAGAAAAAATAACGCAAATTTCAAATATTTCAGTAACAGATCAAAAGAACAGTTTGTACAAAATGGCTGAATGTAAACTTATGTTCTCACCTGTGATCAAAACATAGATTTGATATAAGGCTCCTACATATGTACTAAACTCTCATTACACATTACATTAATTGTAAATAGGTATCTCAATGCAAAAAAAAAACGTATTAAGCCTTGTTTAAACGGTTCAATTTTGGCTGAGCTCAAGACTTAAACCGTTACTCTATGCTTAAACGAAAAATTTAACCGTGTAAACCAGGCCACACTCAATTCCACACAAGCCGACCAACGCCCGATTCCGCCGACCGCAGGTGGTGTCGTCGATGTCGCCGATGGCGTCGCTGCGCGCGCAGCTGCACGAGCTGACAATGCAGCAGGTGACGTACGGCGTGCTGCTCATGTGCATGCCGCTGCCGGCCGTCGACGTGCTCAAGGAGCACACGATGCTCGGGGTCGGCACCGAGGCGCGACACAAGGTCTACCGCATGCTCGTCGCCATCATGGAGAAGAGCGAGGAGTTCTGCGAGACGCTCGACGCGTGGAACAAGTTCCCGAACAAGCGGGCGCGCTACATCCTGTTGAACTCGGTGGCCAAGGTGAGATTTAGTTGCGCGGCGATTTGGGTGTGTCGTGCAAGTTTGAACAGAATCCTGGAAGGATGTTAGGAAAATAGCTGTCATCAAATGATTTTAAATATTAGGATATTAGTAAATATCTATATCAAAAATCCGTGTTGGTAAGTCCAACAACCATCTCCATGGGAGTATTTTTGAAGAATGCATCTGGGAATTACAAATTGTTTTTTTTAGCATTGTTTCAATTGCTATTTGCCTAGTTGCTGACATGCTGTTGAACACCACTCAATCAGGAGCCAATCAGGATTAAAAGCTATAGCTGGCCATCCTACTGCTGGTCAATAGCATAGTCTGGTTTCATAATATATGCTGTTAACATCTGGCTAGATATTAAACGGAAGCAAGCGATTAGTAGTCAGCCTAAAGCTGTTCAGAGCGTACAGCTTCAAGCTTAAACAGAAAACAAAATTCCCACACCACAACTCAAACCAACACCAACTCTTTTCCAGAACTTCCCCTACGTAAAGACGCTGTGGAAGTCGTGGGAGAAGTTCGTGAACCCGACCGAGGCGGACAAGGTGCGCGACCTGAACGCCCGGCCGACGGGCGAACACGTCGCCTGCCTGCTCGACGTGATGATGCGCTACCACCGCCGCTGGCCGCTGCCGTTCAAGGGCGGCCAGGAGGGCTGGGGGCTCGGCCTGATGCTGCTCATGGCCGACATAGACAAGATGGAGCTCTCCGACGACGAGGAGGGCGGCTACCAGCGGAGCGTCGTGCAGCTGAAGGCGTTCGAGCTCGTGTTTGCCGTCGGCAAGGCCGCGATTCAGGATAACAAGGTGTGTGCTGTCACTCGAGTGTTTTTGGAGGTTATGTAGTTTGATTTAAGGCCAGTGTTGCTATTTTATTAACTCTGAGCTATATGGCAACCTCATGCTGTGATATTCACTTGTTAGTTGTTTCTGTGGGTTCGGTTGTCTCTCAACTCCGATAGTAAAACTGGCCCTTTGTTGGTTTGAGTCTTTGAGAAAGTGGGCAGCCTCGGTTAATGCAAGTCAGTCACAGATATGAGAGGCGAATTGACACTGTTCTAAAGAGTCACAAAACGGTTTGGAGCTCAGTTGCCTGTACAGTGAAGCTCATGGATTTAAAGCATACTTTCTTTAATTAACCACCAATCTATGCTTGTGCTAAAAAAAATCTACAAATGACTAGTGGAAAATTGTCGATTTTTCACGAAAATTTTCACCAGATCACTAGTCTTCTTCGTATTTGCTCTCTCATCTTGTGCCTCTCCAGCTAGGATATTCTTGCATTTTAATTAAACTATTTTCACATACTAGGCTATACAAACACACAAATAATCGTGTTGTTCATTGCGACAGTGGTTCATTTTTATTACCGAAGGCAAATATAATGCGTTTTGAGAACTTGGAAATTTTTATGGAAAACTGAAATTTTTTCCCGCAGGAGATTCTGTCCATGCACAAAAGTTGAAGTCTTTCTGCAAAATAAAAGTGTTCATTGCAACGGGGGTTCAATTTTACTACCGATAAGAACTAAAAAATAAACTCGAACTATTCGAAGAACACAATTAAAAAAAACGGCAGACTCGAATACGAATAATCAAACAATGGAGAAACTGATAATCGACACTCGAGCTCGAACTATTTGAAATATTATTCGTTGAATAATTCAACCAATTCGAATATTTGCACACCCCTATATTAAAGGCACTACTTTTCAATCACCTCAACCACTGGTTCACTTATATGAGACAAAATAAAATCTCTGTAAAAAAAACCACTAGAAAAAAACTCTGTTTACCTATCCGCTTGCTCACCCCCCGCCCGCCCCCCGCAGGCGACATTCTCCGAGGCGCTGGGGCTGCTGCTGCGGCTGTCGAGCCACGAGTCGCCGGCGGTGGGCGACCCGGCGAGCGCGCTCTTCGTCAAGTTCCTCGCGGCGACGGACCTGCAGACGGGCGCCACCGCGGAGGCGGTCGTCTGGCTGCACTGCCACCGCTCGCTGCCGCCGCCAGACCGTCCGGCCGCCGGCAGCCTGCTGCTCGCCGCGTTGGCGCGCGGCCTGCAGGCTCCCGACAAGTACGGGGCCGTCGTGCGCGAAGCACGTGCCAAGGCGGTCGCTATCGGAGGTAGGCAGCGATCGGGGCGTTAAAGCTCGTTTGAAGCATGAGATAGAGTGGAGATTGGTATGGCAGAGTGGTTCAGAGCCATGGAAAGATGGTCGGTTTTGCTCTGGTCCTAAAAAGGACCTTGGTCAACGTTTCGTCCACGTTGGCGTGGACATCTTCAGGACAGTCCTTTTTAGGACCAAAAGTCTGCCAAACCAGAGCAAAACCAACAACTACTCAACCAGTGTGGAGATTGCCAAGCCAAGTCTGGACAAGGGCTTAAATACTCATATTTATTCTGCGTTCCTCCCACCTAGTGACATAATGAGTTTGGCCTACTGGCAACGAATGCTCCAGCATGCGTGCTTCTGTCACGGGATGCTGGGAGCAATGCTTGATATTATAATCCAGCCGGATATTCCAGAATAGTACTCTGCTTGGCACCTATCTTAAGCTTCAAATTCTAACTCAGATGATTCCTTAAATAGCTTGCAATATCTGTAGTACTCCCCATTCTCTAAAACTTGCCCAAGCCTGTGATATTGCACCTTTTAATAATAGCGCTCTGGGAATGCTCGTGGCATTTTTTTCTGCTTCAAAACTCTAAAGGTGCTGATTTAGACATACTGATATACTACCTTACTACGGATTTTGGTTTACAAGTAGTGAATACCAGGCACCAGCTGAAGAGCTTCCTTGCAATTTTTTAAGTGCACATTTTTCTTCTATTGTCAGTAGTAGTACCTACAACCTATATAATTTAATTTCCAAGAAATAAAACTGTATTTTTTAAACTTATGTACCTAATTTTCTTTCTTACAGATTCTGAAGCAAATAGCGTAGCCACTGCCAACACTCTCAGTCCCTTGCTGCCATGCGTCTCGGAAGTGATCAGCGAGATGGCAGAAGCCGAATTCGAGAAGATATACGTTTTCATCAACCTTGTGGTGATCCAACTGCTGTACGCCCAGCAGTCGCCCTCGTACATTCTGCACCTGATCGACGACAAATACTTCGACGCGAGCGTCTGCGAATACATGCGCAACTGGCTGAGCTCCGAAGCTTCCGGCAAGTGGACGCCGATGCCGGCACCGTTCAATCCTGACGGCATCGAGTACAAACTCAGCCTCGCCATTCTTTGCGTTGAAGACTCCTCTCCGCGCGAAGTCGTCAAGATGAACGGCGACCTCGAGGAAGGAGATTCGATCCAGAACATGCTCCTGTTCAATTTGACCTTGTTTCACTTGACGAGAATGATTGCGCTTGGTGAGCTGTCCGACGACCGGATGGAAAAGTGCGCAGAAGCTATCCAAGCGCTACTTGGCATGCAAACGGACCCGATAAAGAAGAAAGATTGCGTCCGAGATCTGTTCACGCATCCGATTCTTGTGGAATCTTTTGCGCCACTACAAACGAGCGAGGATATTAGCAACTCTGCAACTGCCGTTATCGTGTCCTGTGTTCAGAGTTCAGATATCAGTTGGGAGACTGATAACATTAAAGAGTTGGTTGCTCCCTTCAAAGAAAAGCTTATTCAGTCTATTGCCGATGAGCTGTCGCATGAGAAAAACAAGCTTAAATTACGAACCAACTTTGATAATTTGCTGGTTACTATCCGCTCGTTCCGATTGGAATACAACGAGATTGTCATATTGCTTGACGCGTTGAAGAATTGCAAATCAAAAGCCTTGTTGACAGGTAAAGAGCTCTCCGTCTGGGGCCTGCTACTTGTGGATTTACTGCAGCAAGTTGTTTCTCTACATGAGAAGGACCGCGGATTGTCAAGCTCGTTACCGAAGAAAATAGTGTTGGGAATTTCCGATCAGCTGAAGACCTTGCTGGAGACGGAAGCTGTGAATGCATCCCGTCTGGAAGAGAGCTTTGCGGGCTACTTGCGCCGCTTTCCGCAGAGCATTCCCAACATTCAACGCGACTTGTTCGTGGCACTCCTCAATTCGCCTCGTGTGGATCGCACGAAAGATGACCTTGGGGCTTTGCTTCTTTCCAGAGAGCCGAATATCTTTAGCAAGCTCTTCCTAAAATCGGCAATGGAAAATAACTGCATTATGAAGCAAGCAGAAACTGTGTTCGGCTATGCGACTGCTGCTTTTGTGCGGAACACCTCGGTCACAAAGCATTCTCAGTTCTTGAAGTCCCTCTACAATGAACATGCTGAGAATATAATGAAAGGGATTAAGAAGCCGAAAAAAGCTAAGCAGTGGATGACCGACAATGATGAGTTGATAAGAAAACTGATCACCAGATGTATGCCCGCGGAAGCTTGTGACGAATTATGCGAGGATATAAAAAAAAACGTGAAGAAACACAGTGCGTGTGATAAGGTCCACTTGGCTTTGCTCGAGTGTTTGTTCGTTAAAAACAGCCTCACGAAAGGAGAAACGGCATTTGCAGATTTTAGCAATGTTTTATTCGTGCTGATGGTTGTTTCGGCGAGTACCGAGACAGCCAACTTGGATGTGATCTGCACCTCGATTTGCAAATACGTCGGAAAAGTCTCTGACTCGGCGGCATGGGACTCGCTCAAACGCGGGCCCATCTGGCGGCAGTTCAAAATAAATGCTCTCAAACTCGGTCTGGGTTCTGCGTCCAGTGATTACGACAACGCGCTTCTGCTTCAAGCGCTCACCGTATGCATTCGAAATGTGCACAAAGAAAAAGAAAGCAGTGAAGAAATCGCTACTCTTTTCGAGATGGCCATGTCGCATTCCAAGTTCCTCACCGTGATGCTCGGCACGACGCCCACGAAGCCGAGACTCGTCGAGCTGCTCGACTGTCTCATCACGAAGAATCCCGGAGTGATGTCACAGAGCCACGTCCCCGTGCTGTTCAGCGCGTACAACGCAACGCTATCGCGCTCCGACCAGCAGCTGCTGAAGATCCTAAAGGCCTACGAGACAAACAGAGTCAGTCTGCACAAGTGTCGACCGTACCTGTGGGGCGAGGCCGCCGTCAACCTCTACTGCATCACGTCGAACCGGCCGCCTTCTCTCGACTATCACCCGACCATGGCCGAAGTCGTACAGATAATCGACATCAACACAGTTCAAGAGACCGTCACGAGATTCCCTCTCGATCGCAAGCTGAATCTGGAAGAGTATGAAGATCTCCCGGACGTCTACGATCCCGCCTTCTTCCTGCCGTTGTTCGGACACCTGCTGGCGCCGGAGAGCGTAGTCGATCACCTGACGTTCGTGCACTGCGGCGGCCTTGCGATGACCTTGGCGTGCCTGTCGAGTTCTTCGACGTCCATCAGGGCGGCGGCGTACTACGCGCTGTCCTGCTTCCACTACCACGTGGAGGCGACTTGGAGGGCCAACGAGAAGCTGTGGTGGCTGCAGTTCATCAACACGTTCCGCAACGGCGTCGTCAAGCTGGAGTCGACGGAGGAGGTGCCACGGATGCCGTGCATCATCTCGACGTTCCTCGCTCGGATGTCGATCGTCATGTCGGAGCCGCTGCACGACAACTTCTACTCGCTGAGCAGCTTCTTGATGGTGAAGCACGCAATGAATCTGTCATGCATTCCGAACATGCTCACGATGTTCTACAACACTGAACATATGACTAAGTGAGTACCATTACTTGAATGAATATTTGTTGTAACTGCATTTCGCATGCATGCATTTGGCTAGTACGCATTGTCAAACATTGTCGATAGAATTTACTCCCTGTGTGAACATGAATTTATTACAGTTGTTGTTTTTCCAGCGAACAACGACATTGGATTTTGACTGTTATCCGAGATGGATTACGGACTTATTCTGATTGGCGCCTCTTCGACAGAGCTTTCTTGTCAAATCATCTACTCGGGTTCTATTCATCATCATTATCAAATTGGGACGAAAAAAGCAAGGTGGGGACAGTGTACTGTAATATAAGTAGTGATTGGTTAGATAGGTTGAAGGTGTTATCCAAAACAATTTCTTGGTGCTAAAATTTTGTTTGATTTTCAGATTCTCATCCTGCAAGTGTTAAACTCTGCCATGAAGATTCCGGACGTGGCCAGGAAACTTGTCAGCTTCTACGGCTTTTTCCCGTGGCTTCACGAAACCATTCGCAAGCTCTCTCCCACTGACAGGGATCAGATAATTGCCGTCATACAAATGGTCACCACAATGCAAACTTCGACGACAGTCCCGTGTAACTATCCAGAGCCGAAGCAAATTGCTCACTCGTTTGACGTGAACATTACTTTGGCGGTGGTGTCGCTCCTCCCCAAGCTGCCTCTAGGGCTGGATGCGCACAATTTCAAGGCGTATCTAAATGTTTTCGAAGCTGCCACTTCGGTCCATAACGTGGCGTCGAAAGATCACCTTGCAACGTTGGTGAAATTTGCTAAAAATGTTCTTGGGTCTGTAGAAGACTGCGAAGATTTCCTGCAATTCGGGACTAAATTTGCTCGTGAGAAAAAGCCCGTTAAGAGCGGTGAAGATGATAAGGAAACGGCCTTGGAATGTTTGAGAAGAATCATTGTGAAGTTGACTGCGACTGTTGAAGTCGATCCCAAAAAAGGAAAAACTAAGGAGAAGACAAAGGGAAAGAAAAGTACGGTAGAAGCATCGGTCCAGGTGCAAGAGCTGAATCACATGAAATAATATCTTTTATTTGGTTATTTATCTGCCTAGTTTCTGGCATTTATAATTACTTGACTGATAATATGTATAAACATTAAATGGGTTTGTTTACGACCAATGTTTTATTATTGTACAAATAAATACAAGCATGTTGATAAATAAACCTATTTTATTTTACATGCATTGAGGTGGTTTCAATCTGGTTCGAGGTTCCATGTGGATATGAAGGCTATTAAATGTTTGTATAGTCCTGTGGATGAACGGTTACATTTGGACAATTTTTAACGCAAATATGAGCTATCTATTGTTTCTAGACAATATTTTACTCCCGCGTTTAAAAATTTTTGTTAGCTAGGGAGCTCCGAGATATAACTCGACCTCCCGATTTCGTCTTCTGAAAATGACTGGAAGGTTCCCGAAAGCTTTCTTGAGTTACAAATAAGCCGAGTGTGATTAGTTTTGTGATTAGCAATTAAATTGAAAAATATTTTAACATCAGCATTTACTCGGATCGGAAGAAACTGGCTGACAACAATGAAGGATTTGAAAATCATTAAAGAGGGATACAATTTTCGAGTGGATATCTCGTTGAAATTGATATCATTGTTGAAATTTATAAACGGCTCCTCCACCAAAGAGCTTCGGACCATAGGAGAAACATTGTTTATTTCTTCAGATGAGCCATTCCGAGGCTAAAAAACATAGTAAACAAAATGAATTGTTTACACAAACAAACTTTGTGCTCTGAACAGATCTGTGTTAAAGATCATTTCGATGGTTCCAAATGGGTTTCAACTCGATCAGATTAGTGTGCCGAATGGCAAAGAATAGAATGCGAACACATCCAAGAGACCAACACAACACGCTAGTCTCTACTTATCCTTGCATATTTTACTTGCCTCCTTTGCTCGATTTCCTCATCCGTGACTATCTACATAATATGTTGATTTGTAGGTAATAATGTTATATGGGTAGGTTGGAAGGGAAATAAATTCCTCGATTCAAATTGCCAGTCAATCTTAAAATAATTTCGCTTCTCAATGACTTAGCAGTGGCATATGGCATGGTATGTATTGTGATGGATAAAAGCAAAGCGACAGCCAACTGTTGATTCCGTATTAAAACAATAAAAAACTGAAATTATACAGCCAATAATTTGTAACTGTCAACAAAATGGATTTATAGCTTTCTGTCACCTCTAGCCCTCCCCTCTCCGTATAGATCATAATTTATTAATTAATCGCGTCGACTCAATAGATTCGCCCCATGATATCTTGAAGCGTACCTACAGCGCAACAAAATACCTGCATTTTAGTTTGTGACAGAGAGTTCCTCTGTGGATGAATATGTCATACATAAATTATGCACCATACTTTGTTGTCCAAAGCTATGGTAGCATTGTACTTGACGCGTTACACTCTGTACATGGAAAATATTTGATTTCAGTTCGGAAATAATAGTTTTGTTTGATTAAGAATCAGTTCGGCCAGTGGAGGGCAATATCGATGGTCAACAAATGATCAAAAACCGTCTGAGTTTCCATAACAAAGATATTACCTCAATCATAACATCATTATCATATTGCGAGGACCTCGACAATCTATCGACTGTACATTGAAGCAAGTTATTATACGTTTTTATTCAGCATAATAGTACCTTCAGTCGCTTAGGGCCCCAAAGCAGGTTTTAATAAACAAAGAAAAATAATAGTAACCATTTCATATATGCATGATATGTGTACCCATACACTATCGTTCGGTTCCATTCGGTTTTATCGACTTGAGAAGTGCATTGCCCATCATTCAGTCTGTGCAAGCCAGCGAAGCCGATGTTAGCCGAAGCTCAGCGTATCGCCCGTATGCCTTGCAGATATCGCTTCGCATCTATTGCAGGTGTCGAAGTGGTGGGGGCGAGTGGCGCGGCGTGGGGAGGGGGAATAAAACGGTCGCTTTCAGATTCCTCAGCTAGGAAATAAAGGGTTCCGATTGGCTGGCGATGCCCGATGACCACAGGTGGCGTTGGTATCGCTGGTAACAGGTAACATTAGCATTGAACAGGCCGGAGCTGACTCGAAACACCTGAAACGTTCTGAAAAGCAAACACACCGACGTGTGCAGCAGTGCACACGTTAAAGTTGAATGCTCCGCGTCAATCGAGTGAGAAATTTATTTTTCTGTGAAGTGTTTGTGCAAAATTAGACGGGTTATTGATTGATTGCGTGTGCTTCGATAGTGGCTGTTAGTGTGTGACTAGTGAAATTGTTGAAGTTCAAGTGATATTATCGTTGGGGAGTGCCGTCTGTTCGTGCGTTTGAATCTCCCAACTCGTGCCGAGGATTAAGCCGCCTGTCTGCAGAACACACACACACACCGCAAAATGTGGATTACAACAGCTGCCTAGTGGATTTTATGCAGACAATCCTGGATATTGGAGATTATGTAGGCCAGGTGAGATGGCAATCTAATTAAGTTTCTTAATAATACCCGTGCACTTTAATTTCCATGATAAATGAAAGCGAGCTTACGATTCGAGACTGGGGTCGAAGCGAACTCTTCGTAATTTTTCTACCTGGCAAACTGCGTCATAAATACCTACGAAGGTATTTTCTAGATCGTTTTGTTACATTGCACAGAAATTGCTAGCTAAAGATACAAAGGTTCACCACGAAAGGTCGTGTTTGGCCCATGGGAGATAATATTGGTGTTTATTCAACTTTCTATACACCGCAGTACAGTTTGTTTTGATAGTTTAATTATAGGTTGATCTTTTTCTTCTTACTTTTAGTGAGTGTTTTTAGAGATAATTGCTGAACCTTTAACCGTTCATACCATTAGAAAATAGTTAATGTAGGCGCAGCATAATTTAACCGTACCAAATTGTTTATTACTTATAATCGGAGTTCATAGATTTACGTAGCTCATCAAAATTTTGAATTAATCGGGCTCGTGATATCTATTTTTTCAAGACGCATGAATTTATATATTTTCATCCATCCTACGTATCTCTCACCGTCAGAAAACTATACTCAAAACACTATAATATTGATTTTTTTCACAAGAAAAAAGGTGTACACTTACATAGCACGAATCCGAACAGCAGGGACAAAAACGTACATCTCTCAACGAGTCAACACGTTTGCATCCAATTAATGAAATTCACGTTGACGCTCTTTTGCTCCCAGATTGCCATCAACGCTGTCATCCATCATTTTCTTATAGTTTCTTTCCACATGCCTCGTGATTCCCTCCCCCAGCGTGGCTCGACGCTAAACCATGCTAAACCATAACTGAATCCTCTCGAAGGCAGATTCTTTGCCTCATAATTGATATGTTCTCCTCGCTATTCTGTGTTATAAGTTGTTGTAATGTCATAGTTAATCTGAAAAATATTTACATTTTTATAATTGAGAAGATAAACCGGTGGACCAACATTTTCTGAACATGATCGCTATGTATCCGAATAAAATTAAGATTAAACTGGAACTAGTATTTAGCAGTTTGATTCAATTTTGATGAAACGTCCAATCAATTTGGAATGTAATATAGATCATATAATTATTTATAGCTCTCGTCAAGACGAGCATTTAAGACGCCCATTAACAGTTTTCCTTCGATTTACTTAATCATGCGACTTCAATGCAGCGTTCAATGCGTATCACCACAATCAATACCGCATCCGAGGGAATAGAAAAGAAGAGTCAACATTTACAAACTAACCTTGTTTAATGAATTTGTATATAATTCTATCATCAACAAGGAAAAAATATTAATTTTTATGATCTGTAATGAGAATACATCAAACAGTAGCACTATAGCATAGCATATACAAGTAACAGGTTGCAGTATTTAATACAAGGCTGATCGCAAGTAATCATTTCATTATACGTTTTATCCATAAAATATCTTCGAGCCTGGGACAGTGTCTGGTGAGTGGTTGATGCTCATAATTAGCTCGCAGCTCGGAGTATTCCATTACTGCACCGTGCAGCGGTCATTGTACCATGCACTTGAACGTTGCATAAATGCAGTGCTCGGTACTTCTAATACTTATAGGTGCACACGTCGATTACTTGATGCCTTCATTTTGCACGGACATATGCATGGAACGCTCCGAGACTATCCTACGGTGAGCACGGAATCGTTTCAAATGTTCTGTTCGGTAAAACCTAACATGCGTTAACATTCCACATTGGCAGGTCAAAAATGGTGCGTGCTGTGATTTTTTAAAAAATAAATCTGGCAATGTAGAGCGTAACGGAAAACTAAGTAAACACTTGAAGTACATTATACCTACGCTCTCGTACTTAGCCAGAAGTATCAAGTTGGGTAAGTGTTGTGTACATTCCCAAATCTCATTCGGATGTGCTCAAATGCGTCCATGAATTTAATTTACAGTTTACATCGGTGTGTCTTTCGTCCGTCTGTGGCACAAAATGACACATGGGTATGATCTTATGATCAAAAATCAGATAATACTCTTACATCCGTTTATTGTCTCAAACGAAAAGAAAATTTGGCTGTCTCATGACTCACGATCAATAATAAATCGCATCCTACAACATTTAAAAAACTCGACAAGGTGTCATTCTCCCTTTCATTTCGGCTATGCTGCAAAATCTCTGCTGCAAATTTTTACAACTCTTACAATTTACAACTATTACAACACAATTACGTTACAACAAAGCCGGACAATCGCGGCGAGAGTGAATCTGTGGGCAATGACGTGATCCCCCGATGGCTGGATCAGTTTTATCGCCATCATCATCCTGGTCTCGCCTCTGCAGCTTGCTTCTCAAGACCGAAGCCGAGACGAGCATAACTCGCTTGATACGTCCCTATTCATGTCATGTCTTGGGTGCTGTCTACATTCTAAGACACAGGGACAGCCTGGATATTTCCATATGAAATCAAACTATTCACCGCCTGAATATACACAATGCAGATTCCAAGTGTAGGAAATTGACAGAAGGAAATACCCGTTCATTGTATGAGACAAATTTTTATTTGTTAGAGCGTAAGTTTGTGCGATGGAAGTTACATGGTTTAATAACAGGATGATGATCCACACGAGTTCTTACCGTTTCCAGTGAAATTTGGAATTTTAACAAAATCAAGGAAGTTAGCGTGTGGATACGTTGTAAAATTGAGCGCGTCATCTTCCACAATGATGACGAACTTGGACCAGTTTTCAATATTGGCTATACAGTTAAATTCCGCTATTTATATATTTAATTTTGCCATAATTTGCGGCCGTGTGCAGTACTCAAACCTTCACCACCAGTGCATTATCTCCTCGGTATAATGATGTCCCAACAAAGGACAGCGAAGTGACATGGCAAAAAGGCACGGTATCCTACCACCGCCAGCCGTACGTATGAGAATCGACGCTCGATGCCAAACAATCTTCTCTCTGCACAAGACATGGATTTCTCTCGCTCCGATGATTCCCATAAATGGCAGATAGACGTTCGTTTGTCGTGTTTTCTTTTTCTCCGCCGACTCGGTTCTGTGACAGCCGCGTCCATTGATATTCGTCAGCCGAACGCGCGGCGTCCATCCATGTCGCACGGATTTGCATAATCTGTCCAGACTGTTCATCCGCACGGTCTCTGGCCAGCGCTCAATAATACCCCCCTATCGTACACCACTCGCCACCAGCCACTCGCTTTAGCCGGGTCTGACTGAGACACGTCGGCAGGTAACTGGTTTACACTTTCCACGTCGGACACCGATAGCTTGAAGGAAGTCATCGGAGATCGGGGCACTGTGCAGTGATCCACCCAAAACGGCGTCAATGTTACTGGTTACTCGAGCTAACGGCTGCTCGCATGTTTTCCTCGATGGCTGGTGCCACCATGGTTCGATGCACACTTTGGTTGGCAGCCACCGATCGGCATGGTGATCAGGATCGTGATTTTAAAAAATAATGCGTTTTTTTACAACTTACATGCTATACCTAAGTGTTAGCGTTGGTAAAGGCAATGGAATCTGTTATACGCACATCCGTATGAGTGATAATATTTAATGGTATTCAGGGTGGCAGCCGGAAGGGTAATTCACTGGGCAACTAATGAGAAATTGAAATTTAATTCCATCACAGTTTCATTTGCATTTCCGCTGGAGTAGTATTTTTTTTTAGCAGCGACCGAATATTTGTAGTGGTAACATAGAGGTAACGTGTGTTTAAATGTTTATACGCCCAGTCACAATTTGTATAAGTGCCGTTATTTAAATACCATTTCTTCGGAACATATTATTATTTAAATTCAACTTATTTGCAGTAAACGTGTTCCTCGATTTCACCTGCATTGCACAAGTCGAATGTAGCCATTATTAAGAATTTTAGAGGTAGTTTTGTTCTCCCATGGGCATTGGGACAAAAAGCTGCATGTTTGCAATTTGCACGCGTGTATTTTAACCATGCATATTATGTGCACTAAGCAGAACAAGCTTGCGATAGAGACGTCTATAGAGCTCGGTATACTGAGATACAACTTGCGCTATAAAACTGAACTAGGAAAGTGAAACGCTCCTCCAATCAGATAAACAATTTCCATCAAAGGTTTTACAAAATTACCAACGACGAGAATAAGATGTCAACTGCCAGCAATGAAATCAACGACGGTAATAATCGGTGAGCGTTCGAGACGTTGTGTATATGCATTCAGTGCAGGGTCCACAGTCCAGTCTCGAGCTCGATATCGCTCTGTAGTCGGCGCGTAGGCGGCTGGTAATGGTCGAATCGACCTCATCTCCAACGCCTTCGAGGACGGGATTCTGCAAGAAGTTGCTGCCTCAGACCGACAAGGCCGTCGGTGGAGACATCGGCTAATTACCGTAGCTAATAGGATTGCTGATGCTGAGGGAAAACATGTGTTGGGAACTCTTGGCGGTGATCGGTGAGCATTAATTATCATGCGTAGATCGATGGTTTCATATTCTGACGCGTTGGCTTTCAGTGGCTAGTTCGTGTCGACGAAAAACTCGAATTTTCTCTTGGAATCGAACTTTACAAAGCACGAGCTTCGTTCTCACTTTGAACGATTAATAATCCCTCGACTCATCAAAATGGAAAGGAAATTATTGCAAAGTTGCCCGAAACAGAAAAAGTGGTAGATTGTCGTTTGCTTAAGTAAACAGCACGCAAGCATCATAAATCCAATAATTGAGTAATTACATAAAAAAAAATTATACCTATAGCTTCTAAGACTTTTTGAGTGTGACTGTAAATGGCCTGTTACAAGATCGAACTTAAATCTCTGGACAATTCCGTTTTAATTATTTTACAGCACCTTATTAAATGCCAATACAATCTAAAGCAGGATGAAGCATCAGCTCTTATAGTGTTATGGCATACATATATAAGATATATAGTGATTCGTTCTTCTAAATAAAACAGGGCTGGTGAAAAAAAGCAGTGGTGATGATTCGATGAAATACGTAAATGCTCTCTTGCATTAATAAAGTAATTATATCATTTGAAGGTGTATGTGAAAATATAAACGAAGGTTCCTGGCAAAATAACAGGTATGCTCATTCTAATCAACAGCTTCCTCTGGCATTCGTGCGTTTTTACTGTCGAATGGTATACCAGTACCGGTACCGGTACCGGTACGCGGTACGCCATTGGACAATGCGTCGGAAAGCAGAACAAGTTTAAAGAAAATTCAAGCTTGAAAAAATGTCATGTCGCCTATCTATAGGCAAGCAAGTCAGGACATGGAAAAATACATTCCTATTCAAGTTACCATTCGAACACAGCATAGCAAACATCTGCAAAAAGCAATGAATATAATAAATTCAATGATAATTTGTATGTAATCAGAATCAGATTACAATCTGTTTCTGATCTGAGTTGATGAAATGTAATGTAATCTGCATTTTATTTGAAAAATCATGCTTATAGGTGCTAAAAATAAATTTAAATCTGTGATCAACAATATACCAATCAAACATAGAACTTTCAATAAAAAAAATAGCGAAACTCCAAACGCCATTTCAAGTCACCAAAGAATTGCAACATTCAATTGAATAAATAAAAACATACTTTGGACTCGCTAATAAATAAGTCCACCCAACAGGTCGTAATTTCCCACGGGGACAGTGTTGATACTGAATGGACTAATAATACAAACGTGCATGAAGTTTATAGTCAGATTGTGGCAGGGCCATTTGTCCCGTACGCCAATCTGCCTAAGTACTAACATGCCGACACCGTGTATTCACGGTTGTCTGCTTTGTCGTCTGCCCGCTGCCGTCGCGATTTGCCCGATAGGTGTGGACAGATTACTCGCGTTCCAATCTGCTGCAGATTATATTTGGCAATACCTACGCGACGTGGGAACTGGACATACCTATTTGTGATTGGGTGTTGTCACTTGACACAGAATTTTGATTAGATTTGATCCAAGTTTTGATTCTGACCGGTCGTGAATATAAAATGGAATCACGCACGCAACCAACAAATTGGACCACATCGAAGTTGTCAACGGTTAATTATCTACCTAATGTGCCATTTTCACAGATTAAATATTTATACACCTAGTTGTTAAGTCGGCGACTGAAGTAGGTGTTTTGTTTCGAATGTTTCAAATATGCCATGCAAAAGATTACCGTGCTTAATCTGGTGGTCCTAGTTAATGGAACAGCATCGTGCCTCGTGATATCCACAGGCAGTAGTTCTGGAAAGGGATGCGAAAGAATTGCGTATAGTTTACTAAATGAAAAAAAACGCCAAATAGAGAACAGTGCCTTTGCCTTCGAACATTAAAATAATTACAGAATGTAGGTGTGTAGGTTGTTCTATGCCCTTCGGTTTTCATTTATTTCCAAACAAGAGCACTAATTCAAATTCTGTCGATTGCCCAAAGTGTTTCTGACAATAGTGTAGACGAATTGTTCAGGTGGTTCAGGTTTGAAATATTAATACCTTCCGCAGACTTTTGACGAACACTTTCCCTTCCGAATTTGAAAATTTACCAATCATTAATAATATTCAAGTGCTTGTGTAGATGTTGGTTTAGGTCTTTAGATGCAGGCTAATTTGCATTTAGATTGGCGACAGCTGCTGATTGAATAGTGGCCTCTAAAGCTCGCCGAACTTAGACCAGCTCTACTTGGGAACGTGGCCACAGTAGGCCAAGTTCTTAGCCAAGCTTATTTCGCGGTATCTCCTCATTCATTGAGTTCTATTTCTTTCACAGATAGATAGATAGATAGATTACTTTGTGGAGAGGTACATAATTGCGTTACTTATAGGAACAGTGTGTAGCTGATATTCAAATGAATAACATCTAATTGCCTGAGGTGGTCGACAATTAATCTTTTCCATGCAAATTCAGACTCGAAAAAAGACTGGCTTTCGTCTGTGGAAGTGAGGCAATTAATATGAACATGTTTGCGGTAACAATTCTCGAAGAGGTAATGTAAAATGCTGTGCTCTCGAAAAACTTACGGGGATTTTATATTATAGGTAAATGCTTCATAAAAGACATGCATATATTACATGCACTTACACGTACCATAACATATATTATTGTTTTACGTCTTAGAGATGTTATCATCCAAACATCTTACAAGAGACGATAGCAGTAAAAACACGATATTTTTTTAATACATTGGAAGCAACGATTTTGCTGAACATATCTAAATTAACAAAATCACGAATGGTAAAATATATCTTTATTGATGAATGCACTAATCGTTTTACATGCACTTAATGCACATCTCATTAATTAGAGACGATCGAGTGTGGAAAAGGACGTGGTTTACTGGTTTCCTGGTTTCCCTGCACACGGCATCACTGAAAACCGCAAGCAGGAGATGTTCTGTACTTGTGTGAGTTGATGAATAATGACTATCATTCTTAAGAATTGGTGCGACCGCTAATATAATAATAAGATATTGTTTATTTATCTGAAATTTACATTTTTTTTGCCTTTTCTGGTTTTGGAACGGTGAAATGATTCTTCTTAGGAGTCATCTGAAGAAGAATCATATCCCAGCGAACTACTACAGAATTGAAAAAAAATACAAATATGGCTGATCAAATGCATGCTTCAAAATGAAGACAAAAGTTGAGCTCGGTCCACCAAACAGTGTCTAATTCTCCAATCAAAAGATGTTTCAAATTACCAGTGTCTGCAGATTTGCAATCGTCGCAACCATCTTCGCTTTTTAGTTCTCACAATTAAATCTTGCAGCACCTGATCATTCTTACACGAGTACTCATGCAGACTAACATTTCAAAGTGTAACGTGTAAATAATTAGAGCCAAATTATGACCAGCAAGATGGTCATTGCTCATGACTAGAATCTCCGAGGATGAAACCGCATTCCAGGACAAGCCTATTCGTATAGGTTACCTGGTTGGTTGGTTATGCACCATACCATCTCAGACATTACCAAAAGGACCCGTATAGCTTGCTTTGAGACATCTATCCCTGCAGTATTTCTGCCACATGTGGTACCATTACATATAAGCCAATTGGTAATCATATTTATAATAATTTGGTAGCAATTTGGCTGAAGTTTAACGTGAAAATCTCGTGGAAAGTTATATAGGATCATGAATAAAATCAAATTTCTTTAGCTACTCACAATTGAACGGTCATCGTGGCGGTGAATGCGTGGGCCTGGTTGTGTATGTTTGTGCCCGACGGCCTCACGCAATAACTTGCTTCTCGAGGCTTTTATTTGGACACGTTTTGTTGTTGGTATGACTTCATGGATCGCAGAGTAATTTATTGGGCACCCCATCGGGCTCAGTTGGCACACTTTGTTGAGAAATCTTATCATGTCCGTAGTACTTGTTAACTCGGATATCCCCACCTTGTTTTTTCGAAATCCATCTTGATTTGATGCATGGATCGAGGCATAGGTGTGAGGTGCATTGTATATTCCATCCAACAAGTACTTCGTGTTGTGTTGCGTGGCGAATATTTAGCTTGAATTTGGGAAAAAATATTCAAGGAATGTAAAGAATAGAGGTCTCTATATTATACGAGATTGTAAGTTTGCGCTGAGCGTGTTTGACTGGGTTATTGTGATCGATAGATTCCGAATAAGTTTTATTCGACAAAAAATCACACGATTCACAGTTACAGAGGATTGGATAGCTGTTTAAAAAAATGGTATAGAAATGCCAGCTTGTTTCATTTCTTGCGTTCAGAGTCCATTGCATGTCAGGATCACGTACAATTTTCTTGCGTTGAATTCCTAAATAGCAAACTTACAGCATTATGCCAAGCAAATTTACAGATTCATATTTTTCAACACAATTTCATAAAAAAGCAAGATTTGGCCCTGCAATAATCAGTACTAAAAGCATGCGTAGCTATTCTAGCAACCGTCGTGACCTGGATTTCCCCGCTAACTCTCCGAATCTACTTGGTCCAGTTAAAAATCAAGTTCAATCGCTACCTTTCAGATATCTCGAGCCAGGCGTCTTATCCTGTTAATGCATCAGTTATAAGCAAATGGACACATGCTACCTGGCATACCTTTCTTGTAACACGGCCAACCTTCTCCTTGCACTGATCTTATCGATTTCAACTCTCATTCATCCTCAAAAACTGTATCATAATAATATGATACATGTGTTTATTTATCACTTTATGTAGTTTGTCTAGAAAGTCAAACACCACCACATTTATGTGATAGTAATTATGATTGTTTTATGTATTAACATAAGGTTATACATATATTTAACATTCTTTTCTCGCTGAAATGATACTCATCAGACTTCCATGAGGCTTTGAATGCATCAGAGTGCAATTATTCAGATTACAATATTCTCAACTCCAAACAAAGCTGCTGTTTGATTTTATGGCTGCACTCTTTGCATCTACTGTAATTGTATGTAGTTACATGATCGGCGGGGAATAATAATATTATATATATACTATAAAGATGCTATAAGTTTAAATTTAAGATCCATCCAATACGGTATGCAGTTTCTATATCAAAGTCAACTGTAAGTTTTTTTTGCATCGACGAAAGACTCTTTCAAAGCCCATTCAGTATTCCGTGAGCTGCGGAGAGTTGAAAGCAGGCTGGAATTTTTGAAACACTGCAAGAATGAATAATGAAACTTAATTATATGTTTATAAATGTGAGATGCACTAAAAACGTCGCACATATTTTGCAATGCACAGAAGGTAGCACATTGAAAACCATTAGAAAAAAGAAAAAAATTAGATGCGTCTATGAAAAGTAATCTACCAAACATGGCACTGCAGAATAGCTTCATTGTGAACAGCGGTGCCACAGCCCGCGTGGCTTTCTGATAAATGTCGTGCAGCACAAAATAGACGATCAAAAAACGTAAACGTTCGTGTGCGTGACAAACAAAACAGAGATGAGTCGTCAAAAAGTGTCACGTGACATGATTTGCATTACTCATTGCTAACAGGAACACAAGCCATTTGCGACCGATCGCACGTTCATGATGCCAGCTACGCTAGGTGAGGTTTCTTCCCGACAAATGGGTCCATTTGTCCAAAGTGACTACGCTGAGATGTCTTCACGCGTTTGGGCAGGCGGAATGAATCTCGCACGAGAGCGAGGAAGGAATTTTTTTTTTTTTTTTTTAAGTTGTTTTGGGGGGAAACGGCACTTTATATTGAGCGATAATTGGTTAGGGCACGCGGTGTTCACTTGTTGCCGTGCAGCATGTGTAAGTGATATTTCTTCCGGGACTTGCTGGCTTGCAGTGTGAGTCGGACTCGGTTATTTCACCGAGCAGATGGCATACGGTTGGGCTGAAATTAATTGGCGATGTCTATGGTTGTGCGAAATATTGGCGAGTCGTGGAACTTCGCAAATATATTGAGTTGTGGCATTTGCTTGGTTGCGAATTAAAATGTTGCCTTCTCAAGTTCTCAAGCTGGTTTTTGGGAAGATCGCATTGAACTTGATAAGAAAACTTGGACAGAAAAAAATCTACCTGTTACTACACACATCTACTTACTGTTTCTAGGTTTTTTGAAACTGGAACTTAATCAAGATATCGTCCATCACGGAGCAATTTAAATTATCAACATATTTTTTTCACACCGTGGTTAATAACAATAATAATATATATGGCGAACATCATCATCATCAGAGCCGATCTGCCCATTACAATAATTGAGATGTTTCTGAAATTCAGGATGCATATTTAGGCATCGGCGAATCGAATTTCCGGCTAGGTCCAGCTAACAAGAAGACACAATTTTCCAGGGCTGCTCGTGTGATTTTGTCATGGACCCTTTGATTCCTGATTGCCGCTCCAAGACGTGTGTTATTATCGGCCGAAATTTTGGAAATTAAGACCACTTGCTGGTTCGTAGGTTGACGCCCACTTGTTGGATACCTATACTTAACCGGTAATCAGAATTCAACCAACACTCTTGCACATTTATACAGGCGATGATTAATTTAAACGCACTGAAAAATTGTTTAAAACTACTTTTTGATTAATTTATCTTTTCCAATAGAGGAATGCTTATTATCTTTAATGACACTACATTTCACAGGCGATAAAAAAATTAAAATATTACATTCGTAAGTGTATAATTAGGTAAGGACCACGAATGAAATAATGTGACCTTAAAAAAAAACAATTTAAAATTTGGTGAGTTGCAGAATGTCATGGTGCCACAGTTGTTAGTCACTTCTGGCATTGGCAGTGGTGAACCGATAGAAAAACAGATCGAAATGCTATCGAGGAAAGTGATGTTCCCATTTAAACGGCTCCATTTTGCCGAAAAAAGAACGAAAAGAAATCAACAGCCCATTGTTGTGCCAAGATACAGCTCTATACACGTCCGAAGAACGGCCATATCGTTCTGCAGAGGAGATTCAACTTCGACTGCAACGTCTCAGCAGAAGACTGCTGCTGCTGCTGCTGCTGCTGCTGCTGCTATTTCCTATGCAAAGCGCAAGGGTATAGTTTTTATATACTGCGATTCGTATTCGTCCCCCGCGGCACAAATTCGAGCCGGCCGGCCACATAACGTATCGACAGCAATAATCTCGTTGAAAACGAGGAGATTACATCGTCCAGGCCGTCACCGCACGCGGCTAGGGTTTAGGGTCATTGCCACGCCCAATCACATTCAATTTCGATAGGGAAATATTCAATTTGTTGGACATTTGAATAATATCAGCCCGTAAGCAAATATCAATTTCATCTCCGGTCGCAAAGCACAACACAGTGATTTTTTTCTTATTTGTCTCGATCATCAGAGACACCATATGGCTTGATATTTATCAAAATGACCTGCCACTGTGTCGGGTCACCACTTACCATCAATCACGCGTGAGAGAGATGGATGATTATCAATCATTTAACACCGAGGCATATCCAAAAAATCGATTGATAGTTGTAGGTATCAATCAATTGCTAGAAATAAACGCTGGGTACGATGCAAGCTACATTTTATACCACGTGTAAAATATAGCTACCTTACCTATTAGCCTGACTATTAAATGTGTTCTTCGTGTACTTTATAAATATTAGATTGCAATACGTGCTGGGATCTATGACTTTCGGGATGGGAACAGCAAGAGGCCCACGATGAGAAACAATCGAATATGCGGGCGCTTTGCATGCTATACGGACCTTAAGTTTGTTCATACTATACCAAAAGTTAGACGTAGCTAGGAATGTCTAGCAACTAACCAAGATGGTGTGAATTCTCGAAAGGAAATAAAAATTCGATTAATTTACCATGCCGCGTATGCAGCATGGTGTCATTGTGTGGTAATTGTGTGCATAGGTGATTATTCTAAGATCGCATGCATGCATTTTATTGTTTTGATCAGTTTACAAGAAAATTATCCAATTAACTATCTTAATTACGTTTTCTTCGATAGCAGACAATTACCATGAAGTATGGAATAATAATGATAGAGTTTTGCACTTTTGGCCTCGATCAAAGTGATCGATAGCGAAGAGATTGTATCTTGAGGGGATTGACTCCATCGACGATGTGCACTCTCATAGATTTAACTTGTAAATTAAACTGGCTAAATACAGATTCATCATCGACCTTGTTATTCGCTTTATTAATATCTTCGATCAATTCGTCCGGGATTCCAAGATTTCTTAACTTTCTTGATCTTATATAGGCACCAAAATAATCTTGCATTTCATCTATTGCCAAATACAAAATAAAATATAGGGACAAGAATTTATTAATAGAAACGCAATTTCAGGAACGAGTATTTGCAATTAGAATCCCACTATAGGGCAAGAATTGGCCCTGTACATACATTCTCAAATTAACAGATCAAGCGGCAAGCCTAATTTTGAATTGAAATATTTTAAAAGAACTGCGGCGATTTCATGAGCTATACTAAATTGAATCGTTGGACTACGAATCCATTATTAAAATTCACAACTTGATTAAACTTTTAACAGTTTTATGGCCACCAAATGGCTTCGTCCATGGAAGTGTATACAGAGACGTTCAGCATGAAATTGTGTAGGAAAGAAATAAACTTAGTCGTATAGGGATTAACATATTTAAAATGTCTTCTTCAACTAAAAGGCTAGCATTTGCTTTCGTCGTTCAAACCGACTTCTCGACACTTGATTATACTGAAGGATAAATTGAACGCAGGCAGAGTGTGCCGTAGGCCTTGTCGTATAAAAACAGGTGCGTTCCTTGCGACGCGACGACGCGATATTGAAACTCGAGAACACAGCCCGAAGCTGCTCGGTTTTGTTCGTGGACGAAAAAAGTCAGCGTCAGGCGATTAAGAAAAAAACTGTTTGAAAGTTTTCGTGCAAACAGAATAGTGAAGTATTTTTTGAAAGTGAATTTGCTGTGCTATAATATCGACTGATAATATTTATAGGCTCCTCATGTGCGTTGAATATTGCACTTAGCGGGTCTAATGGACAGTCCCCGCAGAGAGCAAGTCTGGACAACGCGCTAGAGTTACAGCACTATTTGCATGTTACCCCCTCGACCTTACATACTACATCGTGCGCTGCACTGCTCGTAAGATACAGCCTCGTTATTTGGAAATTTAACGTGTGCATTCCGAACCGTGTTCACCGCAAACTGTTGCCTCAATTAATTTCCGCTGTTTAATTTAGATTTTTTCGATGATAATATCCATCTACGTTCATTTGTACAGCGTTCTGAAATCTGTACGCTGGAATGTTCGCTTGTAGTTTCAGCCATGCTTTCAGGCTATAGAGACGAAATGTGACACTCCAGACATAAATAATAATTATACGTAATTTATTTTAAATAATATATTACCTGGTGTTCTTTATGCTACAAACGAATGGGAGCCAAAAACCGAACACGCGATAAGCCATGGTACCGAAATTCCGGATTGAATTGAAAGTTTAGTTTTTTCCTCGGCCGGCGCAAGCCGTTTAACATGACATTATGTAGTAGCATTTAAATATTTCGAAGGAAGTTTGAATGACTCTCGAAGATGCACGCATATCCTCCCGATGTTTTATTCATCAAGCTTGTCTCCCGATAGAAGGCGGCACATCATGGTCTTCGAAGAGCACGGAAAAGGCCCGTCCAGTGGTAACATAATCTACAGTTCGTGGTAAGTTTTCGTACGCATAAATCGGTACACTCTCCGCGAGGAGTTTGTAATTTTTTCGCCTCATTAAATCGCGAAAACGCCGAGCACTTAAATTTTAAAACAGTGCACTGCATGTGCAACGTGCTATCTGTATGCAGCTGAGAAGATGCCTTATAATGTGTCCTGATCCGGCGAGCAATCCACTGATTTATTGATTACCTCTCCTTTTCAAGGTTTAAATGATCTTATTTTTATGGTTACTCAATTAAAACTGTACCAAAGTGCATTCCACGTTTTTATCAGTGATTTTCGTATGGTAACCTATTGTGAGTGGTAAATCAACTGTCGTCTGGAGTGATAGAGTTGGATATCGCAAGTGAATCATTGGAAATACCTCTGACAACAATCCGTCCACGTCCCTGCAGCGTGCAGCTCGTTTCTGCAGAAGAATTAGTGGCGATCGAGGCTGGCTGGGAGGCAAAGAACGCTGCAACGCTTGTCTGAGCGCTCTCGGCTCCATGCACTCTGGGTATGGATGCGTCTTATTGTTTGGTCACGGAAACGTGATGACTGAACGCACGAACAGGACAGAGGCAACACGGCTCTAGCTCGTCGCCAAGCCTAAGCTGCGAAAGAAATCTACGTTTGCCGCGCGTGATTGTTTTCCCTTGTCGAGCGTGGAGCGTGGTCCAGATTCCGAGATTGAATCTTTTCAATTATTTCTATTAGCGGACAATTAAACATTCGGGTTCTGTTTCGCAAGAACGCAAAGATTATGGTACTTTTCTAATTAGTATAACAGTAAATTACATATATACCTATATACTAAATCGACGGATCGCTGTCTGATGTTTTCTTCCTTACATTCCTCGAAACCAGATCGTGAAGAACACACACCTCTGATAAAAAAAAACCAAAGAGTATCCCAATGGAGTGGTTGGTAATTGGTATAGTCTCTTAGTTTTGAGGGAAAATGTAAAATTGTTCATACAATTAGTAGAGCGAACATATCTATCCTAAAAAAATGATGAAAATCAGGCTATTTTCGACTATGCGCAATTCGCACTTAACTCTACCTATACACATTATTTCTTTGCTTAATTTATACCCGAACCAAGTGTAGGCATGCACATATGCCTACATAATGTAAAAATGAAATCGTCAAATACTTGCTCTACAATTACACGATCGATGGGCGAGCTAGAGAGTCAAAAGATTCTGAGATCTTAATCTACAACCATCTCTTCTAATCACTCTTGCGTCATCTAATCGTCATCATCGATCGATTGTTCCTTCTCTTTAAATTATAATGAAGGGTGTGTTTGCGATCCTTCTTACAGCATCCTTTCAATAATAGTTATTATTTCCACCACATGTTTTGGTCCAATGTAGCGTTTCATAAGCATCAGAACTATCCGTCTGAGAATAGGCACACAATTTGTGTGTAGGGCTTTGTAACCTCGTTCACCAATTGCTCATATTTTCTATGCACTATAATATGTAGGCACAGCGTTTTACATTTGAATTTTCGTATAGCAGGACACCGATTTCAGAGACGGATTCGTACAACAATTTAATTTTAAATTAACCACACGTGGCAAACTCTTTGAGAATAATTGGTTTGCTCTGCAAACCATATATAGCGTCTATGGGCCTCTATTTACAGCACACAACAACATACGAATTGTCTCAATGGAATGAGAACGTGCAATGTGCTGTGCTACGTGCACCTACAGACGCTGAGGATGGCATCACAGCGAGCGGGCTCCTCACTTACACAAGCTGTGGCCGCAAAATGGAGCTAAATTTATATTGTGTACGGCGTGTTATATCCTCAAGATTTGCCGAAGCGTCGGCGTAGGGCATTGTGTAATAATTATTTCGGCAGCAGGCAACATTCCACGCGCAGCGAACCACATAGGTATGAGAGCAGACATTGTGAGACGGCGTCGCGTGTGAACACGTAACGGCAGAAAGGCTGCAGCATGGACTCATCACCTTGTTTCCATAAGTTAAGCCAAACAAGACTTGCAATTGGACCTCTAGTTTCGCCTTGACCGTTTGAACTTATTCCAGCAGCGTATTGATAAAAACATTCGTTTCATTGATGGCTCACTCGGAAACGAATTATGCCGATCAGGACTGGGTAAATTTGCATAGCAATGAGTTTTACGAATTCTCTACTTCAGAGACATTTGCGGTCAAATTTTTTAAGATGCTTTAATGATATGCGTTTCTTTACACATTTTTATAGCTCCTACTATACCTAAGCCAGAGCTAAGAAAAGCTCAGTCTAAAAGAAAAGAAATTATTTCCCGAGTAACAGCTATTAAACTTCTTGCCGTAAGCTGTAAGTAAAAAGCTGCATGGCGTTGGATTTACTTTCGATCTTGCATAGGTATGTAATGCATTGTACTCTATACATAGTTTCATACGTAATGTCAATTCAATTGGCTCACTTTAAAATGTAATAATACGTATTACCGATAAAAATGTGCGCAAAAAATTAATTAAGCTCGTTCGGTCATGAGCTTGCATATTCAACATTTTATGCACTCCGCGACCATGGTCAGGTAACCACCGGCGTGACTGCAAGCGGCGCATCTCAGTTTTAGCCATCTATGATTATCTCCGCTTGTCTTCGAATAAATCGTATTTGAGGAAGATTATCTCTGGTATATTGTCGCTGTTTCGATCGACTATTTACCGTGGGTAACCGACTGTTACGAAGCCAACAATCATGACCACCGTCCGGTGGGCACATGGACGTTTCCAGCTCGTCTTCAAACGATGCTGCTCTCAGTGGCTCACCGCAAGTCTACAGAAGAAGCAAAAACTAAAAATTACTTCGGAGCGTAGACTCAAGAAGGTATACATGGTCCATCCATAAAAAACACTCGAAAGAATGTTAAAACATCGATTAAAAATGATAAAAAGCGTGACTTTACGCACGGGGTAATAAACGCTCTGAGGCTAGCCCTTAGCGCATTCGAAGATGAGGCATTTCGGTGTTAATAGTTGTGGGTAAATTATAGCTTAGACGAAATTCCCCCGTTGTCATGTCGGGAAATTGCTCGAGAGATTCGAGACTGTGTGCTCCAGTTAATGATCCGTCTTAGCAGAGTGCGAGAACACGATTTTGTCAACCTTGCGGTTAATACGGGTATTCGGTTGCATTTGCCACGCTCGTTTCACGGGTCCTAATTTGCTTTTTTTAAATTTATGCTTCCTAATTACTTTCGGTACTAAATTGGGTTGTAATTACCAAAAGGTAACTAAATAGACCTACCTACCACGGTTCACAGCGACTCTGCAGGTTTGAGAAGGAAACGATTCTCCGTGTAAGAAAATAAAGGGAAACTTGGGTAAAATATAAGCTAAGATTTAATAAGCTGAACCCAACTCCAAATCCGACATTAACCCCCACATATTTTTCGATCACGTGTAGGTGGATACTACTCTAATGTTGGCTGTCGCGATCGGAGAAGAACAAGCTTCCAAACGAACATTCTTCAAAACGGTTTTCGGCCAAGCGGGCGGCAAACTCAATCGGAGTGTTGTGAACCTTTGTCGAGACCTCTCATTGTGATTAATTAAATCACGCACTGTTCACACAATTACCCTGCGAGAGAACGAAATCGGGCATCACAAGGCATCATCATCCCGTCATCTTTCGAGGAAAGAGCGCCGCATGTGTGCCCGCGTCTCCACGCAACGTGTCCGGCCATCTTGTCTTCGGCCGGTGCACTAGAACTTATAGAAGGACGCCAGGGGCAAGGTGATTTGCAGGACAAGAAAGTGAGGACGCAATTATGCAAGGATAACAAAAAAATATCGGACGATCGCCTTTACCACGGTACGTGGTTTTAAATAATGAGTTCCGATCAATGTGCACCATAACGCCAGCCAGATCGGGGGAAAAAATGTCGAATCTTTTTGATTGAACAAGAAATTATCCTCATCCGGAGTGTTATGACTAAGATCTAAGAAGCATGTAAAAAAGTCTCGGGGCTGAATGGTTTTATTGTTTCCATAAACTGTAATGGAAGCTCTTATTAAATTGGGATATCAATATTATTACCAATGCTGCATTTGCTATCGAATTTCAAAGTCGTTCATTCGTGTCTTACCTATAGTTTCACTCACGGCAATGAAGGAAACTGGCTTCGGAAACCCATCAGACACAAGATCGCCAGTGATTTAGTTGAATTTCGTTCTGAGAAACCGAAAAAAACGTGTTCTAAACGTAGCCAACCACGAAATACGTTCATAAATTCAAATGTCTGTCTTTTAAAACGTTATATTTTCTCTCCTTGTCCTAGGTTACAAGTATAGCATTTTGTTTCTGGAGGAAGGTATACGATATTCTTACCAGTTTTTAGCATGGCCATATGTTTTATGTATTTTCTGAAACCATACATGCATGCAAGTCCTGGATGTGCACACTACACACAAATCTACAAGACAAATAGACTTAAAAAATAATAAATCCAAAATTCTAAAGCCATGCTGCCACACCTGCTTATGTGCAAAGGGCGTCTACTCGTTCAAGGGCTGACCCAAATAACACGTGAAATGCATTATTTTTTCTAATCATTATCGCTTCTTCGAGGTGCCACGCCTCGTGAAGCTGCACCATTAAATATGCCATCCATTCGCAATCCATCCGATAGTAGCTCTGACAAGTCATGTCAAACTTACAGCAAAAATAAATAGTATCATTGGTCAGAGCCAACCTTATCGCATAGCAAAAACCAGTTGTAATCGAAAGTAATGCATCTTGTAGCAATAGTGCATTTTTGAACAAACTGCAAAGAAACCAAAATACTTTTATTTATTATTGCGTCAACTGCACCAACATGCAGTCATGTGTTCGATTTCGAACGATCAGCTATTTCATTCAATAGGTTTAACAGATTCATGGAATAGCTCATTGATTTTGGACCTGATAGAATGAATGATAATTAGAATCATTAGAAGGTAGAAAGATTGCTAGCTTAGCCAATGAGCAATCAATCATTTACTTTTTGCAATCGGTGTGGTAAGTAAGGTAAGTCAATAGATGCCAGCCATTTCAATGACCAATCGTGCACTGTCTAGTGTCTAGTGTCTAGTGTCTACGTGGAGTTGAAGGAATGCCATATCTTTTGCGGGCTTTCATTAAAATAGCCACCAGTTACGTCCAGATTTGCAGAAGCCACGACGAAGGAAGAGATCATCAAGTTTCCTACAAGCAGCGTTAAATTAAAACCTTAAGATCTACGAGAACTGATCAGCATTATGAATCCTGGTTCTAGATCATTATTTCTGCTATGATCACGTTCCATTTTCCATTAGTTTATCTAAATCGTTATTGAAGCATAAATATGGATTACGGACTTTCAGTCATGGTCGCATTGATTAGAAAGTGTGTCTACCCCGTGTACCGACCGTTCGTTTGCATTCGATCTGCGATCGACTTCTAATTGCGCCGTTTATTAAAACAATGCCGTGCAATGCAGTCACATCTAAAGACTGGTCTGTTCTCGCTTTGCGGTACAAAGCAGCCGCGCTTTGTTTTCATCGACACGCCGACAGCAGCATCGATGTTTAGTTATTAGAGAACAAGAATATATACCCAACGAACTCTGTCACATTATTATACTTATAAAAGGTTGACAGATAAGCTTAAATAATCCTATTATTCTAATTGGTTCTCAGCTGTTTATATAAGAGTTTAATCCACGTCGTAACATGACACGAGTTGCAGCCTTTTGAAACTGTATCTGCTCCACCTTTCCGCTCAGCGTCCTCATAGAAGGCGAATCAAGATTCATTGGAACCTAATTACAGAGTCGGTTAATTGTCAGTTTAGCCTACTTGGCGAAACAAATACTATACTGGCTTCCTCATTGCAATCAATGCAAAGTGAAAGGAGAGTTTTGCTTGCAGATTCACAATTTTGAAAAAATTCCCTGTTCCGCTTCGCTTCAATTCCATTTGCTGCAACATTGGCGTTGGCTGTCGCTCGATCTAAGATTTATTCTCTTCTAAATCTGCAGTGTTGCTTTCTGACATGGAATTGCAAAGACACGAGGAGAACTGGGGAGTGCTGAAATGAGATCAATATCGAGGATGGTCTCCTTTAAACACACCGAAAATGGTAATGCCCAAAATGTAACCGATCGGTGAGATCACAACTGGAGCAATTAGGGAAACAATAATAGAGACTTGTCGGCCATCCGCGTGGTAATATGCCACTGTTCGGCGAGTCGTTCGGTCATCTGGACGATGGCAGCCTTCCAGCTTCATGACACGCCGTGATTCTACGGTGATAATATTTTGAAATGTCAAATGACTTGCTGTCAACGTCTCGCTGTCCGACCAGCTTCTGAGACTCGGGTCCAGCGGCTGAAAATAGAAGAGCGAGCCACCATAAACATCCTACATGCGAGAATAAAACCAGGGCATGTCAGTTAGTCCTCCGAGGACCGAGATGAACAATGATACAATTGTGAGTTGCCATCAAATTGTTCCGCTGGAAACAAGCTGTGACGCCCAACGCTCTGCATGAATTTAAATAATCTCCCGAATAAGATCAGACGACAAAATAGTCAACTTATCATCCTGTTATTAAAATGTCAGTTTCGTGATGATTGCCGCCTTGTCTTCGACTTGGACCTTGTATACGTGATCAAGAGGACCGGAGAATGATTTCAATGCGGGGCAGATATCTGCAGATATCTCTCTGATGGTGATAGCAAAGCAATTGCAACTTTCCAAGTCCATAAGACAGAAAATACCATAAGTTGTAAACCTGTCTTCCATCTGGCATCGAACTCGGGCTCTCTGGCTTCGTGTTTTGATGCCACATTGCAAACGCTCCATTCGATACCGGCGAATGATAAATGCGTATGGACAAAAGAGAGTGTGGGAGGATTCGAGTTGTAGGTGTGTTCCAGACATTATCCTTCTTTTTTTTTCTAAAACTGTCGCCGTGTAGAGTCAAAGAAGGTTAATCATTTTCACATCAGCATGAGATTTAGCATTCTCTATACACTGATGCACATAAAAGGTATCTCGCTGACAAATGGAAGATACGTTTGCAATTAACAAAGTGATACCAAGAATTAAATTTAAAGGAAGGGTCACTCTACACCACACGTAGATATATCTACATACTTCTGTCTCGGAATGTACAATATTCCTTGTGCGGTCGAATGGAGACCCTGAGGAGTCATCCTCCTCCTAATCGAAATCTCTTCAGCTCGTTCTATCTCACTTTATTGAAACGTGAGCCACGGAGGTAAATTATGGCATGTAGTCATTGCAAAGGTAAGAAGGTTTGCCTTGCTTGTCAGGAATAAGGATTATGGCGAATTAAATGTAATGTGTTTGACTTAACGACCCAACAACCGCAAACGTTTGGCGAAGGGAAACGAGAAACGAAGATAGAACGAACACGACAAGTATACAATCACTCGGAAGAGGATATTATGTTCGGGGGGTAATGCAACATGCGATAACGCAAACAAGGCGCGTGAGCGTGCAAGACAGCTCTCTCACCTCTCGTACGAAACAAAACTCAAATATTTACCCATTACGCGGCGGTGGAAACACAACGTCGGACAACGTTCTCTTCCCGTCGCCACTCGCCAGTCGACGACGCCCACCCCGAGAAGAAAATCACGTCCATCGTAGCGCGTGCCAACACCCTACTTTATTACCCTCAGAAAGATCAGCTAACTGGAATTGTCAATTCTTATTGTCTTTCTAATGGCTCGCTCGAGCGTCCCTCCACGGCGGCATCAGAAGGCGTTATGCACCGGAATACAAACAAAGAGCCTGCCCCGTAACGTTGGTTAGGATTTTTTTTGGCCGCCGCAGCACAATGATAAAGTACAGGCGCGTGGGAGATTGTTTATGAGGCAACTGTGCCACAAATCGCGGTGTGTTGGGGGTCCATGTCACATCGGCCTCTCCATGCCGGGCACACACACATCGTGCCGCGACTCGGTTTTTTTATATTACTTTACATGCCAGATAAAGATGCTTACATGCATTATTTGAAATATCATCGTGTTGGACTTTTATGTTGCCGTAAAATAGCGTGCATGGTGTCGTGTGTTGTCAAGCCTCTTTGCAGTTTGCTCGAAGAGAATGAGATTTGAGATGAATTTTGAAGACAGGTTTCTCGGTGTACATGGATATTGAAAAGAAATGTGCCATATTTACAAGCTTATTCTTCACAACATCTCGAAATCTTCCTGTTTGTCATAACAATTTTGGTTTTGGGTAGGTAAAAGGCACCCATAATATTAAAAAAAAACATATTTTTGTTCATTTGTTCCATTGTGTAATAACCCCACATATTGTGACGACGAACGGATTGTAGGTATATATACAGCATATTTCGATCTTAAAATGTATTTGGGAAGTCGGCACCCATCCACCTAGAACCCCAACTTATCTGGCATCGTTTCATATGTTTCAGATGAGGTCCAAACCCGATGGCGGTAAAACTTCGCGAAGCAGCGTCTCGGGGCAACACACAGGAAGTCCTCCGGCTCCTGGACGACGGAGCAAAGATCCAGCCAGATGAGGTAACAGAGGAAGCAGTTGAGCAATCCGATCATGTGCTGACACTTGAAGGACTGCGCCTAGACGCTTTGATTTGCATTAAATGAGCGCGCTCCGATGAGCCAGGATAATACAATTGTCGTCTTTAATTTGCATCTTGGAGCTATGATTACGATTTACGATGTATACGTTTCTTAATCTCGAGGCCGGGGAGACGTTTAGTCTGATTTTAAGTAGCGGCGAGAGAAGATGGGTGATCGACTACCAATATCGTCCAGGACATAGTTGTGTGGGAAACTGAGTAGAATCTCGACGTCGACTTGATAATTACAGCCGTTTTCATCGATTTCCGATCGAATCGTTGTTTCTCAACGTCACGAATCTATAAATGCTTGTTCGGTGCACACATTGCAATCAATCATTCACCCACAGTATTGATTGTAAAATCATGAATCAGAATCCACCAGAAAGCAATACACAAACGAAAATAACGAACTCTTGTATTATCATAATCGCGAAACTGAAAGCCATCAATTAGGCTATTTAGGGCGTTTCGTCGAAGTGACACAACAACGGCTCGCCGAATGATGCACGGTTTTCAATAAATCACACCCGTCGCCACCGCGAATCGGTAAAAATCATCGCCAACTCCGGCAGGAACGCACTGTGAGGAGGAACACGTCGAAAGGAGGAACACATCGAGAGAAGGAACACATCGCGAAAAGTATCGTGTACAGGACATCGTATAAGGGAACATATTGCGAGGAAGAACAGGTCGCAGGAACATACCACGAGATGAAACTCATCGTGAACAGTAATATTTCACGTACAAGAACATAGTGCGTTCAAGGACATATCGCGAGCAGTATAATATCGTGACACATCGTCAGGGACGGATCAGGGAGATATCGAGGGGTGGAACACGTCGCAGGGTGGAAGCTGTCGTCACTTGCGTTGGTAATGACGGCGCTGTGGTTGCAGGACGGACGCACGGCGCTGCACCTGGCGGCGTCGTCGGGTCACGCGGACGTCGTTGCCGCCCTGCTGCTGGCCAAGTGCGACGTGAACGTCTCCGACTCGGTAAGAACACGACCACAAAGAGCAGCCTCGAACAGCAGCCTCGAGCTGCAATCACCACAAGCTTCCGATAAAACAACATGCCTGGTTTGCTCTGCGTTCATTCACCCGTCTGTTCGAAAAGGAAACATAAAAAGGGTATCAATAAATTTTCCTTAAAAATATCAAAAGTTTGGCCATGGTAGGATTCATCTTCGATCTGGCAAACCTTACGTAAATCCGTAAAAATAAATAAATGGGTGCATATTGTACGGTAAAATGGGAAATGGAGAACATTTATGCTCCTCCAGCATCCAGATAAAATCAATTTCGGATAGACTTGTGCACGTAAAGTGCTTTATCCTGTTATTTATCGCCTAACTTTTGCTATTTTCTACTATTGCCAATGTGCAGCGAGCGACAAACAAGACTATCTGATTTTGAATCTATTACTCCAGATCGCGTCGGAATCTTGACTACCTTTATAAGGTTTTACTTTCTAGATTTCTTCAGATAATCTCCAGTATTTGAAAGCTGTTAACTAACATTTATATAGGGGAAGGGAAGAATCCTTTTCATGTTTATGATACCGCGTCATGTCCTTATAGAAAATTTCAAAGCGTCACGAAACTGTTTATTTGGCTAACAAGTGCAGAAACTATTGTTTTATTGTATCGTGTATAGTATAAAGCGATAAAAAGGTGCATGGCGAACCAATTAATCGTAAACTCCTTTGCCGAACAAATATACACAGTCGTCCTTGCTACAATGTCATTTGCCCCAGGTGGTTTACCTTCTATTCTTGAATAAAAGAATGGAAATTCCAACAAAATGTCACCTTTTGGTTGGTTTCCTATGCTAAAATTAGTCAGCCAGCTCCAGAATATTCTGCAGAGGATCGATATGCTCACCTTTAGCACCGAATTTCTCATATTATTTATGAACACAACGCACGACGACGCCCAGGCTGTGCAGGTGGTGGCTCCTGCTAGTTTTGCTAACGAGTAACGTTCGCTTTCAGGCGGGATGCACCGCGTTGCAGCGAGCAGCTGCCGGCGGCCATCTGGAGGTGGTGCAGATGCTGCTCAAGCACGGCGCCGACGTCAATCGACAGGACGCCATCGTGAGTTACACCTGTGATCGCAATGCCCGACATGCCACCCACTTCCCAAGCTAAGAGATAGTGCATGGTGTGCACTATAGCTCCATTTCGCAGCAACATTCGGCAATGGAAGAACTCAGTTCTTGTGGGTGAAAGCTTGGGTGGAACGAAAATTCGTCTTGGTGCTGCAAACCTCCAATAACTAAAGCTAACTACTAAGCTTCTAGGCTAACTAAAGCTAACTAACTACTAACTACCTAAGACTAACTAAGCTAACTAAAGCTTCTTTAAACTTTTGGGCATAGCCTGTAACAGACAATGCTGTTGAATTAAAAATTAATTCGATTTGATTTTAAGACGTACAGGAAAATCTTTTTGGAGATATTTGACACGATTGCAGTGAAGCAATTGTAGATCAAATGTGATCATTAGTAAGACATTAGTTTTTTCTATCTTCGGAGGGCTTTACCCCCGTGAAATGTATTTTGTATTGCCCGTTATAAATTTTGTCTGACGAGTCTCTGGTCTGCGGTTTCAGCACGGGAACACGGCTCTGCACGAGGCCAGCTGGAAGGGGTACAGTCGCACCGTGGAGACTCTGGGCAAAGCCCGAGCAAACCTCCACCTGAAGAACTGCGGCGGCTTCGCGGCGTTGCATCTCTGCTGCCAGAACGGGCACAACCAAAGCTGTCGAGAGCTGCTGCTGGCTGGATGCAATCCGGATCTGCAGAACAACGTAAGGCGGATTGAGCTAACCTGTGTCACTCTCCCTTAAAATCGCTTTCATCAGCAGGCAAATCGTCGAAACCACATGCTAATTCTAATCGCTCCTGTCTCTGGTCAGGGTGGGACTTTGCGAGGAATCAAGCAGTCAATTTGTCAGTTGATCATATGGCTTCAAAAAAACGAATTTTAACGCTTTCCTGGCCATCGGCTCCGTGAGCAGGTGTGGCTGTGCCACGCGAGGCGACCGATTGCTCGATTATGTGCAATTGTTATCTAATTAATTACCGGCTTGATCCCTTGCAGTACGGTGACACTCCGCTCCACACTAGCGCTCGCTACGGCCACGCGGGGGTGACCAGGATCCTCATCAGCGGCGAGTGCAAGGTTTCCGAGCAGAACAAGGTACGCGCATCGCTGTGGGGGTGGCTAAATGTCGAATGGTCATATACCAAGGACATCGGCGGCTTTCTCGGTGTATAGTGCCGACCCCAAACAAAGATTATAAAACAGACACTTTTAATGAGAGACAAAATAACTCTGTTCAAGATACCTGGCACTGGAATGTAGAAATTGGCATGAAAACACCAGCGCTGAGTTGGCAGAAAATGTTGCCAATTCTTTGCTACGGTGACCATGTCGGACTTAACTTTCATATATTAATTAACATTAGCGCTCGCGACTAAAACGTGCACTGCAATCCGCTTGCATGTTGTTGCAAGGGCAAGAGACGCCGAGGTCAGAAGGCGAACAGGGGTCGTGTTCTGACCCTGACCCTGTTTTGCAGAATGGCGACACGGCGCTGCACATCGCGGCGGCGATGGGACGACGCAAGATGACGAGGATCCTCCTCGAGGCGCGTTGTGACAAACACCTCAAGAACAAGGTACACACGTAGACACAAAGAAATGTCGCGTTGGACGATAAAACTACACGACGTTTCGACAACTAGTTCTATAAAAGTTATTTATGTGTCTCAGGGTATCAGCCTTTTAGTTATAACGAAGAAGTTACTAAAAGCAATGAATGTGATAAATACTGAGGAATTTACTGATCGCATTTCTCGACTTTCAGCAAAACGAGACAGCCCGTGATATTGCAACGAGGAAAGATCTGAACGACATCCTTGTGATCCTGAGCAATTCGTCCTCTTCGAAAAGCAAGTCGAGCAAAAGTAACGACAAGAAACGAGAAAAGCAGGAAAGCGGAACGAGCAGTAAGGACAGCAGCACTCGTCATAAAGACAAGAAAAAGGTACGCAAAGAAATCCCGCGTCGGAAAGTAGGCGTTCATAAATTTCAAAATACTCATGTCCGCTGGAGAGAATATTACTAGACGTCTAACTCTTTGTCATTGCAGCACAAGAACGGGCACAAGGTACACTTCGAGAAGAAATCTGGCGGCGGGAAACAATGGTCTCCATATGGATGCCATTATTACCCAGATCCGAAAGCGTTCCCGAAGCCAAAACTCGACTCCCTGCCCAACGATCCATTGGTCAAAGGAGAACAGTATTACTTGGATCTTGCAGGGAACATATGCAAGGTAAGAAATGAAACACCAGTTATAAAATCTGTTAAGTAAAGGCACCAGAATCAATCTGATTAAGAAATCACGCCAGACCCACCGGCCGTCTGATGCGTGACCGACTAATCCCAACCTGTAATCCCGTGCGCAGGGTCCCGTGGGGGTCGGCTACACGTGCTACTGCGCGCCGTTCTTCAAGCACATGGAGGAGCGGCTGGACCGCGACAAACGCGAGCTGAAGCAACACATCGACAAGGCCCACGACCGTCTGGACGAGAAGGTGACCAACCTGGAGCGTCGCACGCACGGCCAACTTTCGGAGCTGACCCGCTGCGTGGTCGCCGAACGCGCGCTCTGCGACAAGCGCCACCTGCACCTGGCGCAGTGGCTGGAGCGCGGCGCGAAGGGGCGCAGCTCGGAGCGTCCGCGAGGTCTCGCCGGGTCGCCGCCGCCCCTGGCCGCGCGCGCGCGCAGCATGGACATGCTCGTCGACCAGCCGGACGACGGCGAGCGGCGGGAGCGGCACGAGCGCGACACCAACAAAGAGCACCGCAGTCTCGAAGTGCTGATCGACGGCCCCGAGGATGTGTGGCGCGAGGAGAAGAAGATGGAGAACTGGAGGAAGCAGAAGCATCGCAGTTCGTCGCACGAGATGTCGAGGACGCAGCGGGACAGTCTGGAGGTGGCGCAGGAGCTGGCGGCCAGGTTCGAGCAGTTGCCGCGCGAGGACCGCGAGCGCGGTTTCGACGCGATGCTCGACAAGGGCGGCCAGGCGCACCGGAGGTCGGCGCACGAGCTGCTGACGTTCGTGAAGAACTTCGAGGGTGCCAACGACTACGACGAGAGCCATCACGGTCACAATCGTAGCTTCGACGCCATACTACGTCACCGGGGGATGCCTTGGGACAACAACAAACCTCATCACAAATCTGCCAACATGATACCGGTGCCTTCGAAACGAACGAGTCAACATAATCGTAGTTTTGACATACTCGTCGACAAAGAAGACGATTCGTTTCTGCCGCGTGTGTCCCCCGATTGTGAACTTGCGGAGAGAGTGGTTAGTCGGCAGATGAATAGGAGTGTTTCGCCCGTGAGGAGGGAACAGAACAGGAGTGTTTCGCCCTCGAGGAGGGAATTAAATAGAAGTGTGTCGCCCAACAGGAGGGAAATGAACAGGAGCGTTTCACCAATGAGACGGGAGTTTAACAGGAGTGCTTCGCCCATGAGGAGAGAATTGAACAGGAGTGTGTCGCCGGGGAGACGAGAGTTGAACACGGTGGAGGAAGCAATTGAAAATGTGGACGAGTGGAGAGGGCAGACCACGCGAATGTCAGTGCAAGATATGGTGGCAAAATTTCAAAACTCACAAACTATGAATGAGAGCGACTGGAGAGCCAGACAGAGTTTGATAACGAATGGCGGAACGGAGGAAGTAAATGGGTGAGTAACTTTTGGCCACAAACAAACGCAGTTTCAAGGCTGAGGGTTGCAACAAATTTAAAGTTTTCCTTGACTCAGGTGTGAAACACGTTCGGAAAGTTCATTTGTGGTCCAATCAGTCAGACTGAGAGATTCTAAACCTTGCCAACGTAAAAGATATGACTCATGAACAACCCTTGATGCTCTACTTACAATAGAGCACGCGTACAGTCCCAGCTTGTAAGCACAAATCAAGACATGATCTCTAACCAGCAGCAACTAACCGCTTGCTTGCTCCCTCAGAACCGAGACGAACGGCTGGACGAAGGACTACCGCCGCGCGGCGTGGGGCGACGACGCCGCCCACGACGAGGCCGTCAGCTCGGAGTCCAGCGAGGACGAGGACCGCGTCGAGGTGGAGGGCGCCATCGTGACCGACCTGCCCTACCGCACCAGGACCGCCGTCTACAGCCCCGATCTGCACAACGACTCGGGATACAGCACCAAGCTCTACGGTAGCTCCAAAGGCCCTTCTCCTTCGCTCTCAGGTACGAAGCCGATGACTGTAGACGATAGACACCAGCTTACAAACAATCCATGGGAATGCTTACTATCCCCATCATCCCCGTCATCCCCATTTGCTCAAACAAAAAAAAACTTTGAAATAACTTAAAATGTAGTGCAACTGCGGATTTCTTTTTACCGACCGTGTGATAAGTATAAGTATAAGTTTGGCAAACAATATGTTTCTCAGCGAATCACTCCCGAACCATGGTAATAGGTTATGTTTATATGGCCTATCGGCAATTGTGTACGTTTCATTAACTTTGAAATGTACTCGTTCCTGTCTGCAGGCCAACTGGAGTGTGAAGGGTTGCAGCAGCTGGTGAACGCCACCCTGTGCAGCGACCTGCCCCCGCGGCCGCCGCTGCCCAGGATACGCGCAAAGGACGTCAACCACATCGTCACCGCCAGCCTAGTGTAACCACGCCGCTGGATTCCTGCCATTTAATTGCTCGCAGATTGCTCCTTCAAGCCACGAGATTTTCATGTTTATTGTAAGGTGCTCTCATGATGGTTAGACCATTCAGTATCTTCTTGGTTCATGCCAGCCAAAGAATTCTCCGCGTATCTCTAGATATTTATGCCATTCACTGTGCTGTAATAATGTAATTTATGAATTAAATCTGTTTGTGTCGTGGCAAATTGAGCTCCATGGTGTTGTTTAGTTAGTCAGAAAAAAATTGACACTGTGTACTTCCATGCACACTCCTAAAGAACAGACTTATTACACCTAATCCATTGGCGGCTAGGCCATGATCCAATGGCCCGTCGCCGCTGATCCTATGACATTTTGGCGAATGTCCTGAATTGTTTTTCGAAGTGCAATCTATTATGCCGCTTCTACATCGCCGTTGTTGTGATTATGTGTCACATGATTTAGTTTCCATGCTCGACTGAATGGGATTGTGCTCTTGCGACGTGCAAAATCGCACAGTGGCGTGGGGTCTAAGTCAACTGTCAGAAATCTAAATTTACATACATTTTCGCTTACGGCTGCTTGGCCAAGGCCTGCTCAAATCATTGAAATGGCTTGTTTGAACCTATTCGCAGCAGAAAACTCTCATTCGAATGTTTATTAAAGTAATGTTAAAGCAAATAGATAAATTTTTAGTCACTGCGAGCTACGATCTCGTGGAGGTGCTGGGTCGAGCAGCTGACCAAAGCAGCCGACCGATATACTTATCGACAATACATTTTATCGACCCTATCTCTTAACCACCACAAGATTGCGTTGTCATCGAAATCGATTAAGAATATCCCCACTCCTTACCACTCCATCCTAAATATAATGGTACCTAGGGTCACTGTAGATCCAACAGTAAGTCATCGCAGTGCGCCAGGTGCGCCGGGATGTCTCGAGTCTCTCGACGAGGATCGTAGGTCCTCGCGATGAGCGTGTGGCGATCCATCAAGTAAATCGCATGGTGGAATTCATTTTGATATCCTGAAGGATTATACTGGAGATAGTTGGTGAATTTTTAATAAATAATTAATCTTTTTAATAATTGTGATTTGTGCTTACCATTTAATCGTCAAACTAAACCCAATATAACCTTCCATCCTTATCTTAAGATTGTGTGTTGCCGGATGGTACGATTTTGTATATTGAACGCCACCTGGTAGGCAGATTTCAACTAATTAAACGCTACATGGTTGCTAAAATTGAACTTCTTAATCCTTAATCCTTTTAACTAATGTGGTAATGCGTCATCTGGTCATACTGCATGAATTAGAAAATTTTGAAATTTGCGGCTGCCGGACAGTGCGTTTACTTATTGACCGCCACCTGGTAGCTAAAATTGAACTAAGCTTCGATTTTCTATGGATCCAAAAAGTTTTGGAATCAGATAGCTGGATACTAAATTAAAATGAATTAAAAATTAAATGTGGGATGTAAAAAAGCAGTCCGAGCTCGTTTTGAACGAGGTACCCCTTGCACTTGAAGAGAGCATTCAACCCACTCAGCCATGCTGCTGATTACGGTTGTTCTTGTATTTAATATACTTGAATCGCAACCAACATGGTTTTTCTTAAATTTTGTAGATGAAGAATATTGGCTTATATTTAATAGACCTGATGAGGTGGCCACATTATAAGCCATTTCTAATTTTTGTTGGTCCAATTTTTCTCCAATATTTGGAGCTTGTGTGTCACTCTCATCAGAGTCACATTTTGTGATCGACATTGTCAATCGACAAGCCACGAACATCGACCCAAGCGACGCCACTCCACCCCTCGAGTGTAACTCAGGAACCTCATATGGGTATTTAATTATATGTTTATATATTTTGTTATTTTGATTGGTAAAAAAGCTGACCGCCGGTGGAATCGAACCACCGTCAGCATGGATTCGTATTACCGATCAAGCGACTTTTCCACTGAGCCACCAATCCATTTTTAATTCCGGATTTTAATGACATTTATGAATTACAAACATTATGAATTATGAACAGTCAATGGTGCTAGAGAACACCTTCATCTCACAGCATCATGTGATTATCTAGCAACTGTAAGAACTAGCTGAGCTCTCGCGTCCAATAGGGCGCATGAGGTCACGACCGTTCCTCCTGTGTTGTGTTTCCAGCCACGCTTTATGTCATCATTTTGTTTGATCGTGCAGGAGTGATAGGTGCCGGGCCGCACAGACGACCAAGACAGCCGACCATATTATTATATCATTATGCATTTTATCGACATTATCTTTTATTCACCACAAGATGGCGTTGTTGTCGAGATCGATTAAAATTATCCCCACTCTTTACGACTCCAACCTAAATGAAATTGTGGGTAGGGTCATTTTCGCTTCTTATGGGTATCTGAACGAATAGCTGCGATTACGCTGGTGTCCAACAGGTGAGCAGTTGCCAGATTCTCGCGAGCCGTCGTCTTGATCCTATATTGTTACGAAATATTTTATGACGTAATATTTTCTCAATACTTGGGAAATAGTGAATGAACGTTATCGTTTTAAGCGGCGGTTGTAAGAGGAGATTAAATTTTAGGGAAGTACTAAACATTTAATCCTTACAATTCAAGTAGCATAATCCTTTCGCCCTCTGAACAGTGAGGGTCATTAAAATGAAGGCTACATGGATTTGAAATTTTAAAAGAAAGCGCGGCGCCAGATGGTGCGATTTTTTAAATTGAACACCATCTAGGAGGGACATTTGAACTAATGAAACGCCCCCTGGTAGCTAAAATTGAACTAAGCAAAGATTTTTTCGGATCCAAAAAGTTTTGGATCCAGGTCGCTGAAGGTTGTTATTGAAATAAAATTAAAACCAAGTGTGGGTTGCAAAAAAATAGTCCTGGCTCGTTTCGAACGCGGTACCCCTGGCGCTTGAGGATAGCGTGCTGTCCACTCGGCCACGCTGCCGATATGTTATCCTCTCGTATTTGATGTACTTGTATCGCAAACAACATAATTTCTCTTAGGTTTTTGAGACGAAAAGACTTAACTTATATTTACTAGACCCTGATGAGGAGTCCATTAAGAGTGCTATGCATGAATCGTCGCATAGAATTTTCCGGTGGTTTTATGAACTACGAGGTCTCAACAGCCAAGACTAGCAGCGTTCTAGGTTTGAAAAAAAGGTCGATCATTTACGGTCCGGCGACTGTGTTTAATTACCCTTCCATTGTCATCGAACGATTTGGGTCTCGAGGATGAGTTGTTATCTCATCTATCTGGGAATAACCTGTTTGGACGAAATTAATGGGAGTAATCATTTGAAGGATGCAGTTTTCGACAATCATCGACTCAATTCAATACGAGTAGATATGAGCAAACTTGTAAAATCGGACATGAATAAAGCGATAGATAAAAATCATTTGCCAATAAGCATTTACCAAAGGCTAATTTGGCACATTTTGGTCCAAACGCTGATAGTGCCTACAATGCGACACCATGTCCAAATTTTGGAAATTTTAGTAAAAGAATAATAACATGATAAGAAATTGCCAAATATAATTGGCATAGTAACGAAAGAGAGTCAGTACAAGCTCAGTATCATAGTTTTCCGCTCTGTGGCATTTTTTCCGCTTCTGCTGCTGGGCTGTAGGGGTATACAGATTCTGGAGTAGCTTCTACAGGCAGTGATTTCTGCCGGGACCCCGAGCCAGTCCTGGGGCTCCGGTAGGGATGTCCTTAAACAAGGTTTTCAATATTTGACCCACAAATCAGGGCTTCAAGAATAAGCTTTAGATCATTTCTGAGATCATCGTACTATGTCGCCTTCAGGGCCGAATTTGCAATGTCTAGCTAACTATACAGATCAAAACTCAACTCCATGGTGACAGACAATCAGCTTCATTCTGTTTTCTCCCTGACTGGAAGATAACATATCTAACTGTAAATTGTAACACTCGCCCTTCGTCGAAAGTCGATAGTCGATTTTTGATGGAAATCTTATGGCCTCGCGGCACCGAAACTGAGTATAGGACGGGCCCCATTCCAGTTAAAACTGGACGTCATTCATCCCATGGGCCCGAAAATATTATTTGCAGATGAATATATCCATAAAATTTCAGACTAAACATTACTCAAGCTGGATATAAACGCGAAGATTTGTTTCAAAATTTATATCGAGAAATTAATTTCTTCGAGATGTGCCCCGTAACCAACCATGTTTGGACCACCTTTTTATGGCAAAGCCACACATGATAAGAAAATTGGAAATCCTCACATCCGCACTGCAGTTACGAAAATAATTCAAAAATGTTAATAATTATGTTTTAATAAAAAAAAAAAATATATATATATATCAGGGACCCGAACCGAAATGAATAAAGGTTCTGGTTCCGGTTCCGGTTCCTAATTTTTTCAAATATGGGTTCCGGTTCTGGTTCCGGTTTTACGTTTTAAAAGGTTCCGGTTCTGGTTCCGGTTCCATATTGTAAATAACGGTTCCGGTTTCGGTTCCGGTTCCAAAAAAATACGGGTTTTTTCGGGTTTCGGTTCCGGTTCCGGTTCGGGTCCTATCCCTGGTTCATTCATCATCCCTCCTTTACACCCTCTCCACTGACAAAATTTACAGAATTGGTAAAACAGGAGAAATTCCCGAAATAGCGAAAACTCGACCAAACTGGCCATTCGCTCGGATCGGCTTTGTTTGGTGCATTACTTAGAAGTTATGTAGCGACAAGGGCACCGCCAAAGAACGATTCTCAGATAGATCAGGTGTATTCATTTGCAGTCAGTGATGAGTCCTAAAATTTTTAGTTTGAAACGCATTAAAATTACCCCCCCCCCCCCGGAGCCATAGTTTTCTTTTGAGGATTTGCTTTGATTCTCTGACGCGAGGCCGCGTACTGGATTTCCAGCAGGTGCTTTCAGAATACCCTTTGTCACGATGCCGACAGTGTACCAGTTGCATCATTTGAGCAAATCGGTACTTCAATTCGGTAATCGGTACTAGGTTCTTTTACATTATATGGATTATTTTTAATGTATACTTCAAAAATAGATATTTTCGCTTAGAAATAAGAGGGTTTTTGGAAATTTAAATAATTATCTATTATATACAGCGTACAGCAGCGTTCTTCCAGGATTCCAAAGTAGGGGTGCGGTCAAGACCCGGTGGGTGGACTGCGTGCACCCGCGTGCAGAGCCCTCTACATCACTGTTAATGGAGGCATATTCTCAAAAAGTTAATATATTTTCCCCAAACAAAGTCGTGTATACACGATGAAACTTTTTGTTTAGGCGCGTCAACCGCGAGGTCATTTGAAGCCCAGGTGAACCGACGGTCGTCTTCGGAACAATCCAGTGAAAAAGATTTTTTAATGTATTGAAAAACAAAAAGTTATTAATGTATTGAAAAACAAAAAGTTATAACTAAAAAGTTATAAACAAAATGAATTCATATTAATAGATCTGAAATAGAATTTGAGATAATTTATGGAACCTTTATGGAACCGAAAAGAACCCTAAATTTTATAGGGGTACCGGTTCCGGTTCCGGTTCCTAAAATTTAATAATAACGGTTCCGGTTTCGGTTCCGGTTCCCAAAAAATACGGGTTTTTTCGGGTTCCGGTTCCGGTTCCGGTTCCGGTTCGGGTCCCTGATATATATATATATGTAAATGTGGCGTAGGGTGGGACTTTGAGACACAGACACAGCTTCCCCTATACCGCACCCCACCGTTTTCGGGGTATCCAAGAGTGTCATCGCCGCCGGGGCCTTTTCGAACCAGTCCGACACTTTGTGATATAGGCATGGACATGGACCTGCGATGGCTCGAGTCCACCAGCTCGGGGAAGAGGCATACCATATATATATCGTCATGTATCGTAATTTTATCAACAAGGTGAAGTTTACGCAGCAGTTCAATATTCTCTGATTTCTTTGCCGGACTTCTGCCGAAGTTCATGGAAGTAAATGAACAAAATTACTAAAATTTAGTTATTGGATTAGTGGATTAGTTATTGACTTTGTTGTTGCCAATATGATTTCAACGGTATCCTTTTCTCGTCAACAGTAATTGATAACGCTAAATCTAACTAGATTTCAGATTTAAAATCCATATTCAATCTCAGCTCACAACCAACACCAAAGTTTACCAATGAAATATGTATTTCAACGCGCGATGCTCAGGTTCGTTTCCGCAGGTTTCTGATAGCCAGGGTTCTGTTATCACAGGGACAGATCTGAGAGCCGGGGCTATTAAGAGATAAGCGTCGACTTAATGACACAGGTAGACAGAATATCGACGCTAGCGTTCCTATCACAATTATCGTGAACTACTAGCACATAATTTTTGCCAAAATCTATCGAAATATGCTGTTTACCGAGGTCTACGAAATTCGTTCTCATTAAGCCAATTTTGAAGATAATCAATTCGGAAAAAAGGACCGAATTGTTGAAAGTGAGAAGATAGGCGCTTGCTTTTTAGATTTTGCGAAAAATTCTTGGGTTCCTGTAAATAAAATCGAGAAAATCACACATTTTTTAAAGTTAAAATTACGGGATGTTAACAAAAAAAATTAAAAAACTGAAAAGCAAGCGCCCATCGAGACACTTTTGTGAACCATATTCTAAAAACCGCGTGTATCTAAGACAAACGGTATGGAAATGAGAGCGAATATTGCGAAATCCGTCCGTCCATAGCACTCTTAACCGTCTATAATTTTTGTTGATGTTCTTCTCATATGATTTTGGGAGTTTATGGATCAATATCCTCAGAGTTATATTTGTGAATTATAACCATTCGATGTGCAAGACCCGAACAACCACCCAAGTGAAGCCACTTCAATTCTCGAGTGATATCCAGGAACGTCATAGTCATTTAGTTGATATGATGATATACTTTGCTCGATCTTTACTTTGGTAAAAAAGCTGACTCCTGTCGGATTCGAACCACCGTCAGTCGGTACATACACGCTCAAGTATACTGTTATAGCGACATTCCCACTGAGCCACCACATCCATGTACAACCTATGTAGCTTTACAGACAAATATGAATTTAACTGCTCAATATTTAGCCCAAACGATTGAATCAATGGGCGCAATCATTCGATCTCAAATCGCTGTGTTGACACCCATAAAAGCTAGAGATTTCCGACATCTGACTGCAACATTTGACGATCTGCAATTTTAAGGCATCGTCAAAGTTACTGATCTCTCAAGTCTTCTAGCACGCATAAGCTAGCAGCTCACAATCTTTCTAACCATGGTCTGTTTCCAGCCTCATCATCATTTTGTTTGATCATGTTTGATCAGAGCGGCGACACTCTGCAATAGGATGAGCAGGTGCGTAGGAAACAATGAAACATGTCGAAAAGAATGTGACTATCACAAACTCACATGGGGGTGCGAACCACGCCTCTCCAAAACGGAATCAATACACCATTCCATTCAATCAAAGTTATATCAAAATGATGTCATGATATCCACTCGTGCCGGGTAGAGAAATTCGGGCTGTGATTTCCCTATCTTCCTTTTTTATTTAGCAAAGCTAATTAATATTTTTTTAAACTGACGTCATCTTTATTACTTTGGTTCTTTTTTATTAGTTAAATTGTTTTTAAATAGAAAGTTTTATTTTATCTTAATATTCAATGATTTATTCAATTAAAAAACTCATGAGATGAGTATGTTGCATACAGGTTTTATATTAAAAAAAATTAAAATACTAGCAGAAAAAAAAACCCATTTCAAGTTCAAAGTTGAACAAGAAGTGATAAAAAATAGCATAAAACTTAGTCGACACAACTGTTGCATGGTTGAGCACGCAGTGCCATTGTACAAACCTTGATGACTCGGATTCACACCACACCACCGACATCTTACCTAATTTGTCCTAAACGATCTTCAGCACACAGTTCCTCGTGAGATGCAGGGGATCACCTCGATTCTCATCGAATCCTAATACTTCGTGCCAATTGGCTTGGACTAGACAAAACATAGCAAACAAAAGAGAATTTCCATGCGATTTAGATATCTATGATATTAGAATGAATAATTTTCAACTTTCCAACCAGATCTTGAAAGTCACTGACACCCCTTGAAGGAATCAAACATCTCTAAATAGAAAATTTATTTTTTATTAACATTATTTACATTTTTTAGAAATTTCAAACGTACTACTTTGTTGTTAGGAGGAAGAATAGGATATTTCTTGGTTACAACTCCAGTCAGGCAGTCATTTCAGGTAACTTTCCTCAGCGTAATGTTAAATATTTTTAAGTAGTTCTGTTTGGTTCTTGCATCAGGCATGTGACAAGAACGTTGAAGTTTTATCAGATTGGAATTGATTGTTTACATTGGGAATTTGTGCCTGTTCAGCAGCTTCTTCAAGTTAACATAAGAGATCTATCATAATATTATCTAAATAATATAATCTACTTTACTAAAGCAGCAATAGCTCTAAAAGAGTTAACTAATCTAACAAACTATTTTCTAGTTAGCAAGTAAGGCAGCAAGTACCTAAATGATTTCCATCTAAGGTAACAATATTGATGATAAAAAGGCAATTACAGTATTATACCATCAATAATTGACAATAATTTCAACTCTACTCAAGCCGATATACTTTGTAAACTACGATAGACGACAGTAGTATAGCATCAGCCATGATTTAGTAAATTATCTTGTATGTAGAATGCACTATCTTTTTCCATTAATCTGAATCTGGCAAGAGACAGGATTATTTGTCCACACGTACGTATAATTACACTATTTCTATTGTTTCCACGACAGTGTTTTCTAAAGATCAAGATAATGACAGTAAAACACAACGCGGATAATGATTTGTTGACGGATGAAGCTCATTACATTGACAGTTAAATATTTTTATCGCGGAAATACCTTTTTATGATAATTATCTCACCAACCAAAAATAAATCACCATTCGGACGGTAAAAAACCTTATTGCTCAGTAATAATCATCTTTCTTGGACGCTCTTCCCAACTCTATTAAATATTTTTCAAATTGGAAATATTCACTCACGGACGATCAAAAGACGGATTGTAAAATGCAAAAGCTGCACACATGAAACGGCTCGGTTTTTAACTCGTATAGCTGTATTTGAAATCAGATATCATATTTTATTAAATAATATTACTATCATAATATACTTTTATTAATATAGTATTTTATTAATAATTAATTTTTATTGTTGTTGCTGTTGATTTGTGTTTTCTGTTGAATGATTGAAGTAGAGGACATATTTTTATTGAGATAAAATGCAGCTCGCATCCTGAAGCACATTAAAAATCTTTCTTGTGGATATGTGATTGTTTTTTGTTGAATTATTGCCTGTCGCCATTTTAAAATTATCTATGTGTTGCATGCTAGCTTTAATGGGGGAAGCCGCAACGCAACGCATTTTTTCATAAAAATCTAGCTCTAGCACACGTAGACAGTCTTCACTGATTCTAAAGACAATCACAATCGATTAACACCACTTCGCTACCAGCACGCGAGGCTACCTTCCTAGCAAGCATCGGGTCTCCAGAAACGAGCTAGGACTAATGTCATCCAGAATATGCAAACTCAGGTCTCTATGTTCCTGAAAGAAAAGTAAGCCACATTGTAATATATATGAGAATATATAACTAAGTACTATCTAGTCTACCTAACTATTTCTACAATCTAATTTCTATCATAAACTAAAAACTAATACTACAAGATTGCTGTAGGTAAGACTCATTGCTAATAACATCACAACTGTGATTTGGAATTTACTGCCCCTGTTTTCCAGTGATTTCTTGGGTTATGTTAAAGAATTGGTGAACCGTTCTCTTCCAGTTACAGCGTAATGTGGCATGATCAAGTAATTTTGTTACATTTCCTATAATATATTTCATTTGAAGTTAATTAATTTTCCAGTCTATGAAAGAGCTAATACAAAATTATAAATAGAAATAAATTACCACTCTGTCACAACATTAATCAGTATAACAAAACTACAGAATAATAATTTAATTTGAAAATATCGACCGAAAACTGCATAATAACCTTAGGCAGAGTGTCAGATAGAGTCAGCCTGTTTCAGACTCTCAAACACTCTCAATAGTCCAAAAGCCTATGAGATGTTAATTTGAAAACGGTATTTACGGAAGCTGGGATAAGTCATGAAGAAACTAGGTACCTACTGGTGATAAAATCAAACCAATTTTGGAAAAGGCTTAACGAAGCATCGCCTCCATTTGCAATGAACTTGCTCTGAAACTGAAAATAGTGAGAGATGCTAGAAAGCAGAACTGTTGAATGTGGACAGGCTAGGAAATTTAGATTTGCTGGAAAACGCCGCTGTAAAATGGAAGCAGGCTGTAAAATGGATTCCGACTGGAAAACGTAGACCGGATGGAAATTGAAAAGAGGCTGGAAAATGAGGGCGAGGAAAAGTGTCTCACCTGCGTCGGCGACGGCCGTCTGTCGTGCGCCGCGCAGTTGGCGATAATCGCGTCGATCTCCGCGTCCTGTCCCCAGGACGAGCCGCCACTGGACAAGGCGGCAAAATGCGTTGAAATGCGTGCTCCTGCACCCCTCCGGCCGACCGTCGCCAGTGGGGTGCGGCACGGGTCACAGTGGCAATATCCTAGTCGGCTTTCAGGCTGTTCTTTGGACGAGTTTTGAGATATAGCAATAATATTGGCAAGTGTTTCTAACTGAAGGTGATTGCTTTAATAAGTTATCTATTTCCGACTCCTTAAGGCTTCTTGAATTCGATTTGACTCTGTGTTTGATGGATGACATCGAAGTTTTCGTGCTTTGGGTGCGAACAACGGATTAAGCTTTCCATGTGCAACGACCATTACGACAGATAACAGAAAACAGTTTCATCCTGATGCGAGCAGGGCAGTAAATTTCAATTAGTTTAAAAATTATTCAGCAAACGGCTTTTCAGAAGGTCCTCCTGAACAATCGGCATCACCTGAAATTTGTTACTTATATAATTGCCGCTCTGACCAAAACACAACGGGCACGTCTAACACACAACCATGCACATAGCACGTATGCTCATTAATATAATGACTTCAAAACAGTTTGGAATACGCACATCAAGATAAAGTGAAATATCGTTCATGCACTAAACAAAAACTTGCGTCAAAAACGGACGTATAAAAGAGACAGAGAGTAAGAGAAAGTAGCACACACGAACACACATAAGACAAAGATAGAGACAGACAAAACAATGCTCAAGTTGTATTGATAGTCACAATTAGACGAATTGCACGACATTGGCAGCCGACGTGGATAGATTCAGCTGTGACTTGTCGGAAACACACAAGTGCAGTATCAAACGTTTTAAACCCGTTTGCGGAGTCGCTTCCTTTTAGAGGAAATTGTCCTTCTCGTCCGGGCGTCTTGACACGAACCGTGTTCATATTACTGGCATTTTTCTAGAAAAGTCGACAGCATTCAGGGAAAAAATGCGTCGCCATTGAAATTTGTTTCTTTCGTTTGATATTGCAGATTAGATCAGACAAATTGTGTGTCGAAATGTGTATGTGCCCAAGACAATTGAATGGCGGGGAGGTTCGAAAGCAAAGGAATTGAAGCTAGTGCAACAAAACAAATCTGGTGACAGAATTTTATTGGTAGCTATTATTCATAGGTTTTTCATTAGTGTTATTGATAGGTGTACAATGCGCAGACAAAGAATAACTCTTTTCACAAAGACAGGAATTTTTCTAATTTACCACAAACGGATGCTGCACATGGCTCAAAGCATTTTCTTTGTATAACTTCGACGAAACTGACACAGCGTGCATTTAATATATCTTCAACCACTACAAATAACATTTTCTCATCTGGGGTTCTTAGCGTGGGGAATTTATTCGATCAAAAAACTATGATATATTTTACATTTTACCTGTATAATTATTCAGACTGTGGTTTTCATATTTAAGCCCTGCGATATATTTTAGATATTTACTTCAAAAAGCTCCCAAAACACTGCTATAGAAGTTTGAAAACACCTGTCTAGAATCAGCATCACTATAAAATATTTCAAAAATATTAAAAAAATTAAATACAAAACGGTCATTATCCTCAAACACAACGCTTTAACGCTTGGAAATGTCTGTCTAGGACGAGAATTTGTCAACACGTAACACAATTCATGATCATATTTTACCGTCTATACCTCAACACGCCACTAATATGCAGTTTTTCATTATTTGATATGTAGTAGGTAATGTCATTCCAAAAGGAATTAGGCCTATATGTATAGTTAACAGTCAATGTACTATGACCTACACTTGAAGACATGATATGAGTATGTGACACGATTTGCTGGTTCTTTTTCAAAAAACCAGCAATGGTATCGTCTGATCGAGCTCAAACCTCCGTCTCCCATTGTCTCTCATACTCGGCAAAGCTAGTCGCTTCAGGGCAAACTTGACACCTAAGTCTCACCTTTCTGCTCACAGCAGATGCAGTTCGTTGGTTTAATCTGGAAACAAGACCGCTGTCATGACAAGAAAGCTGTCAAGTGACATGATCAGTTGAAAATTGACATTATTTGGGAGAGGACTTCTGACGTTAACGCGTGGCAGCTAATGTCTGTGTTTTTGGAAATATTTTGTTGATTATATTGTGTCAAATAATCAAGCAACACGAGCTTATACACGGTAGTTTTATGATCTACCACAATATGCATTTAAGTGACACAATATTGTCATATTTATATTTTATTTTAAGCTGAGATTTACCATGAATCGTGATTCATATTAGTGTCACCAAAATCACAACTACCAATCTAATTGCATTCCCTCGTGCATTTTTGTGTGCTCTGAATTTTATAGAAAAGCTTCGCCAAGCAAGAAGAATGAACAAACGAAATAATATTCATGAATCAAAATAGTGAGTACCATTTTAGCAAAATGCATTTGAAAACTATGAATAAAAGGCGCTCCAAAGACTCGAGTGCTGCACATTTTTCATTCAGTTGGCGCGACGAGGCAAATCATTAATGGAAATTAATGGAAATCATATTCATATAATATATAGCAATGTGTAAAGTGCACTCTAAACTGCGGTGAGAAGCGGTAGCTGCAAGTGCATGATACAATGCATGATAATGGTATATTATTGATATCACAAAGCTGGAGTTACTCTTCTTGCGGGATCTTACCTACGTTCTCTGTGTGGCGACGACGTCTCAGCGGCGGCGGCGGAGGCTGCAGCGGCGGCGGCGGCGGCGGCAGCTTGCGCCCTCCGCACTCTGCCGACAGAAAAGTGGCTTTCGTTGACAAATCCACTGGGTCACAATATGGTCCAGGTTGCGTGGATGAGGTCGAACGATTTAATAATTAAAGCAACGTATAACTGTTTAACCTGTCCTCGTTCAAAAGCTCAATATTTTCCCTCGTTTGTGTTTAAATTATTCATCTGCATTGTTTTTGTTCTCGTTGACCTTAGGCAGATAAACTCTTTCCAAGCATTTCTATTGTGTCATGGTCATTCTATAGGTAACCATTTTAACCATAGGGCCACTGTCATATTTTTGGTATACGAGCAGATAGTTAAGAATGATTTATATCTAGAATGAGAGAAATTCTATTTTACGTGCTCTGAATCTAAATCAATGATCACAGAGATGAAACTTCAACACCAAATACAAATAAAACGTTCGTCCAACGGATTTTACTTAAAAAGTTTACCTTCTGCTAATTTGGAATCGTTTGATTTCGCTAAGAAGGCCTAGGGTGGAGGCCGTCAGTCTTGGTTGAAAAGCTTGCTGAAATCCGAAAGAAAACCACACAATTGTTAGCCATTATGGCGCAAAGCCGCACTCGCAGTCTGTAGAAATACTTCCACCACTCCCACGAACACCGCAACGCCAACACACACGATAATCCTCAACGACATGCCACAGTTTTAAAAATATCTTTCCCAACGTCATTAATTCCCGCATGCAAATGCACTAGAGTATTGCACCCACCGGTAGAGGGGTGGCCCTCATCTCTCTGAGATCAATGTTCCTGAAGAAGTCGTTGAACAACAGCTCCTCTACGGTGGGGAACCGCTTCTCGGGATGCTGGAAGATGAGGTCGAGCACTTCGACCACCGGCTGGTAGTCGGACAGGTCGAGCAGGTGGGTGGGCGACGGTTGGGGGGCGCACAGCTCGTAACCGGCGCACATCTCGAAGAGCACGTGACCTGCGACAAGACAAGACAAGTGAATTGGGTTCGCGGTGGCGAGGCCGGCAATTGGCTGAACGACACGGCGTCGTGCCTTGCTTAGGGGATGAAGCCCGGGGGGTTGCGTGTGACGTGTCGCCGTGCGGAACTGTGACTAGTTTCACGGATCGTGGAGGGACATCAGTGGAGGAAAATGTAAAATTAGCGATTGATTACGATGCGTTCAAGATTTCGCCCATCAAAACAACGGTTTATTTTCATTAATATCCTCATCTGAGCGCGTAATTTTTCAATAAACTATTTAAACTGGAATATTGAAACCTATTACTTCTTGTCTCTCGTAACTTAATATATGCCAGGGAAGAGCTAAGGGTGTAAAGTGAACATTATAAGTTTTAAAGTTTCCGCTTTGATATGTTTTGTGATATAATTACACAGAAATAAAGTGTTTTTATCGCACGATTTATAGCAGCAACCGTCTATTTTTATTGAGTTACATAGCGATAGTATATCGTGATTGCAATACGATTAGGAGCCATTTCCTTTTCTGCACACATAAATAAAAGTGCAGTCTATAACGAATTTGTTATCCAGGTCATATGGAGGCGTGCCCTTGTTCATATTGACCCACAGAAACATTAACATTCCTATCTCGATTAGTAGGGTGAATCCTAATCAATTCCCGTGGTCTCTCATGTAGGATGACAACACACCCGCAAATTAACTAAACGCTTCACCAAGATAAAGCTGATAGATAGTCGTGTATGTCGGTATCAAATTTACAAATGAAATCAGTCAACTAGTAATTTATTCATCGACGTACACGAGTCTTCTGTCAAGTTTGCGACTGCCGAGGTGGAAAATGGGAAACGCGCTAGCTTGCTAGCCGTGCTGCTAGACAAGGATTTGCAAGCAAACCCCCCCCCCCAACAGGAATACAATAGCACCAGGGCACGCCACGTCCTTACGCCGTCGCCGACGGGGAACATTAGGCATATTAAAAATGTGTCATTATATTGTAATATCGAGAGCGAGAATGTAATGTAAGGTCTGCTACAGTGACATTTTGTGTGTTTTTGTTATAAACTAGGCGACTTGCCGAAGTATATTACTCAAGTACGATGTTTTACGATTATAAATTACGCGAGGCCGTTTTGTACGCGGGGCAAGATAGCGTGCTCGAAATAATGCGCCGTGCTGGTCGACGGAAAATCTTGGTCGGAAAGCGTTACTTTTTTCAGCAGCCTTGCGAGAATGGGAATTGAATTTCATGGCCCAGCGTATGCGCTAAGAAACAACAGGCTACCGCTATAAATTACAGCGATTAATGTCTCACATCTTTCAATGTCGCATGGCAAAGGAGTGGAAAGCTTTTCTTTCTTTTGGCAAACCGTATGAAAACTCAGTGCAACTGAAAGTGGTGTGTATCCGAGAGTTCAAAAGGACATAAAACTTGTGTGTGTTTCAAACCATTATACAGCAGTTTGTATCTTGCATCACATCACATGCAACACCCTAAAAGCCGGAAACTTTTTTAGCAAATACGCGTCGAATGCGCTTAGAAAAATCTCATGATTCCTGAAATTCAATCTCGTTCGATGCAAATTCCGAACATACAGTCTCCTTGCTTACAAACCACAGCGTAACCGATTTTCCGAGCGCTTCTATAAGTTAAAACTTCTTTTTTCAAATTACTTTTTCCACCCATCGATGCGCCGTCCGGGCAAACTTTCATCAGAGCTCGGACAACAACAACACGGAGTTCTCCGCGAAACTTTCTGTCGAATCGATAGCACATGTGGTGCTGTTCCCTCCCACGCACGCTCCTATCATCCGGCGAGGATCGAGAGCATCCGCGAATCGCGATGACGCCGTCGATAAAACCAAATCTCACAGCGGACGCGCTTCTTGACCGATACGCGGTCGGGGACTCGTCCTGCCATCAGCGAAGGAAATTGCTTTGATACACATCACCCCGCGTCGTATACGTACGTACGAAAATATATATCTCTCTCGTGCTTCCGTGCTGGGCATTTTACGAGCGTTAAGCATACTATGTGCCACGAATGTTCCACGTGGCAGAATACTTTTTTTTAACGCTATATATTATGAAGAAAATCTCGTCTCTTATCTTTATCTCAAGTTCGCTGTGGGTTCTTTGCCGTATAATTGGCCTGCAGCGGAAATTGGACGGGGCAGAAGTCCTCTAGCCACTTATTTTCTTGGAAACTGGAAAGTCTGGGAAACAAATTCCTCTCGCTGTGACACGTTTAGCGGAGTGCCTCTGCCATGCGGTTATTGGAAGAGCGCGGCACGAACAGCGAATATATTTCTGCGAATAAGTAGCTTTCTTCCAAAGAGACTTACCGAAACATATCGAGTCGATGGAGTTCGGCTCGGATCTGGCTCGGCTCCAGATCACGGGATGGATTCGGGAAGTGTAGCCGAGCAGAGTGTTCTCAAGTCCAGTCAGCCTGGAAGAAATTCCCGAGTTTACGTCTAGAATACAATACACGCCAATTTGGGAGAAGATAAACTTTCGACCTGCAAATGTCTCAGCATTGTGAATAGTAAAAAAGAATCCAAAATGAAGCGAAATATGAACTTTATACAAAAGCTTGGCATGAAAGATAGACGGTACAAAATTCTTTTATTTCACATGAAATGTGAGCTTGTGATAAACTACCTGAAATGCTCCCGACACAAAAACAGCCAACTGGACGCGCACTTTAATTAAATAGCCCTGGATATCGAGCAATTCAATCCCGCATAGAATTCCTCGCTCTTTTCACAGCTCACCTCGCGACCCCGTTCTGTAGAATGATGTTTCCGGAATGCAGATGCGCGCACGGCGGGAAGCCCCGCTCCTTCAGGAACAAAAGCGCCTCGAGCACCTGCCGGCCCAGCCTCTGGACCTGCGAGATCGGCAGCCCGGCGCTGCGCTGGCCGTACTTCTGGCCCCAATCGTCTTGCCAGCGACTCTGCACAGTCGAACACCGCCGGTTGCAATCCTCAACGGGATCAATTGAGCCAGCCTTAACAACGTCCGATCACGTCCGATGGTCGGTAACCTCTACAGACGAAATCGCATCGCTGTGGGGTACTAGTCTAGTCTTGGGAGGGTAGAACCAACCATGCGTCCGTATGGAGACATTGTTGAAAGGTACAACAGTCCAGCCTGATATTAACTCGTTTGATGCGGTTTTCTGCACTTGGAACATTATAAAGCTTAATAATAACAATATGAAAATAATACACCTAAGAGCAAACATTAACCTTTAACATAACAACTTTTTAACGCTTCAAAGCAGACTCATGACTATCCTGCATATTGCACAAACATATAAAATAACATCAACACAGCACATAAACATTTAACTTCTCTATTGCTGTATTACTAGGCTATGCGAACACTCATATAATCGTGTTGTGGATGAGCGTAATTTTTACGCTCACCCACAACGCAATTATATTGCGTGTACGCATAGCCTAGAGGCTTTTAAGATCAATTTTAAATGTTCGGCGGTAATTTAGCAACTTTCTCAATGACATTGAATATTTCAAAACGTAAAAATCGATTTAAAGAAAAACTATTCAATTGATTTGCTTGAAATTAACACAGTATCTTCCTTTTACGATTTATAATGCACGCAGTAAATTTTGTCAAAATCGGTTGAAGATAAAGTTGATTTAGTTGGAAAAAACTGCAAAATGGCTAAAAAAGCGTCATAAAAGCGCTATTTCCAAGAAAAGCGCTAAACATACAACAATGAAATTTGTACACAAACATTAAATCGTGTGGGCCAACATATCTGGAAAGTTTCGTCAAATTATATTGAGATCCTTGGCCTCTAGAGTGGAAAACGTAATTTGGAAAAACTGAAAAATTTCGTAAAAACTTAATAACATAAAATTTACTCGTCCGAATTGCTTCAAAAACGTGGCAGATCTAAGTTCAGAGAAAACGAAGGTCCACCGAAATTTTCATCAAAATCCGTTTTGGCGTTTGGCCGGAATCGTGCGAACAAACACACAAAAAAACAAAAAAAAAAAAAAACAAAAAAACAAAAAAAAAAACATTCCGGATTTTTTTAGCAGTAAAGTGTAATTGAAGATTTCGCTTCACTCGCTACGCTCGTTACGCTCATCAATAATTCGAGACATGTGTTCGGATATTTCAACCCCGCACATCCATACCTTGTAAATGAGATCTTTGAGACTGCCCTTGTCGTTGAAGGGCAACACGAGGATGGCGTACGTTTGGCCGGAAGTGTCTCGGAACTCGAGGTCGAGCACGGGGTAGATGTAGGGGTGCTGCAGGGCGAGGAAGAGCTCGAGGATGGTCGTGCGCGTGGAGGCGTTGCACTGGATGGGACACGCGCTACTCCGCGGCACCAGCGTCAGCAGGCGCTCGGTCTTGATTGAGGCGTCGCGCACGACGAACCAGTGTTTGTCGACGCGGGAGCCTGTCGGGACGACGCCGAATTATATTGTGGGACAGGTGTGGCGACGAATCTGCACACTGACAAATTATCGTACACTGACGTCTAGATGACGTCTGCAGACAGCAGCAGTGATGTTGACAGCAGTGATGTTTCCGCGGATGGTTTCTTCAGGGTTTGAATGATTTGGAAAAATTATTTGTGGTGAAAAAGCCCAAAATAGATTTACCGGGTGAAATAAAATGGACCATAATTATGTAAAGTTGCTCATTACAGGGTCAATATAAGTTGATAGCATGTATTCTCATCGGAAAATTATTACCACTCAGACTATTTAAGTCTCTGGAATGTTATAGAATGTGGTCTTACCAAAATATCGCAACTTTTACATAATTTTCATCACTGTTTTTCTTTATTTTAAGACAATCATTCAATTGCGACTATATATTTGTTTTCCTGCCTTGCTTAGTGATTCCAGCTAAAGGTATTCTTAATTTGAAACGCATCGAAAGATGAAAAGTGGAAAATTATCCCCGAGTTTTTATATATAGTTGAAATTCGCGGATGTCTATGTACAACAGCTCCTTCGGATGAAAACGGCTGTTATCTGGCTGAACAGCAAATACCTTACGCCTCACACCTCTGCGACGCCAGTGTTTGTAAATTTGTCAGTATTAACACTCTGTCGTGACACCGCGGCATACGTTCGCTAGTGCGAGATAAGCGCGTTGTTCGCGCGTCCCGTATGGCCCATGGTTGGCGGCGATGGCTCGTGTCTCAGACGCGACAACAAGATGAAGCGAACCAGGGCACGGGCATCGCGAACTTGCGGGAGTAAATTTACAAATTAGAGTAAATTGCACGGCGTGTGGTGTGGTGTGGTGTGGTGTCGAGTTGCAGCGGGAACCTGAATTACCTGCTAGGATGATAAACGAGGTGGACGCAGCCATAGAAAATTGCCGTGAAATATTTATTAGCTCATTGATCTTCCTAAGCCAGCAACGCGAATTCCGCTAGGAAAATGTAAATAGCCTATATCAACAAGATTTGGTCTTTACTATTAATGGCGTTCTAAATAATATAGGTATGAAACGGGGTTTAGAGGAACCAACTTGTCCGACGCTGTAGAAATCCATTTCACCATCATTATATTTTTACAATCTATTTTCTCGCAGAAGAAAAGAGTCTGCGCCATCTCATTCGAAGTTTGCATCAGATCGTATAGAACTGCCAGCCATATCTTAATTTAATCTTGCTTGAGACGGTCTCTCTAAAATTGGAATTCTTTAGAAATGTCGTGCTGTCATCCCCTAGGGCTGGTTGGAAACCGTCGTCGACGCGACGCTGACTTTCCAGGACGAAGCACTTTGGGTCGTTAGCCCTCGCGGACGCACGCGGCATTACCATACTGCGATCAGAGCACGTTTACTTTGCTATCAAACGTGTGTTACGAGACACGAACCTAGTTCCGTGGTTTCACGTGGTATCATATTTTAGAACCATACCGCGCCAATGAAATATTGAAAAATATATAAGACTGAGAAGCAATTTCATAAATCTTGAGTGAAAATAAATTGAAAATGTCGAGAAAGTCTGGCCCACCTAACATTATTTATTATTTTTCCTCACAAATAGTCTACACAGACCGGGGGGTGGAAACGGAAAGCAATTATTTTTTTCCTTATCCGTATTTTCCTAAATTCTGTAATCTTAATTCTCCTCCAAACACTGCCTTCTTGATTCCATGACATTCACTATGCGATCTGTTCAATCCACTGCCTGCTCGATGTCGGTTCGTAAGGTGACGTTAAGGAACGTCATTCAGAAGGCGGTGATTTAGATAAGATATTAGTAAAGAATTTGGTATCACTGTGACGATCTAAAACGAGCATTTTCTGGAAGTGTAGACTATACATGCGAAACTGCCCATTACAGATTCAATAAAACATGATAAGAAATGCAAAAGCGTTGCCACCCAAAGTTTCATCGCATCTTTGAAATGAAGTTTCGAATGTGGTCTATAAGACGGCTGCCGATTGGAGCTAAGCGGCCATCTTTTAACCCAAGGACGTACCGCCGGCCGCGTGTCCTTGAGAGCAGAAACTTACCGATGTCGTTGAGATGGTGTATCAGCGTGTAGCGCGGACAAGACTTGAGGTAGTTTTGACAGGCGCTGTGTGCTCGCTCCCGCGCCTGCCGCTCCAGCTCCAGGCGTTCGTGCGAGCACGCGTCCGCCTCCAGCGCCGTGTACTCGTATCGCCCTCCATGCCTCAACAGTCAACACACATCAACGTCAACGTCAACATCGATAATCAACGCGAAGGCGCAGCCATTATGCTGCCAGACCGCTGGAAGCTTCGGAATTGTATGGAGCAGCGTCAGCGGCAACTCGGCACTGGTGTTGATATTTGGTTGAAGGATGAAATGAATCATTTTTGGGTTGGTTTTTTAGTGCATTCACACATGTCGGTAGTTTATTGTGGGTCAAGCGATTTAGAGTGAACAGGCTGAACTGGGCGCATCTAAATTATTAATGCAGCTCGGCAAGCGTTATGTATCTTTAGGGGAGCATTGCTATGATATAATGCAATGGAAATACTTTATATTTAATTCATGATGGTTATGATGTGAAGTGGAACCATGCATCATCATACGCTTCAACAATCTACGCGAATGCTTCGCTATTGCTATCCACGTCAACGTGAAAACTCCGTCACTGAAAAAGCGCCATCAAAATCTACAATCAACGTGATAATGACGATGAGAAGCAAAGCCGCTTTTACTGCATAAGTTAATTTTCTGATACTGCGTCATCAACGAAGGCAGCACCAACTTCGGCGTTAACGACAACACATTAGCAGTCTATTTAAATTGCTAGCGCGAAAAGTTTTTGAAAGAACAGCGCAAAGTCAACATTCAAGTTGCGCGGTGTGAGTTGTAAATTAAGGACTGATAAAGTTAATCGGCTAAAACAATACGAAATATTTATCATTTATTCACTAACGCTTGATATTCAAATGAATTCTTTACCTTCTTCAAACGCCTTTGTTCGGAACCGAACGAGTTTTCGACTTTTCATCTAGAAATATTTCTCCTCAACTACATGTTAAAGTGTCGAGGCCTCAGGTGTGTTGTTTGTACCTATACACAGGCAACGTTCGGTCCGGCAAACAATGCATATAACAAGTGTCTCGACACAGTGTCTGTTAGCTGGCTGGGATTCAAGCATACAGCTTACAGCCAACAGCCGCGTGCAGTGCTGCTTGCTGCTCGAGTTGAATGCCCAAGAGGAATACTTCAGAATCCCGCTTGAAACGAGAACGGAAAATATAGCACCTAGTACTGTACGTCATGTGCGTGGAACGAAGAGGCAAGATTGTGTCCATGGGTCGCCAGTATAAAACTTTTAGTTTCGACTGCTTTAATATTTTGTTAGGGTTGGTGCCTATTCGGTGCAGCCTTGCCCACGTCAATTATTCAACCTGTCAAGAGATTGTCGTGTTTCTAACATTCTATAGTTGAAATTTGAAACAGACCCGTACGAATTTGCATATCACCGTGTGTCCCCCTCGGTGAATATTAAACTCTGGTGAGGTTTATTCGATTTTCGTGCTAGACTTTATGGAGGTGTGTATGGTTTCTCGATAATCTTTTAAAATGAGGTCGAAATTTTATCCTTAATTTAGTGTTCGCAGAGGTGTTTTTCCTGAGCTACTTTTTGTAGGGAAGTTAATTCTCCCTTCTTGCATGTAATACGATTCTTGTGACCCTGTTGCGGTTGAACTAAATATCACATTTCTCTTACATTTTTATTATTTTTTAAATCACAAAATATGCATGCGCCGCTCACAATTTGAACGTGAGAGATTTTTACATTTTAATTTTACCGATTTTGTGGAATAACGAATGCGACGAATCCAAGGGTAATTCCAATCGATGATATCTGGTTATACTACCTAATTATGTCCATGAATATTTACGTACACCAACTCTATATCTGTGCACATTTCTGAAGAGAAGCACAGTGCAATGCGATGCGATCCTACTCCAGGAATGCCATTGAAATGTTCCCGACAAAGCACAGCATTCAGTAGACATTTGCACGAATTTTATACGGAATATAGCGTCACAGCATGCAATGCATATGAACCCATACTAAACTATACGGCGCCATAAAAAAGTGAGCTGATCATCCAATTGGATTACCGGTGCGTTTAGATAGGATACACTACGTTCACTGCCCATTTGCAATACTCATTTTATAATTTACTAATGGACGTGTCAAATCGATCGTAACATACCATCCGTCTCGTATCTCCCCTCACGGTCAAACATTAAAATATACATTATACTTTCAAACATACCATGCCACTGCTCCGAGGTTAATATCCGACGTCGTGTTCACAGCTGACTTTTTTCGCTTCAAATTTGTCCTAATGTTCGTTCGCATGATCTTCCAAAGACTGGGTTTGGCACGAAGAGGTGATGGAGTGCGAACACGAGGCATCTGCTCGGCAAGCGGACAATGGCCTTCTGGGGTGGTTTGTTCCGATTGCACGAGGTCGGGATCGGGATCGGGGTCGTGGTGTCTTGAGGTCGAAGGGAACGACTCCATGATCGCACCGTTCGCCCTCGATGGCCGCACAGAAGTGAACGATTGGTCCAGCTATAGGACATTATCTAACAACATGCAAGGCCGTGCCCTGCTCGGGGTTCGAGACGCCTTGTGCTCTGTGTCAAGCTGGCAATAACAGCATGGAATCGTCGGGTGATTCCGTTGAATAACTAGGAATATTACAGTCGACAAGCCTTTAATTATTGATATAAAATCTATTTCGGGATAGCTAGGCAATTTGGAGCACGCAATGCAAGTTGGTTTGAGTTGAATGATTCCAAATGGACCACATTAAATTGTTATCTAAACGTCGTGTGTATTTTTGTCGGACTCTAATAGAGGTCTGATTATTTTGCTGTGCCACAACAGCGACATTTTATTGTGCTGTTACACGATGAACAAGATGTCCAAGTCCCTGGTTCACATCCCGGAATGGTCACTTGGTCACGAGTTTTAACGTTTCGGCGCCGACGACGCGAATTAGACTGAAGCGTAGCAACTATCTCACCGACTTTCCAGTTTTCTTGCCGGCCCACCATGTTGGCAAACGCCGTCGGTGTGAAATATCAGCGCACTTTTTTCCACCAAGAACCGTCGAATACATCACTTGCCTTCCATTAGTCGAATGAAAAGCACGTCACCGATAGTTCGGACCAATCAGCGATAAAGTTGGCTCAACAATACGAAAATGTTCGTCATTCGATTATTTATGCGATCGATCTCCCTTGGGGTGATTCGATTAGACAAACTTGTACGTTTTCCGATCGTGCATAATTGAAGATAGGGCGCTTGCCGGTCATGCCAAGAGCTTGATCTATTATTTAGTAGGACCGTAGTACGGCAACAATTACCGAGAAACAGTATTTTTAGCCATTAGCGGTATTACGTCCTCGCAGACATGTGGCGTGCTCGAAACGCGCCGAAGAAGCAGCCTTCAACTTCGTCTTTTGGGACTAGGTCCACGAGACGTTTCTTGACTTATTCAACCACTTTCCTTCCCGAGTTTTTTTTATTATAGCGTGTATCTGAATAGGGAAGGAAACGGCCTCGGCATTGAATATGCTATATTGATGTGCCGTCTCAAAGGACAACGCCGTAGAGCATACATGTAGATATTGCATAAATTGGAATGATCATATATTTATTCGCAGTGCCGATGAAAATATATTTCTTGTTGTGGAAGGCTTTAAGTTACCTAAGCTTATCAGCTGTTGGTCATGTCTCTTTTCTCATCACTTGATAATCTACTTCGCTCCTTGTTGCCGCTGGCAATGAGAAAATTAAGAAAGCAGACTGCCATAAGTACGTCTACCCAAAGTTGTTAAAAAAATAAATATCCAGCAAAAGGATGTGTGTATTCTATAATGCATAGTACAGCGAGGTGTAATACATTTTACGAGCCTTACTTTAAGTCGCAAAGTTAGGAAAGTAAATAAAATAATGCCAACACTACCGCAGTGCCGGTCGTAAAGCTCCTTTGCTCTACGCGCTTGTCCAACCAATTGGCTGAGCGCGTCGCCATCAATATTCTTACCCAGATAGTTTCTGGTGGCTTCCGTTCGATTTGCATGCCGACGTCGTCGACGCCTTGGACGCCTTCGAGGTGGAAGCAACAGAAGCGCAAGTGAAAAGACGAATGACCGAACTAAGTTTTTTAGACGCGGACGGAGGTCTGTCTGCTTCGGCGTCGGCGTCGGCGTCGGCGTCGGCGTCGGCGTCGGTTTCATCGACGCTGCCCGATCGGCATGCTTCGTAGCCCTGATTGATAACAGACCTGCATGTCTTGTCACGTGGTCAAATACGATTAAAGGCTAAATCTGCTTATGGAGGAAATGCGATTAAGAGCAAATGCGATTTTGTGTTTCTTTAGTTCGAAATACGGTTAGATCCTCTACACTGAGCGGAAGGCAATTTCAATTAATAACATTTGTTTGATTGAAATACTATAAAGGACTATTTTGGTTCTCTAATCCGTTATACAATGGTTTATGAAATAGTAAAATGTCCTAAAATGTGGATTAAGTATATCTGACGTTATTTTTTGAAAATGTTTGATTTATGTAAAGTTTGTAATTCTCAAAAATCAAAATGCTCAAAATAGAAAACGCTCTAATATTTTCTCTCGCACACCCAACATTTTAAACATTAGGTGCGAAACATCCACTTGGGACCAATCAAGTGTTACAAAATTGATTTCGTTGGCGCGTGACCTCGACCTGTGATTGGTCCATAGTGGATGTCAACGAGAAGATGTCTCCAGCATGGCTAAAGCTGCAAAAAGCATGGCCAACAAATTTCCGCGAACGCCAGTTATCCATTTAATATTGCTGTCCAGAGTTTGAGTCAACTTGCCGCCATTCTCCGGTTCAGCTCGACAGCCGACTGCGTCCTTCGGGACATCCGGCGAGTCCTGCTTCGTCGTCGTCGCGATGGAAACTCCTGGCAGAACCGGTCGTGTCCGGTCACGTCCGGTTCCTTCTCTTTGACCGGCTCTCCCAGCCGCTGTGCCTTGATGTTCGCGTACAAGTTGAACATTTTGCCGGTCTTATTTCCTGCTTGTTTCCCAGTTGTCGTCAGGTGATGCCTTATAGAATGTACGCTTCAAATCGAGGACGTCGCTTCCATGCTTTTCGCAAGATAAGAGAAGTTTCGTTACACTTTTTGCAAGGGCGAGACAGAGTACACAAGAGTCAAGACACATGGAAGTAGAAACACAAGCGAGCGCGTGGGTTTGGAGGAAACTCGTTCTAGTCCTCTGCTTATGAAATAAACACGACCGCTGGCGGTGTGCGACTAAGAAAATTGTGTATCGCGCTTTCCTCTTCCGGCGGTTTGATTTGCTTACGATTTTATCCAATTTGTCGACCGAGCATTTTCATGGCTTTGCTGCTTGCGGTGATATTTCAACAGTTTCTGTCTGCGAGATCCGAATGACCAGTCGGCAATCCGACAATCAATATGACTTTTGAAAAAAAAGGCTTTAGACGAGCGTGATGATGATTGGTGTAGGTCAGCAAATCAATGCGTACGCTGGGCCGAGCTATATAACTTAACGCTTGTTGGCTTTACGCTTCCGCCTTGCCCATCGCGTCAATTATTCACCAAGTAATTTCATTTTATTCCCAGACCCAATTGGTTCGCATGCAATTGCATTGCAATGTGACCATTAAACTTCGACGAAAGTGTACATCCACACCATCATTCTTGAGTTTATAAATAATCAAACAACCAGGCTTAATAATTTGACGGAAAATTCACATGGATCTTATTTTTGGCGGGAGTAAACTTTGATAGAAACGTTATGATTGCTTACGTTACAAGATTTTCATCTTTGTCTATTTTGGAATTGACGCCACCGATTCATTCACAGATTCGATCACGTGGGTTTAGTAGTACGCTAAGAAAGGCACCGACAATGACTGATCTACTTCGTAGTTACGAGACAAACACTCAACTTGCTTTCAAAATAATACGACAAGAGTTATCTGCGTCAGAATCAAATTCTAATCTGACAAGAGCGAATGAAGGAAGGATCAACTAGTCGGTGCTGACTGCCAATTTGACCTCTCTTCACCTCTAACCAGAACTGGCGCTTTGTTAGATGAAAATAATCTTGATTTTTATTTATTTAAATCTATTTCTTCTTCCCTTAGAAGCAAAAAATGAAATTATGAAGGCAATAACCTCCAGTCGTCCCACTTACAAAACTAAAATAGTCATGATCTTGATTCTATTATCTATTTAAGGACGCTTGTAATGGATGGAAGAGTAGATATTATAGTTTTTGATATCATAATCTGTATGTAAATCAGTTCAAGGAATTTTATCAGCGATTTAAATCAGTTGATCTGTCCAAACCTGCCTCAAACCCTTTCTTGTTGCTACCTAGCCACATGGCAATTATATGTAGAGTAATCTTGATGCAGTATTATGTCCCACGTCATTTAAAAATGAGTGTCAAGCAGAATTTGTAGCTTCCAAGCTTTACTTTTGTGTTATAACGACTGATGTAGCAATAATAATGTCATACCGTCATTACCCAAGTCGTAGGTTATTAATGTGAATTAGTGTAATTACCAACTGTCATCACAACGATACAAACAAGCAATCGATATTGGTTGATTAAATTGAAAACGGTCAATCTAATATGCTCAAACGCAATGGATGAATTAATAACATTCACGTCGTTCTAGCTCGTGTTGTTTTCAGTCTAAAAACAACATTTCCAATGGTGGAGGTGCCAGGTCTCTCCTGAGCACACATAGTGCATCCCACGTTTCTCACCGGCTATTTAAGCGTGAACGCACTAAAAATGACGCTAAAGTGTAAAATCCAAACACAGCGACGTGTTTCTCCTGTGCGAGATACAAGATCAATGCGCTGTAACCGTGATGCAAGACGGTTCGCAGTAAATTGCCGCCTGCTACGGCCTGCGTTGCGGGTTGCGTCGCTTGAGAAATGGTGTAACGAGGTGTCTGAAATACCTGCACCGGCGCAACCACCACGCAATAACAGCCAGCAGTCCGAGTCCAGTGAACACGAGAACGATCATCACCTGCAACAGACATGAGGATGGGGTTAGTGGAAAGCAGAAGAAAGTTTAAAGGGTGTTGATGTTTCGGAACTGTAGGCCATTGGGAGCGTGATACTAGTGTATACGAATATGATTGCTTAGCAAGGGTAACAAGCTGCGAATTATGAGATTATGTACACGACCGGTTGTTCAATGTCCGAATGAAAATAGTTCTCTCAACTTCCTCCCAACAACTCACGAACAGCTGCATCCGATTGGTTGTCACCATGGTGTTTCTATGTTTTGAAGAAGTTTTAATCTAGTTTGGACACAACCGGCACGCAGTTAAACTTATTTTAGCTCTGGAATTTTGTACATGGAAGTAAATGAAATATGTGTCTTTATTGTTTTTCGTTTTCTTTTCAATTTTCTGATCTTTTATAGGGCTTATCGGGTAGCTCCGAATCCGGTTTCCGCCTGGCTTGAACTTCGTCTTCATTTCTTTTTCCGTCATCTAACTCTTTAACCTTCTTATTCCATTCCATGCAAAATTACCAAAAGAATGCGAAGCAAAATTTTGAGTCATGTCTCCATTAATGCGGACATTTATAGCAGTTGCTACTTTCAGTCGTTTGAAAATATTCGCGTTACCATCGCTAGTTTTGAGAATAGTGTTAAAAACTCAAGGTAACATTTTATAATATGTGACTACGTTTTTGATCCCGGGTGAACTCTGTCACCTCCACCCAACCTCTCGATAATACCATCTCTCGAAAGCAAAGCTTTCATTTACAGACTAGTGTGCCACTATTGATTTCAGATTCACATCTATATACACGCTAAGCGGAGTTTCATAATTTAGCTATCAGAGCACATTTCCTGCTCGTCTCTAAGCCGGCAAGGGATGCCTGCCTCCAACTCTGTGGAAAATTGCGCTTAAGTGCGCGCACTGCCGATCGATTACACGCATTTGGCCACGCATTATGAAAAAGTTTCGGTGTCGCGATGGTCGCCTGATAAGTTAGGGGTCGGCGAGCGTGAGGGCAAAGTGGGACCGCGGCTGCTGCGGATGCGTGAACTTCAATTTCCGTTGGCAAACCTAGCGGACTGCAATAAAAGGATGCCCGGCGATCGGTCCATGCTGGAGGAAAAAAAAACTGTGGAGCCATAAGTTAACTAAACTTATTCCTTAATGTTTCTCCACATCCCAGCATAGAACGGAAAACACAATTTTCACACAGTTACTTTCTTAGGACCTAATCTTAGCTAGTTACTTTCGAGAAAAAAATTAACTGTGTTGTTGAATGCTAAGCCATCTTACTTAAACTTTTGCCCACGCTTCGCGAAGGCATGCTTTCGGCTTTATCAAGAGTCCATATTAAGGGTTGCTCAAAAGTTAGAGGAAAAAGGAGGGACGAGAAGAAAATTTGTAAACTGTAATCTAGATAAACGGAATGAAATTGCTATTCTGTGGCCAGCCCATTTCTTAAACTACCCTCATCAATGCGCTGGCATTTAATTCCGTACACCTACAGAAAAGCAATTTTAGATCTAAGCTACCATCATAAAATGTATTATGAGAAGATGAGGAGCGTTGTGTGACTCACCCAGTAGTGCCAAGATGATGTCCCTTGGGATTGCGGCTGCGTGAGAACACTAGCCTTCATCCCTGCTTACATCATCCCTGCAAACAGCAACAGCAACAGCTGACTTCTAGCTCGCTTTTGCGGCAGAACACACGCAATATAACACACATTACACACATAACATCACAGTCATATTACTACACACACTCTGTTAATGGGACAGCGTTAAGCTATGACGTTAAACTTGAATATTTCTGGTCTGCCAATCTGGGATTGCGCACGAAACATGGTATAATGGGTCATATTTTAATAAAGTAAGTATTTTGTGTCGTTGTTAGTGCAAATCTGTGTGCTCTAAATTTATTTCAAACAAGTAATAAATGTGGGAAACTTGAGGCGAATAAATTATGGGAGTCGACTTTGTAAATGAACGAGTCTGACAATTGAATTCTCTCACTGGAGCTGAGTTGACTTTAGAAAAGTTCAGACTTTAGAGTATAGTTAGATAAAACTAAAACTTCCCGGTAGAGTCAACAAGGAGACTATTTTTTTTAAATATTCAAGAAACTGTTAGAAACTTGTTCACAGTTCCCCTTGAAATGGATTGATATTTACGTTGAATCTTTAGAATAATTCAAATGCAAGGAACTCTAGACGTCTGAAGACGACGGGCTGTCTTAAATTGTGAACGTGTAATTCCATTTCCGTCGCTCCGTGTTTGCGACAGGTGAAAAGTTCTCACAAATTGAAAAACGCGAACCCTTCGAGACAAAAAACGATCGTTTTCCAGGTCTTCCATCATTTCCTTCATTGGCATCGGCTTTATGAATAGGCATCACGCCATGCTTGTTGTTACAATCAACACCCTCGTGCCTCGGCCAGTTTACAACCACAAAGGCGCCAGCTATTCTCATTCGAAACTAGTCAAACGTTTCTATCGGGGCCCGGGAATTGTGTTCATAGATTGACGTCAAAATATGTGGGATCGAATGGACGATGACATTATCGTTATGTGGGTATTGGTGGTATTGGGTTCATAATTTAGACATTTCCTGCATGCTAACACGATGTGTCACAAATGAATGCACTTAGTGGAAAACTAGATAACTAATTATAGTTCAATTAATCAAGTAGGGCGGCTTGTCTGTTTAGAGAAATACACTATTTGCGAGTCGGAAAAAGTCTTTATCTACCTACACTTTTCCATACAAATAAAACGCGTAAACGTGTAATGACAGATTTAAGAAAAGAACACCTTTTCACACACAGCTTACTATACAAATATAGAATTAATAATTGCATACATAAATGAGACTGCAGGAGCTTGAAAGTATTTTTCAATAACATATCCGTGAAACAGCTACCAGCTGAAACCCAACCAATAGTGAAAATCAGTCACGAAAAGCAAAACAAGAAACAAAAACACTACCACACTACCAGATAATGACACAAACCTCCCCGTTTCACAGTCTCACAGAACCATGCCCAGCTCCAAGGCTCTGTAAACACCAACGGAGCCTCAAGCCCCGAAAGATTTCGACCAGGTTTAAGTCACCTTTTGTCCGACAGCGTCAGTTGGTGGGAAGAGTCGTGTCGGCGACGCGCGTCGCGGTCAACAGCGTCCTCGGAGCCATGGCCGTCCAACAGCCAGCACTCGCGTACTACCGCCCGACCGACGGAGCGAGCGTCGCGACGCCGGGCGTCGGGCGTCGAGCGACGTCGCGCCGGGCCCGCGCTCCTCGCCGGCGCATGCGTACGACCGGCACAGCTGACGTCGGTATTGACGCGGACGCGCGTCGGAAGGAGAGGTGGCTGTTTTACCCGCTCAGCATGTGATGAGGCTTGTAGTTTTCACCGCTAGGCGTCGTTTTTCGATGTGTTTTCAGTCAATGGTGCTGAGGTGTGATATTTTTCTGTTGCCTTAGGGTGTTTTCATTTCAAACGATTAATTAGGTGAATTGCTTTTGAAAGTGGGGACCAGACAATGAATCGATGACATAAGTGGAGCGTTTTTTTTTTAAATTATACTTTTCACTTTGAATTGGCATGTTTTCTCGAGCTTTTTGACTGAATACTCAAAAATTACCGTGTTACATTTGCTCAGGCACGCAAAAGACTCGTTGCCCATTAGTAACCAGAAACAAATTCATTAAATAGGAAGAAAGGAATTGCGGATGGAGACACATTTTAAAATTGAAAAAAAAACGAATGAATAATATTGTTATGTTTTCGAGGACTTTCGAATATAATTCTCATAGCCTAGTTTTACATACTTAATGATAATGCTTCGTCAGTTACTGAGTATAAGTTTCAATAACAACACTTTCGCAAATGACATAATATCATCTCCATCTCAAATACACATACTGATACAGTAAAAAGTACGCCGCGATCGTGCAATCATTTCGACGTAAACAAATTACCACATGTAACGAGCTTCAAATCTTTATCCACCTCGGTCGCCAACTCCAGTTCAATGCGCTTCACAATGTCACCCTTGCGATTCAGGATCGCATCATTCGTGATCTTCGAGACGAACTCGTTCAGCGCCCCGAATCCAGTGACGTTGAACTTGAGATCGTTCAGCTCCATCACTCGAAGCTCCTTCAACGCTGCGCGACATCCTGCTTTTCCGATCTCGAACTGCACGATCACGCGTATCTCGTTGCTGCCGACGCTGCCCGTGATCTTGCCGCTCGGCCCCACGTGCAGGACCTTCACCTGGTAGTCGTCGTAGCCCATGTCCACCTCGCGCAGCCCTAGCGAGCAGTTCAACGTGTACACGGTCCCCGCAATGGCAACGTTCACATCGCCCATCCGCTCGATCGACGACAAGTTCTTGAACCATCCGTGAGTCGCGACAAACGAACCGGAAGTTTTCAACGACTTTTTCTTGTGCAGAAAATCGTAGTTGATGTCTGGAAGTGCGATTTGTTCTTTGCCCAACTTTTTCAGCTCGTCGCGAACGACCTCCAGCAAGAAATCGGCGGCGAAATTCCAGTTGATGTGTAAGTTGTTTTCTGCCAACATTCCCAAGAACGAAGACGGATTTATTTCACCGGTGGCGGCATTTGTCCCCGACGACGACGGCGACGACGGCTGCTGAAGAATATTCGCGTAGCCGACGCTGAAGATGAATACACCACACAGCGCAGTGAGGTGGATAAAGAGCTTCATTTCTTGCTAACAAAGCTCCGCTTGCACTTGGCTGCGGAGAGATGCTGGGCTGCTGGAGCGAGTGTCTGTGAATCTGGTGAGTCGCACGACTGGAGTGTACTGAGCAGAGCTCTGGACAGCCAGGAGGCGACAGACAAGCGGTAATGATCGGTATCGTTTGAACGTTTGAACGCTCCGCTGTTTCAGTTTGTTTGATTAGCATAGTTCGACGAAGATAAGCACGAGCTTGATTTCATGTGAACATAATGACGCTGGTGGGCGTTTATCTAGGTATATCAGTAACTGACCCTATTCGTGCTTCGAATGACAAAAGCAGAATCTATATTATGTATGATGTTTAAAATTATGATTTAACTTATACATTATTAACCATCAAACTGAAGTACTGGCCACAGTGTACACTGTCCACCTTCTTCTTGACTTCAGCCGCCAAGCTCTCCTCGATTTTCTTGATGATTTCAGCCTTGCGCTTCTGGATCGCCTCGTTAGCGATCTTCGACACGCTTTGATTGAGCAAGGATCCGAAACCAGTGACGGTCATTTTCAAGTCGTTCAACTGCACCACTCGGATTTGGTTGAGCACCACCTTGCAGTCTCCCTGTCCGGCGTCAATCTCCAACGTGATCTCGATCGAGTTCGAACCCACGCTCCCCGCGAAGCGCCCGCTCGGCCCCACGTGGACCACTTTCACGTCGTAATGATCGTAGCCAAACCTCACAGAACCGAGGCCCAAAGAGCATTTCAAAGTGACCAAATTTCCTGCCGTTGTGAGATCCACGTTGCCCGTTCTTTGAAGCGAGGAGAGATCAGAGAACCAGCCTCTTTGCGCGATAAGCTTCCCTTTGACGTTGATTCCAGCCACTTTGTGAGTGAAGTCCTTTTCGATCGGCGGGATGGTGATGCGCGTCGTGCCGGACTTCTTGAGGTCCTCGCGGAATATTCCAAGGAGGATGTCGGCGACGCCGTTCCAGTTGACGCAGGTTTGGGTAGCGCCGGAGTCGTCGCCGATTCGCGTGAGGAACGAGCTGAATGGCGACCCGGCGCTGGTGGTGCTAGTTGCTCTCGGCGTCGTCGGTGTCGGCGTCGTCGTCGACGGCGTCAGCGTCGGCGTCGGTAGCTGACCACCGCTCGAGACGTTGGCGTCGACGCATGCGACAAGCAACGCACCGAACGCGACGCACAGCACAATGAATTTGAGAAACATGACTTCCCTTCTAATTGTAAACGAGATGCGTTTGAACTGCTCTTGCTACCACGAATGGAGCACCTTGCATGTACTCTGAACCTTTTATCGGGCCTGAGGAAGCTGATAAACATACGGGTACACTTCCTTAATTAATTGGGCGAAAATTGACATAATGTGCGGTCGAATGCAAACATCCTGTCCTGGTATTTTATCGGGCCAGGTGCAATGTGTAGAAACGCAGAGCAGTTTGTGCGCTGGGAATTGGATGTATTTTCGTCGCAAAGATTGTGAAATATTTGCCTAGTTATGAGCTTATGGTGACGCAACCGATTGAGAGAATATAGATTGACTAAGATCTGGGACTGACCTATGACATGGTCAATGTAAAATTTAAATCATATCAAATGGTGCAATGGGTCGTTGGGGACAAGTAACTTTTCTACTTCAAGGGTATTTTAGATACAATTGAAAATTAACTAAATATTTGAAGCCACGAAATGATTTTTTTAATGTAGCTAGATAATCGAGTGTATGACAGTTGAATCAAATAATGAAACGAAGCGTGTGCGATGTGAACACGAGTGAATTGATGTTTGATCCCGGACCAAAACCTTCCATCCCTCGCCAGGAATTCGTGGACGAATTCTTCGTCAGCATGGTAATATCGAAAAGGTGAGATCCAAGAGATGGTCTGTCGTGTTACAAGCTTGGAGCACACTTCTCTAGGCTTCTAGTCTAGTTCACCTTGAGTGCAACAGGAAAGTGATCTTGCAGTCGAGCGTTAGCCAGCGCGAGGTTCACATCTGAGCATCTAATGACATGGCGATTCAATAACAATCGCAGTTGGTGTCTAATAATTGTCTCACATTGAAAAGTGACGCGTGATACGTCAGTCGAGCTAGACGTGTGAATTCAGAGTAATTTGTTGTAAGTCGGTGACAGCGAAATGGCGGATGTGAAACTGATATTTGTGCTTGGGATAGTTTTATCTGTGTTAACGAACATCAGCAGTGGTAAGTGATTCGTAATCGCTCTGTTAACTGTTATGTGACTATGCGTAAAGTGTACTATGTTTATGTTTAGTGAAATCACGAATTGTCTATAGTATTGTATGCTTGCTACAGACATTGAGTTAGATTGTGATGAGCTAAATTCATGTAGATACAGGTCGTTTTGCCACTTGACCTTTATCAAAACTGTCTGTGGGATGAGAAAGATTTTATATGCTTACAAAAAATTAAAGCACCATATGGAAGTCATGGCAAATAATTTTCTAGCAAGAAATAATTCACAAAGCAATACGTTCATGCAAATCTGCAAATATCTCTTGTTAAAACTTGTTTTCCTGGTAGCAATAGCAGCTATACAACAGCAATAGTAGCAGCAATAGATATTCAAAAACATCGTCACTGAGAGATCGCTTAAAATAATTTACAGCGCACACCTATACTTTCTTTCCATTCTTCTAGTTATCCACGTATCTTTATAAGACATGGTTATATAATGGTATGATTTCTTTGGTATTCATGTTGTTGTACTTGACAGCTGTATAGTTGTACAGTGGTGTCCCTGTACAGAAGCTTGGTACGAAGTATGTAACGTGTTTACTCTGGCTTCTAGTGTTCATCTCCAACCTGGACGCGTCTTGCATGAGGTGTCTGTGCCAAGGGGCAACGGGATGCAACATCACCAGCGGCTGCGTCAATGGCTATTGCGGCCCCTTCTACATCTCACGCGTCTACTGGGCAGACTCCGAGAAATACGTCTTGCCGGATGACGACCCGGAGAGAGCAGGAGGTTTGGAAACCTGGAGCGCCCTTTTCCATTCCTCACCCCAGTAAAGCAGGGGTCTTGCGCCCACGATATCTCAATTGGTAGGGCACTTGCCCGGGAAGCTATAGGGTAAAGGGTTATCGTTTCCCGATTCGGTCGCGAATTTCTTTCTGGTTTGATTCCTTCCAACTTTTATTAAGTTCGAAGATAAGAAATCAGAGTCAAATTTTAATATTTTTATGCCATGCGTCAAATCTGTCGTGAAAGGCAATTTACGTCTCCCAATTCTCGCTGACTATAGCAGGAAATTGGTTTCGCTGAACTTCACATCCAATAAAATCTTCTGCGCCAAATACTGCAGGAATATATTATTATTATAAGTGGACTTCTGACAAGCTAAAAATTGCATTCATATTCAACTGTTGTTTGTAAATAGTATTGTGATTCTGCTATTGTGATATTGAGTATTGTGATATTGAGTATTGTGAGTATCTGCTTGCAGCCTACCAGGACTGCGCCACGGAGTACACATGTGCAAAGGTCTTGGTGGAGAACTACATGTCCAAATACGGGAAGGTACAGTTGCAGCACGAAATTCTATACCTATGTCCTCTGACAATGGCCAGTATATTTGGCTTTGGTTTTTACACTTACAGTACTCAACAAATATACCAAACAAGTAATAAATAATAAATTAATAAGAATGGTGGAAAGAGTGCGAAATAGCCAAAGTTTACGTCCTTGAAACGCTACTAATTATATCTCTGGAAACATCTCTAATTATTATTGTGTCACGTAACCATAAGTTCTTCCGCTTTACATCATACCATTCCAAGCGATACGACAAACGACTGAAGATGAAAATATAAGTACATAGGTAATCTTTGGGCAGAGCGCCGACATCCCCCTAGAGCTTAGGCTCAACGGGGCAAATGACATGTGAATACAAAGGTGTTTCTTTAACCTGAAGTCGGATCTTCGATGTCCCGCAGGATTGCAACAACGACGGAGTCACTGATTGCGACGACTACGCGATGATCCACTACAACGGCGGATTCCGATGTGAAACGTCCCTCGAAGGAACAAACTTCCACAACAGATACACGAGATGCAGACCACCGAAACCGGGTATTATTTCATTTAGAATTTAGTTCACCTTTGAACGAATAAAGTTTCCATCGCACTTGTTGCCGAGTTGATTGAATCTTCGTGATGAGCATGCAAGTTCGATTCCTATCACACGTTTTTTATTTTTATAGAGCCAGAGGAAGAATGATGCGCGCGAGATGAACCATGGAGAGCGGCAGAAGGCAATGATGTTTTGAACTGGCGTGACCATGCAGAGCATCATATCAATCTAAAGCGGTTTTGAGCAGGTACAAAATTTTCATAATACCTTTTCAATATTAATTGATGGCATCACTGAAATCGGTTCTTGAAATGATCATAGCATTGAAATGACCATTGAAATGACAATAACTGCAAATGACTTATAACAAACAGCATTCTCAAATTCGTGGATGAGCGTCAATTTTGAGATTTCTAAAATCAAAAAATAAATTCCATTCAAAACATTTGGATACATTTTTTTTATTTCGTACATTACTATTCTCTTGTTACATCTTTTCATAGTGTATACTTATATTTATACTTATAATAATTTTAACAATTTATATCTACAACAATTGTTTCTAAGCTATGCTATACATGACAACATGTCCTTTGCCTCATTTTCCCGTTTCAATCTCACGTACATACAAAATCAGCATGGTCACACTGGTCCATTTGCTACACCGACTACTGAAGGGTAGAGAAGCATGGCCCGTCCTAGTTAGGTGTGATGGGTACTAAAAGGCCTCATTTTCTCCGTGGGATGATTCGGGCACGCTGCTACATCGAACGATGGATTGATTTGGGAGAGGGTTGTTTTTCGTATAAAATACAGTATGAAAAAAAGTCTGCTGGAAATGTGCATGGGGTGGTCTGAGACAGTATGAGGCTGATCTGATGAAAACAGCTATGAGAAACGTTTTACCGAAAGTGCATGTTTACCGCGCATATTTACCTCAAGTGAATCGAACAGTTCATACTCTATATTTATATATTTTATATCAATTTTTACACATTTTGGTCACATTTAATCATCAGTCACACCTCTTATTTTAATTAAATACACTCACTGCTGATTCACAAGGGGGTAGTTTTTTTATCATTTCTACGATACAAAATTTGGCAATCGAAGTAGTAGTTATTTTGTTATTATTATTTTAGAGAAAAGTATGGTTACACAATAGCAATACACAGAAGTATTATTCTACAATATACCTAAGTAATTATTATTATTTATATAGCGTTCTTATTGTATCTTTGTTCAATTATTACTTTCTTTTGAGCGAGGTATGGCTCTGCGCTTGTAAATTGTTATACTTTGAAGTATAATAGAAAAAAAAATGTAAGTGGGATAAACTTCAGTATCAGTATTCTACCATTTGGCGAGAGAAAGAGAGTTATAGAGAGACTAAAGAAGGAGACATAATTGGAAAACTTGGAATTACGGGTAACCTAAAATGCACAACAAATTTTCTTCGACTATTGCCATCGAGACATTACAATGTCAACTCTATCTATAGTAAAATAATTCAAATACATTGTTGTCGCGGAGACTGACTCGTCTGCCTTGACGTATGTGGATCTGAGAGGCACATTTGTGTGCCATGAAGGACTGTCGGACTTCAAATTTGAATAGATACCAAGGAATTGTACAACGAATGGGATCGAAACATTCACACCAGGGGTCTGTAGCGTACGGACATGAACTTGAAACAATACCGGTCGAATTTCCCCACACGCGGTATTGCTTGCATAGTAAACTTCTCTAAAAGTAGAAATTATTTGTTTGGAAGACTAACCTATTGTGTTACTCAATCAAATCTATAGGGTTCAACCTCCTCACACTCGACCACGGTTCATTAAAAAGCTGGCTATATCTAATGTTATTTCTAATTTAAAATAGTTCTAGTAACAAGTTTAATCAATAAAAAAATCTTGTAAGTCCTATAATGTTAATGCTAGTTTTAATTATAGTGAAGTACACTCAGATAACCAGCTTTTTAACAAACGTATGAAAAATAGAGCTTATTTAGCCGCAGTTTTCGTTCATCGAACATCTCGAACATTCTGGTATCAACAAAATTGTCTTGCTGGACCGATACCTAAGCATGTGGCACACGACTACCAAAATAGACTTTGTTTCGAATGTTAACAATAATACTATACAAGATCCAATGGCGCGTTATCACTTCGCATCAATGATCACGATCCATGTTCGACAATATTTTATAACATCGTAGCGACGATCGGGCGTGGTTTCGGCAAAAGTCTGATATCACTTCACTTTACTCGATGGCTGCGTGGACTGGTCGTCGTCGAAATGAGATCGGCAGGCGAAGAACAAAGATAGTTATTTTGGATTTCAGCACAGATGACCGGCTGTTTATTGGAGATTTATATAAAAGTTCCAAAAAAAGGATGTGCCTATATAAATCCAACGAACGTGTTGTAGAATACTTAAATCGGCGAAAAGTCCACTCAACCATGTTATCGAAATGTTTTTGAATTTATTTCTCCCCTTTACAAGTAATTATGTAAATAAATATTAACAATGGAAGTTTTATCATGCATCCTGGCCATAGAAAACTTATTCCTCGTGCGTTGATAGTTATGTTTCGGAAATTATTGCCTACACATATTTCCAGCTTGAATAGGTACGGTTAAGATACAACATAACTTAATCTATTGTTATGGTAGTTACGTATGGACGTCCGATTAGAAAGGCTAACCACTTTCCTAGAAACTCAAACTAAAACAAAATCGACGACATTCAATAAATTGACTAAATTACTTTTTAACAAATCAATCAAGAAACAATATTCACACCTAACATTACACAATGACATTTTGACAATAAATCATAGCACGCCTTAGCGCTTGCATGCGAACGATACACAACAGAAGATATAAGTCCTCCCAAGCGCCTTAGATTAGCGAATCCTACTTGACTATAGGGTCGATTCAAAATAGCACCATGGCTAGTAAAAATAAGCCTCTTATCTTTTAAAATACATCATCAAAAAAAACCTTAGGTGCGACTGCTTAGCAAACTAAAAGAGTAGCTAGTCGCCCTTACTAAATAGCTATGTACGGTAGTGCAAACACATTGTACAATGTTGATATGCAGTCCAGTTCGTAAAGCATGAGCGTCAGCTTTAGCAGTTAGTAGTCCTTGCGATGGAAATAAAGAATTTAAGAAAGTTTTCATATTGAGCCTTTTATAACTTCGTGCGATTTTCTAATTTTTTAATTTCTCTCGTTTACAAGATCGGCAGCATTTAAATTACAGGATTGTGCACATCTTGGAAGGGCCAGGGGAAATTTTACTTCAAGTGGATTGCTTTTAAGTAGTATCATGTTAAAAGCTTTCGAACCAACGACATTATATGAATGGTGTAGGAGAGAATGAAATGTAAATGCCCGTAGGAGTATTGAGGGTACCAACCTATCACTATAAGATATTGGCTTTTGAGTATGTGTAGGTACTTATCGTTAGTTAAGAGTATTATTAACAAGGTAACCTATGGTCAAGTTGATTAACATTTAGGTGGCTTCACGAAAGTACCCTAGGACTACCCATGAGTACTTCGCTGCGAAGGTGGAACATGCAATGTGACTGTTATTGCTTTTTTTCAGGGAGATAGTAGCTACGAAATTCATCGATGATCTTTAAGGTTTACCCTAATCGGCTAAGAGTACCTATTCTCTAAATTTTAGTACAAATATCAACCGAGTAATCCATCATACAAAAATGGAACCGTTCTAAGTTCCACTTTTATAAACTAATTCCTAGTGACTTCCATCAATTTTGGCTCCACGTTTATAGTTTTTCTCTCTTTTCAGCAGCTTTTGCTGCCTCCTTCGCCTCCTTCGCCTCTTTCTTTTCTTTCTTCTTCTCCGCTTTTGCTTCCATCTTAAGTAATTTCTTCTCCGCTTTCGCCTCTTTCTTTCTCTCTTCTTTTTCCGCTTTTGACTCCTTCTTTTCTGCTTTGGCATCCTTTTTCTCGTCTTTCTTCTCCACTTTACCGTCCTTCTTCTCTGGTTTCTTGTTGAGTTTCTCTTCATTCTTATTGTTATCAATATTTTCGTCCTTCTCGTTTTTCACTAGCGGCTCTCGGAACTCTTTCCTGCGTGCACCTTTCCGGATGTCTTCCTGATTGGCTGGCTTGAGGGGCGACCGGAAGTAGGTAGTGGGGGGTGGCGAGCCGATGGGCTTGAGCAAGGGGGTCGTCTCAAGCTGGGTCACGATCTTTTGGGCGCATCTAAAGAAAGTCATAATTTGAAATTGCTGGTCTTGTTGTCAAAATTCAAATACAATCTAAATACTTTAAACACACGAACGTGCAGGAATAAAATAAATTTTAACAGAAACTTTCAACCAAGCATAATTTTACTTGTCATAGCGTACAAAAAAATCACATGGAATCTCACATAGTGTGTGAAAAAAGCAAAATGCTGCCATATAGTTAACAATCTGCCATGCTCTCTACATTAGGTCACACGCAATCTCAAATATTCCCTCATTATTCGTTTGCTTGCTGAAAAAAGTTGCTAATGACCAAAAAGCACAAAATGCATAGACAAGCACATGTTGTTACTATTACAATTCAAGCGAACACGAGAGCTTTATTCCGCTTTAGTTATCTTCGGATTGCTCGAAAATCACACGACACTGTACACTCACTACAAATATCACCGCGGAACCAAAAACATCGCTAACGACACTGGTGGTGGTGCCAAGTTAAAGCTTGCTTTGGTGGAGGTGCCAAGTTACAGCTTACGAACGGAAAAATAAAAACTTCGTGCAGGAAAAAACAAAACAATGTGCAATGCAAAACATGGCATGCATGCTCGACACCGAGTTAAGCTCACCGTATCCTGGTGGAGTTCGATCCTGACCGCTCCTTGCTGGCGCGGTATTCGCGCTGGAACTCTGCGATCGGCGGCAGGCGCGCCGGCTTCTCGATCTGCTCCTTGATGCACGGCGCACGCATCGGCTCCTTGTAGTCCTGGATCCTCAGCTGCGTGGACAAAGCGCGGGCAGTTAGTGACAGGCGATGCCGCTCGGCGTTGCGATGCATCGATAGCACATCCACGCGCCGAACAGAAAGTAGGGGTGAGAATGTGCTGGTGAATAGGCACTCTTCTCTCGTTGATATTTTTTAAGGTTATGTGAGTGGCTAGGATGAAAAATGACTTATCTATATAATCAAGTTATTAAGTTAAGAGGTACGGGTCTACACGCCGACGTCTATACTGTGTGAAAATAGGAAGCGTTGGTGTAAATATAGATACATTAAGTACAACCTCGTGGCTTATACTAAACTGATTGCCTGCTGCTATTTTAAACTTAAATATTATCGGCTCTGCAAAAACTTTCCGAAAATAAACATTAATATCTCCTATGAAAAGCTACACAGCAGCGTATATAACGAGTGTCCAATACAAGACGCGTTCGTCTGTGATTAATGTTGAGGCTCGTCCATCATTATTGATAAGACAGGGAATGGCAGACTGCAGACTGCCGACTGCCGACGTCTGCCCGACCCACCTTCATCGACTGCGTCTGCGTCTTGCGCAGCGAGCCGGTCGGCTGGCGAGGGTAGGTCAGTCTTGAGCCTCCTTTGCCCGACTTGCTCGACCCTTGGCTGCTCGTTGTGGCAGAGCTCACGGAAGACACGCCTGCGAAACGACACCGGCATCAGCACCAAGAACAAGATGGAGGAGATGTCAATGTTAATTTACAGGAAGACCATTTTGTGTGCCTGAGTAATCTGTGCTCCAAGGTCAATAAATCTAATGTGTCAACTCATCTTTTAAATGGATTGGACAACAGATTATCAACCTTATATAACTTACAAGAGGGTTGATTTTCAGTTGTTTTTGTACCTATCTGGTTATCTGGGGATGTCTTCCATAAATCTTTTATAGAAACGGTGAAAAATGGACGAAAATTAGTGGGGTTTTTTTAAAAACCTTTCTTATTCTCTTCCCAAATTATTTTCCGTTTTTGAGCGAGATCTGTGACCTTTTTCTAATTAAATTTTGAAGAAATCTAATTTCGTCTAGGCTGAAAAAAAAACAAATGCAACCGACGGCCGGCCAAAATGCATCCACTATAAAAATGGAAAATATCACTTTGGCACTGGAATATTCAACAAGTACACAGTAGTTTACAATTTCATGCAATAAAGACACATTGCGTTACTCAAACTCTTGCCACGCACGCGCATTATGCCCTATGGGCATATTGTTTGCCCTATGGGCATAAAAATGTTGTTTTTCATGTGTTTATATGCCCTATGGGCATATTTATGCCTTATTGGCATAGAGTTTTGCCCTATGGGCATATTGACATGTAATTTTGCCAGAATTTTGCCCTATGGGCATATCGTTTTGCCTTATTGGCATAGGGTTTTGCCCTATGGGCATATTGACATGTAATTTTGCCAGCATTTTGCCCTATGGGCATATCGTTTTGCCTTATTGGCATAGGGTTTTGCCCTATGGGCATATTGATATATAATTTGGCCAGCCTTTTGCCCTATGGGCATATCGTTTTGCCTTATGGGCATAAGGTTTTGCCTTATTGGCATAGGGTTTTGCCCTATGGGCATATTGACATACAATACTGCAACATTTTGCCCTACGGGCATAGCTTTGCCCTATGGGCATATACATGCCCTATGGGCATATTTTTGCCCTCGGGGCATATCTTTGCCCTATGGGCATATCTTTGCCCTATGGGCATATCTTTGCCCTATGGGCATATCTTTGCCCTATGGGCATATCTTTGCCCTATGGGCATATATTTGCCCTATGGGCATAACTTTGCCCTAGGGGCATAGAAGCTGCCCGCAGGGCCTAGCTGGGTACCAGCTAGTCAACCTTATATAATTTACAAGAGGGTTGATTTTCAGTTGTTTTTGTACCTATCTGGGTTTCTGGGTATCTGGGGATGTCTTCCATAAATCTTTTATAGAAACGGTGAAAAATGGACGAAAATTAATGGGGTTTTTTTCAAAACCTTTCTTATTCTCTTCCCAAATTATTTTCCGTTTTTGAGCGAGATCCGTGACCTTTTCCTTATTTAATTTTGAAGAAATCTCATTTCGTCTAGGCTGAAAAAAAAACAAATGCAACCGACGGCCGGCCAAAATGCATCCACTATAAAAATGGAAAATATCACTTTGGCACTGGAATTCAACAAGTACACAGTAGTTTACGATTTCATGCAATAAAGACACATTGCGTCACTAAAACTCTTGCCACGCACGCGCATTTTGCCCTATAGGCATATTGTTTGCCCTATGGGTATATTGATGTTGTTTTGCATGTTTTTATATGCCCTATGGGCATATTTATGCCTTATTGGCATAGGGTTTTGCCCTATGATCATATTGACATATTATTTTGGCAGCATTTTGCCCTATGGGCATAGCTTTGCCCTATGGGCATCTACATGCCCTATGGGCATATTTTTTGCCCTAGGGGCATAGTTATGCCTTATGGGCATAGGGTTATGCCTTATGGGCATATTCAAATAAAATAATAAAGCATTTTGCCCTTGGGGCATATCTTTGCCCTATGGGCATATCTTTGCCCTATGGGCATATTTTTGCCTTATGGGCATAGGGTTTTGCCTTATTGGCATAGGGTTTTGCACTAGGTATGGGCATATTTTTGCCTTATGGGCATAGGGTTTTGCCCTATGGGCGTATTGACATATTATTTTGGCAGTATTTTGCCCTATGGGCATAGCTTTGCCATATGGGCATATACTTGCCCTATGGGCATATTTTTTGCCCTTGGGGCATATCTTTGCCCTAGGGGCATATCTTTGCCCTATGGGCATATCTTTGCCTTATGGGCATATCTTTGCCCTATGGGCATATTTTTGCCTTATGGGCATAGGGTTTTGCCTTATTGGCATAGGGTTTTGCACAAGGTATGGGCATATTTTTGCTATATGGGCATAGGGTTTTGCCCTATGGGCATATTGACATATTATTTTGGCAGTATTTTGCCCTATGGGCATAGCTTTGCCATATGGGCATATACTTGCCCTATGGGCATATTTTTTGCCCTTGGGGCATATCTTTGCCCTAGGGGCATATCTTTGCCCTATGGGCATATCTTTGCCTTATGGGCATATCTTTGCCCTATGGGCATATTTTTGCCTTATGGGCATAGGGTTTTGCCTTATTGGCATAGGGTTTTGCACAAGGTATGGGCATATTTTTGCCTTATGGGCATAGGGTTTTGCCCTATGGGCATATTGACATATTATTTTGGCAGTATTTTGCCCTATGGGCATAGCTTTGCCATATGAGCATATACTTGCCCTATGGGCATATTTTTTGCCCTTGGGGCATATCTTTGCCCTAGGGGCATATCTTTGCCCTATGGGCATATATTTGCCCTATGGGCATATACATGCCCTAGGGGCATAGAAGCTGCCCGCAGGGCCTAGCTGGGTACCAGCTAGTTCAAATACATAAATTGGGTTGGGAAGTTGGGTCGTGTTAGGAAAGGTAGGATTAGAAGGGGGGGGGGGATGTAGTGCGAGTTTTGCTAGAAATTGACAGGTAAGGTCAACCGCATTTAAAAAGAGACTGTACTGCACAGTTTACTAAATGTTCATGCAAATACTCGTTGCATGTACAGCAGACGATGATTATTAGAACGAAATATCAATTCCAAAATTTGTATCCGTGCCGGGATTCCGGATCTTTGCCTGTCCGGGGCACTGCACTTAACCATTATGCTACACGGACAACCAACTGTGGAATTGATATTAAGTTTGTTTGAGTTGTTAATATAAATTCCACAGTCAGTTGTCCGTGTAGCATAATGGTGCAGTGCCCCGGACAGCTCCGGAAGACCCGGATTCGAATCCCGGTACGGACAAAGATTGGGGAATTGATATTTTGTTACTAATAACCATGTAGGAGATGTGATGGAGTTGGTGGGTATCATTGGCAAGAATAGACCTATTACACTCAGAGAAAAATGACGTCAGATACCCAATGGACGTACAGGATTTAAAAAAACACTCTGGTAATCAACCAAGATAGGGCAATCGCAACCCAAATGGCTTAACCTGGCTTTAGCGAGTGGATTGAATGGAATAGGTCTATTATGTATAGGAGATGTGATGATGTCAGTGGGAATCATTGACAATAATAATTCAAATTCCTCTCCTCTTTTGCTTTTCGATAGCTGATGGAAGGAATGAAAGCTGCAAGGCAAAAAGAATTGGGATACTCTACATCTTGAAATTTTCATGGCAGATCGACTGTCGTTGTCACCTGCTCACGACGCACGTCAAACTACGCTTATAATTTGTTTAATTTCCGTGCACTTTTCTCTTAGGTATTTTTGGTATTTTTTTAGGTATCTATTTTGTATCTATTTAGCTATCTATTTTGTATCTATTTAGGTATCTATTTGGTTCTTTATTCCAAATACCTATACTCTGTGCCAGAAAATTCCTCACTGAACCATCTAGAAAATACCAACATCTCTTTGGCGCTATTTTGCTACAAGATTTTCATCATGAGAACGAATGGGGTTTTTCATTATCAACTCCCTAGGCATGTGGAACGATAGAAAAATAAATATTTACCTCTCTGATATTATTACTTATTAATCGCCGCTAACGTATCCTTGTTTCTGTGACCTACAAATAAATTCTCTGAGGTGAGTCTAAAGGAAATAAGAAGGAAAAGGAGATAAATGAATTAAGTTAGAGTAGTTGTATAGGAAATGGGTTTACTACTGGATTACCAACTACGTTCTAGCAAGAAAATTGCTCGTAGGATAACAATGTATGTGTATTTTGATCGTTCTGTGCGTTTAATTTCATTTAGAATATTGAAGTGCAATACTTTAATTTCCATCAAGCGCTCGGTAATTGTATCAAAGAGATACACAAACGCAAGTCGTGTCATAAACATCTTTAAAAAGCTCGTACCTCGTACCAAGGAAACGCGATGAATTTTGCAATTCAACGGCGCAGCGGACGTCTTGTAAATCTCATTCGAAGCATGGTCACGTCTTTGCCATTGCGGTTAATATTTTCAGCATTGTTGGTAAAACTGAGAGTCGTTCTATGCGAGCCAAGCTGGCTAGCGACTAGGTAGCATGTGTGTGTGAGAGTGTGTGTTTGTGTGTTTCCCAAGGAATGGAATTACCACAGTTTAGCGGGACGGGAAGTCTGCTCACGTAGACCAAGAGCTTAGTTGCGTTAGCATTCTAAGGGAACCCCCTCCCCACCCCACGTCGGCTGGACGGTATCCAGGGAGTGTAGGGGGAGGGAGCTACCCCTGCGCCACAACGCGCATGCGGACAATAACATAATAAATAAGTCGGCGGAAATAGCACATACGAGGAAAATGTCTGAGAACAAGTGAAAGAAAAGCTTTTGCCGAGAGGCAGAGAAATGGAAATGTATCGAATTTTCGTCTGGCGATGATGGAATGGTTGAGATAAAGTAAGAGATAAAAGAATTGTTTATAAAAAATTTATGTATGGAATAAAAACAAACGGTTTCGGCTGAAATGAAGAGTGCGGCAAGTATTAGCTGTCAAACGGCGCCCGCCCGAATGGGAAATATGTGTATTGTGTCTGCGAGAGAAATTGTGTGCGTATAGCTACAAAAAAAGCAATAGCGAATAACTTTTTGCCTTCGCTTTCAAAGACAGATGTGTGTAACAGATGTGTAAAACAGCTCCATTCCCGGTTCCAGCATTTGTATTAATTACCTATCGAAAACCGAGCCATCCACCAGCAATTTTAATCAAACCTACATCTGCCAGAATCCCCAACGATTCCCATACATTCCCTTCCCGACCCTCTCATCCACCACACGTGACAACAATCGTGCCGCAACGCAACATACCTGAGAACGAGGAAGACCCCGAACTCATCGAATACAGCGACTCGGAGTTGGGCACGTCGTGACCGCCCATCGAGTACTGAGACGCCGAGCTGGGCACGACCCACGTCTTGGCACCCATCGAGTAGCTGCTCGCTGAGCCGGGTACCAGCCACTTGCCGGTGCCGACCGTGTAGCTCGACGTGGAAGACTGCAGACCCCAGCCCTTGCCGCCGCAGTGGGGCAGCAGCATGGCTGCCCCGGCGCCGCCACCGCCGCTTTGTTTCAGACGCAAGATCTTCGCGCGGCAGATGACGCAGCGCAGCGGTAGGAGACGCTGCGAGACGGCCATCTGGATGGTCTTCACGAAACACTTGCGACAGACCACGCGGTGGCCGCACGGCGACGTCTGCATCGTGGCCTTGGCGTTCACGCATATTACGCACTGGAATCAAGTGAAAACGATATATATATAAAGATTGTCGTTTAATCTCGGCAGTTTCAATGTAACGGGTACGAGGGAGGAAAATTTTGTGAGCTGAAATTTATCCAGATACTTGATTTATATGCACGGGTAGTTCAGAATTTGCTACGTTCGAAAAAATAATCAGTGATTAGTCCATACGTTTTCATACAATGACAACCGATTTGACTCTAACTGTTTAAAGTGGATGTATCTTTTATTGATTTGGTTATATATTCGTGAATTTAAAACCAAAAATGAGGTGAAACACAATAGACGATATTCGTGAATCCTTACGCAGGGAATTTTGCATAACTGGCATTTACGTATTAATATTGAAATCCGTTCAGTTAAAAGTTGGGCGCATCTCTGACCAAAAATTCCATCAGCACAAAAATTTAGCAACTTATAAGGAATTTTGAATGGCCCCTGTTCTGCGTTGGGAATGCGCACGGTTCTCGGCTGGGGACGAGCCTTTAGGCGTAGCGCTTGGTTCGTGGCGTATCGCGCTGATCTGCAGATCGCTAGATCGGAACCCCAGCCCCGCCGCACGTCGCATAGTCGCCTGGAAAATGCAGCATCGACTCTACGCCGGAGCTTTTCACAAGCTGCAAGCCTCGCAAATGCCAAATAGGTCGACCGCCGCCGCGGCATCGCCGGCGTCGTGAAAAGCTGATGCACGCGCGTTAACCTCACACAATGTGGCTACGAAATCGCAAGAAATATAAAGGAAATTAAGTTTGGCTGCAGAAAGAGGTTAAACACTTCTCTGCGGTTGAAAAAGTCATCAAAACATGAAGCGGAACGTTCAACCAAATTAAAATACTGTCGTTATTATAGCTTAAGTCAGAAGAAACTTTTTGAAAAATAAAAGGAGTTTCTTATACATATACTCAAGACTTGAGAGAAAACTCTTCCAATCTCCGCGGGGATTGGAAAGATTTCAATGGATTTCACTCGATTATTTTCTGAAGCAGCGATGCCGCACCGTATTGATGAAGCATTAACATTTGGTGCATTGATTCCTCAGAGAGCTTTAAAGGGTTGGATAGGGAGGAGCGGGGAAGGGATTAATGGTGCTCCACGTTCGATTTCGTGTGCCAACGCGACCGCTTTGCATAATTCGTCCATTTTCGAAGTAGCATTTCATCGGAATCGATGTCACGTTGTTCTCCATCGAAATCAATTAGCAAAATCCATCCTCTGATTGCCGATTCCAAGCCTTTCGCTTGGATAGGCACACATAAAATCAAGCACGACAACACTAAGAGCCCTGCAACACGAGAAACAACAAAAAGCCTTGCATTCTTTATGATAATTTCCAACCGCAGAATAATTAAGCCCAAAAAGGACCACAAGTTGGTGGCAATATGGTCTGCCAGCTCGGCTAGCTAGATACTGCAGCTTCGATCCCCTCGTGTGTGGGGGAGGGGGGCCGGGCGAGGCTACGAAGCCATGGAACCGCATCATCGCTATTCACGCGCCAGGAGGAAACGCGCACCACAATGGCTGAATAATTGAGTCGCACCACCGGGAGGTCAGATCGCGCCGACGACACTGCTGCGCTGCACCACGCGTTGCTCTCGTTGCCCCGCTACCGTCGCCAGCCGTAGTGCATCCCACTCGCTGCTACCAGATGCTGTTTGAATCCCACTCGCTGCCATCAGGTGTAGTGCATCCCATCTGCTACAGCCAGTTGTAGTGAATCCCACTCGCCACCACCAGTTGTAGTGAATCCCCCTCGTCACCACCAGTTGTAGTAAATCCCACTCGCTGCCACCAGTTGTAGTGAATCCCACTAGCCACCACCAGTTGTAGTGAATCCCACTAGCCACCACCGTTGTAGTGAATCCCACTCACCACCACCAGTTGTAGCGAATCCCACTCGCTGCCACCAGTTGTAGTAAATCCCACTCGCTGCCACCAGTTGTAGTGAATCCCACTCGCTGCCACCAGTTGTAGTGAATCCCACTAGCCACCACCAGTTGTATTGAATCCCACTCACCACCACCAATTGTAGCGAATCCCACTCGCTGCCACCAGTTGTAGTAAATCCCACTCGCTGCCACCAGTTGTAGTGAATCCCACTCGCCACCACCAATTGTAGTGCATCCCACCCGCTAAAGCCAGTTGTCGTGAATCCCTTTCTCTGCCACCAGATGTAGTGTATATCCCACTCGCTGCCACCAGTTGCAGTGCATCGCTACTTCCGATCCTAGCCCTGCTCTCTGGCTGGCTTTGTGGTCGAATTAAACTTCACAAGCGACGCTGAGCTCCACTCTTGGTTTGACTTGGTCTTACTCTCTCAACAAAATATTAAGATAAATAAATTCATGCGTTATGTACCTATGTATCCAAATATTGGAACATTTCTTCTTACTTTGAAGCCCGTTTGAAGCACGTGAGTTGATAGCATTTGGCCTTGTGAACATCAAACGGGATTATTTGTAAATCTTCACTGCTACCTTTTTGTGTGTAATTAGAGGTGTAGGTAGTTTATTGTAAACTTTATTTTTGCGTCCAAAAGGTAGTACATTGATAGTGGCTTAATCCAATCGATAAGATATGCAATGTTTTGCATGGATGTTTCCAAAAAGTAAGTGCTTAGCAATATCAGTTTTATATCCAGTTAATTACTCAGTGTTGGATTGGTGGGATGTATTTTTATCCGAAAGTTTGTTCCGTTTTCATTTGAATCGCGGTCTGCTATAATGGCTCATAGTCTGTGAATCCTGTTTCCCGTTGTGAATTTATCAATGACGTACTGCCAAATAAAAGCTTCCCAATTTCCAATCCCATTTTCCGTTGATATCGTGAAATCACATTTGCAGCTGCCATGAGCCATGTGCAAATGAGCACATTTGCTCGGCTGTTCCACATATTGTCCCGTTTATTGTCGCAGTGCAGATGCACCGAACGCATGAAACCAGATCGGTACGATCACACAATACACCGCGTCTCAGCGCTCGTTGGCAGTGTACAAATGCTTAACCCGGGATGAACGGTTGATCATTACCAATATCGTGGGAATGCATATTCTAAATAATCAATTATTAAGAGTTAATTAATCTCTTATATTCATTCAAAACGCAAACATTTTATAAAAATAGATGGCAGACCCGAAGACTTAAACTTTTTAGTGAATCACACACTCGTTTAGAGTTTATTTCAAAGCAATGGAAGCTTAGAAGGTATCTAAATTAAAGATTTCACGAGACTAAAGTAATTTCATCTAATGACAAGTTTGAGTGAGATGCACCGTGCTTGCAACCTCCTAGCCATTCCGAAGAGCAAAATCTCGTTATAATACCTTCAACGGCTATCAACGAGTGCAGGCACAGCGCTGTTCCACATATTATTATGTTTCAAATGAGACGCGAAATACCCTAAACCAACTACACTTCTTATAAAGCAAATAAGATCCAAACGAAAGCTGATAAATAAAGCTGGCATATCCGTCTAGTGATCGATCTACCTGCACATTCCGAATTTCTCCGCATCACTTTTGTGTGCCATCGGACATACATCTTCATGCGGATTCTTCAATCAAGCGTGGAAATCTCTTAGAGAAAAGATGTGGAGAGAAAAATGTTCTGAGCCGCCTGCCAAGCCCATCGCTTTTATTGGCAGGCGCATAGCTGGAGAATCCTTGGGGAAAAAGCACACTTATCCATTCGGTGCTGGTATCTTCGGTGCCCAGCTTCTGAGAAGCAGACTGGAGAAAAATATCACGAGATACATTTTTTTATATAAAGGAAAGAACACGTTGTTCAGTATAGCAAGTGCAACCAATAGTGAAGAAGAGGATCTTGTTGTATACTGATATTTCTCTGTTCCGACGATTGAAGATTATTAATTTTCCATCTTGCTAAATCATATTTCAATTCCTCTGACGGGATAAACAATGGTTATCTGCAAAACTTTTTAAATTAACGTAAGTTTTCTGCACGATATAGGTCGATTACGGATAATGATTATACTTGTAATGCTATGAGATGACTAATTGGTTGTACAAATCATTGTTACAAGGCGAAGTATATCTATGTGCCGTAAGATTGCAATACCTACCTGCTTTTACAATTTAAAATTTAATTATACACTCGCATAGATACATTTATCTATGGGTACTTAGAAAAGTAATAACACGTATATTTTAAGTGCACATTGTCTTGGTGCAGCGTTTGGTACAGAAGTCCACGATAGTGTGCACAATATCACTGAAATTGTCCCTGGATTCACCCGAGAAGACGTGGAAAGTGTTGTTTTTGACGAAGAACGAATGCTAAGATTTGAGTTACGTTTCAGAATTTCGTGCACGAGGTGGCTAGCGCGCGCTTGCTGCGTGACTGGCGTGCCGCGTGCGCCTGGGATCGAGCGAAATAGGATTGCGTTGTGCAGAGCTGCCGAGACAGCGAGAACGCGAGCAGAGGAGCGAGATGCATCGCGCGACAGAAATACACGTCTGGGAAAAGCGCGGACGTGTTTGATTGATGACCCGGTGCGAATAGCCGCCAAGAAAACCATATTCGTTCGTTCACTTTGTTGATAGCATCCGATGCCGCGGGAAGAGAAATGAAAAACAACTCTTTTAATCTCGGAAGGAAAATATATTCACATTGATGTGTTTTCAAAATCCGAAAGATTCCTTCTGATGTCAGAGAGACGTGTTTAGGAGCTTGGTCAGTAATTTTCAAAGAGAAAAGAATCCCTCTGTGTCGCCTCAGACTCTGCCAGTTTCTGTTTCGGTTTTGGAATCTGTCAATCTTGCCAGCGAACGTTAGGCTTCATCTAAGTTCTTAAACTAATAACTGAGCGCACATAAGCAAACTTGGTTTCTGTGAGAGTATACGACGTGCCTAATTGTTGTTTGTGAGGAAGCAGAACACAAGGTTCGATGGCTAACAAGCGTCGACCCAAACCCCAGACTCTGCTTAATTGGTCTCAGAGCAAACAGTCGAACAATTATTTGCAGGCGAGGAATATACCGGATGATATTGCTACAAAGAATTCCTAAATGTCAAGTGGAATGGTGTTATTTCATCTGAGCAGCGAGCAGTAAACATTTGTTTGGCATCTGTCGAAAATTCAGTCATGCATTTTGATTGATAACTAAATCAAAAACACCCCTAGAGAATAGACTTCCGTTCTTGTGCTATGTGATTTTAAGGCAAACAGATCTGGAAACATTGGTAAGAAATTTTGATGCCGTGATTGCTTTTATTTAAGAGGGAAACTTTGTTCAATTATAACGATAATAATTGATCGGTGTTACGAAATCAATCTGAAGAACTAAGAAGTACCAACGAAAACCCCCGAAAGTAATTAAAATTGAGAAATGGCAGATTTAAATGCCAAGATTTATAAGATATAACTGTGGTTTCTTCTGTTCTATCTAAACAAAATACACATACTTTCAGAGAGATTTTCAAGCAAAGAGGCTTTTATTTGACATTTTTCCTCTATTTTTAAAAGGAGCCGAGATGAAATTAATTGAACCCCAATGTTTCCGAGTCCAAACGTCGAGTCAAAGACCAACTCAACAAGGCGCTCTAAATGTCAAAGGTCAGCCCTGCTTCTCGAGCTAATAAAGGTCAAAGAGCAACCATCGGTACGAAATACTTCTTTTCCGCGAAGGACCTCAAGCGAAATTCGCAAAACTGTCGGTAGGCGTGTGAAATTGAAACTCATGATCCGAAAATTGATAGCCTAGTAGCGCTAATTACCAATCCCATTGAGAAATATGAAACCTGATAGAGAGATATCCATATTGAGTGTCTTTACTGAAACCACATAAAAGAAGCTTTGACTTATAGCATAGAATAACGCTTGGGAAGAACTGCATTGCCATGTTAAATATCGTACGCAGGGGCAGTTACCGACCTTACCCGCTTACCCCTCAGATACCTACAAACTCAAAGCAGGGAATAGGTAGCAAGCAAGCAAGCAATAGGTAGCGCTAACACCGGCTACAACAGCCGAGATACGTAGCCATACTGGATTTCAAGAACCGTCGATCGTGTACGGTCAATTGCATGCTGTTCGCTTGCTCACTTGTCTCGCTCCCTCTCACTCATGGGAAAAGTTATTCGGTGCTCTCGCTTCTGGCTTGCTTGTCTCGCTATCTGGCATTGAGCCAAAGTTGTCACTGGTTTGCTCTCTCACTCGATGTCTGCAATAAGCTTATTCCTTTTCGTAAGGGGGAGATCAGAAGGAGCCGCCTAAGATTGACATGTTTATGACTGGAGATAAGAGTTAGATAATACACAACTAGAGTCGACATTTCAGTGCACAGATTCAATGCTATTCAAATGGAGAATATGCGCAAAGAAAACAAACTGCAACCGATTTTCTTGATGAAATTTATATCCGTAGTTGTTTTCACACCTGGGAAAAATATTTTCATTTGCGGAAAATACCAGAAAATTGGCGCTACTTTCAAAGATATCAATATTTGACCATGTCAAATATTTCACAAAAAACGTCTTTATTTCACTGGTTGTCAAAAGCAGATTTCGTAATCTAGAGGCAAAATAAAACTGTCATTTAACTGGATTCACACCCATGGCAACTCCATTATGCACCTTAATAAGTACTCTCTTAAAATCAATCAAGCGCTCTCAAGCCAGTAGGATGTGTTTTTCTCACGCTCCCGTCTTATTCCTACGCGAATCAAGACGAAATATCGAAGTCGAATTGCTCTGGCCACCTGCATCATGCCCCCCACCCCCAACGCACATGCAGACATCTAAGCTATAATGTCTAGTCACGAGCTAATACTCTTACATTATACACACAACCACAAGTAGAAGGATTAACGCTCGAGAAGGAATATTTCTTATCACTTCATTTCAAAACATATCCCAGTGACATAAAATGGCACACAAAATCGGGAATTCTATTATTCTATTGATACCATTGGATTCGTGGCAGCATACAGAGTGTAGATCATTTTGAATCGCAGTGATCGGATAATAATTGCGGATATTACATTGATCTATTTCCTTACTTTTACCACTTTTACGATTGACTTCAAATGTCATTCGTTCAGTATAAGGTATTGATAGGGGAATATGCGCCAAAAAGAACACAAAGGAAACGATTTTTTTAATAACATGTATATTATGTTGTTGTTTTCACACCTGGGGAAAATTAACTTGAGGAAAATACCGGAAAATTTGTGAAAAATTAAAAAATGTGTGTTTCACAAACATGTATGTTTCACCATTGCGTATGTCGTAATGGCAAGGGTGTCTAGTATTTTTTTAGGAGTAGCAGTTTGTATTATGCGATTGACACCTTTTTATTTTTTGCTTCTGATGCCCCTTTCGAAGATATACATTTTTTAATAAGTCAATTATTTCACAAAAAAAAGTATTTATTTCACTGGTTGTCACAAGCAGATGGCGTAATGTAGAGAAAAAATATAACTGTCAAATAGGAGTTTGAAGCAAGCCAAATCCAACCATGTTGGTCCCGTGCTCTTCCGACAAAGGATGTGTCCGGAATACTGTATGTAAGCCAGTGCTGCACTAGGGAAAATATTGAACGAAAATCGGAACAAAGTGCATGCGTTGAAACAGTGCTTGGTCGGGAAATATTTCTTACACGTAAACTTGTCTCGTTCACTCGCCCGCGATTACAATCTCTGATAGTGAGGCTTAGCGCTCGAAAAAAACAACACTACGCGCTGAAATAACTTGCAACGGCTTATGAAACACGAAATGAACTGAATTCCTCTCGCAGTTTCTAATACATGCTCCTTCCTAGTTCCTGGCCGCAAAATAATTTCAAATTGAAATATAAATGCAATTGGGTTTGCATCGGGTCAGGTGCAATCTGCAACCTGAACGATTCCCTGCGCACTGCAACTGTTCTAGCGTTTTTTTGTGATATATTGGCGGTAAAAATTACGAACGTGCGATATTCAATATCGGCCGATGTATCAGTAATTAGCCATAAAATAACATTTTACTTTTCTATTCACGTATACAACCCCATTGACTCAATTCTGTGTCTTTGAAACGTTATCCCAGACTTGCGCCGCATAGCCGCTAAAATCGTCCAAAATAATTATTAATTTGGATTTCAAAAATTGATTTCCATGGTTTTATCATGTCGATATGAGATGTCTGGAGTATCAGATGACTCACAAAAGCAAACAATTTTAATTATGCTCGGCAACTATAATCTCTCAGCTCTTTGGCGAGGCGATAATAATCCTCTGTCGAAATGTGGGATGGGGAGGTGACAAAATAATATTTTGTGACATGTTCAATGATGTTTCAATAAGTTCGTAATTACTTCGATTCAAATTAATCCATATTCTGTGTCAATAAGACTCCCACATTTCCATTTCAGTGGTAATTCGCTATGACTTGTGTCTTGTTTACATTTTATTAATGCAATAAAATACCATTGGGTATGTAATTCTAAAACCGTAGTAGACCATAATATACAAGGCCGTTTAGTTTGTTGGTATCTTCAGCTCAGGCATACATGACGGCATGAGAAAATCCGACCCTCACCCCACAGAGCTAGTGGATTCTTATCGTGAATATACACTTGCAAGTGCTGAAGCGAGTAAGTGGCGCCTCCCCCCCTCCCCTCTCGCTCTCTCCATATATTGGTGTATGTGTTTTAATGATCGGAATAAAAATTATTTGCCATATCCATAGTTCATTCCAAACTTCTTTTCTTATGGACCTGAGGGTGGATCATATCCTATACGGCAATGACAAATTGCTCACCCGAAATATTTTTGTACAATAGCTACGTATGTTCGGCCCATTTTCGCCCAGATCAAGTGATTCATTCGGGAATATCATTTCTAAACACAAATCCTGCTGCGGATAGGATTACCAAAGAAGACGCGCCGCCTTCATTGACTTCAAAAGTCATTCGTTATGTAGCTATCTCAACGAAGCTTAAAATTAAATACCTAGGGCCTAAGTATGGCCTAAGCCTAAGCATATCGTGGGAAAGACGCTGATCCCCTGAGAGCGAATGCGATGACGAATACGACCTTGCCAACCAGCAAGCGATAGCGGACAGAACTATGTGGTGGGGGGGAGGAGACGCCGGCCAGATTGCAGGCTCTGGCAACTGTTTTTTAAGTCGGTAATGCAGCTCGGATTTTTTAACAAATTAACATGCAGCGCTCCCGGTGTAAGACAGGATGTGCTGCGGGTAGTATTTTTCGGCGCACGCGTAGCCCCATAAGAGTTGCTTCTCTTTATAACGTTACTCTATGCTTATAGTTTCAGCTTTCAGTAATCCTCGCCGATGCCATGAAGCTTGCCAAAGACATGATTGCAAGGAATTCAGTTTAATTTCACGGTATGCATCTAAATTCGAAACGGTCAGAGTAACTTGAAAATTGAACGTGTGCTCTCACCTCGTCTTCTTGAGACGTAGCTAGCTCTGGCTCGTTCTCTTCCAGCTTTGTGAGCAGCTTGTCCTGAAACAAACAGAGTGAAAAGGTTAAAACGATTTGGCTGAAAAGTTCACAGTTTCTGACGCGTAAATTGGCGAACAAAACGAACAGGTGATCAAACTTACATCCAGTCCAATGCATTCGAAAGTAGACGAGTTACATCACAATTGCGTTTAAGTCAGGCCCTATCTGCAACATCGTTCAGAGTTATGTTTTCTATGAATTTAAAAATCTTAAAACCACTTCTTTGCAATAAAACTATTGTTGGGGATGTCAAATGTCAAATGTGTTCAATTACAACTTTAACGATTACTGCTATATTGGATTTGAATTTCATTTTCAAATTATTAACTTGAATATTACCAATAAAATTAATGTCTCTCCTTCAAGGCTATTCTCAATGATATATTATATTACGGACATACATCTAAAACGTGGTTAGTTTAGAACAAATCTCTTCCCCAAGAAATATTATATCCGATTCGAACCTCACGTTCAGAACGTAACACAAGCACGATGTTTTCCAGGGATTTCCTGTCATTCTGATGTCGACGGTTTCTCGTTCCTGAAGGGGGAAGGTTCAATGCCAATTCTTTCTACCTCAGCGTCCCCAGGCGAAACGGCGAATAAGTTGACGACGAAAGAAAGGAATAAAGTTGGGTGAACAGAAATTCAGGAATCATACACATGTCGCGCATCTAAGACGCCTGGAATCCTAGCGTAGAAGTCTATGGTAGAAGTTTCCGAATTACTTTACACAAAGATAACCCAAAGAAAATTGTCGTAGGAATTCTTAAATGACAATCATATCTGTGATCTGAAATGTGACAAACGTTCTGATTTTCCAATTGTTAAATGAGATGTTGATACTTGGAGTTGCGATTATATGATAAAACTTTAATCTCTTCAAATGTCATGCTCCTCAAAATGACTCCTCAATATTTCCACAGTTCCCTCTGCTTCTATTGCTTTACGTTAGATGTCTTAGACGAGACTTTCGTGTTTGCTAACTTTGACACGCTATTAAATAATTACTAGGTTATCAGATTCAACTTGCCGAATGATATAGCGTTTAAAAAGCCCTTGAATTTTGACTTGAACTTAGCCTCCCTTTCGCTAGAGACTCTTCTATCTTAGCAGCAGGTCAATTAACAGCATGGTCTTTTGCCCCTACGTGTCTTATCTGCAGTTTCCACTTCGGACTTCCAGAAGTAACGCCTAATAATTGGCCCGTGACTGAATTTAGCTCACCGTGGCTGACCATAGTATACACTCGGGCTTCGACACGAAGAAGCGCCTGACTCCCAAATGTGCGATTTGATCTTCCGCCGAAGATAGCACGTGGGTTTCCATTAGAGTGGAGTGTGCAAAATAGGCGGTCGATACCCCATATTTTTACACAGGCACATCAAGTTAATTTTATCCACATTTATTTCTTGTCAAATGTATGAAGTCATAGTTTTTTTCATTAGGATGGCTAGTTTTTCCTCAATTGCTGTCAAACGAGTGCCAAATTAAGTAGTATGACCCGAGTGTTGATACAATAGATCAAAAATATGCCATTGTCCTGTTAACATTTGTGTTGCACGGTAGTGTGACATCAATAATACTTATAGAATAACTAATTTTCGTTCGTTTATATAATCTTCTGAGAAGTCTCACCAAATTGGGCTTTGCCGTGTTTCACACCTTTAAAAGTCTTATCGTTGTTCAAATGAAGAGCTCCAATATGCTCTGGGTGTAAAACGAACACCTTTACAAGGTTTCTTGTTCGATAATATTAAACTCTCTAATGGCATTATATAGGGATATTAAACTTCCATTTTCGGAGGAGTTAACAAATTTTGTCAGTCACATTAGGTGAGATAATGAAATGCCAAGATGAGTATGGTTGACAAAATATATAATAGTCACGTGAAATTATACCTGAAATTAAATTGGGCTCTATTAATATCCCCCCTCTCTCTCTCATACCCTCTCTCTCTCTTATATGAGGAAATTATCTTCGGAAGGTATAAACAATCGCATGTACTTTATACACAACAGAAATGTATCTAAAAATGAAACGAAATAGAAAAATAATGTTACACTATTTTCCCTTATGTATTTTTTGGTTGAAAAAGTTCACCCTACACGAGAAAATTTGCAGAAATCGATATGTGAACAAGAAGCAAGTGTAATTTGGTTGCTCCAACACGTTCACAGTGTACTACACTTAATCAAGGGCATATTACATGCAGTTTACTCTTCACATGAGTTGTTTTAACCATGCTATTATCAGACGATGCAACGCAAACCTTTGCAATTGCATGTAAAACTAAAAATACATCAGACCTGCAATCATTTCTGCAATAATTAAGAGTTAGTTTAACAAAAATAGATATGTAACTAACGGAAAGAAACGGGGTTTCAAATAGCCGATCGTGAATGTTGCAACTAGTATAAGGATGCTGTTTTGGAAGCAACAGGGCTACTCTTGTAATCGGTGAGAAACAAACGCGCCGAGCGGTTGCATCTCTGCAAACGCAATCGGGAAGCCTCACCATATTCTTTTGATTACTTAGCCAATCAATTTGGCATAACATAACACTATAATTACATATTACGTGGTGCTTTTTATCATGACGTATTCCAATTGGTTCTCTCACTCGGCGGTGGATCCCGTTCGTTTCGCTAGCGATTTTAATTGTTGTTGTTTTATTCATCAAGCGATTGGATTCGAGAGAATGTGAGATTTCGGTTTCATTTATACCTTTACTATGTACAATACATCGTTACTAGAGCATGTCTTTCTATTCACTTTATCTTCACAGTGAATTAAACTGCTTCCCACCTTCAAAGACTGTAAGGGTGAAGGGTGCCAATATTTTGGCATTTGATTTCTTGATTAAAAATTACGAACATTGTCTTATACTCTATAGTTCTACGCCTTTGTGTAAAAAAGGGGATAATAAACACCATTCGACTGATTTGACTGATTGAAAATTAAGTTAAGACATGACATCACGATGGCACCAAAAGGTAATGAATGTGAGACCCCCTGCTGATATAAAGAAGATAGATAAAATCAACTCAGCATATATTTTGCATATCCTTAATCAAGGTTGCTTTTGAATTCATGTGATTCATGTGCTGGTACCTCAAGTGCCAGACGATTCAAAATGCTTGCCCTTGTGCTGTACAATTATTGTTGTATTTATCAACTTGAAAGGCGATTCCTTGTATTTGGCAGAATGATGTAACCAGTGTTTTTGTTTGCATTGCAGAGAAGACGGCATTAGCCTGGACTCTTCTGCAATTGTTGTTGCTGCTCGACATTTGTTATGAAGTGACTTTGTAAAATATATATTGACTAAACCCATTTAAGGATGTAGGATCTTTTAGCTTCATTATGCATTTTAATAATCTTCTGCTCGGTTCCTCTTTCATTCTACTGGAAATGGCCATGGTTTTGCAAGGTTTTTTTGAGAGCGATAATGACCAAATAAATAGGATTTAAAATTGGTCGTTGTTACTCTGCTAAATTTAATTTGAATTAGCAATTCACTTCATTGCAAGTTTTTTTAATACTGAATTTTTTCCACCTACTCGGTAGTTAATTTTGAAAGTTAAATCACAATAATAAATGTACATACATATAATTTCGACAGTCATTCCAAATAAAAGGCAAGTAACGAGTTTAACCAATTTTTAATGTTAGCGCTTTTGCACACAAAAAAATACTACAGCAACTTAAATCACTATTTAGCGTCCGCAGAACAAAAACAGAAGCTTTCATTAGTGCTGTGCCCCGGTATCCATCTTGGCGCGATTATATCACCCACCTCTCTTCGACCTTGCTACTACTGCAGAGCGCGCCGATTTGCAATCGCAGCGAGCAAGTCAACTTGGAGGGGCAAGCTCTGCGAAATCGCGCTCGGCTGGTCAGTGACTCAAAGGTGTAGCCATGGATTGGATCTCGCGGGCCAGCTAGCCGAGAGGGCTTCACACCACTCCAGCCATGGTGGTGGCCAAAACCGTCATGGTGCTCTGTGCCGCAGCCAATTTCTACATCGGTACGTACACAAAATTCGTTTTTATTTTCGTTTTTAAACAGTTTTTAACTTTTTCGGACTTGATTTCAACGTATATTTTGTGAGAAATGCTTGTAAATTAAAATCTAGCATAAATATATGGCATATAAAAAAAATAACTGAAAAGCAATCATTTGTATCATATTAAAAAATTAATTTTATCTCAATTTGTGTGAGCTTTCTACTAAAACGTTACTTAAGATAAAATACGTAGATTTCTTAATTTCTTAACTTTTTAACTTCTCAACTTATTAATTTCTTAGTTGCTTAACATGCCTTTTAATAATATTTTTGGTTATTTTAACACTAAAAACGGCGGAGACAATTTTTCCATAAATGGAACAGTACATCGTTGAACGAAAACACCGCAACCACGTGACATTTGTTGTTGAATTGTTGTTGTTATTGAACGGACGATTGCATCCCTCGAGAGTGAAGCAAAGAATGGGACAAGCGAGAAGCTGAAGTGCGCGATACTAACGCAAGGAGAGTCGGAGACTTGAACGCGTGGGTAAGACAGGAGGGTTCGCTGCTCAAGAACCAGCGATAGGGAAATTAAGTTATACATTTTAATATGGAGTATCGTCATCTTGAAATAGGACGCAATTGAATTCCGAATGCAATCATATTAGATCTGAAATGTTATACTCCTAATGTAGGAGAATTTCTCTGTGATAACATTACAGCATCAAATTGAAGCTCACGTGTACTCGAAATAGAAATAGTAAGCAATGTTTGAAAAGAAATACAGTCCGTCTATAAATGAAGCAATTCACGCAACCAGAGCTGATACACGATTTCGAAAAGATTAGTTTCCCAAATAATTACTCCACTATACTTTTGCGCTCTTACTATTATTATTGGCATTAACAACTTCATATCCTGTTAACGAATCAAGCCACCATGCCGCCTGTTCATTAATTATTTTCTGACGCGGTGATAATTCCATAAAACACAAACGTTGAATTATTTATCTGTGTTCTTACTCACAAAGTGTGCGATTGCGAATGCCACTTGCTTCAGCCGCGTGGCATGCATCGTGACGAACCGGCGACTCACTTTGTGCAGGTGCATTACCAAACTGCTATGTCCTGCAGCGAAATTATTGATCTGCAATCGCACCATTAACAGCCTCAAAAGTGTCGCAGTCGTTTCGCAGATTAAGTTTGTGCAAGCAAGGTCACACAGATGCCAGCATCCGCTCCGGTGTTTTATTACGTGTAGCAAAATTACAAATGTTTGATTTCGATAAATTGCAAGTATTGCGTAAACTTGCTTATCGAACACTTTTAACTTTTTGATACGCACCGTGATTATATTCTATTCTTGAGAACAATTGCAATTTACTCTTTTTATTGTGTATCCACTGATCTTCTTACCCAAAGTCGACTCGAACAAGAACGAAAGTATGTGTGCTAATTGCGTTATGCTTCAGATAAAGAGAGGTGCGTAACCAGTATCATATTCATGCGTGATAATAACATGCCAGCATGTTTTGTAAAGTGTTCAAATTTGCTGAGAAGACGTTGGAATGAAATATTTAAAAAATAGTATGAGAAATTTTTTTGGACAGAATATGAGTGCAAAATAAAAAAATTTATATGGTCAAAACTGCTAAGGCTCTTATTTTATAGCAGCTATTAAAAGATCAATATTCGTTCGAGCATATCGTCGTAAATGTTCTAAGCTTTAAACAAGTTTCGCTAAAATATCAAAAAAGCCAAAAAACAACAGTTCACGATTGTTAGCTATAATACTGTTTATCCGCAGAATATAGAGATAAAAATATCAAAACTTATACGTTCCTTTCTCCATTTTACGTTCCAGAGGGTGAGCCGTTAGGAGTGCGCCTGATACCCCGTGGGAAATGCAGATATTGTTGTCCCATGGACGAGAGGAGGGACATCTCGTTCTTCCTCTACACCAGAAACAACCCCGCGAGGGCCGACCTGCTCATGCCCGACGATTACTCCCAGCTGGCACGGTCCAACTTCGACAGGGATCTGCCGACAGTAGTCTATCTGCACGGCTTCACAGAAACCACTAAAGGAATCAGCTCGACTACCATCAGAGATGGCAAGCGTTTTCATATTATTATAGGATACTATTAAAATCCTAACACAATTAAAATTGCTCTATAGCTATAACTTCGGGTGAAATTGCCAATGACATGGAATCTATGTTAAATGCCACCAGAATAGATGTTTTAATATGTTTTACATGTAATTAATATTGAAATTGAATCATTAGATTGACGTTGTTACACATTAGCTAATACGTTGTAATGGAGACAGGCTAAAATGGCATGCAAATGTCTATGTTGTTGACTACCTCTGGCAGATCACACTTCGGTCATCATGGGCTTACTGTAACTATATACAAAAATAATTAGCAACATTTATATTTCAAAGAAAGGGCTCATTTCACAGTTTGACCATCATATTCGGTCTCGTACTGGAATATATACTAATATATTTAGAGAATTAGTTTGTCAATGGTATTTTATTCTACTTGGTTGATCGTCTCGCCAGAATTACACGTTAATTCATAATATTCATCATATTTTGTAATACTTATTTACTAATGCCAATATGACAATTGAATGAAACAGTGAAATTTATTGTAAAATTTTTCGACCCTTGCATGAAATTGCATGAAAACTAATTAAGCATGATGTGCTCGATTAGATTAAACTGTGCCTTATTATATCGATTGAGTTTCCTAATAGCAAACGGATACCGTTACTAGTTTGCAAATATCTAGCGTTGTTTCGTTGCCCTAGGTTACACGATGAGAACGGACCCACTAAAAGATGCTCGCGTGATGACGTCCTTACCGGCTATAATGATTAGCTTCTTGAAAGGCCAGCCTTTTTTAATTCGAACGTAATTTGATTCAACCTGTTCGCCGAATGAACATCGTTTAGAATCAAGTGGCATCAATAAAAGGGAAACAAAAATCGCATGTACAATTTCGAATGCCAAGCCTATCTAACATTGTCCATGAGAAACGTGTTATGTCGTCAGGAAGACTATAAACATATTATATTCCATTGACCGAAACTAGTATGTATGTTGGTATACTATAAATATCTAGAAATTCATTTTGTCCTATGCGTGGATTTTTATAATCTTGCTTTCCAACTTTCTGGTAAATGAAAACCAGTGTCAATATTTCCGTTTAGGATTTGAATTCAGATAATCAACTTCATGCCATCAATCTAACCTTTCCTCAAATAATGTCCGACTACGGACTGGAAGCGTCCACTTTCATTAAGACAAAATAAAATAAATGTATTGTAGAAATTAAATATGCACCCCAAAATTTGGCATGCGATTAAAACCCAGATGCAATGAGTACTATTTGCATTTAAATTCGAATCAACGCTACATAAAATAAAACCTATTCCACGCTCGGAGCTAATCTGAATGCATGCACCGGTCCACAGCGTATCTGATGCGCGGAGGATGGAACATCATCCTGGTCGACTGGGGCAGCCTATGCGCTGCTCCCTTCTACGTGACCGCCGTGCAGAACTCGAAGAGCGTCGGCCAGTACTTGGCCAAGTTCATCCTGTTCTTGGAGAACAGCGGAGTGCCGATCGGCTCGATACACGTGGTCGGCTTCAGTCTGGGAGCGGAGGCTGCGGGCTTCGCGGGTCAAGCTTTGCAGGGCCGCTTGCCGAGGATAACAGGTGACCGACAGACACGTTACAGATCACCCTATTGTCTGCTACAGCGAAGATATTTGTCGCGCATTGCGACACCACAGGTGTGGTTGGTCAAGGTAGAGTGAGGCGAGATGATAGAGCGCAGTGTCCTTTGTGTGGTTCTCTTAGCCGATTTGGGTGACACATGTTTTGAGTTTGCCAATATTTGAGCGCTGGTGTGAAAAATAGCTGTTCAATGTAATAACGCCAAATGCATTGTTTTTATACATTTTGTAATTGTTGTTTCTGACTCGACGCTTGTTCGCGCCAAGGGAATTGCTTCATGATCTTTGACACGATTTTCTTCGGTGGCAATTGGCGTGGTTCTCGATTGCAGGCCACCGCACAGCAAGAAAGATGATCGTGCTAAAGTATTCGCAAAATTCCGGTCAACGATCGCTGCTCACACACATTTTTACCAAGCCATTACCGAAAAAACCGGTATCTGGAATATTTATAAACGCGAACGGTTTATAAATCAAATGTACAAGCAGTTTTGAACTATCAATGATAGAATAACTTGCCTTACTAACGGCTTTGAGTTATCCTTACATATGTGTACCTATATTTCCTTGAGCCTTGAATTCCCTGGAGCCCTATCTTTTTGTGGCACGTGGTTTGACTAGCAAAATGTCACAGGTGAAGTGTCGGTTCCGAATCAGATGAACAACCTGTCTCTTTAGAATTTAGTTTTCCTCGGATCCACGCTAGTTTTGTGATGGCTTCAAACAATCAGCGAGTTGATATGACCCAACTGTTTGCACAAAAATAAATCACATCAGAATAATTCCACGGGACAGTTTTCTGTTAGTGGTCCGGTTTCACGTAGAAGCTCGACGCTAATTTTATTTGCAATTAATCAATTGACCTACTTATTCAGGAATCAATTCGAAATTAAATTGCAATTCTGCATCAATTATCAACGACTCCCGTTTCGCTAAATGAGAATTCACGTGACGCAGATGATGTAATTGCGTTTGCTAGCCGATGTAAAATATTGAAACAGGAGCATTGCAGCCGACAGTCAACACTCAGCCGTAGTTTACATTTCGTTAGACCGATCAATTGGAGCCGAGTACCGAGCGCACCGAGTGTGCGTCTTCAAAATCTAAAACCGTACAACTTTTCACGAGCTCAACTTGTTTTCACTTGGAAAACTCGACCACCTTCAGCAGGTCAACGTTCTTAATTGTTTCGGTGTTCGTTCTTTCTCGTGAATCATTTATTCAAACCGTTAGGCTCAGTTTAAAGTTGAAATTTTAACAATTATTTTTGTGCTTAGGTTCGTTATAATCTACGCAAGTTTTCTTCAAAAGAGTGGCTTGTCATATTTGACATTCGACTTTTAAACAATTGAATCCGTGCCAAGGTTTTTTATCATCATGCGGACAGGGATAGTTTTCCACTGTAATTAGATAAGCTGGTTGGAAGTCAAATAGGACAGAGTTAAATAGTTTTTTTCGGATATAGATTTTTGGAAAGCAGGGTCAATATATTGGTTTGGTTTTTTGGTTTTTGGTTTTTTTAGGAGGCTTAGGTTATTGTTGGTTCTTTTGTTTCGATTTGTTGCTATTTGACACTCGAGTTTAGAAAAGACAACTGACAAAGCAGGCAGCATAGCTTTGAGAAACGTCGGGAAATATTTTAATTTTGTGACTCGCCATTCAATACCCCGGTAGTCAGTTTGTCTGAAAAGCTGTCTTCACAGTTCTAGTATTTCACCGCCTAATCCGCTGCTCGTTCCGACACAGGGCTGGACCCTGCCTACCCGCTGTTCAAGAAGGGCGGCTGGAGCGCCCATCTCAGCCCCGACGACGCCCGCTTCGTCGACGTGATCCACACCGACGGCGGCATCTTCGGCTACCCGACGCCGCTGGGCCACGCCGACTTCTACCCCAACAGCGGCAAGTTCTTCCAGCCGGGGTGCGACTCGTGGACGCAGAGTGAAGGCGACCGACCGATCGCCAGATTCGGTACGTGATGTTTGATCGATCGGTCGCGCAGACTCGTTTCATGTTTGACCTTTGAAGACCGGCTAAAATCGGACTAGTGTCGAGAGATGCGTTGAGATTTGTCTGGTGAACCGTTCGCAAACGCACGCAGGGAAGAGTTCGAGCAATCTAAAATGCCGTGCGTTGGTGTTGTAGTCCGTTTACTCTGAAAACGATGGACGGATATCTTTCGTGAACAAAATAGCAATTTTCTCTGCAGAGGCAAGTCGTCTTACCATGGACAAAGTAAATATATCATCCCTAGGAAACCGCCTCTAAGGAATATGATAAACATCTTTAACTTTATGGAATTTTTCATCGTGAAATTGCACTTTACCATCTTTACTTTAAGCATCTACACCTAAATTGATTTGAGCCGGATTATTTTCCCCATGAATTGTATCTCCGGCCCTCTAGTCCGCCTTTCTATGCTGCACAAATCTCATTCATGTTTGTGCACAATCCTAAAAGTGACAGTGACAGTGACAGTGACAGTGACAGTGACAGTGACAGTGACAGAGACAGAGACAGTGACAGTGACAGGGCAACTCTTCCCGGTTCCAGTGGCGTGCAGTCACCAGCGGGCCTGGCGCTACTACGCCGAGTCGGTGATCAACGAGTGCGCGTTCCTCAGCGCCAAGTGCGCGTCGTGGAGCAACTTCCGGCGCGGCGGCTGCGTCAGTCGGTCGATGGAGGATGTCGCCTACATGGGCATCGCCGCCACGAACACGACGTGAGTGAGCGGCCTCGGTGTCCACCGTCCACTGTCCCCAAGCGTCAATTGTCGGAAGTGTGGGTGCGAAATCACGAATAGTTTATACGGCTAATTTAAGGTGGTTGCAGGGTGAAAATTTGAGAATTTGCTTATAAAGTTAAGTTACCGATAGGCCCGACTATCGATTCGTCATCTATGTCTGTACCGTTTGCGAATAATAGATACAACATAGATGCTTTGTTGTTAGCAACGCTCCGTTGTCCAAAACGATATATTAACCGTCTCATTAATAGAAGCAATAGTTTCGACCTATTTGAAATAAATCTTGCATCAAGTAAATGGCTGCTTTGCGAGCGAGAGGAACGACTGGCATCCTGAATCCTGATGTAGCAAAGGAAGACGAATGGAGGTGATTTTGCTCGTGTCGAACGCGAACGGCTCGCAGCTCGCACCGAAGCAGAATAGGTGCGGCGAGCGCACTCTGATTTACACCGATGTGCTGCCGCCCGAATGGTTAAGGTAAACATCTTTCCCTCTAAGCTGGTTAAGAACATTTGACTAAGTCGTTAATCCAGAGGCTGCAGTGTTGTCTACGTGGCGCGGAGACAGCGCAATGCGGCAGAATTGCAACTAAAAACACCGGGGTTTGGTGGGGAGCGGGAGGATTTTCGGTTCGCCTCGAATTATTCCGAAAGGTTTTTTGGCAGAATAATTAAGTTAGCACTCTTGAATGTCGTTGAAAGGAAATGACATCCAGTTAAGGATGTGTACGGCATGGAAAATGGTACGCCATTAAAAGGTGAGCCCGAAATGGCAACCTCGTAAGCGAGAATAATAAATTGACGAAACACCATCAGGGAAATGTCATGCCACGGATACGCACTATTAAACGCATCGTGTTTTTTTGGTGCATTATAGCACGAGAATGTGTAGGTTGAGGCAAAAAAATATGTTTAATCAACTGGATGTAATCTAGATGTGGAAAGTTCAGATAAAAAGTTACAGAGCTTGAATTGTGCTGTTGAAAAACTTGATTGTGTTTTTGATAAACTTTTACAGATATAGTTTTGCTTTGCTAACCCCCATACAGTTGTCTTGTGCATGTGGCCGAGTTCCAACGCTTCTTTTGTCCGAAATAAATTGAGTTTCCTGAAGCAAACTGCGGGATAAAAGACAAGAAGTAGAGTGCTTATCTGTCAATTTTAATTAAGCGCGTTAATTGCGTGGCGGTGTCCGGAAGACGACAGGCGACAGGGCGCACGGAATTTTGTACTGCACGCTGGGACGCAAAATGCTTTGCTGCGCCTAAGCCCCACCATACGCCAGGGCGAGGTGACACGGAACTAAAGGCGATTGTCCTTAATTCGTCTTTTTTCTGTTTGTTTGCAGGGACAGAGGGAGGTATTATTTGACAACGGGGTCGGTATCACCATTCCAAAATAATCACGGCTGCCCATCTCCGAAAGTTGTTTACTTGTGATGAACGATGCTAAATCCGCGACGCTCCGGATTTGCAAGCGACGAAAATACTCTAGTCCTGTTTTAAATATTTTTTAATTAGAACGTAATTATCCATTCTACTCTCTGTAGAGAGAAAAGGATATTGGATATCAATAACTCACACCACCCCCCAAGAATTATCTATAGACGAATGTTTTCCACAAAAAAACATCTCGATAGGTAAGAGATCTCCAGACTCCAGGCTAATCCTTGGATAAAAATATTGTCTGCAAAACAGTGGTCTTTCGCCAACACGAAGGTCCATTAATTACGTGGCCAGTTACCAGCTTTACCAAGCGGCGATGTTCGTTTGATACATAATTTATGTTGCAAGTGATTAATGAAGCTCTATTACCCGACACACCTGATGTGAGATGGTTATATTCTTCACGATTCCATCTATATCACCACCGAGGTATTGTGAACAGTGTAAATGTGCCGTGAACGATGAGTTTCTTATTTACTGGATTTTTATACAGCTTGCAATAAAAAGTTTTGATATTTTCATCAAGTTCTCGAACGTGCTATGTCTTTTATTCACTTTGACCAGTCATTTTAACTATGCAGAAGCATTTGAAGGATTTCACGATATTTTTTTATCGTGTTTCTACCTGATTGAGTAAGTTAGTGCTGGCAATTAAAACCAATTGTGGAAAATGTAATTTATGTTGACATCAATTACTCTAAAATCAAGAGTGCCTTGAAGCCCTCACGCTCGGTTTACTACCTTTGGATCACTCGTGTTTGTATAGTACGCATCCTAAATAACACCAGACGCATAAACTATTGTTAAATGCTTAAACACAGTCTCGCTAATAAACCATTGGGGGTGTGATAAAAGAACCAGGTTCATAAACTTTGTATTTATTAGAGAAAAAAAAACTAGAGTCTGAGTTGTTTGATGTCAAATTGCGGCAACAGCACTAAACTATGTTGAACGTTTCGGTGTATGAAACTGGGCCGAAATAGCTTAATTACGCTGAAGAAAGTGCAGAGTAAAATCGATGTTGCGATCCTGAACAGAGCAAAGGGAATAACGTCGAGCAGCAAAGAGAAGAGAGTAAGCCGGGCTTGGTAAATGCGTTAGCTATCGCCGTATATTGTTAGCGCATTGTACACCAACGACCAGTACGCTTTTGCGGATACAAACGTGAATGGGTCACCGTTCAAACGCCGGCGGTGAACAAATATTCACCTGCCATTCGAACGAGTTTAAAAACTTGAAAATCAACTGTAGAATTAATGTTACCCCATGGCGAGCTTTGCATTATAACTTTCCGCGAGTTCTGTCACATTGACGTGATTATTACCCGATACCCCAGTGGCAACAAAATAAGCCCCGAATTCAACCAAATGGAGGCATTATGCTTATAATAAAACTAAAATGCGGAGGAAGGTATTTTATTTAATTTTAAATAGCTTGAATAAGTCGGAACAATTATTGGTCAATCACAAAACCCGGAACATTGAAGTATATTCGCTATAACAAATCCCACCTAGCTCACGGAGTTAGAACTCACCGAGGACCTCGTATTTCAAATTTGCCAATTAATTCCGCTAGTTCGGATGCTATTGCTTGTTTAGCGCGTATAATGCCGTAATGCCGTAACTCCGCGGGAAACCCGGTAGTAATGCGATCAATGCGCGTCGCGTCGCGTCGCGTCGCGTCGCATCGCGTCGCGTTTCGCACTAGTATAGGTGTAGTAATGGGGCGCGTGAGGCGGCTGACAGACTGGCTGCAATCGTGTCATTCCAGATGTGTACCCAGTAGCTATGATACGACACTTGAATTAACGCCGTCGACTCGTCGATTTCTAATGCAACTGATTGCAGTTGCAGAGTTAGTGTGGATTTATACGAGGTTAAAAGTTATCTTCCTATTAGCTGTACTAAACGATATGTATTCATCGTAATGATTTAATGCCACTCTATCATGAATACATCCTATATCATGATAGCAAATAGAGAAATATCATCGCACTGATTATCCCCGTCGCCTTGTTTCATCCACTCCCGACCGCTCATCCAGGTGACAATAGAAACCTTTCGGCTGAGATAGCCAATGAGAAGGCGTTTACAGTATATACATACCATTATAGCATACAGAATACATACATGTGAGTGTACACATACATTTACCGATCTGATTCTGTGGGGTAAAATTCCGAATATTTAAAAAAAACTTTAATATTAAACGGTAAGCGCTGTGCCTGCGTTACTGCTGATAGCAATTGATATTTATTTCCAAGGTAAACGCGATGAGTTTTCTAATAATCGTACCCCGAGGAGGTTTTCCACCCTTTCCTTCTGCAGCACAGCATCCCACTGCAGATCCCTAGACCAACTTCCGTGACGTCATGGGAATTGGCTGCTGGCCAAGTCTCCGGTCTCTCTCCCTCTCCATCGCCATCCCAAAGCTCCCTCTCGCTCGCTCACAACTTCCGACCATCCACCGAATGTCAGGGGTGCCCTTACGGTCAGATCCACGCGATGCTTCCCTCCTTCAAGAGACATTCACACTAACAAGGCAATAGCTAAGTGTACGTCTGAGTTTTGTAAGGGCAATCACCTACAATTTACAAATTCGAAAATATATGTTTATCCTAAAATGGAAGGGCTAAAAAGCTGGGATGATACGACGATGAAGATCAGTGCAAGTGGCGTGTGTATTCAACATTGTCCAATCCGAGACGGGTTCTCATGATGGAAGCTGAGTGTCGGTAGTTGCATCGTGCGGTGTCGCAGTTCATAATGCATCGACTTCGTGCGCGGTCACTGTCAGCCCTTGCATTCAGCAAGTGTGTCAGGCTGCACCTACCCAATGAGAGACACGTTCGCCTTCTTGAACCACTGCCGAAGGGAGATGTAAGCATCTTCCGACATCAGTTCCTTCTACCGAAAGATCTGTATTACGTTTCGCTTTAAAATTTTATGGTTCAATCTATGAAAAAGTGACAGAAATGGGGTACGTCGCATGTCATGTCTACTTTTTAATCAAAGCTGATAAACAGGATTTAGTTGGTTTTATTTTTAAGGGCTAAGCAATGGCACGTGGCATGTCAATTCATACGGTTTCTTAAGCTTTTCAATTAAAGTGATTGATCGAATACAATTGCGATCGGCTATTTCCTAATCAAAGCCCCTAAAACTATAGATTTCAAATAAATGGGATCATTCGCAGAACAACCAACCGTTCGTTCTACGAATACAAGTGTCATTATTCCCACTTCCGGTGATCTGGCAGCGATGGCAGATTTCGTGAATGGCCTTGCACGCGATTGGTCCGTGTCGCAAAGAGTTTCTTGCCGGCAAGCACCGGCGAGTCACGCGACTTTTGCATGGGCGGCGTCCGCACGTCACGTGACAACGCGCCGAAGACGGAGACTTGCCAAGCGTTTGTCGAGAAAAGCGTCGCGGCGCGGGAAGTAATCTTGTTTCGTACGTTTAGCTCGCTGGCACAAGAGTAGACGAGAGAGTGGGAGATGCCGTCGAACACGTGTACGCAGCGAGCTCGGGACTCGGGAGTGTAATGTTTCAATTTCACCCGTCGCGCTTCCAATTCGTCTTGTGAAAGTGAGGAAAAGCTCGGAGTTGACACCCGGCACCTCCATCTGCCCTCAGAATGCCTGCACGTCGAGGACACATTTCGCGGATTAGTTTACAAGCAAAGAGTGGCCATACGATGATGCTTATTTATAATTGATTACATGTTGTGCCGGCATGTTGTTTGTGATTCTGGACCGAGCCCGGCCGGTATGTGACTGCTTGCGAACTGAAGGAGCTTGCAACGCGGAATTTAAAATGCCTGTCGCGGTTCGCACGATGCCCAGACCACGATCGAATAAATATTTAATGAAGCAAACTTAGGAGGGGAATATATTTTTATTTTGTGCCGAAAAGTACAGTTTGAACCAAGAAATGGCTGCTGATACTTTATTGATGTGATGGCATTGCGTGTCTAGTCGATAAGGGTTGTCTGAGATTGTTTTCTCGTCAGACATGCAAGTTTAACCCTTGTTGTTCTTCATTTACTTGTTGATCAATCATCATGAGCTTAATATACTCAGGGCCAAAATTCGGGTAGGAGAACGACCCGAGTCATGAAAAGTTCAACAAGAAGGTGAAACAAATCAAACACGGCCCTCAACAAACTGTTTACTACCTTTTGTACTCGACTATAAACCGTTCACATAAAATTTTTGCCGAGACAGCGGAAAAATCTATCGCAAAAACTTTTGGTAAAAGATGTATTGCATCTCTGGGGTGATGGACGAAGAGAACGGAAGGGATGCTTGCTTGAACGCGGTGGGAATTTGTGAAGGCAGCCTCCTCGACAGAGTGTCTATGGCATTCCTCGCACGTCGGCGTCGACGTCGTCGGTGGCGACGTCGGCGTCGTCAGGAAACATCATTGCGTCGCTGCGCGTCGTGGTTTACCATCATGACATCCAGCCAATTTCCACGTAATGTCTCGCACGAAATTGAGCAACATTGTTTTAGGATATCGTATCTCCAAGGAAAATAGCCATCGTGTATGTGTTGATCGTTAAATAACTTCCGCTCGTTTAGCACACGAAGATGTCATTATCTCTTAATATTACCTGCAACTAAAGCAAATTATCGTTCTATATTACCCCGCATAAAAATCGAAGCCGCTCAAAAGCTAGGAAATGATCTTGCAACAATTATTTTTGTTGAATTTGTGTTGTTTTTTACACATTCAGTCAAGTCAGTATTTTCACGTGCACTGTCAAGTTAAGAAAATAGGCGCAGCAGAATAATTGGAAGCCAACAAACGAACATGGGTATTGTTCGACGTCTCGTTTTCTTTCCTCATTGTTTTCAAATTTGTTCGCAAATGTTTCCAACGATAAATTCTAAAATGGTCCACTCACGATCATTGTTTCGAAAACCTAGCCAAAATATCAAGTATACGATATAAATAAATTTTCAGTAAACTCAAAAAACTATGTATTTCTTGAAGCGACGCTTCCTTCCATTAGCCCTTTCCCTAACACGTCAACACACGAGCCGACAATGCCCGCTGCCATCAAACTTTCCGTGCGTGAACGTCTGTCCAAAGCGGAAACACGGGGCGAAGGTGGTGATTTGCGGCGCAACCAACACTATGTCCCACTACATGGCGATGATCCTCAAGCAATCGCCGCTAATCAGACAGATCGCTCTGTACGGAGTCAACGATCCTACGGGGCTGGCGGTCGATCTCAACCACATCAGCACCAGATGTCAAGTGAAGTCGTACAGGGGGCCGCTGGAACTGAGATATGCCCTTCAGGTAACCGAGCGCAGTGCTCCGTACTTCGTTTTCCCAGGTTACCAGGACAGACAGTTTTCAAATGCAGACACTTAGACAAATATTATACCTACATCCATAGAAAATGTATGGTCAGCAGCGCAATTACTAAGGATTTTTACATGATTTTCCTGTATCAATAATCTAGTTCGCTCAGTCAGGTTAGGTTGTAATCACGAAGCAAAAACAATGGAAAGGCTGCGAAGCCAAAGAGAAAAAAGGAATGAAAAAGTTATTTTCATAAGAATTGAGGTTCTATATAAATATGGAACTACTAATTACCATATTTGTAACAGCTAGAAGAGAAGTATGAAATATAATTTTGGGTTTTTAAATAAGAGGTCCAAGAATGAGAGTTACTAAAAGTTTTGCTGACGCTTTAGTTAAGCTAGTGCCTACTAAAGCTTGTACTAAAAAACACTTAAGTGGATCCCAAAACATAAGAGATTTGTTGTTAGGTTAAATAACGGCCGATGACAGAACAGAGTAGAGATAAAGACCGACGCTGACCACCGTGCAGACAGGACGCGTCCTGCAGGCTTGTCCTTGCCGCAGGACGCCAACGTGGTCCTGATCGCAGGAGGCAGGGAGTGGCGACCTGGCATGTCTTCAGAGATCCTGTTCAACATGAACGTGCGGAGGGTCCGCTCATTGGCCGAGGCGACGGCCTTGTACTGTCCGGAAGCCATCGTCGGCGTCATCACTCCACCAATCAACTGCTTTGTGCCTCTCGTCAACGAAGTAATTTCTATTGAGTTAAATGCCTGTACTTTATATTTTATTGATTTTAATTACATTTCAGATGTAGCGTCGGTGGCTGGTAAAACTCTAAATTTCAAACAAAATCCGATAAATAAATTAGTGCGGTGGCCTCTTCAGGGGTGAGGTCGTTCCAGATTTTGACCCCCTCTACTTTCACCTCATCTCACTTTTGTAATGTGACCTTCCACCGACCTGGTCCTTCCGCCCGATGTGCGTGGCCTTAGGTATGAATCTATCGACATCTTCCCACGCTGCACAGCCATTCATGGTCTTGAGCAGGCTGTGCAACGTGCTGCCAATTCCTTCTACCTAAGGTATTCCACCAGTCTAGTGACACTAATGACGGGTTCATTGCCATTGCAACTCCAGCGAGGGTGACTTCAAACGCCATCAGGGTTATTTGGAAACTCATATTTTTTTATTTTTTTATTAAGACGTAGGAATTTGTAAATTTGCATGTCAGTATGTCTGAGTATAATTATTACACTTCCCGTATACCTTCATATACCGTATTTTCTTATACTTCGCTATAACCGTCACCCCATCCCATTTTAATCCCAACCTTAAAATCCTCCGCAATTTTTGATAAATTAAGAACCGTGCAACGGGTATCAGTCTCTATTTTCCGTTATCTTTGTCTCAATATGTCGTCAATCTGGCGACAGGTTTACAAAGTGGCGTGCTGCTACAATCCCGACCGCGTGATCGGCATGATGACGCATCACGTGGCGCGTGCGAACAGCATCGTGGCGTCCACGAACTACCTGGACCCGACCTCGGTGAACGTGCCCTTCCTCGGGGGCGCCTCGCCGCAGACCTTTGTGCCCATCCTGTCCCAGGCGCAGCCGCTCGGCAACTTCTC